>CAMTDV010000116.1:53920416-55123277 GCA_947069175.1 Scalesia atractyloides
AGGTTTCACGTGGAAGATAAATGTCTTCCATGTCAAAAGGGAAAACAACATAAGAAACCTCACAAGTCTAAAACAGTAAATCCCATAGATGCCCCTTATAAATTACTTCATATGGATCTTTTCGGTCCAGTGAATGTAAGGAGCATAGGTGGAAAGTACTATTGTTTAGTTGTACAGATGATTACTCATGCTATTCATGGGTTTTCTTTTTAGATACAAAAGATGAGACAGCGGAGATGCTGATAGATCTTTTTACAAAAATGGAAAATGTCCATGATGCACGGATCAAAGGATAAGGAGTGATAATAGCACGGAGTTCAAGAATAAAGTTCTTGATCTCTATTGTCTTCGCAAGGGAATTGAACATCAATATTATGCTCCTTATACACCTCAACAGAATGGAGTTGCTGAGAGGAAAAACAGGACGTTGATTGAAGCCGCAAGGACTATGCTTTCTGATTCAAAGCTTCCTAGTTCTTTTCTTGGGAGAAGCTGTGAATACAGCTTGTTATGTCCTGAACAAGTTTTTACGGTTAAATGGTTTAACAAAACATGTCACGAACTATTGTTTAACCGAAAACCAAACTTAAAAGGCTTTGAACCATTTGGATTACCCTGCACCATTGTGCGAAACAAAGATAAGCAAAAATTCGGTGAGGTAGCTGATGAGGGTTACTTTCTAGGCTATATGCCTGGACATCGAATAAAAGGGTTTTTAATCTAAAAACTGGTAAAATTGAGGTTATGTTTAACATGGAATTCACTAGTTATTCACCTCAACAATCAACGAGTGGTCCTCCTATATTATATAATTATGACAGTGTTTTAGATCATTTAATATTGCTAATTTTTCTAATGCAGATGAGTCTCAAGTGATCCATACTATGATCAGTGAAGATGGAGAGTGTGACTTCATGCCTAGATCTAGTGTATTGATGACAGATGCTCTAGAAACTTCTTCCAGTGCAGCTCCAGAGGACTCCAGTGATAGTGAGTCTAAACCTATTCAGGGGAGGACTTCACTAATCCATTTGCTAATATCCAATGGGAGGTTGGATCTAATCTGGGTGATAATCTGGTTGTTGACACCATTGCTACCACACGTGTACACAGAGATCATCCAGTTGAAGACATCATTGGTATGCTACTGCAGGTGTTCAGACAAGAAGAGGTGTGCTCGAAGGTTCCTGTTTGTTTACTTCGATTCAGAAGACTGGGTTGATTCATGAGTGTTTGTATAACTGCTTTATTGCCCAAGAGGAGCCGAAGAATGTTCATATGGCTCTAAAAGACAGCTGTTGGTTTGAAGCTATGCAAGAGGAACTAGCTCAGTTCAAGAAGTTGAAAGTTTGGGAGCTAGTTGACTTGCCTGTAGGAGAGAAAGAAATAGGCACCAAGTGGGTGTTCAAGTGCAAGAAAGACGACCGAGGGATCGTGATAAGGAATAAGGCTCGGTTGGTGGTGAAAGGGTTCAATCAGCAAGAGGGGATTGATTATAATGAAGTGTTTGCACCAGTGGCAAGGTTGGAAGCAATTCGGTTGTTCCTAGCTTTTGCTTCATTCAAGGGCTTCAAAGTTTACCAAGTTGACGTGAAGAGTGCATTTCTTTACGGGAAAGTCCAAGAAGTGATGTATGTCTCACAATCAGATAGGTTTACTGATCCAGACTATCCAGATCGAGTCTATCGACTTGATAAGGCATTGTATGGACTGCATCAGGCACCTAGGGCATGGTATGAGACACTGTCAGCACATTTGTTAAAACATGGTTTCGAAAGAGGTCAGATTGACAGTACACTGTTCATTAAAAGGAAGAAGGAAGACTTTCTGCTGGTACAGGTATACGTAGATGACATCATCTTTGGGTCATCTGATGAGAACATGTATCATGATTTAGAAGAGGTAATGAAGAGCAAGTTTGAGATGAGTGCAATAGGTGAACTATCCTACTATCTGGGTTTACAAGTTGAACAGAAGAAGGATGGGATGTTTATTCATCAGACAAAGTATGTGTATGACATTTTGTCTCGTTTCAAAATGGAGGATTACGCTATTTTCAAACACCTATCTGTGAGAATCACAATCTTGGTCCAGATCATGAGAGTGTGGAGGATGTTGATCCAACTCAATACAGGGCAATGATTGGTTCTCTGATGTACTTGACTACTTCAAGACCCAACATCATGTTCGCAGTATGTCTTTGTGCCAGATATCAAGCGAATCCAAAAGAGTCGCACATGAAAGCGGTGAAGCGGATTCTTCGTTACTTGAAGGGGAAACCTAAACTTGGGTTATGGTATCCAGCTGCTAGTGATTTGAAGTTTGTTGCTTTCACTGATTCAGACTTTGAGGATGCAAATCTACAAGGAAGTCTACCACAGGTGGTTGTCAGTTCTTAGGAGGGAGGCTCGTGTCATGGCAATGCAAGAAGCAATCTTGCGTGTCTACCTCGACGTGTGAAGCTGAATATATTGTTGCGGGTAGCTGTTGCTCTCAAGTTCTCTGGATCCAACAGCAGATGCGCGATTATGGTTTGAATTTCACTCGTACTCCTATTATGATAGACAATAATGCCACTATATCAATCACCAACAATCCCGTAAAACACAGTCGCACAAAACACATTGACATTCGTCATCATTTTATACAAGATTGTGCTGAAAAGAAATTAAGTGAACTACATCGAGTCGACACACTAGATAACCTGGCAGATCTTTACACAAAAGCATTTGACAGGTCTCGTTTTGAACATTTAGTCGAACTCAACTGGATGAGGAATCCTGAATAACCATTTTTCCATAAAATTGTTTGTAAATAATTTACTGCTTTTATATATCAAAAACTTAAAAAAATAGAAAATCAAAAATGAGTTTTCACTGTGTGGAAAAGAAGAAATGATAGTACATCAGCAAGTTAGACTGTCACACTGAAATTAAAACTAAATTGCTTAAGTGTGATAGTAGCTTCATCATATGATGTACCAGTAGCCAAAAGGCATGAAATAATCAACTTACCTTGGTGATACAAATATAATAAACTGTATATGAGTGGGTAACATATCAGTGGCGTATGGTTTTATTACCTTAAATCTTGCGTTGATAGATTGCCAAAATCTGAGATTTTAGGTCTTTATATCGTTATTTCATCTGGGGTATCAAGGTTGTCCTTCTGCTGCATCCAGATATATGTTGACCTAGGCACAACCAGGATATCTTAAAAGAGCTAAAATACCAAATCCCAAAAATTGAAGAAGCTCCCTTAGAGAGTCATTCAAATGCGTAAATTGCATTATTCATACCAAAATTTGGTATTTTTCCTAACCCTCGTTGGATATTGGTCTCTTTGTTGTACGGAAGTACTGACCTGATCACCAATTATCTAACGTTGTAAATCATAAGGATGAATTTCGGTATACTCACCTACTACGATGAATTTTTGTGCATACCTTGATCGCGGGGGTATGTCCTGAAGTGGGACACACTAGTATGTCAGTGTAAATTATCTAAACATATCACTAGGTAATGTTCATTTGAAATGTTCATGTATTTTTGTTTAAGTGGATAAACAATACTGGTAATCGTCTTGAACTGCTTTTCATGAATATTGCATATAGAATTATAAAATACTGTGAAAACAGTTTGATGTTGCTGATATGATCTTCTTAACGGTGATACTCACAAAAACAGAGTGTTTATTATTTCGTTATTTATTTGCTTTCAGAAAATATAAAAATCCAAAAAGATTTCATTTTCTTGTAGATTCTTATTGTATGGATATTGGTTGTTCGTGGAGGAGTTGTTACCGATAGAGGGAGACGATGTTAGAAGCTGAGTTCAAAATTTTAAGATCTTGCAGGTTCTGTGTGTGTAAAATTTTTTTTTGAATTGAGAAGTGCTTATGTGGTTTGAGTTGAGAAGTGTTTAATCTGTGATGCAGTTTTACTATCTCTTGAATACTAATAATTTGTTTAACTTGTGTTGAAAAATTCTTATGGTTTCTCAAGATGTTTGTTTTATAGTATACAGATTGTAGCAGTGTGTTACTGAGATAGTTGGTGAAGAGGAGTTTGATGGATGCATGGTAGAACATCCTTTCTACATTGCAGACAAATTTGAAGAATTTTGAAGATTGCTATGCAAGGCCTAAACTAGAGTTTTCTCACACGCTAACGATTTAGAAGATTTGATGATTGGATACATCAGCTTAGAGGGAGTCTGATGCCGACAGAAGCTATTAAAGCTGAAGCTATCCAAAGACTAACGTTTTTCAAAGATGTTAAATATTGCAAAAAGACTGAAGACTAAGTTATTTTATGAAGCTATTGTCAAGGGGGAGTTTGTTGGTGCATATTTGTGACAACAGCTTAGATTTGGTCTTTGGATATCTTCTAATTAGTAAAATGATAAACGGTTAGCGGGTTTAGTTTTGTAATAGTGAATTAGAAGTAATTGGGCTGAACTAGACACAATACAATACATGGTAGGCGAAATGGGCCTTAAACCCATTAGAAGTCCATGTAGGAAACCTTAGCCCATTAGCATAACCTATATCTATATAAATGGAGGTTTGCATTACGGTTTAGGTTGCTGGTTCTATTGTTCAGTTGCTGAGAGAATTGCTTCAGAGAGTTTAGAGAGAGAGTCTTGAATTGATTGTAAACAATTGTGTTTGATAATCAATTGAAGACAGTTTGAAGGAAATTGTTCTTATTCGTGTTCTTGTTTATGTGAAACTGATCTAGGGGATTCCGCACTCTAGATTAGATAGACGATTATGTCAAAATCAATAAGTACTAGGGGACCAACAATTATGATCGTAATATAATGTAGCATAACCCCCCGAGGTTATATTACATGATCATAATCAAAATATGAGTTTATGCACAAGTTCCGTTATTATGCCATTTTGACTAAAATGCCCTTTTTACATAAAATGAGGTTTAATCAATAACGAACTTGAAAATGAGTTTCCTACTGATGTAATATCTTAAGTAAGATTCTTTGGGATGTCAAGTCAGATTATATACTGAGTTTATGTACAAGTTCTTGTATTATGTCGACAAAATGACGATAAAGCCCTTGTGGCACATAAAATGGTTTTAATCATACTTTTTATATCAAATATTTTACCTACTGATATGTTATATTAAATAACATATCTAAAACAATTAAACTTGATTTTAACATCGGTTTTTACAAAACTTCACACAAATCGTCATTTTACGACATAAGCGCCGTTTCGGCGCATAGTATGATTTTAAACCATATTTATCAACCAAGACTTGTTACCTACTGATTTTAAAACTTAATTAATATATTTTTATAGTAGGTACATAAAATAAACTCAGAATCCCTAATAAGTTATTTTATTTTGTGTAAAATGACCTAAATGCCCCTTCGGTGCATAGTTTGGTCATAAATGATAAATTACACATGAAGTCATTATCTTACTGATATTATACCATAAATAAAATATTTTTTCAAAATACTTATGATCATAACATTAAAATATATTCAAGATCCTTTTATACGGTATATAATTACCAAAACGCCCTTCTGAGGCATAGTTTCATTTTAAAACCTTAACGACTATAAGTTGATATCCTACTGATATTACAACTTAATTAAGGTATAATGGCATGTAGAACTTGTCCATGACTTATCCAGTTACCCAATATCGCTTATATGCGCATGGTTAAGTGTATGTAACTAATTTACGAAAATTAACCAAAATGGGTTTAACCTTATCATTTAAGCCTCAAAATCCAGAATGCCTATGGTTTACCCTATTATGCAAGTCATAGTAGTTTTTGGGTTTAAACTACATTATATCCGATCATCGTTTAATCTAGCGTATTATACCGTTTTTGATCATGTACGCTAGTCGGTCGAAGTCTATGACTTATTTAAGACCGTAACATTTAATTGGTTAGCTTATGCCATAATCCAGACTAGAGCCTTCCGGTAAATGCTATCTAAAATTAGTTCATTTTGGATACGGCTGAGATATTAAATCTTGCATTATCAAGACTAGCTCAGGTAAATACTCTCGACTTATTTCCCTATAAGAGCTTGGGTTACGGTAAATTATTACCGCTTGGTCGGAAATGGGATCAATCGAATGCCGGACTATGGCTAGTAAATCCGCATATTCCGTTTTAAACAGTTTTGTTTGATAACTTAAACATCAGGGGTTAAGGACCGTGTCCTGGATATCCTCGGCTCATTACATTAGTTAATGGCCACGACCAAAGCGCGGGGTGTAGGCATACACCTGACAGATAATCATGCTAAATTATTTTTACTCACTAGTTGGGGATAACTCTTTCGTGAGTTCATAAGTGGTGTGTACGTTAATCATGTCTCGGTCTCCGTACTTGTCCCTGTATGTATGGACAAATATGTGAATCTATTAACAAGGTTATAAGGCTGACTTTCCAAAGTTATAAAAGATTTTTCGTGCACTGTGCACTTAAAACCATTTTCAAAATGTTTTCAAAATGAGTCAGTTAGGTGTATTTACCAGCGAAAGCTGACGTATTTTCAAAAGACTAAGCTTTTAGGTACAATACGAAATAGGCTAGAAGCTGCTCGGTAGTGATATAAGAGGATCTTACAAATCCTTAGATCTGCCCAAAGTCTGTTATATATTTCTTGTACATTTTACGATCAGCCTGTGGATCTTCTGTTACAAATCGTCTGTATATTATTTTTCGTACTATGAACATTTGTTTTGTAATAATAATTTTAACTCCAAGACTTCCGTTGTGTTCTGTTTAATGGACTATGATGATATCAACTTACGTCACGATATTCCCCACCCGGGCACACCGGTGTTTGGTTGTAAAGATCGGGGTGTGACAGGTTGGTATCAGAGCCAACGTTTGAGAGAATTAGACACTAGCCTTCTTGTGTTTATTCTCAAACTTACACAAAAGCACATTCCTTACACTTCTGAGTTTAGACTTTTACCTAGGATTACTCATCTCATTATTAAGTTATTAGTATTGTTTTTGCTTTGATTTTTAATAGCAAAATACCGCCAAGAGTACGAGGAAGAGGTAAAGGACCTATGAGGGGAGGACCATCTGGATATATCCCTTCACAACCCCATCACTCGAATCCTTATGAGGATTCGGAGGATTCCCGACCACCGTCAAGACATTCACCTACTCATACTCAAAATTGATACCACTCATATCATTCTCACCAATCACACCACTCTCATCACTCATATCATGATGAGTTTAACCCTAACCACTTTTTCAACACAGCCCCAGCTGATCAGAATCAGTTGGATCAACCCAATCCCATGGATGAGGACTCTGATCCAGAAATGCCGCCGTCGGGATCGCACACACATCCCATCGAAATCTCTAGCGATTCAAACTCTTAAGCCGGATCGCCAGATCAAGGTCCTAACGAATGGGACCAATATTGGAACCAATTCACTTTTGCTAACACTCCTTCCCATCACTGCCCAACACCTCCTATACAAGAAGATGTTCATATGGAACCGGTGGAACAACCTCAGCCGCCACCTGAGCCACCAAGGAGGAAACGTGGAGCACGTATGTCGGTACGTGCAGGTCAACGGTCGGGTTCGCTGCCATCATTGCCCAAAACCTACCCTACAATTCACGAGGACCCATAAATGGGTGGACCCTCCAACGCTTCACCTGTGGTGGAACCGACACCATCACCAGTAGTTCAATCACCACCATCGGGTTTTAAAAACCCTATCCCTACATATCCGGTATATATGGATATGATCCTTTTAACTCATCTACACCGGTAAATTACCAGGCACTATCACATGACCCTTATATGCAAGCGGTCATACATAACGCATTTTACCCATCTACCTTCCCACCTGCTTATCCACCTACTGGATTCCAAGTTATGGGTACAAGTATCCTGTTATGCCTCAACCACAACCACAACCACAACCTCCGCCGTCCCCTGAGGCCATCAATGAGGCCTTGGAACTAATGAAGGAAATGCAACAACAAGCGGAGAAGATGGGGAAGAAGACGAATAAGTTCTTCAAGAAGCTCTCCTAGTTGGTTAAGGAAAAGAAGGACGAGTGAAGTCTCTTCTATTATTATATTTAGTCCCGGCGAGGACATTGTTATTTCTTTAGTCCCAACATGGACATTTTTGTTTCTTTTTAGTCCTTGCATGGACAATTAATTTTATTTATTCTAGTATTGTAATTTCTTATTGGCATTTAATGAAATACTTTGGAATTATATATATGTATTCATCCTCTTCAAGCGAACGTCTCGATTTTACTCAAAATTTATGTTCTGCTATATAATTCCAAAAAGGTCTTAATGGTTTTGATTAGCCAAGTGGCACAGACCACATTAATTGGCTTATAGATGATAGTTAAGGATGAATAGCCTTCTATCATGATAGTTAAGGAGAGTTATCCTTCTATCCACAGGTGGTGGACTATGTTCAAGCCTCCAAGTCGTTAAGGTCAATGCGACCGGACTATTAATCGACCATTAAGATAATCCTATGTTATCATTAAAGTAATGTTCGTACTCCTGGTAGTGTGACTTGAGGAACCACACTAACCGTCTAGGTGATGGACTATGTCCTAAAACCTATTATATAGCCTATGTGATCAATATGATCCCGGCTAATATCATCAATGCGATGATAATAATTGACATCCATTAGTGATGTAGTGCCTACGGGCCATAATTGACATTCATTAGTGATGCAGTGCCTACGAGCCATGATTAAACATCATTAGTGACGACTTGCCTTTGAGCAATATTATATTGTCAATTAAGACAATGACAGTTGTGGTTAATATAACCCTCTATCCAAAATTATGTCCATTAGTGACAGGCCAATGTGCCGTATTTTTATGTCCATTAGTGACAGGCCAATGTGCCATACTTTTATGTCCATTAGTGACAGGCCAATGTGCCGTATTTTATGTCCATTAGTGACAGGCCAATGTGCCGTATTTTATGTCCATTAGTGACAGGCCAATGTGCCATATTTTTATGTCCATTAGTGACGGGCTTATGAGCCATAATTTTTAATGTCCTTCATGACAAAGCATATGAACTATTTATAATTTTTTAATGACAATGACAGTTGTGACAGTATGATCCACTGTCTAATATATATGGACTAAGTCCAAATTGTAATTTGCCTTTGATGGTCCTTTTGAGACCTAGGCCAAATATAGATAACCTTCATAGAAATGTTAAGCCTAAGAGTTGTGAATATATTCACACTAGTTTGAATAGGCAATGAATTTATATATTCAAATTTTAAAGCCAAATATTGTTATTAATACCATGGCTAAGAGAAGCTTAATTTGGTGTTTAGAACCAAAGCTCAAGAATGGCTAACTCGGATGAGGCGCAAAGTAGCCACCAAGATATTAACTCTAACAATGCCGAAAACATAGCCATTAATAATGATGATTTCCAAGCTCGCATAGATGCAACCGTTGGAAAGGCCATGGAGAAATTTAAGGAAGTGAGCGCTACTCGCTCCAAACCCTTATCAATTCCACCATCATCAGCTCGTAAGGAGAGCTCTGTTCACTCTTCAAATGCGAAGAGTGGACCAAAGAAATTAGAATTTAATGAAAGGTCCCGTTCTTCTAAAGACGGATGTACCTATAAATACTTCGTCTCCTGTAAGCCCCGAGATTTTAATGGAGAAAAGGGAGCTTTAGAAGCCTTGAGATGGCTTGATGAAATGGAGACGATAGTGGATATCAGTGGTTGTGCTGATAAGGATGTGGTAAAGTATGTATCACAGTCTTTCAAGGGTGATGCCCTGATTTGGTGGAAGGCAATGATCCAATCAACAGGTAAGGTACACTTGTACAACTTAGGATGGTCTAAGTTTCTTGACCTTGTAAAGGATACTTACTGCCCACCTCATGAGGTGGAGAAGATAGAGTCAGACTTTCTGACTCTTACAATGAAAAATCTGGCCTGTAGGAAGTATGTTTCTAACTTCAACTCCCTGTCTAGATTAGTTTCCTATCTAATCACTCCTGAACCCAAACGCATTGCGCGTTTTATTGATGGGTTAGCACCTTAGATTAAGGGCATGGTAAAGGCTGCCCAGCCTAGTACCTATAGGTCTACTGTTGACCTATCTCTCTCTCTCACCTTAGACTTGGTGAGGCAAAAGTCAGTTAGGACTAAAACTGATGGAAAAAGGAAACGGGAGGATGATTACTCCTAAAGGTTCAAAAAGAAAGGAAATTTTGGGTTCAAGAAGAACCAGCATAGGTCTGATGATGGACCTCTGTGCAAGACCTGTAACCGCAGGCATTAGGGGCAATGCAATGCTGAACCACAGAATAAACCCTGTGGTATTTGCAAAAGAAAAGGGCATAAGACCCTAGAATGCAAAAATCTTAAGGATGCAGTCTGTTATGGCGGTAATGAGAAAGGGCACATTAAGGCTAATTGCCCTAAGAACCCCAGAGGCAATGATGCAAAGCCTGGAGAGGCTAAGAAAGGAAATGCTCGTGCCTTCCAGATGAACGTTAGAGAGGTTGTTAATGACAACAATGTCATAACAGGTACATTCCTCATTAATGACATATATGCTAGAGTACTTTTTTATTCGGGTGCAGATAAGTCTTTTGTAGACCATAAGTTTAGCAAACTATTAAACTTACCCATAAGAACTCTAAACATAATTTACGAGGTAGAACTTGCTGATGGAACTTTAGAAATAGCATCTTCAATTCTTAATGGATGTTCTATATCCATTAAGAATCATTCTATTCCTCTCCCTCTTTTGCCAAAGAAATTGGCGGGGTTCGATGTAGTATTAGGCATGGATTGGTTATCTCATAACCAAACCCACATTGCCTGTGATAAGAAACTCACTGAAATTAAAACCCCATATGGGAAATGATCACCATCCTTGGAGATTCACATTATGGATTGCCAGACAAGATATCATTATTCAAGGCATCCAAGTGTTTAGGGAAAGGTTGTGTCATTTACCTGGCACAAGTAACTATTAACGAGCCTAAGCTAAAGATTGAAGACCTTCCAATCATCTCAGAATATTCCTATGTCTTTTCTGAATAATTACCCGGTCTACCTCCAGATAGGCAAGTGGAGTTCAGGATTGATATCCTACCTGGATCAGCACCTGTAGCTAGGGCTCCATACCGGTTAGCACCGACGGAAATGAAGGAATTAACAATTCAATTAGATGAACTTTTAGAGAAAGGTTTCATACAACCTAGTTCCTACTTTGGGGAGCTCCAATTCTTTTCGTAAAGAAAAAGGACGTTCAATGCGGATGTGCATTGATTATCGTGAGCTAAATAAGATAACGATCAAGAATCGTTATCCTCTGCCCAGGATCGACGACTTGTTTGATCAACTTCAAAGGGCTAGTTACTTCTCTAAGATCGACTTAAGATCAGGATATCATCAACTGAAAGTTAGAAGGGGATGTTCCTAAGACTGTCTTCAGGACCTGTTTTGGTTTCATTATGAATTTCTCGTGATGCCTTTTGGGCTCACAAATGCACCTGCAGCATTCATGGATCTCATGAATAGTCTTTAAACCGTACCTAGATAAGTTTGTCATTGTCTTCATAGACGACATACTTATCTACTCTCGTAATCAAGTTGATCACGAGAAACATCTTGGTGCATTCTAGAATTGCTAAGACAAGAGAAACTTTATGCTAAGTTCTCTAAATGTGAATTTTGGCTTAGAGAAGTCCAATTTCTTGGACACATTGTAAGTGGGCGTGGTATCCAAGTCCCGCTAAGATTGAAGCCATAATGAATTGGTAAGTACCCAAAACTCCGTCGGAGATTCGTAGCTTCTTAGGATGGGCTGGTTATTATAGGAGGTTCATTGAGAACTTTTCAAGGATAGCCACACCTTTAACTACCTTGAACCCGTAAGAATGTCAAGTTTGACTGGGGTCCAAAATACACCCTGTAAAATTGTGTCCAATAGTATAATGCATGTTTACTTTGGGGTTTTGAGGTTGTGGTACAAGTTCTTCATACCTGTAAGGCACCCTATTGTAGGGTGGTTGCCCATAACCTCTGGCTAAAACACATTGTGATGAGATAGTGAAGTTAGGCTCAACTCTTTTGGGAAGAGAATGGACATTCCTATTACCAGGCTCTTCTTCCCTTTGAGACTCGATTTATTTCTTGACCAATGTTTTTTTGAATTTTGTGATCTAAGAAATGAGCACTATTGAGTATCATGGTTGCTTTACCACAGATTGTGCACACAAGAGTGGATTCACAGATGCTGTTGTTTTGATTCATATTAAGGGCTTTTAACTTTAAACAATGTTTTACCCAATGATTTGTTTTACCACAAAAATTACACAACATATCTGGAATGTTCTCTTTCCTCTTACCTTTGTCTCTTTTCTCAGAAGTAGATGGTTTGACCTCTGTTTTTAAAGTTGGTAATAGGAATAAGTTTTATCTTAGGTGGCTTAAGACCATCACGGTTTGCAAAATTAATGGTTTGAAATTTTAAGATAATCACATTCATCTGACCAAATATGTTTATAAACATATTTAGCTTTTTTCAGACTCAATGGAACTTTGTGGCTTTTCATGAGTGACATTCTTACCACTAGTTTAAATAATCTTGATTTTTTTTATTCAATTGACTTGGTGGAAATGTCTTCAACATATTTAGAGCCTTGGAAGTGTTGGTATTTTGGTCAAGTTTAACAAGACTTGCAACAAACTTCTCATTGCTTTTTATATGTTTTTCTAGCATCTTTTCATAATCAGAGCAGGACTACACCCATTTTCATAAGTGATTTGGGTGGACTTCAACTCTGTAACACCGTGTAAAAATCGTGTCCAATAGTATAGTGACACGTGTTGTATTTTTCTATTAAAGACCAATAAGGACTAAAGGCGTCAACATGCTCAAACTGAGCCTCTGAGTGATGGTTCGATGTCAACATGCATAAATAACAGCCTCTGAGTGACTGATATGTCAATATGCTTAAATCATAGCCTCTGATGACGATATGTCAATGCTTAATCATTAGCCTCTGTGTGACTGATATGTCAACATGCTTAAAAACTTGGCCTCTGAGTGACTGGTAAGTCAACATGCCCAGCCTCTGAGTGACATCGGAATCAACATGCTTATAATAAGCCTCTGAATAATCCTTTACGAAGTCCTAACTCTCATGCGTGCCAATTGTTGGACGAGAGGGTTCAATTTTGTAAATATATGAAAGTTGGATAATGGAGGGATTAAAAGTGTCAACATGTTAACTTATACCTCTAAGTGACCTTTTAACAAATTGAGAGCTCGACAATGTCCGGGCATAATCCCGGGTATGCCAAGTATTGGCTATGGAGGGCTAAAAGTACAAAAAGGTGTTTTAGAAGGCTTTTAGAAGCTTTATAAAGTTAAGGGGCTAAAGTTTCAAAACTTGAAACTGGCCAAGGGGCGGTCGCGGGCCGCGAGAGACCACGCCTGGGTCTCTCGCGGGGTGCGAGAAGCCCTCTGCTGCAGAAAGTTATGCTTGGCCTCCAAACAAAGCTCCAAAACCATTAAATCGAAACCATGGTCTTCCAAACTGCTACGTTTTGGGACACTTGTAAGCTTCCTCTTACACCCCTAAACACCTGGCATCACCTCCTTTGAGTTCTCCAACTATAAATAGGTGCTTAAGTTCAACATTCCAACTAAAACCTTTCTCATTCATACACTCTTCTCCGTCCTCTAGAAGTTCCTAGCTGAAAGGAGCATCCAACTTAGTTCTCTTGCATTCTAGGAACCTCTTGTAAGTGTTCCTTGCTCTTGCATTTTCGTTTATAGACTTGTATAGCCAAAAGTCAAGCGTTTTACGGAAAACGCTTTGACTTTCGGTTAAGACCATTATGGTCCAGCCATTGTTCGAAATGAACATGGCTAAGTGATCGTAATAAAGTAGATGTTAGTTCCTATAAAGGGCACCTCCTGAAGATCACATTTGCTCGACCAATTGACGGGTCAAAGTTATGATATTAAAAAGTCAAACAGGCCATTTTTCAGAAAAATCAAAATTGATCTTAATATGTTATGAAACCTGTTTTGACACTTAAACAAGTTGGTAATAATTTTTAAAACATGTAAGAACATGTTCGGCTCGTAAATTTCAGTTCTAGGTCGGTTCGCAACCGAAAGTCGTGAAGTTTGACTTTTGCTTTGACTTTCGATTCTGACCCGATTTAGATTAGTTACCTACTAATCTAAAATTGCATTATGATCGTAATATAATGTAGCATAACCCTATAAGGTTATCTTACATGTCATAATCAAAATCCAAGTTTATGCGCAAGTTTCCATAATTAGGCCATTTTTGACTAAAATCCCTTTTTTTTTTGCATTAATCAAGGTTTAAATGATAATGAACTTAAAAATGAGCTTCCTACTGATGTAATATTATAAGTAGGATTATTTGGAATGTTAAACGAAGTATAAACTGAGTTTTCAAACATGTCCTTAAACTATGTCGATAAATGATGATTTTAGCCCTTGTGGCTTATAAGATGGTTTTAATCAAATCTTTTCAAGGTAAATCGTTTACCTACTGATATGTTATATTAAATAACATATCTAAAACATTTTAATTTGACCTTAACATCAGTTTTCGTAAACATAGCATAAAGACGTCATTTTACGACATAAGCGTCATTTCGGCGCATAGTATGGTTTTAAACCATATTATTTGACCAAGACTTTTTACTTACTGATTTTAAAACTTATTTAAATATTTTTATAGTAGGTACATGTTATGAACTCAGAATCCCAAATAATTTATAAACTATGTGTAAAATGACCAAAATGCCCCTTCGGTGCATAATTTGGTCATAAAAGATAAATTACACATATAATTGACATCCTACTGATATTATATCATAAATAAATCATAGTTATAACATTAAATTATATTCAAGTTCTTTTCTACGATATGAAATTACCAAAAGCCCTTTTGAGACAAGTTTCAATTAAAACCATAACGGGCATATAAGTTAATATCCTACTGATATTACAACTTATTTAAAATATAATGACATATAGAACTTGACCATGACTTAACCGGTTACCCGATATCACTGATATGCGTACGGTTAAGTATATGTAACAAGTTTACGAAAGTTAACCGAAACGGATCTAACCTTGTCATTTAAATCTCAAAATCCGGAATGTTTATAGTTTATCCATATTACACAAGTCAACGTACTTGTTGGGATTAAAATGTGTTCTATCCAATCATCGTTTAAATCTAGTGTTATACGTATTTGATCAAGTACGCTAGTCGGTCTAAATAAGACCGTTAGTATTTAATTGGTTAGCTTATGCCATAATCCAGACTAGAGACATTCCAGTAAATGGTATATGCACTTAGCTCATTTTGAATACGGCTGGGTTATAATCTTGCATTTTAAAACAAGACAAATTCAGGCAAATACTCTTGACTTATTTTCCCTATACGGGCTTGGGATACGGTAAATTATTACCGCTTGGTCGGAAATGGATCAATCGAATGCCGGATTGTGGCTAGTAAATCCATATATTCCATTTTAATCAGTTTTATTTGATAACTTAAACATCGGGGGTTAAATTACCGTGTCCTGGATATCCTCGGCTCATTACATTAGATAATGGCCAGGACCTTGCAACGTCAACTTTCCCAAGTTATAAAATATTTTTTGTGTTGATACGCACTTAAAACAATTTTTGAAATGTTTTCAAAATGAGTCAGTCGGGTGTATTTACCAGCGAAAGCTGACGTATTTTCAAAAGGCTGAGCTTGCAGGTACAATATGAAAATAGGCTGGAAGTGCTCGGTAGTGATAGGAGGATCTTGCAAATCCTAGATCTGCTCAAAGTCTGTTTTATATTCTTTCTTTGTACAATTTTATGATCCGCTTGTGGATCTTCTATTACGAGCCTATATCTTATTTTATTTAAACATTTGGTTTGTAATAGTAATTTTACTCCAAGACTTTCGTTGTGCCGTGTTTAATTAACAACGATGCTATCAATTGATGTCACGATACCCCCACCCGGGCCCACCGGTGTTTGGATTTGGGTTGGAAATCCGGGGTTTGACACAAAACAACAATAATCTTTTAAAATTTTAAAACACAACTTGAGCAATGCTCCTGTATTATCTCTACCTGAGGGTATTGAGGATTTTGTCATTTATTGTGATGCCTCCACACTGGCATGGGCTGTGTGCTAATGCAAAAAAGCAAAGTAATTGTTTATGCATCACGACAATTAAAGATGCACGAAATGAATTACACCATCCATGACTGGGAATTGGTGCCGTTGTATTTGCACTTAAGTTGTGGAGACATTACTTATATGGCACAAAGTGTATTATATACACTGACCATAAGAGTCTCCAGCATTTGTTCAATCAAAATGATTTGAACATGCAACAACGCCATTGGATGGAAACACTTAATGATTATGATTGCGAAATTCGCTATAATCCCTTCAAGGCAAATGTCTTGCTGATGCCTTAAGTCGCAAGGAAAGGGTTAAGCCTATTAGGATTAACGCTAAGAGCATTGAGCTCAGAAATAATTTAAATGAGAAGCTATTAGACGCGCAAAAGCAAGCCCTATTAGAGGCTAATATTATTAATGAAGGATTAGGCGGAACTATTGATCAGTTAATGCCTGGAAAATATGGAATCCTTAGATTTAATGGTAGAATCTGGGTTCCAATCTTTGGAGGACTTAGAGATCTAATCCTCCAAGAAGCGCATAATACGAGATACTCAGTTCACTCGGGTGGTGACCAGATGTATCAGGATTTGAAAAAGAGTTATTGGTGGATGGGTTTGAAGAAATCCATAGCCACTTATGTAGCTAAGTGTCTGATGTGTTCGCAAGTTAAAGCTGAACATCAGAAACCGTCAGCACTTCTACAACAACTTGAAATTCCCACTTGGAAATGGGAAATGGTAACTATGGACTTGATTACCAAGTTACCTAAGACCAAACGTGGTAATGACACGATTTGGGTAATTGTAGATAGGCTGACTAAGTCAGCACATTTCTTGCCAGTTAAAGAGACTTATAATTCTGATAAGTTGGCTAAGTTGTATGTGGACAAGATTGTGTCCCTACATGATGTACCAGTATCTATTGTATCCGATAGAAATAATAGATATACCTCTCACTTTTGGAAAAGTTTCCACAATCTATAGGCACAAGATTAAAATTTAGTACGGCTTACCATACACAGACTGATGGTCAGAGTGAGCGTACTATTCAGACTTTGGAAGACATGCTTAGAGCATGTGCGATTGATTTAGGTGGAAGTTGGGATGACCACTTACCCCTAATAGAATTCCCCTATAATAATAGTTATCATACAAGCATCAAGGCTACTCCTTTTGAGGCCTTGTATGGGAGAAAGTGTCGAACGCCCATGTATTGGGCAGAAGTTGGGGAAGCTCAATTATCTGGACCTGAGATTGTCCTAGAGACCACGGATAAGATTGTGCAAATCCGTGATCGTCTCAAAGCTGCCTGAGATAGGTAGAAGAGCTATGCTGACAAGAGGTGTAAAACTTTTAAGTTCCAAGTAGGGGACAAAGTCATGCAGAAAGTATCACCTTGGAAAGGTGTAATGAGATTTGGAAGGAAGGGCAAGTTAAGCCCAAGATATATAGCGCCATTCGAGATAATCGAATATGTCGGCACTGTAACTTATAAGCTCAAGCTGCCAGAGGAGCTTAGTGGAATTCATGATGTGTTCCACATCTGTAATATCAAGAATTGTCTAGCCGATGAGTCACTAGCAATGTCACATCATGATGTGCAAATTGATGGAAACCTGAGGTTTGCTAAGAAACCGCTTTCGATCGAGGATTCGCAGGTCAAGAAGCTCCGAAAGAAAATGATACCTATAGTAAAGGTTAAGTGGGATGCCCTATCGAGGCCTCGAGTATACATGGGAGGTTGAGTCCACTATGCGACAAAAATACCCCCATCTTTTTTAATAAAATGTCAAGGTCGAGATTTCTTTTAAGGGGGTGAGGACGTAACACCTCGTAAAATCGTGTCCAATAATAAAGTGACACGTGTCATTATTTTTTTTATATTAAGTCTATTAAAGACTAATAAGGGTCTAAAGGTGTCAACATGCTCAAACTAAGCCTCTGGGTGACCCTCTGATGTCAACATGCATAAACTGAGCTTCTGGGCGACATTAGTATCAACATGCTTAAATCATGCCTCTGAGTGACCATTAGTGTCAACATGCTTAAATCGAGCCTTTGAGTGACCATTTTTGTCAACATGCTTAAACTTAGCCTTGAGTGACCATTAGTGTCAACATGCTTAGCCTCTGAGTGACCATCAGAATCAACATGCTTATCTTGAGCCTCTAAGTGATCCTTTATGAATTCATAGCCCTCATATGAGCCACTTGTTGGACGAGAGCGATTAATTCTGTAAATATGTTAAAGTTGGACGATGGAGGGGTTAAAAGTGTCAACATGTTAATTTACATCTCTGAGTGACCTTTTAACGAACCGAGAGCTTGACAATGTTCGGGCATACTCCTAGGTACGCCAAATGTTGGCTACAGAGGGATAAATATGCTATAAAGGTGTTTTAAGAGGTTTCATAAGTTAAGGGGCTAAATGTGACAAATTTGGAAAGTTCCCATGAGGCGCTCGCGGGGTGTGAGAGACACTGGCTTGGTCTCTCGCGGGCCACCAGAGGCCTGTGTCTACAGAAAATTTGCTTGGCCTCAACACATTTTGCCAAAAACCATTTGATTCAAAACTAGGGACTTCCAAACTGCTATACCACGTTTTAGGACACTTGTAAGCTCCCTCTAACACTCCCTAAAACCTGGCATCACGTCCTTCAAGCTCCTCAACTATAAATAGGTGCATTAGTTCACCACTTGAACTTGCACCTTTCTCATTTATCACTCTATCTCCCTCCTCTGGAGGTTCCTAACTGAAAGGAGCATCCAACTTAGTTCTATTTCATCCTAGGAATCACTTGTAATTGTTCCTTTCACTTACATTTTCATTTATAGGCTTTTATAGCCAAAAAATCAAGCGTTTTATGGAAAACACCTTGACTTTCAATTAAGACCATTATGGTCCAGCCATTGTTTGTAACGAACATGGCTAAGTGATCGTAATAAGGTAGGTGTTAATCACTATTAAGAGCACCACCTAAAGATCATGTTTGCTAGAACAATTGACGGGTCAAAGTTTTAATATCAAACAGTCAAACAAACCATTTTTAAAAAATATTAAAATCTAAGCTTATATATGTTATGAAACATGTTTTGACACTTAAACAAATTTGTAATAATTATTAGAACATGTGAGAACATGTTCGGCTCGTCATATTCAGTTCTAGGGTCGGTTCGCAACCGAAAGTCGCAAAGTTTGACTTCTGCTTTGACTTTTGAGACCCGATTTAGATTATTTAGCTACTGATCTAAGGTTGCATTATGATCGTAATATAATGTAGCATAACCCCATGAGGTTATATTACATGATCATAATCAAAATCTGAGTTTATGCACAAGTGCCGTTATTATGCCATTTTTATTAAAATGCCCTTTTTACATAAAATTAGGTTTAATTGATAACAAACTTGAAAATGAGTTTCCTACTGATGTAATATTATAAGTAAGATTATTTGGGATGTCAAGTCAGAATATATACTGAGTTTATGTACAAGTTCCTGTATTATGTCGACAAATGACGATAAAGCCCTTGTGGCACATAAAATGGTTTTAATCATACTTTTTTATATCAAATCGTTTACCTACTGATATGTTATCTAAAACAATTAAACTTGATTTTAACATTGGTTTTTACAAAACTTCACACAAATCGTCATTTTACGACATAAGCGCCGTTTCGGTGCATAGTATGGTTTTAAACCATATTTATCAACCAAGACTTGTTACCTACTGATTTTAAAAATAATATAAATATTTTTACATTGGTACAAGAAATAAACTCAGAATCCCAAATAAGTTATTATATTATGTGTAAATGACCAAAATGCCCATTCGGTGCACAATTTGGTCATAAATGATAAATTACACATAAAATCATTATCTTACTGATATTATACCATAAATACAATATGTTTCCAAAATACTTATGATAAAATATATTGAAGATCCTTTTATACGGTATATAATTACCAAAACGCCCTTCTAAGGCATAGTTTAATTTTAAAACCTTAACGGGCATATAAGTTGATATCCTACTGATATTACAAGTTAATTAAGGTATAATGGCATGTAAAACTTGTCCAGACTTATCTAGTTACCCGATATCGCTTATATGCGCATGGTTAAGTGTACGTAACTAATTTACGGAAATTAACCGAAACGGGTTTAACCTAATCATTTAAGCCTCAAAATCCAGAATGCTTATGGTTTACCCATATTATACAAGTCAATGTACTTGTTAGGTTTAAACTGCAATCTATCCGATCATCATTTAATCTAGTATATTATACCGTTTTTTTATCATGTACGCTAGTCGGTCTAAGTCTATGACTTAATTAAGACCGTTAGCATTTAATTAGTTAGCGTATGCCATAATCCAGACTAGAGCCTTCCAGTAAATGCTATCTACACTTAGTTCATTTTGGACACGGCTGAGATATTAAATCTTGCATTTTTAATCAAGACTAGCTTATGTAAATACTCTCGACTTATTTTCCCTATACGGACTTGGGTTACGGTAAATTATTACCGCTTGGTCGGAAATGGGATCAATCGAATGCCGGACTATGGCTAGTAAATCCGCATATTCCGTTTGAATCATTTTTGTTTGATAACTTAAATATCGGGGGTTAACGATCGTGTCCTGGATATCCTCGGCTCATTACATTAGTTAATGGCCACGACCAAAGCGCGGGGTGTAGGCATACACCTGACAGATGCTCATGCTAAATTATTTTTACCCAGTAGTTGGGGATAACTCCTTCGTGAGTTCATAAGTGGTGTGTATGTTAATCATGTCTCGGTCTTCTTATTGGGCCATGTATGTATGGAAAAACATGTGAATCTGTTAACAAGGTTACAAGGCTGACTTTCTCAAGTTATAAAAAAATTTCCATGCCCTGTGCACTTAAAACCATTTTCAAAATGTTTTCAAAATGAGTCAGTTGAGTGTATTTACCAGCAAAAGCTGACGTATTTTCAAAAGACTAAGCTTGCAGGTACAATACGAAATAGGTTGGAAGCTGCTCGGTAGTGATATAAGAGGATCTTGCAAATCCTTAGATCTGCTTAAAGTCTGTTATATACTTTTTGTATATTTTACGATCCGCATGTGGATCTTTTGTAACAAACCGTCTATATATTATTTTTCGTACTTTGAGCATTTGGCTTGTAATAGTAATTTAAACTCCAAGACTTCCGTTGTGTTGTGTTTCATTGACTATGATGATATCAAGTTATGTCACGATATTCCCCACCCGGGCCGACCGGTGTTTGGTTGTAAATATCGGGGTGTAACAAATAGAATCATCTTAATTCCCACTAGAAGTGGTTTTAGTTTGTTTTGAGCCAAATGCCCATTGTTTTTGGTTCCGGGGACTTCCAACTAATAATGAGTGTACTGTTGTAGACTCAACAATTGTTTCCTTCAAGGAGGTCTTAGCTATGTGACCACTTTCCAACTGTGAGACTATTGTCCCAACAATTGTAGTGGCTGCTTGTTGTGAGGTCGAAGTCTCACTAAAAATAACCCAATTACACTAAATAGATAGTGGCAAATTGGTATCGAACACTAGGAGTTTGAGGAAAATGTGTTTACTAAGTAGCTTGTAAGTTACAAACTAATAAAATTAAAATTGTAGAAAATTAATCTCAAAGTTTTGTTAGTTTAATCTATAAATTTTGATTTAACTTATTATCATTTAACAAGTTTTAATTCAGAAATGAGAAGGAATGCCCCCTGGTTTCAGGTTTTCTATGAATGACAATGTCAAAGTTTAACTTGGGATGAACTACATAGACATAGTTCGTGAGTGTGTGTTTAATTGTGATAAAGGGGAACAAGTACTTGGATTACAAGAATGCAAGGTTGTCACCTGATAATCAGTTACATATAGCCAACCCTAAATCCCTCCCAATAACTCCTGATTACCTATGGCACCAAGAACTGATGGTTTAGAATAAAGAATCTAACAATATAAACACTTACTAATCAAACTCACAATCCCCATAGCAATACAATCAAAGAATTCAAATTACTATCCAAAAAATAACATAAACAAAGACAAGCATTCATAAAAAATCCTTACAATCTAGGGAAAAACATAAAGGAAACTAGCCACGCATTGTTCGGTGATCATCATCATCGTCAAATTCGTTGTTCATATGAATCAAAGATGATAAAATAGCAATAAACACACCCAACACAATGTTTGATTCATATGAATAAAGAATCTAACAATATAAACACTTACTAATCAAACTCACAATCCCCATAGCAATACAATCAAAGAGTTCAAATTACTATCCCAAAAATAACATAAACAAAGACAAGCATTCATAAAAAATCCTTACAATCTAGGGAAAAACATAAAGGAAACTAGCCACGCATTGTTCGGTTGATCATCATCATCGTCAAATTCGTTGTTCATATGAATCAAAGATGATAAAATAGCAATAAACACACCCAACACAATGTTTTACAACCCTAATTTCGCCTCCAACAAGTTTTAGTTTGTTTTGAGCCAAATGCCCATTGTTTTTGGTTCCGGGGACTTCCAACTAATAATGAGTGTACTGTTGTAGACTCAACAATTGTTTCCTTCAAGGAGGTCTTAGCTATGTGACCACTTTCCAACTGTAAGACTATTGTCCCAACAATTGTAGTGGCTGTTTGTTGTGAGGTCGAAGTCTCACTAAAAATAACCCAATTACACTAAATAGATAGTGGCAAATTGGTATCGAACACTAGGACTTTGAGGAAAATGTGTTTACTAAGTAGCTTGTAAGTTACAAACTAATAAAATTAAAATTGTAGAAAATTAATCTCAAAGTTTTGTTAGCTTAATCTATAAAATTTGGTTTAACTTATTATCATTTAACAAGTTTTAATTCAGAATTGAGAAGGAATGCCCCCTGGTTTCAGGTTTTCTATGAATGACAATGTCAACCCTAATTTCGCCTCCAACAAGTTTTGAACCGAAAATAATGAAAAGGATAACCAAAAGTCACCACCAAAGTTTGTTTTAAAGCAAAACAAGAAAACAACGTATGCCTCCACCGTAAGCTACAGTGGCTAGTAAGCTACAGTGGCTACCGTAGCTTATGGTGGCCATCACCTATTGAGCTACGATATCATTTTTCTAAAATCATTTCTTATGTAGCTTACGATGGGCACTGTAAGCTACGGTGGTGCCCAATTTTTGACTTCTTTGATTTTCTTCATTCAACTCTCTTCACTTCCACTTTTGCTCCCAACCATGCTTCCTTTCTTTCCGTTTTTGACACCTCTTGTACCTACCATGACAAACCACCATAGTCATCCAATCCCTTAAAATAACCCAATTAAACATACGATTTTCATACTATTTATATCATTTAAGGGTTGCCCTACGGTCCACTTGTCACTGCCTCACTTGAAAAACCTGCAAGTGTCACTTGTGACACAAGAGTTGTGCCCTCCTCTACTTATGGATTAGCAATGATCTCTGGACCTGGCCTAGTCATATGTGGCGGCATACCCTTAGTTATTGGTGATAGAGAGGAACTAGGAGTGTTCAAGCTAGTTTTGTCAATTGCATCAAGCAATGGTTTCGTTGGGTGAGTATATCTATGGGTAAAGGGGCAGAAAGAGAATCAGCCTCGGGAGGAGGGTTGAGTAAAGATGTTCAAGTGAATCATCAAACTTTGTATTTGGTTCCCCTGTGCTTACAACACTATCCATTTGTGAGGATATGTGAGGAGTTTGGATAGGTGGAGATGTTTGCATCTGTTGTGAGGAAGAAATAACAAATGTTAACTTCATTTGTGTTACAGTAGGTTCCTCTGGCATCTCAACCTCCAGAGTTATCTTTTTGACACGCTTGGATTTTCGGAATGGAATGGCTTTTGTGTATTTTGCTAACATGGGTACCAAAGTGGGGGGTTGTGAAATTTGGGCATCGGAGCAGTGGGCTCTGTAATAGTGGTAGTAACATATGTTGTTAAAAGTGGGGGGTTGTAACCTACAGAGTTACCCGTAGACATCGACATTAACTTTGGACGCAATAAGTCTCCTTTAGCCTTTGATAATGCAACATACATACTTTAGGTGCTTTACACTTTATCACATTACAATACTTTATCCTTAGAAACTACACGTGTTCCCAGTTTGTAAATCAAGAAATGTTAACTTTAGACATGTTTAAAGTACACCATAATTTAAATGTAAACACAACCAGTTTCATTAATCCCAATAGGTAAATTTTGAGGTGTTACATGTAAATTTTGAGGTGTTACATGTAGACACATCCTTACAGTAAACAATGTATCTAACAGTTTTAAACAATTAAACAATACTATTTTTCAAGTAACAAAGTCATATTTGATAACTTAATTTTCTTTTTTCTTGTTTAAAAGAGTTAATTACGATTTTATCATCCCGTCAATCTTAATTATGTAATTGATTTAAATAATGATTTAAGTTATTTTCACTTTTCTATACTTAATAAAACCTTCTTTATTTAAATCACTATATATGTACACATGCACACACATTTCTGCAAAAGTTAGACTATTTCTGATGCGTTAAAAGTAGTTTAATAATCATTAACTAAATTACTCTAATCTAGATACTAAGTTAAACTCTAGACTCTCTAAAACTAGACCAAACTACTAACCGGCAAGTGAACCGATCGAATCAAGTTTAGCTATGTAAGCCCGGAAATCGAACCTACAAGACTCATTTGATTTCGTTAACTAGACTCACTAGACGTATTGACAGACACAACTAAATTTTTTTTATATTTTGAGAGAGGGGGGTTCTCTAACAACCTAAAATGCAATTAATTAAAGACTAACTGCTTAACCAAACTAAGACGCAACTTGGAGCTTAGATTGTACTCAGATGATGATAAAGAGACTACTCAGGTAGAATCCCATATGTTAATAGTTAGCTTTCTACAGGACACGAACTGTTATGGAACCGAGATCGTAAAGTACTAAACCTACCGAGAAACCGAGCAGGACTCTCGACCATTCTCGAGAAGACACCAATGAAACTCTAATAGACTGTTAAATTACCAATTTAAATAGACTCCCTCATGGATGTCTATCTATTCTAATATAGTAACCTTTGATCGACAATCAACCTCACGGCGTGAAAGTCAAGGGTAACTTGGAAACCTGATTTGACCCGATAAACAAGAATTGGAAAGACAACTAAGTCGGACTTCTCACAAAGCACCTAAACCTAGAAATTTACCAACCTAGATATATCGACAATCTCCCACCTCACGGATTTTAAGATTAGTAGAACACCTAGTCCTACTCGATTCACGGACATTACCTCTATGGTGTATTGGCCAATTAGCCATAAAAATCACAAACACACGTCAATGATCTAACTCGAATCTATTATATGAAAGACATTCAACTAGGAACATGTGAAGCAATAAACATTAATCAAACAAGTAAAAGCATGCATACACATCGAATCAATACTACCAAGTCTTTAGTTTTATAGAAAAATCCACAACGAGTTTATAATCCGGAGAAAAATCAAAACTTTAACGCATGTTCATCTTAACCTAGGTAGTTCATGGAATTTTAGCCTAACATCATGATTAAAACAATCAAAGCACAAAGTTCAAAAGTCGAATTCATGGTGAAAAGATGAAAAATAGAAAACTACGGAATCGGGAAGTTGGAACCCGGTATTCTTCTTCTCGTTCCTTGAATCTTCAACCGTATTCCTTGCTTCAAAACCTTCTTCTGCCTTCCGGGAGCTCTAAATTCGTCCAAAGATGTCTAATTTCCGTAGGGTTATGAGTTCTCCTTAATTGTGATCAATAAGATTGATTTTATAACTCAAACATCTGTAAAGCACGAAAATTTCTATGGAAAACAGCTCCTCGCGTCACGCGAGGAGCATTTGATCTTGTGGTCGCGCGACGCGGGGATCATAAAGTCAACTTAGGTCAACATAACCTCTTCACGTCATGCGGGAAGCATTCACTTCTTGGTCACACGACGTGGCCATGTGTTTTTTCTTGGAAGTTGTGCCTTTTCAGCTCTTGGTCCCCCGAGCGCGATCTGGTACTCGGCTTTCTCCATATACGATATGTTTTCCCCCTTTTCAGCAATCTTTAATACCCAAGACCTGGAAAATACAAAGTAATCAATAATATACATAATCTACCTAAAATCAACGCAGATGGACTCAAAAACTGTACAAATATACACGATAAATGGATGTATTTGGCAATACATCAATTTCCATCGTATATCCCTGAGTGGTTGTCCATTCCTATGTGGCATTGCCCTTCACAAGGGTAGGGTAGAAAGGATTGAAGGACAAAATAAGCCCTTTACTAAGAGCATAATCCATGGTTATTTTTTGCCCTAACTGAGTTTATTGATTTGAAATTTGATTTTATGTGATTCATCCCATGGGGGTGGGGTTGGAAAGGATTGAATGACAAAGATAAGCCCTTAAATATAGTAAGAGAAAATTTCACTTTTTGTCCTTTAATTTTCAGTGATTTTGCAGGCTGTGGCCTTTAAATTTAAAAAATACACTGGTTGTCTTTTACATTTGAACATTATTGCAGGCTGTCCTTTAGTCATAACCTAGTTAAGTTTTTTGATTAAGTTTAGACATGTGCAAAGCATTAAGAGTTCAAGTGTCAATCGTGTAAATTATTTAACTTAAACCCCCCCCCCATCGAGATCCGATTATTGCTCCTCCTCCTTTTTCACAGACTTTGTATTCCAATGATGATTCCAATTCTCAAAATCCTTTTGGTTCTTTAGCTTCCTTTTCATCCAATCCTCATATTCCAGTCAGAAGATGATCTGAATGAACTTAAGTTCCTCCTTTTTATTTGGCATCTACTTCTTTCTCTTCATCTAATCCATCTTTTTGTCCTTGCTGTCATACTATCAGAAATGTGTAATGCTTCTATTTTTGTCAACTTTGTTGATTTGTTTAAGGAATCTCAGCAAATTACTTAATCTTGACATCATCAAGAGTCTCTTTATGGCTTGATTTATGTGACAACTTATGTAGATGGCATCTTACTCCAATTTGAAGAATTTCTTACATTCGACATTTCAAATCAAAGATTCGCATTCTAATTTTTCTGGTGTTCAACGAAAAGCTCACAGATCGTTTGTGGATCGATATTGAATGCTTGTTTGAGTGGGTAAAGGTGCAAAACGTGTCCAAGCCTGGTTTTTATAGAGAATTTCAGTATACCAACTTATGATTAATGGTTGTTTTACATGCCGAAAATTTGATGTTTCCTTATTAGTCTTGATTCGCAATCACTGGACCTCAATTACGCGTGATATATATGGTATTAGTTTGTATATTGTCCACGTTTCTCTTTTGCATATAGTGGAAGTGCAAAAGAAACAAGTGATTGTCCTGTCCATGTTTTTATATTCAGATTTCAAACGGATTGATTCGATGGATTAATTTGGTTCGGGAAGACGGGGAGTGAGAGAGAGAGTTGAATATAATTTACAAGGTTGGCCCTTAACTCTTAATGCTTTGCACATGTCTAAACTTAACCAAAAAACTTAACTAGGTTATGACTAAAGGACACCGCCTGCAATAATGTTCAAACGGAAACAACAACTAGTGTACTTTTTAAACTTAAATGACACCTCCTGTAAAACCATTAAAACGCAAATGACGAAAAGTGCAATTTTCTCATATAGTAATATGATAAATACCCAGAGTATACAATGCTTTTATTTTATTTTAAAACATAAATTATTTAAATTTGTATATTAATTTTTATTTCTTTTTTATAAAACTTTAAATTTGTTATGAATGTATCATTTATATGGTGACTCTCCACATACATAACTCCCATCTCTTTGATTTCTTTTAATTAATGTATGTGCCTGTATATAGTGGCATTTGAAAATGGTGTAGATAGATCAATGAATAAAAATTCTCCATGTTCTATTCTCTACATGATTTCATAGTCTAGCTCTCATGTTTATATACATATATATTAGTTGCTAATAGACCGTTGTTTCACAACACGTTATCAGCACGAGTTGCTTTTTGGAGTTGGATCATATCATTGCAAAGTAATTTTTTTTTGTTTAAATTTATTTGTGTTATTTTATTAGATCTATTTTTAGTTTTGGTTTTAGTTGTGTCAGTTGATTTATTTTGTTGAAAAAATCATGTTTGTATTACGAGTTATTCTTGACAAAAAAAACCTTACATCTTGTTGTTTATGATTCATCGAACTTGTTTGACTTGAGCTCCCCATATTTAGATTTGTAACTATTTTCCTATACTCCATTCTAGGTTTTCTATTAACATATTATGAATATTAACATGAACCGCTTGTACAACGAGAATTAAAGCAACTATTATATGCAATTTGATTAGATCATAAAGTAAGCATAAATGTTGCATACATGTCTGATTCACCGGCAATTAATGTTTACCTATTTTATTGACATGGTTAGTATCATATAGATTATCAATCTATACACGATTCAGTTATCTAATTGGGATGAATGAAGTTTGAAAGGTAATTGTACTATTGGAATGATAACCGACTTATTTTGTATATAAGTGCAAATAAAATAAAACAATTATCTTTACCTCTTTTTTTAACCTCGATTATAATCTCACCTTACAGTTGTTCTTATTTATGGTTTGATGATAGTTATACTGTTTGGTGTTATCTAATTTGATGAGATAGCTTTGATGTTTTATGTAATATATTTTTCTTTAAAAATCCAAGAGTTAAAAATATGAATTTTTTCATTCTATGATAAGTATGATAGTTTAAATAAATACTATTTTGAAATAATGAAAGGATCATAATTATACTAAGTTATATATAAATTATAATTTTTATCTTATTACATGAGATAAAAAATAAGTTAAATTTATATGATGTTATGAGTGTTTATACATGCCTTGTATAAGATTTGATAGTATACAAAATTTAAGGCGAATTACAGTTAATATGGTAAATATATAATAAAAATATTTGATACACTCAAGAGATTTAATTATATTGTCTAATCTATAGATATATTAGCTATAAATAATCGAATTTGTACATCTGATATTTATTATATTTTTACCATGATACTGGTAGATAATATTATGGTGCGCATGATTTATATTTCAAATTCACTGGTTAATAATAATTTGTAAGTTCTGAAATATTATGAAAATACTTGTTTTGGTTCTAAGAAAGTTGAACTATATATTGGTTAGTGTTTATAATCTAATTTCTGCTGATGGTTCGATACTTTTAATAGCAAAATCCTTTTCAAGAAGCCAATAGATATTTTCTATAGTTATGAGATGAATTACGTAGGTATGTTCTATGACTATTGATTGTAAAAAAAATTGATCACCTTTTATTTCTTGATCTTGCATCTATTGATGAATACTTTTCTTAAAGGAAAACGCAAACCAAAGAAAAATAGTTTTCTTAAAGTTTTATTATAGTTTTATATTGGGTTGGAAACTATATAATTAAATTTTGTTGTATACTATCATAATTGCAATTGTATGCCTTTTAGTTGCTATTATATATATAAAGATATAGATTACTGGATAAAGCAGATAAAAGACAAAAGTTAGTTGTTTTGTTATCACTCTCGTGATAGAGTATACATGTGTTTCGATACGACATCCGAAATGTCATACTCCATATTATCATAAAATTGTAGACCGATAATTCATGATTCGGTCATGTAATTACTGTTAAATTCATATATGTTATAGGAAGATAGAATCTTATAAAGAAAAAGGGATAAAATAATTTTCATTTGTCACATCTAAGATATGCTCTTGAAAAGATGATATTATTAAAGAAAGTCTAAAATGATTATATATCCATGTGACCGAGTAAATAATTAAAAGCTATGAAGCTATTTTTGGCTTTACTCCATTCCCCGAAGTGAATTCGGATGTATAGTGATCATCGTGATCATGGATATAATTGAGAAAATTGCAATGATGGTCATTGTAATAATGATCGAGCATTAGAAATTATAATGATAGCCAAGTTAATAATGAGATTGACCACCACAAGCGGCAAAATAAGGGAGTAATAATATGAGAATGATATGATGGAAATATTTGGCGGTAATATAACATGATACTTTATACATTATCTCATGTCTTATGCCTTGTACTAGCATACGTGCAAATAATACATATACGATTATAAACAAGAAGTTTATGGATCATGATTATTTACTTTATTGGCATGACCTGTTATACCACATCGAGTCAGTGATGACGTGAAACATAATGAAGAACTTGAAGATTCTTCTAGTTCATAGCATATTATGTTTGCTCTTTAGGGAAATTATTTATTTCCAATTAATGTTAAAGGATTTATATGTATCCTAACATGAAACCATTTAGTATTTTGAAATCGATGCATCGTCTAAATGGTTATCAAGTTCGCAACTTGAAGTAGTGATCGTTGATGGCTTAGCTAATAAGATAGCAAGCATATTATTACAGATTGGCATATTTATTTGTATATAATGATGAATTTTTCCATGTTATTAATGATCATTGGCATAAGTGTTATTGTTGAGACGATCACCTAAACGTCTACAAGTGATTAAAAACCAATTGATCATGAAGCAAAAAGTTCATGTTTATATTTAATTTGACATGTATTCACATCAAGCCAACAAGTTATCATATTTCTCCTCATTATAGTTGGTTTTTGTCAGGAACCTAATTTGTCCCTTCAAAGGTTTTTGGTTATATGGCATGAATATTTAAATTCATCCACCAAACACACACAAGATGGGAACTCTCAAAAGGTTGAGAATCTGTTGGACATGATTAGTTGTCTATGAAATATTTAAAGCCATGAGTAAGAGATTTATTTACGGCTCATTGTTATTCACTTTAGTGAATGAATGTTCCCAACAATCGGGGGAGATAAAAATCAGTTGCAAAGTGAAAAGTGGAATGAATTATCATGTTATCTCGATCCTCAGGCTATAAACTATGAACCAGAAGTTCAAAAGATAATTCATTTACCAATAAAAGAATAAATTATCAGATGAGTTCACTGACCTAAATATAGTGACAAAGTAAGTCACATAAGCAATTGCTTATGCTCTAGTTATATTTTGTCCCAGAAAGACAACAACACATTTGTAATGAGTCTATTACACGCCCGAAGCATGGTAGACTAGTCGATTCCAATAATAAAGTTCCTCGAAAATTAGAGCAAGTAATTAAGATGGTCATGTAGAGGTTATAGTAATAATATCTCCTGAAGAGATATTAGACATGATGGTTCTAAAAGAACCTCAGGTACCTGATAATAAAGAGCTCTTAGTAAATTATATCATGTCTAAAAGTGTATGGAATCAAAACAAAATCGATGTCGTTATACTTTTGTACATATAGCGCTTGAAATGATGAAATGACGAGAATCATGATTAAAGATCTGCTTATGAATGAAAACATATAAAGGATTGGCCAAAATGGAAAGACGCAAATAAGACAGAATTGAATTCTCTAATGAAATGGAAAGTTTCTGGAACAACAGTCCATACAACTGAAGTTGTAAAATATCTTGGATATAAATATGTCTTTTATGCGATTCATGTGAAATCAAATTAAGTAAAATAAGGCAATACTAGTGGCACAAAGATTTTCGCAAAGACACATGATTGATTATAAAGATGCACACTTTCTAGTGGTGGAGGCACTGACTTTCCAATATTTTATTCATCTGGTAATATAAAGAAAAATTGATATGCGTCTTATGAATTTTATGTATCGCATGATACTGAAAGTTTATATAAAAGTCCCTGAAGGATTTAAATTATGAAACTCATGTAAAGTAAGTTCTCGAGAATACTATGATTAAGATTTGCATACATTATGGGTATTATATATAGGCTAAATATAATTACGGGGAAGGTTCATTTGTGAAGAAATTTAATATGAGAAGAAAAAGAAGAAAGGGCATAATGGTAAAACACTAAATAGTTTATAACTCCTCTCATTAATTATGTTATCTCTCATTAATAAAGCAAAAACATTTTATCCTACACATTTCAAAATTTATCCTACATATGTCTTATATTTACCGGAATTTACCCTACACACATGTAAATTTACCCTACACATTTTAAAATTTTATCCTACAAATACTAAAATTTATCTTACACATGTCGAAAATTGTCCTACATCATATATTATTTTATCTTGAAAGAGTATATGAAAAAAAATGAGTTAAAAGTTTAATTAATTAGCTAATTAATGACAATTATAGATTTACCTATATGCCCTTTTTTATAATATTAAATACACACATTAAATGAAGTAAATGTAGAATTTCTATTGGTTTAAAAGTTATTCTTTTTATTCTTACAAAATTTTTCTTCTCATTTGAACTCTCCACATATAATTACAACTCTTGATTAGCTTACTAAAGTAGTCGAGTACTTAAAAGGTAATATTAAAAATCTTAAGGATGTAATTCTTGTGTACCAATAAACATACATAGAAAACTTGTACCCGGTGATTATGATATCTCAATGTACAATGTATAAGCATGGTATAATATGGATTTTATCAATAAGCAAGTCTTTGCATATGATATAAAATCAATGAGAAAGTTTACGTGATGGAACTCTTAAAGAGTATATGCACATACATAATTATTCAAAGTAGAAAGAAGTATGTGAATGATTATAAATGCCTAAAGCTCAAAACTTTGGCAATGTATCTTATAAAGTTAAAAACAAATATGGACTAAAATAGTCGGGTTGAGTGTCGTACAGCTCATGAGATATTCTGATAAAGTGCAATATAGGTTTTATAATATTATCCATCTTTATCAAAAGTCCTCTCCTAAAAGTTCACTGTAATCGCACTTTACATTAATGATGTATAGGCATTATCGAGAGAAACTATTGAGCTTTTAGAGGGGAAGATTTTGAATCCCTAGCACGAGTATATTGTGATCATATTTTTGTTCATCAATCAAACTGCATCCCGAAGATGTTGGGACATTTTACTATGGTTAAAGCTCATACTAAAAGTACTAAAGGTTGTTCATTATATAGAAAATAAACACTATCATCTCCAATCAAAGAAATTGAAAATTTTGATCCAGAAGAACCATAGTTAAGTTCATATGTGCATTACGATTTCTTGTTGTCAATGAATTATTATAAATTTTTATTTGAATTTATCCACATGACATAACATGTGTCAAGTAAGAATATATTGGAATGAGTTACAACAACTATTTCGATACATCAAAGGTATGCAAGACATGAGATGAAATTTTACTAACCGATGAAAACAAGTTTGGCTAGTCATAAACATATTTATGGATATTATGGTATTTTCTTACGAGAGGAGCTACCGTGTCACACCCCGACCCGCAGCGGAAAAGGTGATCGGGGCATGATTGGGTTATCATCAAAGCTCATGACATTTATTTTAACGTTTCATATTCATTAATACACTTTAATGGAAAATTACAATCAATATTACAACATGTCCTAAATGTCAATCTAGGCTTCATTGTTTTCTTCTAAGGCATTTCCTATGTTTTCCTTGCTTCATCCTGTTCACCTGTATCATGTGTAAAAAGGGTTTTTTTGATCAACAAAAAGTTGGCGAGTGAATCCTATGGAAAACATTTGAACAAGTTTATTTAATTGATTATGAAATAAAGTGCACAACCACACATGAGTAAAAATAGATGTAAACTTATTCATAAATCAATTTAATATTAAACAATACACACATGAACAATAATGGATCGTTTAGAGGCACGCGTTGCTCAACTCGTCTCTCACGAGGAACTGATGGGCCTAATGAATGAATTGCATAAACATGATAATATGAAAAACATAACTACAAACAATATAAACTCAATAATACACACATGAACAATAATGGATTGGTTTTGAGGCACACGTTGCTCAACTCGTCTCCCACGAGGAACTGATGGGCTTAATGAATGAATTTCATATAAGTTGACAAAATGAAATACATAATCACAACAAAATAAACAATCTAAGTTTAGATCACGATATGGTATGGCACAAGTTTAAATAAACGAGTTAATTATTTTGTGACACGTGACACACCCCAAAACGTGTAATTAAAAAGGGGGAGTTGTAAGATTCACTCACAGTGGGTGCGTTCGGTTGATGATGTTGAATGCACGCGAAGTGGTTTTAACCACGAGTGAAATTAACCTAGATAATGGCATAATGTTTCGGTAAGTAAACGGATTTTATTAATCCATTTTAGTAGGATTGTTGGGTGTATTTTTGTGAGTTTAAGGCTATTTTCTAACCTTAAAAATGTTATTTTTAAGTATTTTTAATTGATTTTTAATTAAAATAAATAAATAAAAATAATAATAAAAAAGTTGACTTTTTTTGACCGTTGACCTTTGACCTTGACTGTTTGACCGGTTCGTACGCATGTAAGTGTGCGCTGAGTGAGGCCCGAACCCGAGACCTCCCGTACGCGTGCACGCAGCTCTACCAACTGAGCTACGTGTCTAACCTGAAATATTTCTGTTTTTAATTATATTTATATACTAGTTAGATTAATCCGAAAATCAATTTATTTCTAAAAAGATTTTACTGAATCGGACCGGTGCGCTCCACAGGTCTCGAACCCGGGACCTGTGGGTTGAGTTAACACACAGTCCACCGCTGGACTGTGTGTCTAACTTGTTAAATACTCCGATTTATATTATACTTATGAACAAACTTCATTATTTCATTTCTGCCTTATTTTAAAAAGTTAGATAATTGTCCGAATCGGTGCAGTAGACCGGACTCGAACTCGTGACGTGTGATTAAACATACACACAGTCCACCGCTGGACTGTGTGTCTATCTTGGTTATTATTCTGGTTTTTATAAACTTAACATATATCAGCGGTGACTCCGGTTCGGTTAACAAAAAAAGACATTTTTATTAAGGCAGCATGCGTGGGACAAGATTCGAACTCGAGACGTTTACGTGTTTAATGTGCACACAGTCCACCGCTGGACTGTGTGTCTAACCCGAGTTATAACTTGATTTTAATTATACTTATACACAACTGGAACTTCGTCTTCTTCGTTGAATTTAACCATAATCGGAAGTCCGACTGGTTCGATGTTTTAATCGTGTTCTTTAGTGTTTTGAGGTTAATTACAGGTGAGATATGTAAAAAGAATGAAAGATTTAAGCGTAAGGTATACCGACTGGACTCCTCTGTTTCTCCGGCAGAACTCCGGCGACAGCAAAAGATTCCGGCGTCGTGTGTCTTGCAGCAGAGAGTCTTCAGCAAGCTTGAAAAGGATGTGGGTGACTTCGGTATAAGCTCAGGGGGTTCAGTATGGCTCAGAAGTAAAGGGCTCGGTTTTCCGGCGAGGTGCAGAACTTTTCCGGCGAGTAAATTTCGCCGAGAGAGGGTGCGGTTTTGAGCGAAAAAGCTTGCAGAGGTTCGAGGAGGTATTTATAAGGCATGTCATCGATGAATTTAGTCCGATTTCCGACCTGATTCGTCGGTTAGAAATTCTCCAGCGGTTATAGCTTGTGTCGCGGGTTCAGGCGTCGGTTATAACCGATGTAGGTTTAAATGTTTACGTTAAGACTTGAAGAAACCGTCCAATCTCGCGAGACCGCCGGGATTTCCGACGACTGCATTTGGGCGCGCCGATTTCGAATTCGGAAAACATGTTATGAATTAATTGATTCTAATAATTAGCAAGAAACACTAGTGGCGCAGTGGTTGGAGAGTTGAGTGTTAAGTCTGTTGACCCGGCTGACTGACCCGGGTTCGAAACCCAGCAGTGCCATTTTATTTTTAATTCATTATTTTTAACGATTTTTCAAAAACAAATTATATATTCCAGTATAATAATTAATTATGTATCGTTTAAAATTATTTTGGGCATTAAATTCGCAAAGAAATTTTTAACTGATTGTTCGGTTAATAAACGGAGCGGGTTTGGTAAAGTCCGTTTTTTGACGGATGTTACAGTATCCCCTGCTTTTTAGAAATTTCATCCCGAAATTTAAGTAGTGTTATATTTGACTAAAAGAATGATGGTGTTTAGTTTGACAGTTACATACTTAGAAGAAAAGTAAGAGTTTAAATTTTTGTTTGAGGCGGTAACCTCCCTTGTAAGGGTTAAGTACCCTATTACAGGAATCGCTTTTTGTTGCCTACTGTAAAAATATTGATAAGCAGAGTTGATTCGCTAAATATGATATCATACATAAGAGTTTGGATATGTTTGGAAGGATATGGTTATATCCTAAGGCAAAACTTCTAATACTACAACCTACATGGAACTTCTCATAACCATCTAACAATACCTCTGATCCTTTGACAAGAATACTTATATATAGGAAGTACCAGCGGCGTATCCACCATATTCTTGTCAAATTTTCATTGGTTTTATCAGTAAGTTATGATTGGTCCTATGATGTAACTCTAGAACATAAATAACACAACAACCAATATTTGAATCCAAATTCTGATAGCATATAGGTTTGAATGGTGACAGTTCCTCTCTCGTTTGTTATGATAGAGAGGTTAGTTTATGTAGAAATAGAACACAGTCTAATTGCTTTAAATGGCGAGATGATATGAATGTAACACAAATTTCAACCAAGGCAATACTAAATCCTACATGGAACTTCTCATAACCGCCTGATAATGCCTCTGATCCTTTGGCAAGAATACTTATATATAGGAAGTACCAGCGGCGTATCCACCATATTCTTGTCAAATTTTCATTGGTTTTATCCGCAAGTTATGATTAGTTACCAAGAAACTACTAAATCCTACATAGAACTTCTCATAACCATCTAACAATACCTCTGATCCTTTGACAAGAATACTTATATATAGGAAGTACCAGCGGCGTATCCACCATATTCTCGTCAAATTTTCATTGGTTTTATCAGTGAATTATGATTAGTCCTATGTGACTCTACAACCAATACAACAAACACAACATACTGAAAATGAAAAAATGTCTGTGCGATCAAGGCTCAATCAAACGGAGCCGATCGTATTGCATGTACTGAAAATGAAAATGTCTGTGCGATCAAGGCTCAATCAAGCGGAGCCGATCGTATTGCATGTACTGAAAATAATAAATTTAATTTAAACAACAATCACACAAACAGCTTATACATGGAACCTCTCATAACCGCCTGATAATACCTCCGATCCTTTGACAAGAATACTTATATATAGGAAGTACCAGCGGCGTATCCACCATATTCTCGTCAAATTTTCATTGGTTTTATCAGTGAATTATGATTAGTCCTACATGACTCTACAACCAATACAACAACACAAAATACTGAAATGAAAAAAATGTCTGAGCGATCAAGGCTCAATCAAACGGAGCCGATCGTATTGCATGTACTGAAAATGAAAATGTCTGTGCGATCAAGGCTCAATCAAGCGGAGCCGATCGTATTGCATGTACTGAAAATAATAAATTTAATCTAAACAACAATCACACAAACAGCTTATACATGGAACCTCTCATAACCGCCTGATAATGCCTCCGATCCTTTGACAAGAATACTTATATATAGGAAGTACCAGCGGCGTATCCACCATATTCTTGTCAAATTTTCATTGACTTTATCCACAAGTTATGATTAGTTCTATGTGACTCTACTACAAACACAACAACCACAAGATACTGATAATGAAAATGTCTGTGCGATCAAGGCTCAATCCAACGGAGCCGATCGTATTGCATGTACTGAAAATGAAAATGTCTGTGCGATCAAGGCTCAATCAAACGGAGCCGATCGTATTGCATGTAATAATAAATTTAATCTAAACAACAATCACACAAACAGCCTATACATGGAACCTCTCATAACCGCCTGATAATGCCTCCGATCCTTTGACAAGAATACTTATCTATAGGAAGTACCAGCGGCGTATCCACCATATTCTTGTCAAAGTTTCATTGGCTTTATCCTTAAGTTATGATTGGTTCTATGTGATTCTAAAACATAAAGAAAAACATAAAACTAAACGATTGGAGTTGAATCTGGATCTTCGGTGAAGAGGACTAGTTGGGTATCTTCGTTTGGGCCGTCATTATCTTTGACAGGATTAGCGTTGATGTTGAAGACTCTTCCTCTTGCTGGTGGCCTAGCGGTTGGGTTTTCTTGGTTTACTTGGTTAACTGGGTTTGATTGAGCTTGAGTGTTGATGACGTTAACCAATTGAGGGCATGTGTTTCTAAAATGGGTAGGGTCGCCACAATTGAAACAAGCTCGAACATATGGGAACATGGGGTATTGGGGTTGTTGATAGGTTTGGTTCATGGTTTGAGTAGGGGGAGAGATTTGGTTCTGAAAGGTGCGGCAAACCTTGCTCAAATGACCATAGCGTCCACAAGTTGCACATAGTCGACAAGGTAAGGTAAGGGGATGGTGATAAAAACAGTTGTTGCATCGAGGGTGAGGTCCAAGATATGGTTTCTTATTTGGGTAAGTTGAGTTGGGTGCCACTTGAGTGATTGGGATAGCTTGGATTGGTATGGCTTGTAAAACTGGTTGATTACGTTGGTAGTAGCGAAAAGTTGCCCGTCTCTTTTTCTCTTAAAATTGGGTTGAGAAGGGGATTCGGTTTGGGTGTAGTCGGAGGTTTCAGTCGATGCTTTATCCTTCTTCTTCTCCTCCTTGAAGTCTTTGTTCCGGATTCGGTTCTCGGTGAGCTCTGTAGCTAACTCCATTGCCGCTTCCAAGGTTGCAGGCGTGGTACTTATTACAGAGTCTTGAATCTTTGACGGAAGACCACGAACGTAGTGCTCGATCAAACGGTAGAGGGGAGTGAACATGTTGGGAACCATTTGATGTAACTCGAGGAATCTTTTGTTGTACGTGATGTGGTCGCCTTCCTTTTGCTTCAACGAATAGAACTCATCTTCTAATTTCTTGATTTCGCTCCTTGGGCAAAATCGTCTGGTCATGATTTCCTTCAATTCGTCCCAAGTTAAAGTCATAGCATCGTCGACGCCTCGTTTGGCCTTCTCTGTATTCCACCAAGTAAGTGCTATTCCATATAAACGACCAGTAGCATAACGCACTTTGCGATCATCGGGGCAATCGCAATTTAGAAAAGTGTTCTCCATTTCTTCAAACCAATGGAGGAGAGCGGTGACGCCTTCAGTCCCTTTGTATTTTGGAGGGTCGCATGATTTGAAATGCTTGTAGGTGCATTTAGTGATATTTGGGGGAGGGTTGATAACGTTTTGATTTTCTTAACTGACAGGATTAGCGGTAAAGTGCTTGTTGTACTTGGATTACAATGTTGGGTATTACGGCAGCCATTTGTTGAGCGATTAGGGCAGCCATGCGCTCGCAGGCTTTTTCTGCTCTCATCTTCCTACGGGTGAGGTTAGAAGACATCTACAAGGAATACATGTCAAAAGTATGAGTTGGATGTTTTTGGAATCATGGGTCGCACTAGGAATGAACATTCATAAAATAATTATAGAAAAATAAATCTACTACATCCATAGGATGTCTTGGGCTTTGCTCGCCATTAGGCCCTACATGCCGCCATACTTCACCTTCGTAATCATGTGGGCCCCCATGAATACCGGGTTTTTCATATGGTTCGCATGTGTTTGCCTGGTTGCGTACATTAAAACCCGGAGAAAATCGAGAAATATGTATACAACGAATGGTATTCGGAATGTGTCCAGGTGTAGACACGGTGACACCTCAAAGTGGGGTTAGTTCGAACGACGTTTGGTGTGGCATGCTTTGGCCTAATAGGTCCTTCGTACTCTCATCGTTGGTCCCCAGGTAGGCAAACTGGTCCGTTATATTGGATTTATACGAATGCCAACCTAGACAGGACGTTCCGACTACCGGTACTTGTACCCTTCCAGTTACTACATGAAAATTGCAACAAAATCTTTGAATAATGAGAGTATGAAAATGAACTGAATATATGAACATTGATATATGTATAATGAATATGTATATAAGTATGTATGTTTGACTGTAAATATAAACAAATATGAAACAAATAAATATCACAAGTTTGTACGTAACCACCTAATCAATTAAAATTTAGGCAGACTATAGTATAAGTTCTAAGGGTCTAATAACCTATCCTATATCCCTATAGTCATTGCTCTGATACCAATCTGTCACACCCCGACCCGCAGCGGAAAAGGTGATCGGGGCATGATTGGGTTATCATCAAAGCTCATGACATTTATTTTAACGTTTCATATTCATTAATACACTTTAATGGAAAATTACAATCAATATTACAACATGTCCTAAATGTCAATCTAGGCTTCATTGTTTTCTTCTAAGGCATTTCCTATGTTTTCCTTGCTTCATCCTGTTCACCTGTATCATGTGTAAAAAGGGTTTTTTTGATCAACAAAAAGTTGGCGAGTGAATCCTATGGAAAACATTTGAACAAGTTTATTTAATTGATTATGAAATAAAGTGCACAACCACACATGAGTAAAAATAGATGTAAACTTATTCATAAATCAATTTAATATTAAACAATACACACATGAACTATAATGGATCGTTTAGAGGCACGCGTTGCTCAACTCGTCTCTCACGAGGAACTGATGGGCCTAATGAATGAATTGCATAAACATAATAATATGAAAGACATAACTACAAACAATATAAACTCAATAATACACACATGAACAATAATGGATTGGTTTTGAGGCACGCGTTGCTCAACTCGTCTCCCACGAGGAACTGATGGGCTTAATGAATGAATTTCATATAAGTTGACAAAATGAAATACATAATCACAACAATATAAACAATCTAAGTTTAGATCACGATATGGTATGGCACAAGTTTAAATAAACGAGTTAATTATTTTGTGACACATGACACACCCCAAAACGTGTAATTAAAAAGGGGGAGTTGTAAGATTCACTCACAGTGGGTGCGTTCGGTTGATGATGTTGAATGCACGCGAAGTGGTTTTAACCACGAGTGAAATTAACCTAGATAATGGCATAATGTTTCGGTAAGTAAACGGATTTTATTAATCCATTTTAGTAGGATTGTTGGGTGTATTTTTGTGAGTTTAAGGCTATTTTCTAACCTTAAAAATGTTATTTTTAAGTATTTTTAATTGATTTTTAATTAAAATAAATAAATAAAAATAATAAAAAAGTTGACTTTTTTTGACCGTTGACCGTTGACCTTTGACCTTGACTGTTTGACCGGTTCGTACGCGTGTAAGTGTGCGCTGAGTGAGGCTCGAACCCGAGACCTCCCGTACGCGTGCAAGCAGCTCTACCAACTGAGCTACGTGTCTAACCTGAAATATTTTTGTTTTTAATTATATTTATATACTAGTTAGATTAATCCGAAAATCAATTTATTTCTAAAAAGATTTTACTGAATCGGACCGGTGCGCTCCACAGGTCTCGAACCCGGGACCTGTGGGTTGAGTTAACACACAGTCCACCGCTGGACTGTGTGTCTAACTTGTTAAATACTCCGATTTATATTATACTTATGAACAAACTTCATTATTTCATTTCTGCCTTATTTTAAAAAGTTAGATAATTGTCCGAATCGGTGCAGTAGACCGGACTCGAACTCGTGACGTGTGATTAAACATACACACAGTCCACCGCTGGACTGTGTGTCTATCTTGGTTATTATTCTGGTTTTTATAAACTTAACATATATCAGCGGTGACTCCGGTTCGGTTAACAAAAAAAGACATTTTTATTAAGGCAGCATGCGTGGGACAAGATTCGAACTCGAGACGTTTACGTGTTTAATGTGCACACAGTCCACCGCTGGACTGTGTGTCTAACCCGAGTTATAACTTGATTTTAATTATACTTATACACAACTGGAACTTCGTCTTCTTCGTTGAATTTAACCAGAATCGGAAGTCCGACTGGTTTGATGTTTTAATCGTGTTCTTTAGTGTTTTGAGGTTAATTACAGGTGAGATATGTAAAAAGAATGAAAGATTTAAGCGTAAGGTATACCGACTGGACTCCTCTGGTTCTCCGGCAGAACTCCGGCGACAGCAAAAGATTCTGGCGTCGTGTGTCTTGCAGCACAGAGTCTTCAGCAAGCTTGAAAAGGATGTGGGTGACTTCGGTATAAGCTCAGGGGGTTCAATAAGGCTCAGAAGTAAAGGGCTCGGTTTTCCGGCGAGGTGCGGAACTTTTCCGGCGAGTAAATTTTCACCGAGAGAGGGTGCGGTTTTGAGCGAAAAAGCTTGCAGAGGTTCGAGGAGGTATTTATAAGGCATGTCATCGATGAATTTGGTCCGATTTCCGACCTGATTCGTTGGTTAGAAATTCTCCGGCGTTATAGCTTGTGTCGCGGGTTCAGGCGTCGGTTATAACCGATGTAGGTTTAAATGTTTACGTTAAGACTTGAAGAAACCGTCCAATCTCGCGAGATCGCCGGGATTTCCGACGACTGCATTTGGGCGCGCCGATTTCGGATTCGGAAAACATGTTATGAATTAATTGATTCTAATAATTAACAAGAAACACTAGTGGCGCAGTGGTTGGAGAGTTGAGTGTTAAGTCTGTTGACCCGGCTGACTGACCCGGGTTCGAAACCCGGCAGTGCCATTTTATTTTTAATTCATTATTTTTAACGATTTTTCAAAAACAAATTATATATTCCAATATAATAATTAATTATGTATCGTTTAAAATTATTTTGGGCATTAAATTCGCAACGAAATTTTTAACTGATTGTTCGGTTAATAAACGGAGCGGGTTTGGTAAAATCCGTTTTTTGACGGATGTTACATACCGAAAGTCACATATGAAGATCATATACCATTTTCCTCAACATAAATATTTGCACGTAAATGGATCAAGCAACGAATCATCAACTACAAAATTTTTTAGCAACTTATGCCGAAGATCCACACTAGTTACTTAGAGAATACATGTTCAAATGAGGGGGAATATTACATAATTTGCACTCATTTTCTTTTCGCGAAGTTTTGTTCCAATAAAGTTTTCATTGTAAGGTTGTTAATGAGGCAACATAACTAAACCGTAAGTATCATGGAGAGATAACGCGTTGCACTTTTTTCCTTACCTATGGTTTTGTCCTATTGGGTTTTCCTAGCAAGGTTTTTAATGAGGCAACATCTTCAAACATATTAAAGGTATGTGGATATTCAAGGGGAAATGTTAGGAATGTATCATTTATATGGTGACTCTCCACATACATAACTCTCATCTCTTTGATTTCTTTTGAATTAATGTATGTGCCTATATATAGTGTCATTTGTATATGGTGTAGATAGATTAATGAATAAGAATTCTCTATGTTCTATTCTTTACATGATTTCATAGTCTAGCTCTCATGTTTATATACATATATATAAATGTTAATAGACCGTTGTTTCACAACAAATTTATTTTACTAACAAAGTCTGTTTTTGGTTTTTACACTATGTATATAAAAGTTTATAATAGTAAATTTGGATTAAGAAAAACAATTTGATTTAGAGATAAACGTAAAAAGTGATGATTATATAAAACTGTAAGAATTTATAGTAATATTTGTAGGATTATGAGAGAAAATAAATGTTTTTTAAAGAATGAGTGGAAAATTAAAACACACTTTCAGACATGTCCCTTATTGTTTTTAACTGTCAAACATGAAAATAATCTTTAAGCACTTAATTTAAGATAACATTTTACTTCCCAAGACCAAACACTTGTCATATATCAAAGGTTGTCCCACATTTTCTTGCCTAAAACCTTGTGCACCAACATAAACATCTTTAAATATTACCACACATAAAAGCACAAAACATAAAAATAAACAAATCAAAAAACTTTACTTCAATTGCAAGAAGAGAATATATACTTTCATTATGTCACTACATCATGGTACATACACAACTTTCTCCCCATCTAAAACTACCACAAAAACATATTATATCAAGTTAAATCATATCCAAAATAAAGCAACCAAAAGGTCCAAAATCTACCCCCACAACAAAAATAACTAAAACCACATTGCAACAACACTAACATCACTAGCTACTAACACTTGTACTTACACATTTAAACTCATACAAAATTACTTTTACTATGGATTTCAATATTTTCAACCTCTCTACCATTTCTAACAAGCAAAAAGTAGCCCAAAACCGCACAAACAGCCGCAACAAAATTCCCTTCTTTGATCAAAATCTTCCCACCGTCCAGAGAATCTTCGCCGTCAGTTTCTTCCCCTCCACCACCAGCGACTTTCTGGGCCGGCCAAAAAATTCAACAAGACTAGAACGGATATCCACGTGACCAGAGTGGCCGGAAACGCAACGGCGAGGGCGGCGGCCATGGAGAGGAGGCCGAAGATGACGCCGAGGGCGACGAAGGCGTAGATCGCCGGCCAGCCGGAGGAGGAGGAGACGGCGGAGTTGTACCATGAGAGTACGGTTTTGAGTAAGTTCCATGATGAGGATAAGAGGATTGTGTAGACGAAGAGGAAGAGGAAGACCCATGTACGATGTTTGGACATGAGGGTTAGGAGGATCTTGTACGAGGTGGATGATTGGGGGTTATTGTTGTTGTCGTTGTCCATGGGTTTGGGGGTGAGTGGATGGATAGGTTTTGGGGTGGGTGAATGAGGAAGAAGGTGGATTTGGGGGGTTAGTTGACACGCTTCAAGGACCACTATTTCGGTCTACACTTGGTCTTTGTGTGTTTTTAAGTGTGGTTAAGGAGGATAAGATGGTTATTTGGTTTTAATGTGAGTTTATTTGGGTTAAATTAGTAGATTGAAAATTTGTCTGAATAGTGTGACTTTGTTAAAATAAACTAATATTGAAAATTGAATATTTAATTACTTAATTTGGGAGTAAAAGCTACATAGGTAGTAGTGTACTATTATGTTTGAACCATAAGCTTTTAATCATATATATTTAAAAATCAAGTTAAATGTCAAAATAGTCTCTTGTTCAGGGTCTAATAGTTTTAATTTTTTGTTATTTTAATTAAAAATTAAATTAAGTCTGAATTTTTAGTTAACTATATGCCTTTTAGTTGTTTTCCTCTCTTTTAATAAATGACAAAATGATCTTTTAATGTATTTATTATAACATATTAAAAAATGAAATAAAATAAGGTTGACATTATAAATAGAAACATATAACACAGTCAACGAACATTCATCTTCCTGATTTCTCCCCAAAGTCATGCGGTTGAACCCTAACACAATCCATGACTCTTACGATGATTTGAACTAGTCTGTTCGAAAACAAGGCTTCACTTTTGATCCTGGAGTAAGATATGGTACGTAATTCTGATTGTTAACTTCGAATTTTGTTTTTATTTTTTCAAAAATCGTTAAGAAATACAACTTGAAGTGTTGAATAAACTGGTTTTTCCTATTCTATAGATTCTCCACCCTGAAATTCATCATGTGGCGATTTTACTAATGAAATTGCCTTTGAATACCAGGGGGTCAGGCAGACGATAACGTGAATTCTGATTTGTTTTTATTGATAATTATGAATGACTTGTTTTCAGTTGGGTTAGAGCTCCACAGGTGCAGACCACCATTGTGTTAATATTCAGTTGCGGGTGGCTAGGGTTGAAGAAGTAGGGTGAGGACTTGGGTTGAAGAAGGGACGGTTAGGGTTTTATAAAGGGATTTTGTGATTTTTATTTTTTTCGTTTTTTAATATGTTATAATAATAAATTAAAAGACCATTGTACCCTTCATTAAAAGGGAGGAAAATGACAAAAAAAAAAACATGTGGTTAACTGAAAAATCAGACCCAGTTTAAATTTTGGATGAAAATTGCAACAATATTTGTGATTTTTATTCAAAAGATTTCAGTTTTGGACTAAAATGGCAAAATAATAATCAAATCATCAAGGGACCATTTTTGGCATTTAACTCTTTAAAAATCCTATGTTAATATTTGTTTATTGAATTGGTTGTTTTAAATAGGGTTGAGCAATTTATGGTTTCGTATCGTCTGAACCGAAGAACCTATACCAAATCACTCGATTCGAACTGAAGTGGTGTTATAGAGCTGGTTTTCGGGTTCTTATATTTTGACGAAAAACTGTTCCAGTTCGGTTCCAGTTAAAACCGACGGTTCTAATTAACGGATGTTAAAACCGGTTGGACTTAGAAATATTTAAAAATTCTTTTTATTCTATTTCAGCATTTAACCAAACCCACCCATCATCAAGTGTCGTACTTGTACACAAGTTCTAATAATAATTATATGATGAAGAAGTTTGGTTCGAATCAGTCTAGATAATTCGTTTGCGAACCTTATATTCATTTTGCATTATATAGGGAAGTATGCTTATATTGTGTTTTTAAAGTTCATTGTAGCCATGGAATCTGATCTAAAGATTCCTAGTCATATGTTAATTTTAGGATTTAATTGACGACCACATCTGGCCGAGCAGCAATTTTTGACACAATCCGTTAACCCGGCATGAAAAAATAGGTTTGGGTCGACTAACACGACCTATTTAAAAAAACGGGTCGAGTTTGGATTGACCCGGATTAGAAATGGGTCGACCCATTAACGTTTAACTATTTAGGAAAAAAAACCTTTTGTATTTTTGTTTTTCTTTTTTCCGTTTCTATTATACATTACATGGCTAATTATAATAATGTTAGTTTTGACACATTATATTACATATACTATTATACTCATCATTAAACATGTTATCGATAACCCGCTTGAAAATCAACAACTCACTTATAAATCGTCAACTTGTATTACTCATTTAAAAATATGGGTTAAACGGGTCGGGTTTGGGTTGATCCGAATTTATATGGGTAGGATTAGGGTTGAAATATTTTACCCGAATAATAATATGGGTCGGGTTCGGGTTGAACATTTCAACCCACCAACCCGCAACTTGTCAACCCGACACAATTAACACCCCTATCTGGCCCAGAACTGTTTACATGAGAATCGTTTCTCTTGGTTCCGAACCGAACCAGTAGGTTATTATAGGTTCCGGTTCTCATATTTGGCAAAAACTTTCAATTACGATATGATTATTCGATTTTTAAGCAAAGTGTAATTGGTTTTTTTACATTACGGATTTTGTAATTTTTGTTTTATCAATGGTAAGACTTATCCAGAAGTTATACAATGTCTCCTATAACTCCACATGGATGAATCCATATTAGCGTTGTCCAGCTCTGCAAAGGTTAGGCTGGCTTATGACTAGGGCAAGTTGCCAATATTGTGCGACATAGTATGATGGTGGTGTGGGATATAATAATCCATCTCCGATTGGGATTAGGTTTTAATTATCTGTAACCAACCAAAAAACCAATACAGATTAGTGATTAGGAAACTAATTTGGTGGTAGTTGATGACTGTCGTGAGTGTCATGCAGAAACTTAACTAACCTAGATAGCTAGGGTAAGTAGGGTATCGAATCAAGAGGAGTATGGTGAAAAGCGTTATGGATTAAGTATCAAAACTATTACGAAAATGTAAAATCGTTTTGTTTGGTTCTTCGGTTAAACTACGAATGACTAAAATCGAGTTTGTAAACAACTGGAAAGAAAGTGATTCCTCAAGTTTCAGATTCAAAGTGGATTCCGGTCATAAGTTTAATTGATAAAACCACATAGATATGATTCAGATAGTTAATTAACTGGTTGTGATAAACGACGCCTAAGTACTTTGATTGATTAACAACGAAAGGTTATCACACGATTATCAATTGAAGATTACCAAACCCAATTCCTATCTAATATATCTCAATTACTAGAACTCTCGGGAATTGAAAGAATCAAAACTAGGTTTTAAGTAAAATCAATCGTTTACAATCAAGATATAAATCCCTAAGCAAAAAGCGTCGAATGCTTAGATTGCTAGTCTCAATTACAAAGAAAAACTCAAAACAATCATCCGCTTACAAGAATCCTCCACTAGGAGGAAACCACGAAAGAATTCGCCTCTCATCTCGGTTGTATAATCTTCGAATGCTTGAGAAACGTTGAATTCATCTTCACAACGGTTAATTTGATGGAAAGTATGATGATCGGAAGTGAAAAGCACCAAACTTTAACCCTTCAATCTCTTAAATTCGTCCCCAAGAAGTGTCTATTTGTGATTAGGGTTGAGAACCCTTTTATATGTCCAACAACCAAGTTTCACGTGTTTTTCCGTAACCCCCACTGTAACCTACGGTGCCTGGCCGTAGGTTATGGTTCAGACTTGCTGTTTCTCTTGTCTGCCGGACAGTAACCTACAGTCCTAGACCATAAGCTACGGTTTAGAACTCCTGGTCACTTTTTTGCTTGTTAAATCTGACCGTAGGTTACGCTCATACAACCATAGCCTACGGCGAGATTCTTCAACCCATTTTTCTTCATGCATAACTTTCATATAATGACCAAATGGCCCCCGGACTTCGTTCTTTCTCGTTCCTTGCACTTCCAAGCTCTTTTTCGGTCCGAAACACACCCCGAATACTTTAATACACCTTGATTATCATCCACGGTGTTCCACTTCGTCTCTAAACACTTTAACTTCACCGAATTAAACGATTAACCTGCAAAACCATAATTTCTCGTAGTTATCACATTCAAAGCATATAATCACGTAAAACGCACAAAAACACATAAGATAAACATATTAGCACTCGGGATTCACCCTCTCCATCAGTAGTGGCGGCAATTCTACAATTAAAGTACTAGTGATTGAAACAATCAAAATACCAAGTCCCTTACATGCGACAATTGTGATCGCACCATGTTTGTGTTGGAAATGATCAGTGGCGTCAAGAATGTGTTAGGCAAGTAAATTTGTGCCTCCAATGTAAGCAAGCAGATATTAATCATATCAACAAACAAACATTAAACATATTAACCCAACACATGACATAAACACGATATGATTTTAGTTGTGTTCAAGATAGGATGTTGTTGATACAGTTTTGTGTCTGTCGCTTGTTCTTAGTTACATATGTAACTGTACGGTCTTTGCTCAAGTGTCTGTATAAGTTTGGTCATGTCGAACAAATCAAGATATCCATCTATGTTGGTTTCGTACGACATCTTAGTTACTCTGTGTTAAATGGGTGCATGTGTGCATACCGTTGAGTCTTGTGTACATCACATACTCCGTACGAGCCACATGCACCATACGAGCCACATGCTCCGTACGAGCCACATGCTCCGTACGAGCCACATGCTCCGTACGAAGGAATCATTGTAAACAAGTTGGTTTACATGGTTCGTATGAATCATTCGTTTCGTACGAACCAATTGCTTCGTACAAAGCCTCTTTGGAGCAGTGCTTCGTGGGTAATAGAGTGTTTCGTATGTCTGGCAACGTGCTTCGTACGAATAACCAGCATGGACACTATATAAGCAGACATGCACCTCTCAGTCAACTATTGGTCATTCTGATCTCTGGTTAAGTGCGTTGGTCACTGATCAAAGTCGAACTAGCAAGTTGAGCAGAGGAAGACACAAGAACACAGGCAGTTTGTTGAGTCGTATGAGCATTGTGTGTATATGTTTATACTTGTTCTCATCTCTTAATCAAGATAGTGAATCTTTGATTACCCCGTGTTCTTACTTTGCTTTGGTTTGCATGCATACTTGGATTCCACACTTGTATGTGTGTTGCATGAACAAGGAATAGGTTTAACTTGATCCTCAGGTGGACCTACAAGTGGTATCAGAGCCTTGGCTCTCTTCCTTGTTCAAAACCAAGATTAGTGTTGTGTCTGAGCTAGTTTGAAGGTTTCTTGAAGTGTTCTTGAACTCCCAGCAGAAAACTTAAGTTTTGAATAGATAACTAACTTAAAACTTGGTTAAAATCTGTTATATCCAGAAAGTTTTCATTAAAATTTTCTTTTGTTCAAGTTGAACACATTTGTAGAAGAAATTCACCAAGAAACTCATCCGCACGAACAAGTTGGTTCGCACGAAGGAGCTCATCCGTACGAAGCAAGTTGCTCGTACGAAGAACACTTATCCGTACGAAGCAAGTTGCTCGTACGAAGAACACTTATTCCGTACGAAAACATTGGTTCGTACGAATAATCTTCGTTATTATTTGTTTTTTCGTATTTCAGATTTTCAAAGCTGTGTGCTTTTTAAATATTTTCAAAATTGTGAATTTTTAAGAGGGAACTGTTATTTTCAAACTTTAAACCTTTCAATTTTTCATAATCAAGAAAATATAATGAGTTCTAATCCGTGGGATTGGAGTAGTTCAAGCTCAAATCAGGAGTCTTTGCAAATCTCCGCAACATCGTGGGTTAAGTCTTTGATGCCTCAACATACAGCTAAGATCTCTGCAAATCAGTGGGCATGTGTTGCGAATCAGAATTAAAGCATCCAAACTCTGTTAATGAGCGAAAGTGAAACATGGAGTACTAACCGTCCGCTGAAGCTAAACCACATGAACGATTATTCGTGGAAAAGTCGTTTTCATACGTATGTTCTTGGACAGAACACAGAATTGTGGACGTGTTTTACTACACCCTATAAAGAATCACTTGAAGAAGCTAGGTCAAATCCAACCTCATTGGCCAATCTAGATGAAAGTGACAAGAAAGCTTACGATCTAGAGAAAAAGGCATTTGCTATCCTCACACAAGCTCTTCATAAAGACATTTATCATCAGTTTGTGTATTGTACTACAACAAAAAAATTTGTGGGACACTTTGGAAGCAAGAGGTGAAGGTAATGCTGCTACCAGGAAGATTCGGCATGATTTGCTCAAGAAGGAGTTTGAAGGTTTCATGTTTATGGAAAATGAAACTTTGAATGATATGACCACACGTTTTTATCATCTGCTCAGTGAGATGTACTCTTAAAAAGTGTTAGCAGCACCGCAAGAAATTGTGATGCGATTTGCTGATGCTTTACCACCGAAATCGGGTCAATTTATTGACTTATTAAAACATATAGGTATTTTGGACTCAATTAGTATTTATGAATTTGTGCAGAAACTGGAGAACAAGAATGAAGAAGAGCTCCGGAAGGCACAACGAGTCACTGTTCCACAAAACCCTGAGATGTACTTCGGATGTATTAATGCAGGTACAAGCTCAAGCCAGCAACCAATCCTGCAAACCGTGTTTGTGTCAAACGTGAACCCTTTCCTACCACAACCTATTCAATCAAGTCAGTCTGCGGGCTCGAGTACTCAAGCCTATGGACAAGCCTTTGATCCGAAAGCCTTCCTTCCACAGCCAAGAGATTTAGCACCTTAAGTTCCACAGCAATCTCCTCAACAAGCTTTCTATGGAAACAACTATCAATCTGCAAATCCCAACACTGTCAAGCTTGACACATCACATCTCTCCAAAGTCAGCGTAGAACTTGCATAGGAACACATGGAACTCCTCAACACAATGGTCAGTGCTTATTGTGGTTTAGTTGCAGGTCAAATAGGAAATAACAATTTGACAAACGAAGACTACCAACAAATTGATCAAGATGAGATGGAGTTGATGGATATCAAGTGGGCATTTGCAAGCGCTGTGAGAAGAGCAAAGGACTACATGCGGAGAACAGGAGAACCAGTTTGGAAAGCAAGAAAGATACAAAATACGGCTTTAATAAAACTGTTGTTACTTGCTTCAACTGCGGAGAAAGAGGTCACTTCAAACGGGAATGCACAAGACCCAGCAAGGAAAGAAATCACAACCCCTTTCGAAATCAGTCTCAACCACCCAACACAGCTCAGTTCAACAATGAAAGAAGAATGGTAGCTGTTGGCAACTCTAACAATACCAATCAATCAGGACCTTCAAACACCCATAGAGATTTTGTAGTTCAATCTGATGAAGGATGCGATTGGTTAGTACAGTTGAGGAACTGAGAACAACGGAAGAACTGCATGTTATTCGAAGATCGTTGATCAAATCAAACATGTTCACAGCATCAATACTCCAGATAATGATGATACTTCTGGGTATGCTTGTAGTTCTGATGAAGAGTGTTCAAGTTCAGGTGGTTATGGATCTGATTCTGATATCAGAAACGAGAGTGATGCTGAGATTAGCAAGTTGCTGAGTGAAGCTGAGATGATGAAGTGTGAAAAGATGGGTATGACGAGGAAAGAAGAAGCTGCAGTGAAGGAGATAGAGACACTCTCTACAGATGGTGCAACATTTCCTCATCACACTGCCTTTATGGCAAATGTTGCAGGTTCTACAAGTCAGGTAAATTCTGACCCTCTTCTATTTGCAATGACTGTGCTGAATTGAAAATAAGGTATGAAACCGTCAACAGTCATAATCAAAATTTAGTGCTTGAACTATCAAAGTGCAAAGAGGCAAATTTGGCGCTAACATGAAATGAAGAAGAATTCAAATATGTAATAGAAACCCTTAAGAAAAGTGTTTCTGAATTGACAAAAACAGTTTTAAATAAACAGACAGGAATTAACAATTACATTAATCTCCTGGAAGAAACTAAGAAAGAGTTAGCCATCGCCAAATGTGAATATGATTCGATTAAGCACAAATTGGAAAGTTATTATAACTCCCGCCATGTGCTTGATCATATCGATGATGCTCAAAAACTAAAGGGAGATGTTCAATGCATAGGGTATAAGTCGTGTCCACCCCCAATAAAACACAACTATACCAAAATGCCTGATGAGGAGGAGATGCCTCGTTTTGAACCCTTAGTACCTCTGAATCCTGAAGAATTTGCAGCATGATTAGGGTTCAAACTAGATAATTCCTCTCAAGAACCAAGCAAGCCAGAAAATTCATCGTCTGATGTTCAAAATCCGTCTGATGAAGAGGATGATGATACATCAGATGATGAATCAAGAAAAGGTGATCAGGATCAGCCTCTTAATGAAAGGAAAAGAGTAGAACTTTCTTCTACTCCTAGTACTCAATCTGTTGAGATTCAAGAGACCGTTCCTAAGAAATCTGTCAAGACAAAAGTGTCGACAGATGACGCGAATAATGTGTTGTATACGTTGGTTAGAGATAAGAAAATCTATTTGAACAAAGATTTTCCAACTAAAAACGTAAATCCAATCTCTATAGATCAGGTATTTGAAAAGTCAAAAACCAAATTTCTAGAGAAGAAAAGGCCAACCAAATCACAACTATTATCCGCCTAACAGAAAAACAGAGGAAGCGAGGTGAAAAGCCTGCAGTTTCTCAACCAAAGGTTGAAGCAAAAAGCTCCCGCTACAAGAAAAAGGTTAAGAATGTTAAATTTGTGAGTTCAAAAGGTACCGATAAAATCAAAACTTTTCAAGGAAAATCTAATGTAGATTTTGTAAAGAAAGTTAAGATTTTGAAAAGAAATAGTCAATATAATTACACCCAACACACGGATGGATGTAATGAAAATGAACCCAGTACCTCAAGACCCACAAGTTCAACATCAAGTCGTGAACCAAGATCTCCTAATTTTGTTGAAAGGAGAACATGTTTCAAATGTGGAGAATTTGGCCACATTATAAAAGATTGTAAAAATCCAGCCAAACCAAGATTTGTGAAAAGAACACCCCTCACGAACCAACTTGCAAACGTAGATTTGTTTCTCCAACACAAGACAAACGAATTATTAAAGATCAAAAGGAGAAACAAAAACATAAACAAGTAAAAGCAATTGAAAAAGCTTCAAAAACGGATTCTTCAGAAAAGAATCCAAGATCTTCAAAGTTAATTAAACCAGAAGCTGTTAAAACTATAAATAATAGTCAATCTGGTAATAATCCACGATCTTGGAAACAGAAGACCGATAGTAGTTCAAGAGGAGGAACTCAGTTTGACAATCATCAAGAAATAGAGATCACATTTCTTGATGATAAGGGACGATCCAAGACCACTAAGGCTTGGGTCCCCATCTCAAACTAATCTGGTTTGTGAAATGTGCAGGGTGTTCCAGGAGGAACTGTAAACAGTCATTGGATTGTTGACAGTGGGGCATCAAGGCACATGACGGGCGACTTACGGCTCCTGTATGATGTGAAAAGCATTAGGGGTGGTTATGTTGCTTTTGCTGGTGATAAAGGTGGATACATCACTGGAGAAAGAATGGTCTCCAATGGTGTTGTGAGTTTTGATAAGATTAATTATGTGCGGCAAATTGATCACAATCTTCTTAGCGTTTCTCAAATCTACGACAAGAAGTTCACGGTACATTTTGATGATACCGGTTGTTATGTGCTGAAACCTGGATTCAAGATCCCCAAGGAATGGATTCTCTTGTCCAGAGTGGTGTGCAGACTCGTAATCAGCTTCGAGACAACCAGAATGCTGGATTGTATTCGAAAATCAGGGAATCTGGTGGTCTAAATGATTGGTCTTTTATCTGCTACGTGTGCCAAGTAGAACCAAAATCTTGGAAGGAGGCAATGAAAGAAGACTCTTGGGTTGAACCATGTAGGAAGAACTTAGGAATTTCAGAAGTTAGGCGTCTGGAAATTGGTTGACCGGCCTGACAGCTTTAAGAAGATTGGTACACGATGGGTGTACAAGTGCAAGAAGGATGACCGGGGTGTTGTTGTGAGAAACAAAGCGCGATTGGTTGTTCAAGGTTTTAAAGGTCGAAGGCATTGATTACAATGAAGTTTATGCACCAGTTGCAAGACTTGAGGCCATAAGAATCTTTTTGGCTTATGCGTCCTACATGAAGTTCACCGTTTATCAGATGGATGTGAAAAGTTCATTTCTTCATGGTGTGGTGGAAGAAGAAGTATATGTTGAGCAACCGCCAGGTTTTGAAGATCCAATCCATCCTGACAAGGTTTGGCTTCTCAACAAGGCGTTATATGGTCTTCATCAAGCTCCAAGGGCTTGGTATGAAACGTTGTCTACCTATCTGTTGAAGAACAGTTTTTGACGAGGCTTGATCGACTGTACTCTCTTCATCAAGGAAAGAAATGAGGATTTGCTGCTAGTGCAAGTTTATGTTGATGATATTATTTTTGGGTCTACCAACGATCGAATGTGCAAAGAATTCGAACATGTTATGCAGGAGAAGTTCGAGATGAGCGCTACGGGAGAAATGACTTTCTTTTTAGGTTTGCAGGTTCAGCAATCAAAGGAAGGGATTTTTATCCATCAAACCAAGTACGTCGGGGATATTCTCAAGCGATTTCAGATGGATGACTCAAAGCCGTTGGGAACTCCATTAGCTCAAAATCATGGGATTACTCCAGACGGAATGGGTGAGCATGTGGAACCATCTCTCTACCGTGCTATGATCAGATCTCTCATGTATCTTACTGCTTCAAGACCCGATATAATGTACCCAACATGTCTTCTGCGCGCTATCAGTCTAGTCCGAAAGTTTCTCATTTGATGGCTATGAAGAGGATCTTTCGTTATTTAAAGGGTCGCCGGGACACTGGTCTATGGTACCCTAAGGATGATAACTTTGATCTGACAGCATTCAGTGATTCTGATCATGGCGGCTGCAAAATCGATGCAAAGTCAACAACAGTGGGATGTCAGTTCTTGGAAATCACCTAGTCACATGGCAATGCAAGAAGCAAACTTGTGTAGCTACATAACATGTGAGGCTGAGTATATTTCAGCTTCTAGTTGCTTCTCTCAGGTTCTATGGATTCAACAGCAAATGCGCGACTACGGTTTTGAATTTCTAACTACTCCTACTTTTGTTGATAACGAAGCTGCTTTACAATCACTCGGATGCCTGTACAGCACTCAAAAACAAAACACATTGAGATTAAGTGTCATTTCATACGTGATTGTTATGAAAAGAAACTTATCGATGTTGTTAAAATCCACACTGATCACCAACGTGCTGACCTTTTTACCAAAGCCTTTGATAAATCACGTTTTGATTATCTACTTTTGGTCAAAACCATGGCTAACCATTTTTATACATATTTTTTCTAAAAATCTAAAATTACAAAAAGATTTTCTTTTTATATTTTAGGGGGAGAAATTTTCAAGAAAATAAAAAAATATGTCTTTTAATTTAATTACCTTCTATATTTAAGGGGAAGAAAATTTAGAAAAATACAAAAACAATAGAAAAATAAAAAATGAGTTTCTTAGATAAGATGAAGATGATGAAATACACGGTAAATCTGTCAGAAATGGTCAAAAGCGTAGAAAGAAGATTGATAAGTAGCTTTACTTATGATGTATCGGTAGGCTCACAATCAGACTAAAATGTACAGGTTGATGTAAACATAACAGACAGAACGCCAGGTGGGAACCATTCATTGGCATATGGTCTTGGTACCGAAATTTCGTTTGATAGAGTGCCGAGGTTCTGAGATATACGGTCTTTATGCTTGCTTATCATCTGGTTATCATTGTTGAATCTTTTGCCAAAAATAATGGTGACGCAAGTCTAGAACTTCCATGATATCATACATACGTGTACATACTGCATATGACCTTCAAATAAGTGATAAAAATATCACATCCCCAAAATAGGTGATAAAATATCACAAGCTTTATGCGAGAGCTAAGTTCGTCTCTATGTCGGTACGATGGTACTAACATGTTCACGGACTTACTCCTGTGCCCTGAATGCATATGAAAATCAAGTTCCTCATCAATAAGTGATTTAATCACATAGGGCTTGTTTTCAATCAAAAAATAAGTGAGTATCTCACATCATATATATACGTCAAAACAGATTATAGAGCAGTATACTCACCGGTAAGATTTTCTCTCGTGCATATCTTGATACGGGAATATGTCGTGATATGGTTGAACACCGGCTAGTAAGTATAATTCATACCTTAATCATATCTCTAATCATGATTACATCTGATAAGTTTGAGCTTATGTGGACAACAATACCGATAATCATAGTTGAACACTTATCTATTTAATTTTGAAGTTTAAACCATATATCGTTTTTGACAAAGATTAAAAAGCTGGTATGATTCTCTTAACTTGAAACTCGAAAAAGACTATTCAATAGATAAATAGTTTATCTGTAAATATTTGATTTTTAGTTTAGTTTACTTAGTTGCTTATAAATATTACTTTTGAAAGTTAGCCAAGATTGAAACTCGAAAGTTTTCTACCAAGATACGCCAGAAAATCATTTAACTGATATCACAACTTCATAAAATATCTTGCAACAAGTAACCATCAAAGAAAACCAAAATCTGAAATTCATACGAGTGTGTGTAGCTCGTATGAATAAACCAAATCAAGTGGTTGACTTGGTCTCTTGTTTTTCTCAAATCAGCTGCTGGAATTTATACGAGTGTGTGTATCTCGTTCAGGGAATACATTCATACAAAAATTTTAATAAGTTTTTCGTGTGTATTCCCTGATAAATTTGTGTTCTAATTAAATTTGTCTATTGAGTACAGATTGAAACAAAGAGAACATAAACGAAAACCAGCAACGAAGAAATCTGATAAGTCAGAAGAGGAAACAAGAAAGATTTGAAGTTTCTTAGAAGCTCGAAGACCTGATACTCTATCAGTGGATAGCAGATCTTCAGGGGGAGTTTGTTGATACTCCAAGCCATTCCAGTGTGAAGACCAAATTATGAAGACCAAAGACCGAAGACCAAGCAACATCCAAGGGGGAGTTTGTTGACAGTTTTGTGTTTATCGCTTGTTCTTAGTTACATTTGTAATTGTACGGTCTTTGCTCAAGTGTCTGTATAAGTTTGGTCATGTCGACCAAATCAAGATATCCTTCTATCTTGGTTTCGTACGACATCTTAGTTAGTCTGTGTTAAACGGATGATGTGTGCATACCGTTGAGTCTTGTGTACGTCATGCTCCGTACGAGCCACATGCTCCATACGAAGGAATCATTGTAAACAAGTTGTTTTACATGGTTCGTATGAATCATTCCTTTCGTACAAACCAATTGCTTCGTACAAGCCTCTTTGGAACAGTGCTTCGTGGGTAATAGAGTGTTTCGTATGTCTGGCAACGTGCTTCGTACGAATGACCAGCATGGACACTATATAAGCAGACATGCACCTCTCAGTCAATTGTTGGTCATTCTGATCTTTGGTTAAGTGCGTTGGTCACTGATCAAAGTCGAACTAGCAAGTTGAGCAGAGGAAGACACAAGAACACAGGCAGTTTGTTGAGTCGTATGAGCATTGTTTGTATATGTTTGTACTTGTTCTCATCTCTTAATCAAGATAGTGAATCTTTGATTACCCCGTGTTCTTACTTTGCTTTAGTTTGCATGCATACTTGGATTCCACACTTATATGTGTGTTGCATGAACAAAGAATAGGTTTAACTTGATCCTCAGGTGGACCTACAGATGTCTTTGACACGAATAAATATATGGGTCGAGTCCTGTATCACCTATTCCATCCGCCAACCCGTCAACCTAAACTCTTTGACCCGCTATCCCAACATGATTAACACTGTACTATTGACTTTGTAAGGGATGTCTTTGTTAAAAGCTCTCATACCATAATCACCGGCCAAATTGTGTATTTGTATTAGATTTGTTCATAACCGGTTACAAGTACAAGATACACAATATGATAATTAACATGAATATCCTCTAGATCTATACCAAATACTACCGAGTACATTTGGTGTATTACTAAACATGTAACATAATAAATGAAAACGGTTATAATGTGCAAATCACATAAATGCAAATCCTTAATGCATAAAAAACAAGGAAAACATCACAGCTTGAATTCAAGGGCGTGCCAAACAGTGACAAAAACCCCTAAGTAACATCACAGTTCAATCAAGGAACCAAATCCATATAAGTTCGGTTCTATGAGTGGGTCATATGGTTTGGATAACGGGTCAAAAAGACAATCTCTTTGGCACCATAAGCTAGCACAAAACACAATACCAAAATTTAAACTGCTCATTTAATTGTGCAAAAGTCAAACCCGTAGCTATTGCATATAGCTCTTCCCAGCGAATCTGAAACCCAAGATTTGGAGAAGAAAAAAATGGAGACAACCTTTTAAGGTGAAATACAACCTATTGGGCTTGCTAAAGTAACTAGAGGGTGCGGTAAACTTATTTCAACCGTTAATAGGCTTATTAAAATTTGAAAAACGCAAATAAACAGTATTGACACCTCAAATGTTAAGAGTACATCCCATGGCCTAAAAGTGAAGCATTGTTCACCGGTTCTTATGCAGGACGTGACTAAGAAATAAGACCAATCCTGTGGCAACTGATAAAAGGTCAACTAATGCAAATTTTAAGAAAGAGATCGTCAAGATTATCATATAAAACCATAAATTCCTATACAAAAGCTAAAGCTTTGCTTTCCAAGCAAAGTTTTCTCAATTTTTTTCTATACAGACCAATTTCAACTTTCTTCACATGCAAAGTAGCCACCAAATTTCCAAATATCATTATATCAACCAAGTATCAACACTCCACAAAAGCTTTTAATAAGAGTATAAGACGAATGAAACATGCTTTACGAGCAGCCAAAGCTTACAATTGAGTTGCCAATATGGATTACATATATTAAACACTTGACACAAACAAAGATCCCATAACAAATCAAACAACATTAAAGAGAAGAAAACATTCTCCACTACATTTTGTTGACTTCCATGAGGATTTTCATTGACAAACCACTTGAAATGTGCATCAAATATCATATAACATAATGTTTTAGTTAAATTCCTTCAAACAATCAGAAGAAAGAACCTTCTGGTGGCTGAACAAGCTTGCGGTTGTGAGGCGCCGCCATCTCTTTCTTGAGCTGTATCAGAATGTCTTCCATCGTGTATTCTCTCTGCCAATTCGCCAGAATCCCAAACTTCTTCGGTTCCACCTACACGCAAGATTTAGTCAAAATGAAACATGTTATATAATAAAGTCAACCTTTGAGTTTTGAAAGTCGATAGCTAATTTACGGTTTTACCACTCCAGTTTCGTGGTTGACACAAGTCATGTTGACCCGAGAATGGAATCTGACAGTCGGTGGTTTCTCGGGATAGTCTTTGTCGCAAAATAGCTTCAATTGGTAAATACGCCCTTCATGTACAGACTGAAACACCACATAAAATTAGATTACACAATCAAACAAAGGCTGTTAACAGGGGTAAATAGGTAATTTTACTTTATTGCTAGATATGCGTATCTTTGCAGCCGGTATGAAACTGATTATCCAATAAAAAACCAATTTTTTGAAGTTTAAATAGCAAGATAAACAAAGCAACAATTTGTTTATTAAAACATTAAAAAACTAATTACTATCGCGATAATCATTTCCAAAAAACAAACTAAAACACGCGTTTACAGCTAGAAAGCCACTAAACAATCCAAAAAAAGAGTAAAATGCCTCTTTCGTCCCTCTGAGGTTTGGCCAGTTTTGCAACTTCCGTCCAAAGGTTTGTTTTTTCCACATTTGGATCCAAAAGATTTAAAATCTTGCCATTTTAATCCTGGCTTGTTAGCTCCATCCATTTTTCTTCGTTAGGTCAGGGGTATTTCTGTCTTCTTTGCTAACTTAAAAAGCAACTTGGTCTTTTTCAATTTATGTAAAAAGACTGAATACCCATAAAAAGGACCGGATTGCCCTTTAAATTGACAAAAAAGACAGAATTACCCCTGACTTAACAAAGAAAAATGGATGAAGTAAACGAGCCGGATGAAAATGGCAACATTTCAAACCTTTTGGATCCAGATGCGGAAAAACAAACCTTTGGACAAAAGTTGCAAAACTGGCCAAATCTCAGGGACGAAAATTGCATTTTACTCAAAAAGAAATGTACCTGAAACAATTAATTTGGAAAATCCAGCATATGATGGAATTTAAATTAACTGTATCTTTTATCATAACCCTTGATAATAAGAAAATCATAACGTCCACCATTCTGCTAACGCTATCACATAAACGATCGCATATATCCTAAATTTTGCAAATCAAGTTAACTTATTATTATCAAATATATAGAGTATCCTAATCTGATTTCAATAAAATAAATGAATCCTTTGAGATTAATAATAAAGTGAATATACGTTGAGAGGACCGATGATGGTGCCGGTCCATGAGCGCATATAAATGTCGTCTCCATCATCCATCCCATAACTCACTGTGCCATCTCCGATACCTTTTTCTCCACGCTCCAGTTCCTCTAGCAATCTGAAATTTCTAGGCACTGAAACACAAAATTTTAAATCAAAATTAAATTTAAATCTATAGGCTTCACATATAGATTTAACAATAAAAATACTTTCCTATGAAGACCTTTTGTCTATATAATAAAGGCCCCTAACCACCTTATCTTTACGTAAGAGCAAACTACTTTCTCAATCACTCAAACCATCTCATACTAAGAACAGCGGTTATGAATAATGATTGCACAAAATATGAATAATAAATGTTCATTGAAAAGGACCACCAAGATACCAAATAACGAATTGAACTTCTGTTACTGAACTTTACACGATGGACCACACTGAAGTGCTAGATCATAACTTCATACAGGTGCAAACTGCAAGATCATAACTCATACAGGTGCAAACTGCAGGATCATAACTCATAAGGGAATAATAATGTAATAAACTAACGAAATTATATCAACAGCGTGTAAGTTTCAAAATGGCATAAACACGCACTCAAAGGTCAAAATTATTATAGAAAAGTGAAGAACCTTATGCTTGCAATTGGAACAAGCACGAACATAAGAGCCGAATAAGTAACTCATGAAATGCCCGTAACTCATAGTAAGAAACAGTTCTAACAACATTAATAAAAGCCATTTATCGGACGGGAACTACATGCATTATCAACTTTCGGTTAACTTTTACCAAATGGACCGCAATGAACAGTAAATACTCAAACACACAACTCATAAACGCTCAAATTCCATAATTCTCATGCAGATATCTAACCGACAGCTTTAACCAAATTACCAAAATACCAACCATGCTTTCACAACTAGAGGAGCTTGCGGTGACCATTTCATATTAAAAACGGAAATAAAAACCACAATATATTACACAACTTCCTTTCAAGACCTATACGCCTTACTTTATAAATCTAAGAACCAAAATATGAACCTTGTGGCAGGCATTTATATTGATATAAAAACCACCGTATATTACACAACCGGAATTGTTTATACAAGCATTAAAAGTTAACATTCTAGAACTCAACCCACAACAGTTCTAGCAACCTTAATAGAAACATTTATGGAACCAGAACTACAGCTACTGCATTAACAACTTCCGGTTAACTTATACAAAATGGACCACACTGAACAATAAAGATTCAAACACGTACAAAGGCTCTATATTATGCAAACTGATAGCCAATGATCTCTAGATCAAGTGGTGGAAGGTTTGCATTTCTCTTAGGAGATGCAGGTTCAACTCCCACTTGGTGCAGAGTAAGGCACTGGTGGGCAATGATAGGAGACCCAAGGAAACCTGGGTTCGATCCTTGAGCCAAACGCGTTTTACCGGAAATTTCACCGTCGTGCCTACAGGCGGGCGGGTTACCGGGTTTTCCCCGGAATTGGTGGTGGACTCGGGTTACTCTCGGAATACTCTGTTTCGTCCAGTGGGTGCCCGGGAGTGCTCGAGATTGATTCTGTTGGCCGTTCAAAAAAAATCATGCAAAGTGATAATCAGCCACAGTTTTGTCAAAATAAATCCTGAAATCAGCTTCAGAATTTAATTTAACATAGGAACAACCACCCTTAATAATCTCATGCAAATATGCAGCCCGTAACATTTAACCAAAACTTGGTTTTGAAGCACGATTCTCAAGGCGGCGCTTCATGTACGTGTGGGTCAAAATTGGTCATATATAGGACCTGGAGAAGGCTGAATTGCAAAAAAAAAGTTTGTTGTATGTAGAGCAAGGCTCTCGCCTCGTGTTTCGGCTTTCAAAACCTATGCACCTTGGAACGCCTCGCTTTATAAAGCTAAGAACCGAAATATGAACCATGTGGTAAGCATTTATATTGATATAAAAGAAATATATATTGCACAACTGGAATTGTTTATACAAGCCTCATAAGTTAACATTCATCTAAATAGACCATCAACTACTGCATTAAAGAATAAAAAAGCCTGCTTAAATTCCACACAATGGCTCACATGGAACAACAATAAAGCCCCATAAAACCCTATACATCCAAGACCTAACATATGATACAATCAAACTTAACCTGCAAGAACAAACACATGATTTATAAAATTACAACAAAACCCATCAAACATCACAAATCCCCAATTCATGTAACATATGAGCAAAAGGGTAATTAATAATCATTACTGTTAATAATTAACCTAGGTTAGGCCCAAAATCCCTGCTAACAAACCCAAATAAAGATTCAATAAACCGATTCTTGAAACGATATATCCAACAAAAAAGGTGAAATAGAAGGCAGAAGATAAACCCAATGTTATTAAGCGTGTGTTTGGTTCAGAAAACTCACCCACGACACTCGATCCACCTGAGCCAAGCGTCATGGGTTCAGGATACGAAGAGGTGGTTGTTCTGCTACGGTGTGGTTAGATCGGTTCGTCGAAGAGAAGACGAAAAGGGTCAGAGAAAGAGAGGTGGAGGAAGATTCTGAAGGAGGGGGAGGGGGTGAAACGCAAACTATAACAATAATTTAATAGCAAGTTGAGAGGGGCAATACAAGGTAACATTCAACAATGAAAATTGGCTTTTGTATATTACGTAATCAATATCAATATTATTTAACCCATATAACTTGTTTAACTAAATGTGTCAAATGAGCTGATAGATTACCAGTTGCAGATAGTTTTAAGTTGTAAGCATGTTGATTAGTTTGGTGGGTTGTAATAAGTGGATTAAAAAGAGCGTAAATAACCTGTTTAATCAAAACATGTTGGCTGGTGGGGCGATTTTTTATTTAATTGGGATAAACAAGTGAGCCAGAACATAACATGTTTAATCCAAATGGTGTTAAATGGCGTAACATATGACACCTCAAAATCTAATTATTTTCATGTCTGTGTAAAAAATTACCATGCTTTATAATGATCATGGGTAATTGACGTAGATTGTAACACAGTTTTATGAAGTTAAATAAAAACTTAAACCGAATCGTAAACTTGATATCACAAAAAAGAAGTATTCACAAGTAGATGATTAACACCAAAAGGTTGAGAAAAGAAATACATGTGTGTGGTACAAAAAACCAACTCATGATGCACAATCTGCCAATCCGCGTGAGCATATAAAACCACTACTTTCGTTGTTATGATTTGATTACATCAATTCAAATGCAGAAACAATGTGAAGTAGAAAGACAAAGAGAGGTAGAGGATAATCTACGGGCAAAGCCGCAAAGGATTGATTGCAAATGAGATAATTAAGGTAGTTAATTAATATCATCTCCGCAATGATGACATAACCTTTACATGCATTCAAAATTTCTACGTATTTGTGCTAAATAATCAGGTTTACATCCATTCAGTATTTCGTTTACACTTTAAATAAAAAAGTAGGGTATTTGCCCGCGTGTTGCGGCGGTATATTATCGTGGGCATTCAATCTGTGACGATTCGGTTTATTACAAGACTAGTACGATACATGTACTCGGTATAGAAATTAATGTGTTTTACACTGACCGAAAGGGATAAACTAAAAACTGATACGATACATGCACGTGATACCAACACCAATATTGTTAGAAAATAGGTCTATCAATGTAATTCACAAGCATTATTTATGAAAATTGCCCCCCTCTCACAAAATTAGTTTTGAACTTACTTGTGTTACTCATATGGTATAGCGTGAATGGTATTTAAAAGAATTAATAAAGGTGTTATTTTTGGTAAATCACATCTCATAATTTTCATTTTCTTCCCTTACACTATAGTAACTTTTCAATTTCTTCCCTTGGAGTATAGATAAGTTTTACTTTTCTTCCCTCTACGTATTAATTAATATACAATATAACTTGTATAGTTTAATTCAAATTATAATAAACTCTATACTTTACAAGTTTATTTATTTATTTTTTAATAGCTAAGTTTTCTCCCCCTATTCAAATTAGGGAGGACAAGTTCTATAATAAGGTGGGTGATTTGTTTGGCAAAGTGATTAGTGGTTTGGACTTCTCATAGGAAGGGTCGGATAACGCGGAGTCCAGGTGTTGTGTTCTGACAAAGGAGGAACGTAGAATCGAAGAAGCGATAGAGGTTCTTTAGTAGGGGAGGAGTTGTCAGTTGTGTGTGTGTGTGTGTCGGAGATCCAAGATGATCGGATAAACGACACTTTAAAGGAGATCTCCACATCCCTTTGTAGGGGTTAGGAAACGATAGAGGTATCAACGGCTAATGGTTGGGTTCAAATGAATTGGAGGATGGTGAAATCCAGCAGCAAGATGATCGGACGTCGGCCGCTGAACCTGATTGGAGGAAAGAAATGGTTCAATCACCCCGGGCAGTGGAAATGCCAAATATGCATAGGGAACATGAGGTTTTGCATGGGAAAGGAAGTGATAATGGTATGGAGGCACAATCCCCTAGGGCGGCTCCAACAAATACGATGTTTGGGGAACACAAGGAGACACCATGGTGTAATGAAAATCCTTTCAAATTGGGGTCGAATTCTGGAGTGGGCTCAATTTTATATATCAGATCAAGAAAACGACCCAGATGTAATAGAAGCCTAGCTAACGATGGTTCAATGCAAAAGGACGTTTGCACCTTTAAACCTGTTCATGTTTTTCAACCTGGGAAGTCAGTAGATCTTAATAATTATGCCTCTTTCTCTGGCGATACTTCGGTCGATGACACACCGGCCACTGAGCATCTTTCAATTTGACCCAACAGACTGGTGGAGGGGGTTGTGGTCCGGCAAAATCCCGCTGCTTCCTATGAATAGGGGTTACAGGACGTTGATAGGGTATCTCAGGTTCCTATCAATAGAACAAAAATGAGCCATATTAATAATTGGAGACCGGTATATGAAGTGTTTGAAACTCGTCTTTCATTATGGAAAGGGTCGGTTCTCTCGATTGGGGGACATATTACTCTTATTAATTTCGTTCTAGATAGTCTACCTAATTATTATTTTTCATTTTATAAGGCGCCAATGAAGGTTTTAGACGATTTGGAGGCGATTATGAGAAAGTTTTTATGGGGAGGAGTACAAGTGAAGGTAGGAAGATGGCTTGGGTTGCGTAGGATAGAGTAACATCATCAAAAAACACATGGCGGGCTCGGTTTAAGCAGAGTTAAATATATAAATATTGCTCTTTTATCAAAGTAGGGATGGAGGTACAAGATGGAACCAGATAATTTGTGGAAGAGATTGATTGTCGGACTCCATACGACTCGTTATTCGTGGGAATTTCTTCCGGTTAGAAAAACCATGGGTATGGTGTAATATAGTGAAAATGATTTCAATTATTTTGGTAAACAGTAAGCCGTTAAAAACATTTTTTGAAGGGTGTCGTCCAGAGTGGCAAGGATATATGCTCTTGGTTAGATCCTTGCCTTTGTGATGATCATCTTAAATCTAATTTTACTGAGTTTGTTTAGATTGGAAGAGGAGAAAAGATGTAAAGTTGCGGAAAGGGATTAGATATGGTTATGTGTCCCAGAATAGGACTTGGATTTGGAAAAGAGATCCAGAATCAAGTGAGGAATGTGACAATTAGATCGTTTATATAAGTTACTGGTTGAAGTTGTGCTTTCAACCAGTAATGATGGTTGGAAATGGAATGGGGTTGTAGTGGGAGAATATAGTGTAAAGGCTGAAAAAGTGTTACTTTGTAATGGTGGGGAGCATGGTAACAATTTTGTTTTTGAGTCGTGTTAGTGGCTTCCGCTAAATGTAATGTGTTTGCTTGGAGTGCGGAGTTAGACCGGTTTCTGATGGCGGTTGTCGCTTCGAAGGAGGCAGATAATGATACCCGATGTCATGTGTCTGCTATGTGGTATAGGGGAAATAGTCGATCATCTATTTACCAGGTGCATTTTTGCAACGATTCTGTGGCAACAAGAAGCGCGTGGTGCAAAATTCCAAATTTGATTGCTTTTTCTTTGAGAGGTAATTTGGAGTTCCATGCTAGTTGTGCCCTAAGTGTCTCCGCTATGACAAATGGCAAATAACCGGTAATTCCGTACAATTTAATCACTAATTTCATATTATAATCTCATGCATAGTTATCGTAATTTAATTGCAAAACTGAGTCGTACGTCACTTAGGGCAAGTAAACCTAATCATAACATATATTGGTTTCCGTTACGACGAGAAACAGACCAAAACAATGCCCTAAAAGTGTTGGTAGAAAGTGTTGGGCGCACTAACTGCGGTGACACTAACTGTGTCGGTAAACCCGCTGAAACGAATCAGGACAAGAAATAACGGCATGTTAATGCCATACCTGAGTCCATATACAAATGAAAACACATATTTGAGATCAACCATTACAATAATACATAACTTTCCGGTACAACGTCTAAATTACAAAATTGTCCGTTTCACCAAAAAGACGACAAATGTCGATTTGTCCGCAAGACTAATTCGGAGGATTCCGGATGTCAAGATAAGAATAAAACAATGTTAAACGCCCTAAAATATGTGAGAATAGCAAAAATGCACAAACGACATGGTTTCCGGTCATTTGTCAAACAGTGCACAATTCGACCGGAAAGCGGTCAATTGTCGAAACGACGAATATTTTAGTGGCCGATAGCCTCATCCGGACGTCTAGTTAACTAGTTAGGCATTATTTGGAACTCGGAATCCATTCAACTAACATGAGGTCACGGAAACACAACTTTTGGAAAAGATCGACGGCGGAACATAAAAGTGCCGATATCAATCCAACGGTCGAACGAAAGACATATGGCCATCCTAACTCATCGTATATTCGTCTAGCGAACTAGTCACGTATATTTTTGGATCGGAAATGCACTAATTAGACACCATATTAGTTGTGGTATCGAAAACAAAGGCTTCCAGTACTAAATAAATAGTTCCGTTTATTAGCAAATACTATGACGATGAGCGATCTAGCGACGTATCCGTCATCCAAAACTTATATTGGAGAATCATGTGGATTAATACCAAGTAAATACACACTAAACTCAAGTCTTATGCTTATGATACAAGATCAACCCCTAATCACCATACTTAAACTAATTACCTAAATATCTAATAAAAAACACATGTTATAATAAATATTAACTTAACCCCCCCCCCCCACGTGGGCCCCACCCACTTGATTTTGGTTGAAAAATTAAGATCTTAAGTATGGTGTATTGGATACTTGATGGACTTGAAAGATAGCATGATTATATATAAAGATTCACATGATCTTCATCCAAAAATTTGCAACATTTTCTTTCCTTTTCTTCCCCTACCTCACGGCTCCACCACCTCCACCATAGACCACTATTTAGCCACCACAATCCACCACTTTTACACCTTTTGAAGCTTAAAAAAGACCCCCTAAAGAAGCTAGCAAGGATGGAGATCATTAGGACTTCCTAAAGAGCTTCATTTTCTTCATAATCTTCATGAAACTTGTGCGCTCACTGTAAGCTAAACTCTTCCATATTCTAGCTTATTTTTATGATTAGATTGTTAGTGTACAAGTTGATCATCTTGAAAATCAAGAAAAGATATATCAAAAACCCTAACAAAAACATAATAATAACAATAAATATTGTTTATTTTGTGTTGATTATATGTTTATATGATTGTTAGCTAGGATGTTGAAGTTGTTTATGTTATATATATGATATAAAAGTTGGATGATCTTGTGTGATTTAGTATAAAAATGAAGATTTAAACATGATAAGGTTTAAATGTCACACCCCGACCCGCAGCGGAATAAGAGTCGGGGCATAATTGGGTTATCACCAAAGCTCATGATGTTTACTAATATGTTTCATATTTATTAAATTCAAATTACATCTCAAAGTTCCAAGTCAAATTCATACAATACAAGGAAAGGAAAAATTAACTAAAACAATCCAAAATCTAAACTGGTTTATTCTTCTAGGCCGCCCTATATGTTTCTTGCTTCAACTTGATCACCTGTATCATGTGTAAAAATGGGAAATTTTGGGTCAACAAAAGTTGGCGAGTGAACCTTGTTAAAAACATTTGTTATTGATTCATTATTGTAATTCATATAGGAAAATTGTGCAATAATCATATATGAACAAATGTATGTAAACATAACGATCACAAACCACCTTGCTTAAGTATATAATAAGAATGACAATGTATAAGTTGGCAACGTCCCGTTCACGCTCATAGGTAATGGGGAACGGGCGGCCTATGCTAATGTATGTGAGATCAAGGCTCAATCAAACGGAGCCGATCTTATGTTGGCAACGCCTGGTTCACGCTCATAGGTAATAGGGGAACAGCTCACGCTCATAGGTAATGGGGAGCGGCGGCCTATGAAATGTATGTACTGAAAATGATAAATTAAATCTAAACATCAACCACACAAACAACTGATACATATTGGATACACATTTGATCATGAACATGATGGATGCACAAGTGTTTAATTATAATAAATAAATAGCGACACATGATACACCCCAAAATGTGATTAAAACGGGGAATTGGTAGAGATTCACTCACATTGGGTGCGTTTGCTTGAAGATGTTGAATGCGCACGAGTTTAGAGGATTGATCGACGAGAGATAACTAACCTAATTAATAACGAAAAGGTATGGTAAATAAGTGGATTTTATTAACAATTTTAATAGGATCTTGGATATATTTTGTGAGTTTAAGGCTATTTTCTAACTTTAAAAACATTATTTTTAAGTATTTTAAATTAATTTTTAAATTAAATAAATAAATAAAAATATAAAAAAATGTTGACTTTGACCGTTGACCAGGACCGTTGACCGTTGACCGGTCCGGTCGTTTATACATGTGCGCTGGGTGAGACTCGAACCCGTGACCTCCCGTACGCGTGCACGCAGCTCTACCAACTGAGCTACGTGTCTAACCCGAAATAATTATGTTTTTAATTATACTTATATACTATTTAGATTTATTCAGAATTATTTATTTTAAAAAGGATTTTAAATGTATCGACCCGGTGCTGTCAACAGGTCTGAACCCGGGACCTGTGGGTTAATGTGCACACAGTCCAGCGCTAGGACTGTGTGTCTAACCTGTTTAATAATCCGGTTTTTATTATACTTAACATGATTCTGTGAGTTATCCCGGTTCGGTTAAAAAGGGCATTTTTATTCAAGAGAGTGAGGTTGGGACAGGGATCAAACTCGAGACGTGCGTGTATTGTTTGCACACAGTCCACCGCTGGACTGTGTGTCTAACCCGTTTATTAATCTGATTTTAATTAATCTTATTATACACAGTCGACTTCGTCTTCTTCGCTCAAAGACTCAGTCGGCGATTTTTTTTCCGACTGTTCTTGATTGAGTCGTTTATCGAACATATTACTGGTTGAAAGGTGATGAGTAAAATGAATTTAGGAAATCGAATGTACCGATCGAACTGTGTTTCTTCAGAATTCCGGCAATGGACGTCGGCTCTGATTTGTGTATTCCTTCTGATTGAATCAATTAACATTTTTGTTTGATTAGTTATGAAAGTGGGGTACTAAACAAGGATTAACAGAAGTGTTGAATGTTCATACCGATTCAGAGCTGAGATTGGAATTCCAGAAGTTTTCCGGCGAGAGCTGAATATTCCGGCTAAGTTTTCTGGGATTGATTCTGATGGTTGGATTGAAGTTAGTAACAGTCTAACAACGGATTGAAACAGAAAGAATCGAGGTATTTACCGTTTTGAGGTGAGTCTCGGTTTTCCGGCGAAAGTCCGGTGATGGCAGAATATTTCCGGCGAGTGAAATTGTTTCGAGAAATGGTGCGATTTTGAGCGAAAAGACTACCAGAGACTTGTGGGTGTATTTATAGGGAAGAATCGAGATGAATTGGGTCTGATTTCCGTCTCGATTCATGGTCAGCTGTTTTCTGGCGGTTACGACTGATGTCGCGGGTTTAGACATCGGTTATAACTGACGTTGAGGTTAATTCTTCGGTTAAATCAATAGAAACCGTCAATTATCGGCGAAGTCATCCGGATTTCCGGCGACTGCGAAATGAGCGCGTCTTTGACTGGATTTGATTTCTGCGTTTCATTATTTGAATTAATTGTTTCGATATGTTATCAAATAACAAAAGTGGCGGAGTGGTTGGATGTGTGTGTGTTAAGTTGTTAGCTGATCCGGCTGACCCGGGTTCGAATCCCGGCAGCCTTGTTTTATTTTTATTTTCTTTATTTTCACTTTTTAACAATTTTGTTTTTAAATCCTAATTTGTTTATTAATTATGTATTGTTTAAAATTAAAATTAATCATAAATACGCAACAAAATTTTATAACTTGATATTCGTTAAATAAACGAAGCGGGTTTTGAAAACCCGTTTTTCGACGGATGTTACAGTATCCCATACTTTTAGAAAATTCTTCCCGAAATTTAAGTAGTAGTGGTAACAGGAAAAAGATGTGGGTATTTCTCGCGCATTGAGTCTTCACATTCCCAAGTAAACTCAGGTCCTCGTTTCGACTCCCAGCGTACCCTGACAATTGGAATGCGGCTTCGTCTTAAACGTTTCTCTCCGAAGTCCATAATTTCTACTGGTCTTTCAATGAAATGCATAGATTCATCGACTTGAATGTCTTCTAGAGGAATATGGAGGTTTTCATCAGCGAGGCACTTCTTCAAGTTTGATACGTGGAATGTGGGATGAATTCTGTTGAGTTCTTCTGGTAGGTCAAGCTTGTATGCTACAGGTCCTACTCTTTCGAGTATCTTGAAAGGACCTACGTAGCGTGGTGCTAGCTTGCCTTTTTGGCCAAAACGAACCACTCCCTTCCACGGTGATACTTTTAAAAGTACTTGGTCACCAATGTTAAACTCCAAGGGCTTTCGTCGTTTGTCTGCATAACTCTTTTGACGACTTTGTGCCGCTAGAAGGTTGTTTCGAATTTGATGAATCTTGTCTGTTGTTTGTTGTATTAATTCCGGACCAGTGATTTGAGCTTCTCCAATTTCGTGCCAACATATTGGTGATCGGCACTTACGACCATATAACGCTTCGAAAGGTGCATGCCGATACTTGAATGATAGCTGTTGTTGTACGAAAATTCAACTAATGGTAGGTGAGCGTCCCAATTCCCTTTGAAGTCTATAACACATGCTCGAAGCATGTCTTCAAGAGTTTGAATGGTGGTTCAGATTGTCCATCAGTTTCGGAATGATAAGCGGTACTGAGGTCTAATCGTGTACCCAAAGCGGCTTGTACGGCTTGCCATGTTCGTGAAGTGAAACGACCATCACGATCTGAATTAATGCTTAACGGTACACCATGACGGCTTACGATTTCGCTGATGTAGATACGAGCTAGTTTCTCATTCTTAAAGTCCTCGCGAATCTGAATGAAGTGAGCTGATTTTGTAAGACGATCAATGATTACCCATATAGTGTCATACCCACCGGAAGTGCGAGGTAACCCGGTAATGAAGTCCATGGTTATGTTTTCCCACTTCCATACAGGTATTTCAGGTTGGACTAGAAGTCCTGAGGGTCTTTGATGTTCAGCTTTTACTTTAGAACAGGTAAGGCACTTGGAAACAAAAACAGCAATATCCTTTTTCATGCCAGGCCACCAGTAGGTGTATCGAAGGTCTTGATACATCTTGTCGGCTCCTGGGTGTACAGAGTATCGTGTTTTGTGTGCCTCTTTCATAAGGAGATCGCGAAGGTTATTTGATCGGGAATCCATATGCGATCTAGATAATACAGAATACCGTCGGATTTTGTTTCGAGTTTAAGTTCTGCTCCACAAGATAACTCATTGCGTATGTCGTATTCTGTTATGGAAACATGTTGAGCTTCTCGGATTTGATCTTTGATATTGTTATGATTTGCGAACATAGAAGACGAATGGAGTTCACATAACCCTTTCGACTGAGTGCATCGGCCACCACATTTGCCTTGCCAGGATGATACCGAATTTCGCAGTCGTAATCATTAAGAAGTTCGACCCATCTTCGTTGCCTCATATTCAACTCCTTTTGGTTAAAGATATGTTGGAGGCTCTTGTGGTCAGTGTAAATTTCACACTTGGTACCATAGAGGTAATGTCTCCATATCTTAAGAGCGAACACAACGGCTCCAAGTTCTAGGTCGTGAGTAGTGTAGTTCTTCTCATGAGTTTTGAGTTGCCTAGAAGCATAGGCTATCACTTTTCCCCTTTGCATTAATACACAGCTGTCACACCCCGACCCGCAGCGGAATAAGAGTTGGGGCATAATTGGGTTATCACCAAAGCACATGACATTTACTATTATGTTTCAATATTAATAAAGTCAAAGTTACATTTTCAAACATCCAAACATGTTCATTCAATACAAAAGAAATAACCAAACATAACAATCCCAATACTAAATCGTTTTATTCTTCTAATCCAGGTCCTATGTGTTCCTAGCTGCTGCTGGTTCACCTGTATCATGTGTAAAATGGGAGTTTTTGGGTCAACATAAGTTGGCGAGTGAACCTTATTAGATAAACATTTGATAATGATTTTATGGTTAGTTTATCAATGAAATATGGTGCATAATCATAAATGAACAAATGTAAATAATCAAGCATTAGCAAATAACAGTTACAATTATAACATACAATAACACTTGCTAGCATACATGAATATACCCAATATCATACGATAAACTAACATAAATGATACTGTGCGATCAAGGCTCAATCAAACGGAGCCGATCGTATTGCATGTACTGAAAATGTAAAATGAACTGTGCGATCAAGGCTCAATCAAACGGAGCCGATCGTATGCGGGCACGCCAGGTTCAACCGCATAATAAAATGGGGAACAAGCTCAAACCTCATAAATGGGGAGCGGCGGCCTCGGCAATTGCATGTACTGAAATAATAACTTACATCCAATAATAACTACTTAACAGCAACAAACTAAATACACATGTTCATGATATGATGTATGCACAATAGTTTAGTTATAATATGTATATAAACAAAGACACATGATACACCCCAAAAACGTGATTAAAACGGGGAATTTGAAGATTCACTCACATTGGGTGCGTTGAAATGGAGATGGTGAGATGCGCACAATTTAGATGAGCGGATCGACGAGGGATACTAACCTAAATAATAATGAAAAAAATATATTAGATGGATGGATTTTATTAAGGATTTTAATGAAATTTTTAGATATATTTTTGTGAGTTTATGGCTATTTTCTATCTTTAAAAATGTTATTTTTAAGTATTTTTAATTGATTTTTAAATTAAATTAAATAAATAAAAATATAAAAAAAATATTATTTTTTTAAGTGTTGACCGTTGACCTGTTCGGTCAGCGAATAATCCTGCGCCGGGTGGATTCGAACCGGCGACCTCCCGTTCGAGTGCACGCAGCTCTACCAACTGAGCTACATGTCTAACCCGAAATAATCTCGTTTTTAGTTATATTTATACACTTATTTGAATTAACCGAAATTTAATTTATTTGCAAAAACGTTTTAATTCAATCGGACCGGTTGCTCGTGACGAGTTTCGAACGCGCGACGTGTAGTTCATGTTGCACACAGTCCACCGCTGGAATGTGTGTCTAACCAGGTTATTATCTCGGTTTTTATTATACTTAACAACTATCTGTTTTAACCCGGTTCAGTTCTTGATCAAAAAGGCATGTTATTACACAAGGCGTGCGTGTAGTGGGGATCGAACTCGGGACGTGTATAGTTTTTGTTTGCACACAGTCCACCGCTGGACTGTGTGTCTAACCCGTTTATAATCCTGATTTTAATTACTCTTATATCATTACTGAACTCATCTTCTTCATTACGAACACAGACCTCAATCAAACAACCGATTCGTTATTAATCAAGTTAATAAACATGACATCTAGCTTGAACGCATTAAACCGAACAGTTTGGGGAAAGAAGATACCGAACAGGTTGTCTTCTTCAGAGAGTCCGGCGACACTTGTCGGCTCTGTTTTTGAACCTTCGGCTGAGAGAATCTATTAATAGGTTTAAGGGTTTAGATATGAAATTGAACTAGTGAATATTGATTATCAGTACGTTGAATGTGCATACCGGTGATTAACGAGTTTCCGGCAATTCCAGAAATTTTCCGGCGAGCTCAGATAGTCCAGCAATGACGTCTGTGGTTAATGTTGAGCGATGGGTTAATGTTAGTAAGGTTCTAACAACATATTGAAACCGTAAAGTAGAAGTATTTTACCGGCTTGTGTTGAATACGGTTTTCCGGCGACTTTTGCAGAGAATTTCGGCGAACTGTTTTAGGCGCTCAGATGGTCTGAAAATGCGACGAAAAGGAATTGGAGTATTGGTCTGAATCGCGAGAGTGTCTGGTGTTTGAGTTATTCAGAACTTGATGTTCTTTTTCGGTTTTAAAATAAAAAATGATGAGTCTTTAATTTTAATCAATTTCCGATTGATTAGAAACCGTCGAGCATCGGTTATAACTGAATGTGTGAGGTAAACAATCGATTTGACGATTGGTTTGCCGATTACCGTTTTTCAGGTGACACCATCGGTTAAACTGAGTTTGTGTATAAGTTCCATTTGTTTTCCTAGAGTTAACAGAAAACACATTGTGGCGGAGTGGTTTAGGGTATGAATGTTAAGTTGTTTAAAGAGCCTTGGCTGACCCGGGTTCGAGTCCCAGCAGCTTCAAATATTTTTTATTTGTTTTATTTTAACTTTTTATCAAATATAATTTTTATAGTTTAGTTTATTTATTAATTATGTATCGTTTTAACTCAAAATAATCATAAATAATTAACGCAACTTTTATAACTTAGTACAAGATTACAAAACGGAGCGGGTTTTGGAGACCCGATTTTTTACAAATGTTACAGCCTAGTCCTTGCCCTGATGCGTCGCAATATACTACAAAGTCATCGTAACCTTCGGGGAGTGTGAGGATAGGTGCGTCACAGAGCTTTTGCTTAAGGGTGTGGAAGGCTTCTTCTTGTTTAGGTCCCCATATGAAGGGTTTTCCTTTATGTGTCAAAGCCGTGAGTGGTACAGCGATACGAGAGAAATTTGATATGAACCGGCGATAGTAACCAGCCAAACCAAGGAAAGATCTTACTTCGGTTGGTGTATGTGGCGCTTGCCATTCTTGCACTGCTTTGATCTTTGAGGGGTCGACATGTATTCCTTTGTCATTGACGACATGTCCAAGGAATTGTACTTCTTTTAACCAGAATTCGCATTTGGAGAACTTAGCGTAGAGCTTTTCGGTTCTTAAGAGCGTGAGGATGAGTCGAAGGTGTCGTTCATGATCAGTCTTAGACTTTGAGTAAATGAGAATATCGTCGATGAAGACTATAACAAAGCGATCGAGATAGGGTTTGCAAACTCTGTTCATTAGATCCATGAATACGGCTGGAGCGTTGGTTAAACCAAAGGGCATGACCATGAATTCATAGTGACCATAACGAGTTCGGAAGGCGGTCTTTGGGACGTCTTCTTCATGTACTCTGAGTTGATGATAGCCAGAACGAAGGTCGATCTTTGAAAAACAGGTGGCACCCTGGAGTTGGTCTAGAAGATCATCGATGCGAGGTAATGGATAGCGGTACTTGACCGTTAATTTGTTGAGTTCTCTGTAATCGGATACACATGCGAAACGTTCCATCTTTCTTCTTCACAAACAGAACAGGTGCACCCCAAGGCGATGAGCTAGGACGTATGAATCCTTTGTCGGTCAATTCTTGTAATTGACTGGCTAGCTCTTGCATTTCGGATGGGGCTAACCTATAAGGAGATTTCGCGACGGGTGTAGCGCCAGGTATAAGATCAATGCGGAATTCGACTTCCCTCTTGGGAGGAAGTCCTGAGATGTCGTCGGGGAAGACTTGCCGGAATTCTTTCATTGCAGGTATGTCTTCGAGTTTCTTCTCCTTATTTCCCTTCTTGACAACGAGGGTTAGAAATGCTACATAATTCTTGCGGAGATATTTTCGGGCTTGAAGACAGGACATCAGTTTGAGTCCTTTCGAAGGAGTTTCTCCAAAGATTCGTAGGGTTTGACCGTCTGCAAGAGGAATGCGAATGAACTTTTCGCGGCATACCACTTCAGCATGATGTTGGCTGAGCCAGTCCATGCCGATTATAATGTCAAAACTTCCCAACTTCATAGGAATGAGGTCAACAGGAAAATCGTGATCGTTTAGAGTAAAGAGTACAGTTTCGGATAATGGAGTTTAATGAGACCGGTTTTCCGTCAGCAACTTCTACCGTTATGGATTCCATAAGTTTATCACGAGTTTGGTTGAGGATGGGTTCAAATTCTAAGGACACAAAACTCTTATCCGCGCCAGTATCAAATAACACGGATGCATAACTACCATTGATGAGAAACGTACCGTTAACCACGTTGTTGTCGGCACTAGCTTGGTTGGCGTTGATGTTAAATGCTCTTCCTCTAGCAGGTGGAGGAGCTTTGGTTAGCTTGGTTCACCGGATTTGCTTGAGCATGTATAATGTTCACCAAACGTGGGCAAGTGTTTCTAAAGTGGTTTGGGTCTCCACAATTGTAGCAAGCCCGCATGGGTTGAATCATGGGGTAGTTGGGTTGGTAGTAGGTTTGGGCCGTATGTTGTGTAGGTGGTAGTAGTAGGGATTGTTGGGCTTGACCCATTATTTGATGGTGGGTTTGGGTTGTGGGTTGGTTGCGGTTCATTCGATGTAGTGAGCGGCAGGTTTGGATGGTGTGACCTGCACGGCCACAGCCGGTGCAATATTGACAGGGGTGTTCGGGGGAGTGATGGTATTGACAATGGGTGCATTTTGGGTAGGGGCCGGAGTATGGCCTTTTGTACGGTGCGGGTGAAGGGGCAACTTGAGTGATGGGTGCCGCAAGGATAGGGAAATTGGTTTGGGTAACAGCAAAATTTCTAGTATTTCGTTTCCTCTTGTTTGAAAACTTTGAGGAGGAGGTGGAATGGTTTGAAGTTTGGCCCTCAACGGGGGCTTTCTTTTTCTCCTCCATGAATTTACCGTTTCTGATGCGGTTCTCGGTAAGTTCGGTGGCTAATTCCATAGCAGCTTCGAGAGTTGCAGAGAAGTGCTGAGGACTGAGTCTTGAATCATCGAGGGGAGGCCTCGAATGTAGTGTTCAACCTAAGCGGTACACTAGGGTGAACAAGTTAGGAACCACCTGGTTCAGCTCAAGAAATCTTTTGTTGTAGGAAGTATGGTCTCCTTCCTTTTGCTTCAGCTAGTGGAATTCATCTTCCAACTTCTTGAGTTCGCTTCTTGGGTAGAAGCGTTTTGTCATCATTTCCCTTAACTCTTCCCACGTTAAGGCCATAGCATCTTCAACTCCTTTCTTACCCTTCTCGGTGTTCCACCAGGTCAGGGCTACCCCAAATAATCTCCCGGTTGCGTAACGTACCTTGCGATCCTCGGGACAATCGCAATTTAGGAAGGTGTTTTCCATTTCCTAAACCAGTGGAAGAGAGCGGTGACACCTTCGTCCCTTCATACTTTGGGGGATCGCAAGACTTGAAGTGCTTGTAGGAACACTTCTTGGAGGGAGGGTTGTCGATGTTTTGATCTTCTTGATTGGGTGGGTTGACAGGATTCGCGGTGAGAGCTTGCTGGACTTGAATTACAATATCAGGAAGCACCGCGGCCATTTGTTTTGCAATTTGAGTGGCCAAGCGTTCGTTTGACCTTCCTGACTTTCGTCCTCCACGTAGCTGCCTAGCCGACATCTACAGGTATATACATAGGAAGATGGTGAGTTTAAGGAGTGTTTAGGTGTCATGTGTCGTTTAAAATAATAAAATAACATAATCATCAATTATGCACTACATCCATAGGATGTCTTGGGTTTGCTCATGTTTGGGCCTCCAATGTCCCCCATACCATCGCCTGTATAGTCATGTGGGCCCCCATGACTATTGGCTTAGTAGGATTCACATTGTATTGGCGGTTTAACACTCGCGTCACCCGAATGAAAACCATAAAATATGTTTGCGAGATGTATGGTCGGAGGGTGTCCAGGTGTAGACACAATGACAACTCAAAGTGGTGTTAGTTCACACGACGTTTGGTATAGCATGCTTTGGCCTAATAGGTTCTTCGTACTCTCATTGTTAGTCCCCAGGTAGGCAACTGGTCCTTTATTTTGGATTTATACGAATGCCAAGCCTAGACAGGACGTTCCGACTACCGGTACCGTACCCTTCCAGTTACTACATGCCCGTCATGAGAACTCACTTTGATGTGATTTGAAAATACAAAAATCGTTGTAAAAATCATATGAATCGTGAGGTGTGTGCTCCCATGGATATGATATGTTATGAGAATATGATTCATGATAAGCATTGTATAATAGTATGTATTTATGAACACGCTTGTATAACATTGAATTAACAATAAACATAAAACATATAAACATCATGAATTTTGCATGTAACACACAAACAATTTAAAAATTCTAATCAACTATAGTATAGGCTCTAAGGGTCTAATAACCTATCCTATATCCCTATAACCTGGCTCTGATACCAATCTGTCACACCCCGACCGCAGCGGAATAAGAGTCGGGGCATAATTGGGTTATCACCAAAGCTCATGATGTTTACTAATATGTTTCATATTTATTAAATTCAAATTACATCTCAAAGTTCCAAGTCAAATTCATACAATACAAGGAAAGGAAAAATTAACTAAAACAATCCAAAATCTAAACTGGTTTATTCTTCTAGGCCGCCCTATATGTTTCTTGCTTCAACTTGATCACCTGTATCATGTTAAAAATGGGAAATTTTGGGTCAACAAAAGTTGGCGAGTGAACCTTGTTAAAAACATTTGTTATTGATTCATTATTGTAATTAATATAGGAAAATTGTGCAATAATCATATATGAACAAATGTATGTAAACATAACGATCACAAACCACCTTGCTTAAGTATATAATAAGAATGACAATGTATAAGTTGGCAACGTCCGTTCACGCTCATAGGTAATGGGAACGGGACGGCCTATGCTAATGTATGTGAGATCAAGGCTCAATCAAACGGAGCCGATCTTATGTTGGCAACGCCTGGTTCACGCTCATAGGTAATGGGGAACAGCTCACGCTCATAGGTAATGGGGAGCGGCGGCCTATGAAATGTATGTACTGAAAATGATAAATTAAATCTAAACATCAACCACACAAACAACTGATACATATTGGATACACATTTGATCATGAACATGATGGATGCACAAGTGTTTAATTATAATAAATAAATAGCGACACATGATACACCCCAAAATGTGATTAAAACGGGGAATTGGTAAAGATTCACTCACATTGGGTGCGTTTGCTTGAAGATGTTGAATGCGCACGAGTTTAGAGGATTGATCGACGAGAGATAACTAACCTAATTAATAACGAAAAGGTATGGTAAATAAGTGGATTTTATTAACAATTTTAATAGGATCCTTGGATATATTTTTGTGAGTTTAAGGCTATTTTCTAACTTTTAAAACATTATTTTTAAGTATTTTAAATTAATTTTTAAATTAAATAAATAAATAAAAATATAAAAAAATGTTGACTTTGACCGTTGACCAGGACCGTTGACCGTTGACCGGTCCGGTCGTTTATACATGTGCGCTGGGTGAGACTCGAACCCGTGACCTCCCGTACGCGTGCACGCAGCTCTACCAACTGAGCTACGTGTCTAACCCGAAATAATTATGTTTTTAATTATACTTATATACTATTTAGATTTATTCAGAATTATTTATTTTAAAAAGGATTTTAAATGTATCGACCCGGTGCTGTCAACAGGTCTCGAACCCGGGACCTGTGGGTTAATGTGCACACAGTCCAGCGCTGGACTGTGTGTCTAACCTGTTTAATAATCCGGTTTTTATTATACTTAACATGATTCTGTGAGTTATCCCGGTTCGGTTAAAAAGGGCATTTTTATTCAAGAGAGTGAGGTTGGGACAGGGATCAAACTCGAGACGTGCGTGTATTGTTTGCACACAGTCCACCGCTGGACTGTGTGTCTAACCCGTTTATTATCTGATTTTAATTAATCTTATTATACACAGTCGACTTCGTCTTCTTCGCTCAAAGACTCAGTCGGCGATTTTTTTTCCGACTGTTCTTGATTGAGTCGTTTATCGAACATATTACTGGTTGAAAGGTGATGAGTAAAATGAATTTAGGAAATCAATGTACCATCGAACTGTGTTTCTTCAGAATTCCGGCAATGGACGTCGGCTCTGATTTGTGTATTCCTTATGATTGAATCAATTAACATTTTTGTTTGATTAGTTATGAAAGTGGGGTACTAAACAAGGATTAACAGAAGTGTTGAATGTTCATACCGATTCAGAGCGTGAGATTGGAATTTCCAGAAGTGTTCCGGCGAGAGCTGAATATTCCGGCTAAGTTGTCTGGGATTGATTCTGATGGTTGGATTGAAGTTAGTAACAGTCTAACAACGGATTGAAACAGAAAGAATCGAGGTATTTACCGTTTTGAGGTGAGTCTCGGTTTTCCGACGAAAGTCCGGTGATGGCAGAATATTTCCGGCGAGTGAAATTGTTTCGAGAAATGGTGCGATTTTGAGCGAAAAGACTACCAGAGACTTGTGGGTGTATTTATAGGGAAGAATCGAGATGAATTGGGTCTGATTTCCGTCTCGATTCATGGTCAGCTGTTTTCCGGCGGTTACGACTGATGTCGCGGGTTTAGACATCGGTTATAACCGACGTTGAGGTTAATTCTTCGGTTAAATCAATAGAAACCGTCAATTATCGGCGAAGTCATCGGGATTTCCGGCGACTGCGAAATGAGCGCGTCTTTGACTGGATTTGATTTCTGCGTTTCATTATTTGAATTAATTGTTTCGATATGTTATCAAATAACAAAAGTGGCGGAGTGGTTGGATTGTGTTAATTGTTAGCTGATCCGGCTGACCGGTTTCGAATCCTGGCAGCCTTGTTTTATTTTTATTTTCTTTATTTTCACTTTTTAACAATTTTTGTTTTTAAATCCTAATTTGTTTATTAATTATGTATTGTTTAAAATTAAAATTAATCATAAATACGTAACAAAATTTTATAACTTGATATTCGTTAAGTAAACGAAGCGGGTTTTGAAAACCCGTTTTTCGACGGATGTTACATTAAATCTAAACAAGATCATCAACTACATCATATGAAAAATACTACAACTTAAAGATATGTTTTATACATATGAATGATTTTATAAGAAGTAAACATATGTATTTAAGTTGTAATCACCTTAAAAATATGTAGAAATCAAGGGGTTAAATGCATGAACTTGAATTAACAACATGATAAAAGTAGTATTCTGAAAAGGCTAATAAATATTAAGAACCTACTTGATTTACTAGGATTTTAAACCATAAAAAGTCATGGATGATGATATTTTGATTATGTAAAGATATATTAGATGGTTGTTGATGATGATTATGAGCTTAAACAGGTTTTGAATACGTTTTTGAAACGTGAAAACGCCATAGTTTAGGGGAAACTATGACGAAATTCTAAAAATCTAATCGCGATTAAACCCATGATTTAGTGGGACTAAACGCGATTAGTAACTTAAATCGTCATTAAGGAGACTCTATTGACAAGGGTTATCCCTAAATAGCCAAGTGTTTAAACAAAGTTATAAATATATATTTACAAGTAAAAATAAATGTTTTTACAAATATATATTTCTACTTGGAAAATAATACACTTATTTATATACATATTTGTTATCAATAAATTGTATGTGTACATATGTGTATTATATGTGTATATATTAGAAAACTTAGGGTATTCACAATAAAAATACCCAATCTTATACAAAATACAAACACTTAATCAATACACTAAGTGTTGGTAACATAATAAATATATTCTCACAATGCGTCAAAACAATAAATCGGACAATCAAAGCGATGCGAACAATAGGCAAATATTCAAGATTACACCGTCGCGTCGACGACCAACAGGTGAATCACCAGCACGAAGCGATTCTCGACGAAAATGGGCTTTTATACATATATATTTGGGCTAGGCCCAAATTGTGAAAATCATATATTAGGCCCAAATTCCATAGTATTCATGGATGTGGCCCAAAAAACTAATAGAAGCCCAAAGTTATATGAGAATACATGGGCTAGGCCCAAGGATATAAAAATACATGGGCTAGGCCCAAAGACATAAAGTACATGGGCTAGGCCCAAAGACAAAAAGACATGGGCTTAGGCACAAAGACAAAAAGACATGGGCTAGGCCCAAAGACAAGAAAACATGGGCTAGGCCCAAAGACATAAAATTACATGGGCTAGGCCCGGCGACAAGAAAACATGGGCTAGGCCCAAAGACATAAATTACATGGGCTAGGCCCGGTGACAAGAAAACATGGGTTAGGCTCAATGACATGTGAAGGGCAAGGCCCAGTTCACACACACACACACACACATATATATATATATATTTATAAGAAATATACATAACAATATTAGCCGAACAAACTAACTACCAACACTATGATAACATTCTAAGTTGTTCAATCATAACAAAGAAACATATAACAAGAATTCAAGATGAACAAGGAGTACAAGGTCCATTGGGACCTGGGTGTCTAATGAAACCAATACGCATGTAGGTTACATACGTTGCAGACACCGATCGATAAATAGTACGACTTAACGGAACGCAGAAACTGTGAGTTCATGTCCCTCCTTTCACTTGTTTTATGTCTTGTTTTAAACTATCGAGGGGAAATACATGTCATGTCAAAACAGCATGTTAGCTATGAGTTAGCAGATAACAGATCACTGTGCGTAAATAGGAAATAACAGTAGTAACCATTAATCACTTAGTGACCAAGGTGCAAAAGAGGTAGATCTATTGAGTTTGAGACCCGCTCACCTCCTGGTTGGTATACCCATTGGAGTGCTTTTATGATCCCAACATGTCAAAGAAGTCTCGGTTTGGTTACTTACTTATGGCACAAGTATGTCAGGTGCTCACGACACACTGATAGATCCTTAATTAACTCATTGATGCTAATAACATACTTGGATTACAATACAGGTTTTCAAGGATGACATTTTGATACGAAAACATTAAACTACATGAACTCGCCAACTTTATGTTGACTTTTTAAAATTACATGTATTTCAGGACGCAGGATTTGAGCTGGTGATGGGATCCAGGTATGGGAATTTACAAGACAACGATGTACTACCTTTTGGAGGGTTTGCCTTTTATATCCCAACCTCGTTTGGGTATATAGAGGTCAAAGCCTCAACATGAATTTGTGATGAAAACAATATCCTATTTTGGAACGTGTGTTTTAAAAACTATGTTTGTAAGTGGTAAACTGAGACAGATAACTATATGATTTCACCTTTTGATGGTTGTAATATCGGAACGAAACTTATGAATGGCATGTATCGTTGTTAATTTATAATGTTTACTATAATGGATGCAATGATTACCTAATAGTCACACACTTACGCTTCCGCTACGACCAGGGTGTGACAGGTTGGTATTAGAGCTCCGATTGTAGTGAACCGTGGAAAAACTTTTTAATAAAAGTTTGGTCTACAATCACCAGGGGCTCACACAAGAAAACAAAGTTTAAAACATGATAGAAATGTTTTGGAATTAAAACAAAATAACAAAAAGGTTTTCATTGTGTCACGATAACACAAGGATTTATCACACGAGCTCAACTATAAGTAATGAAAGGTAATCAATACATGATTAGTCTATGAAAAATAGACATCATTACATTATAAGATGACGTGTCATGGACACATTACAAAAGATAGAAATCATGGCTAGATAGGATTTTATGTGATTGTAAATATATAATTTATTTATATATGTGTTGTACGGAATATTTGCCAAGAACGAAATACCTTCGACTATGGATATTATTATTATCCTTGACTCGCACGATGAGAATATCGACCTCACGTCTATTACGGAGCTTATGGCGATAAGTGAGACCTTAGGATTGATTTCACATAAGGTGGTTGCTTTTCCCGCGGATGCGGAGATGCCTGGCTTTGGTAGTGACGAAGAGGCGAGGTGGTAGTCTTGGATGACAACTCTATTAGCGGGGCGAGGTCCCTGTGACTCATATTAATCATTGATAACGACACTTTTGTCCAGGCAAGGAAAGGTGAAGTATTCATCTTGAAGTTGCCCCTCCAGATGTTATTGTTGCAAATTCTCTCTATTTCTAAATCTGTCTAACGACGTGCCTTTCGCGAGTAAGGTCAAGGGAAGATAGCACGTGGATTAATCGCGAAGGTCCTTTATATGTTAAAGGTATGTAGACAATAGTGTCCCCTCTCTGAGTGATCGTTGTTTTTGAACAATAGAACACTAGGGTGACCATGCAAGGCAATTTATTATTACGGGGGCCCAAGTAATAATAACTTGCAGTGGATGAGAATCCTGGTGGACTAGGTGGGTCAAGTTAAAGATCACTACTCATTCGAAACTGTAAAGTTATTCAAGTTTCTATCTAGTGGAACGCTAACTAGGGTGGTTGCTATAACACCCTACGATGCAGAAACACCACACGTATTGGTTCGCATTTAACGTTCGATCTATATCACGAGTCCACTGAGACTAGTCATCTAAACAAACCAAAACAGGTTGGCCACCCAACGAGGATATCTCCTCAATGGTCTAGAGTTCTTGTACATGGGTTGTTTCCATGGTGTCTATGGTACCTCATCTTATTTATTGGAAAGAGATAACACTAAACTCCGTCATTTGAGATTTTCCATATTCCAAGGGATGGTATGGCACGAGCTATGCTTCAACACCCCATTGCATTCTATTCGATATCTATGGAAATTATAACAATCTAGCTGGAGCTCGTGGAGCTCAAGGGATACCAAGTAATCGTCATACGGGTGGTCTGACAAAGGATTTTCTTTTTTCCTACTTTGGACGATCAAGGTCCATGAAGTATGGAATACATGCTATAAGGTTGAAGACGACCATTTGGTTTCTTCCCCTTTACGAGTTATTTCCTTTCCAATTAGACATATGGCCGATACACGCAAGAGGTACTACGAATTTTGAATTGTTGTTATTCACGTTATCATTGTTTTAAACATGTATGAACAACGCAATCTTGAGGTTCCCATGACCGATGGCATCCTTTATTCTTAGGCGCATGGTAGACTATATTTATTCAAATATATGTCTAGCTTCTTTTAATCTGGGTATGAAGAAAAAACATGGCGCCAAAAGGAAGGCCTACACCCAAAAGGGGTTAGTTAATCCATGAATTACTAGGTAAGCAGAACTAGAGTTCTTACGGAAGGACATGCGGTTGCGGAAATCGCACGACACAAGGGTAACTTAGTCAACACTAGTGACGAAGCTGGTGGTACCGGTAGTTCAAATGGTTCGGATCCCAATAGATTGGGAACGAGTGGCAGCGCTACACCTGAAGATGCGATCATACAAGGTTTTAAATTCTAAGGCTTGTCGGACTGTAAGCCGCGAGACCTCACTGGTGCAAGAGGTGCGGTAGGTTGTGTCCGCTAAATAAAGACAATGAAGTCGGTTAGCAGTGCGAGTAAATGCACTCCTTAGTAAACAATTAGGTAAACAAAGAGTCTCCTGCTGAATGCAGTATTAACTTGGTGAAATCCTCCAGTAGAAACTTTAAGGAGTGATAATACGAAGAGGTCATCATGGGGAGGACTCAGATTCTTATGCGAGAAGAGTATTGCTCACTGATTGGAATTCCAAGGGTAGAAACGGGATCCTAGAACTCGATCATGATTGCAGCCAACGTTGTTGGTTGCACTCGACGCTTTCACGATCTCTTAAGGATTGTTCCATACTGGGAACACTTGAAATCAAACGCATTGAGCGCTACCTTTGGGGTTCAGCCTCTAAGAACTAAAACATGACCACATCATCCCACCCTACCTTCATCACCCAAACAGTAACTCTCTCAGTTAGTCTCACCAAGGATGCGGTGAGAATGGGAAATTATCAAGGAAATGCATGTGAAATCTACTAGCAACGGGAAGCAAAAGGCAACTCCCGTTATGATAGAAACGAAGGCAATTGCTGCCATAATTGATCCTAGCACCAAGAAATGTGCTGATAACTTACTGAAATCCTAAAAGTGATAAGTGAAAACTTCCTCAAGAGGGCACTTGCAATAAGTTAGTAAGACTCAACCAAGAACAAGGATGTTAAGTGTGGCATGAAGGCCACTTCAAGCATGAACGTCTCAAGAATGAATCAGGCAAGTGAATTAAAATGTGGGTGAACAGAAACTATGGATACCCCACAAGATCCTGATGTCGTCATGCGTACGTTCTACTCTACATTCATTACGTGTCAATTCTATTGGTACCAACACTGAGCTTAGCTAGTATCTTTAGATGTTGAGCTTATACACGAGTTAGAATCACGTAAGTTAAACGTGTTATCAAGTTAGCTAATGGAGAATTAGCGTTAGACTTGTCTCGTCGATACGAATCCAATGATATATAATGTCAATTTTTTTAAAATCACACGATTCTAACCATGCAATCGGTTTGTAAATTGTTTATGGATAACTTCCCACTTTTTTCGAGTTCAACTCGGAACAGTACCCAATTCGAAACAATAGTCCGAGATGGTAATCGGAATCGCTATCCAAGATGGTGATCCGAGATGGGAATCCGTCTGAAATGAGGTATTCGAGACGTAACTCGGAATAGTAACGCGAGATGGTCTGAAAGCAATACCAAAGATACGAGATACACTGTTTTGATTCCTGAGTCATGGGGAATCATTAAAAGGTTATTGACACGTTTCCTATCAACCAACATCACGCATCCATCTTGTTGGATACCTGTGCCAATTCTAGTTCATCTCCATAGATTTCAAAATATACTTGACCTAAATACAAGTAAGATAGACGTCCCCTCATTCTATAGAATTTGCCAACGATAAATTTGTCAATGTCAGGAGAAGATATAAAAGGATGCACTTTGGAACTTGGAGGACAATAATTTAATATCAAAATCTTTTACCCATTTATCTGGGTTGTTACCATGTAGCTTTTGGCATAGACTTGTTGACGTATAACCGAGCGGAAGTAGGTTATCCTGAGAAAACTATTCGCATCCCCTACCAGACGAAGAAACCTTGGTAGTACATGGAGAGAAGCACAAGACACCCTTACGAATCATTAATTACATGAAGGCCAGAAGTGCCTACAGAAAAGTTGCATAGCGTTTCTACTCATGTAGTCGACAAGGAAACTGAGGAGCCAAAAATTGGAGGACATAACCGTTGTGAAGGAATTCCCTCGAAGACTTTCCATCAGACTTGTCTGGATTACCTCCGCAACGACACGCCAACTTTTGATTTGGTGCCAGGAGCAGCACCAGTGGCGAAGCCTCCATACCGATTAGCTCTCATAAATACAAAGACTATCTACACAACTTCAAAAGTTGTTAGCCAAAGGATTCATTAGAACGAGTTCCTCGCCGGGGAGAGCTCCAGTGCCTTTTGACAAGAAGAAGGATGGAACCTTCCGAATGTGCATAAGCGACCGAGAACTAAACAAGTTAACCATCAAGAATCGGTACCCATTACCGAGGATTGACGATCTGTTCGATCAATTACAAAGGTCGATCTTTTATCCAAAGATTGATGTAAGATCCGAGTATCATTAGCTGAGAATCCAATAGGAAATTATTCCAAGACAGCGTTTAGGACTCGTTACGGTCATTACGAGTTCCTTGTTATGCCTTTTGGCCTAACGAATGCCCTTCAGTATTCATGGATTTGATGAACCAGGTGTGTAAGCCATACCTCAACAAGTTGGTGATTGTCTTTATAGATGACATGTTGATATACTCACGAACTGAGGAAGAACACGGTCAACACATGAGAACTATTTTGGAGTTGCTAAAGCAGGAGAAACTATATGCCAAGTTCTCAAAATGTGAATTTTGGATTCGTGAGGTGCAATTTCTCGGTCACATGGTGAACGAGAACGGAATACATGTTGACCCTTCAAAGATCGAGGCTATAAAGAATTGGACCACACAGAACCCCCACGGTTATACGACAATTCCTAGGCTTAGCGGGATATTATAGGAGATTTATTGAGAACTTCTCCAAGGTTGCTCAGCCGCTAACCTCGCTTACCCAGAAGGATAGGAAGTTTGATTGGGGAGAAAAGAAAGAATCAGCGTTCCAAGATTGAAAGGGAAACTATGTAAAGCATCGATACTATCACTCCTAAACGGTACCGATGACTTTGTGGTGTACTGTGATGCATCGCATCAGGGCTTGGGTTGCGTGTTAATGCAACGTGAAAAAGTCATCGCGTACGCGTCGCGACAATTAAAAGTTCATGAAAGGAATTATACCACGCATGACCTGGAGTTAGGTGCAGTGGTATTTGCCTTGAAGATCTGGCGTCATTATTTATATGGCACTAAGTGTACCATATTCACTGATCATAAAAGTCTTCAACATATATTAACCAAAAGGAACTGAATATGCGCCAACGACGTTGGGTGGAACTGTTGAACGATTATGACTGTGAGATTAAGTATCACCCGGGCAAAGCAAATGTTGTAACAGATGCTTTGAACAGAAAGGAACGAGTCAAAACATTACGGATGCGAGCTTTAGAGATGACGATCCAGACGAACTTCACAACTCGAGTGCGTGAAGCACAGCAAGAAGCATTGAAACCAGAAAACATTCCAGCTGAATCATTATAGGGAATGGAAAAACAATTGGAACCAAACAAGGATGGAACTCTATATTTCATGGGAAGGATCTGGATTCCCTATTATGGTAAATGCGAGATGGTGTGATGAAGCACACAAGTCCAAGTATTCGATACACCCAGGATCGGACAATATGTACCAGGATCTAAGGGAATATTACTGGTGGCCTAATCACAAGGGAGATATTGCGACCTATGTTGGGAAATGCCTAACTTATGCAAAGGTCAAGGCCGAATACTAGAAACCATCTGGTTTATTACAACAACCTGAGATCCCTGTTTGGAAGTGGGAACATATATCAACGGATTTCATTACAAAATTATCACCGACCTCTCGAGGTCATGACATGATCTGGGTTATCATTAATCGCTTAACCAAATCAGCTCACTTCTTACCCATCCGCGAGAAAGACAGTACGGAGAAACTAGCTGAACTGTACCTAAAGGAGATTGTGGCACGTCATGGTGTGCCAATCTCGATAATCTCTGATAGAGATGGTCGCTTTGTGTCACGGATCTGGCAATCGTTTCAAAATTCATTTGGTTCTTGCTTGGATTTAAGCACAGCCTTTCACCCACAGACCGATGGTCAAAGCGAGCTAACCATCTAAACATTAGAAGACATGCTTCGGGTCTGTGTGATGGATTTAGGCGGAAACCGGGATACTCATTTACCATTGGTAGAGTTTTCCTACAATAACAGTTATCACACTAGTATCAAGGTCGCGCCATTCGAAGCACTATATGGACGAAAGTGCCGATCGCCATTATGTTGGGTGGAAGTCGGTGACAGACAACTCATTGGTCCCGAATTAGTACAAGAGACCACATACAAGATATTTAAGATCCGCGAGCATATCAAAACAGCCCGAGATAGACAAAAGAGCTACACAGATCGAAGATGCAAACCATTATCCTTCGAGGTGGGAGACAAAGTATTGTTAGGTCTCACCTTGGAAAGGTGTGGCTAGGTTCGGGAAGCGCAGAAAGCTCAACCCGAGATATATTGGACCTTTCGAAATTCTGGCAAAGATTGGTACAGTGGTGTATAAGTTAAAACTGCCAGAGGAACCCAATAATGTACATGACACATTTCATGTGTCCTATATGAAGAAAAGTCCGAAAATGACATAGTTATCATTCCAGCGGATGAGATTCATGTTGATGACAAATTACAATTCACCAAAGAACCAGTGGAAGTCATGGACTGGAAGGTCCAAAAGACAAGAAGAAGCCAAATCAAACCGGTGAAGGTTCGCTGGAATTCACGTCACAGGTCTCGAGTATAGTGGGAGCGTGAAGATCAAATCAAGTCCAAATACCCCACCTGTTCGAGAAGACTCCTTCAGTGGATGCCTCAAGATGAATTTCAGGACGAAATTCTTTTTAACAGGAGTATGTGACAAATGGAAAATAACCGGTAATTCCGTACAATTTAATCACTAATTTCATATTATAATCTCATGCATAGTTATCGTAATTTAATTGCAAAACTGAGTCGTACGTCATTAGGGCAAGTAAACCTAATCATAACATATACTGGTTTCCGTTACGACGAGAAACAGACCAAAACAATGCCCTAAAAGTGTTGGTAGAAAGTGTTGGGCGCACTAATTGCGGTGACACTAACTGTGTCGGTAAACCCGCTGAAACGAATCAGGACAAGAAATAACGGCATGTTAATGCCATACCTGAGTCCATATACAAATGAAAACACATACTTGAGATCAACCATTACAATTATACATAACTTTCGGGTACAACGCCTAAATTGCAAAATTGTCCGTTTCGACCAAAAAGACGACAAATGTCGATTTGTCCGCAAGACTAATTCGGAGGATTCCGGATGTCAAGATAAGAATAAAACAATGTTAAACGCCCTAAAATAATGTGAGAATAGCAAAAATTCACAAACGACATCGTTTCCGGTCATTCGTCAAACAGTGCACAATTCGACCGGAAAGCGGTCGATTGTCGAAACGACGAATATTTTAGTGGCCGATAGCCTCATCGGACGTCTAGTGAACTAGTTAAGCATTATTTGGAACTCGGAATCCATTCAACATGAGGTCACGGAAACACAACTTACGGAAAAGTTCGACGGCGGAACATAAAAGTGCCGATATCGATCGAACGGTCGAACGAAAGACATATCGGCCATCCTAACTCATCGTATATTCGTCTAGCGAACTAGTCACGCATATTTTTGGATCGGAAATGCACTAATTAGACACCATATTAGTTGTGGTAGTGAAAACAAAGGCTTCCGGTACTAAATAAATAGTTCCATTTATTAGCGAATATTATGACGATGAGCGATCTAGCGACGTATCCGTCATCCGAAACTTATATTGGAGAACCATGTGGATTAAATACCATGTAAATACACACTAAACTCAAGTCTTATGCTTATGATACAAGATCAACCCCTAATCACCATACTTAAACTAATTACCTAAATATCTAACAAAAAAACATGTTATAATAAATATTTACACTTAACCCCCTATGTGGGCCCCACCCACTTGATTTTGGTTGAAAAATTAAGATCTTAAGTATGGTGTATTGGATACTTGATGGACTTGAAAGATAGCATGATTATATATAAAGATTCACATGATCTTCATCCAAAAATTTGCAACATTTTCTTTCCTTTTCTTCCCCTACCTCACGGCTCCACCACCTCCACCATAGACCACTATTTAGCCACCACAATCCACCACTTTTTACACCTTTTGAAGCTTAAACAAGACCCCTAAATAAGCTAGCAAGGATGGAGATCATCAGGACTTCCTAAAGAGCTTCATTTTCTTCCATAATCTTCAAGAAACTTGTGCACTCATTGTAAGCTAAACTCTTCCATAATCTAGCTTATTTTTATGATTAGATTATTAGTGTACAAGTTGATCATCTTGAAAATCAAGAAAAGATATATCAAAAACCCTAACACACAACATAATAATAACAATAAATATTGTTTATTTTGTGTTGATTATATGTTTATATGATTGTTAGCTAGGATGTTGAAGTTGTTTATGTTATATATATGATATAAAAGTTGGATGATCTTGTGTGATTTAGTATAAAAATGAAGATTTAAACATGATAAGGTTTAAATCTAAACAAGATCATCAACTACATCATCCATGAAAAATACTACAACTTAAAGATAATTTTTATACATATGAATGATTTTATAAGAAGTAAACATATGTATTAAGTTGTAATCACCTTAAAAATATGTAGAAATCAAGGGGTTAAATGCATGAACTTGAATTAACAACATGATAAAAGTAGTGTTCTGAAAAGGCTAATAAAAATTAAGAACCTACTTGATTTACTCGGATTTTAAACCATAAAAAGTCATGGATGATGATATTTTGATTATGTAAAGATAATATTAGATGGATATGATGATGATTATGAGCTTAAAAAGGTTATGAATACGTTTTTGAAACGTGGAAAACGCCATAGTTTAGGGGAAACTATGGCGAAATTTTCTAAAAATCTAATCGCGATTAAAACATGATTAGTGGGGTGATTAGTGGGACTAAACGCGATTAGTAACTTAAATCGTCATTAAGGAGACTCTAATGACAAGAGTTATCCCTAAATAGCCAAGTGTTTAAACAAAGTTATAAATATATAGTAAAAATAAATGTTTTTACAAATATATATCTCTATTGGGAAAATAATACAAGTATTTATATACATATTTGTTACCAATAAATTGTATGTGTACATATGTGTATATATTAGAAAACTTAGGGTATTCACAATAAAAATACTCTATCTTATACAAAATACAAACACTTAATCAATACACTAAGTGTTGGTAACATAATAAATATATTCTCACAATGCGTCAAAACAATAAATCGGACAATCAATGCGATGTGAACAATAGGCGAACATTCAAGATTACACCGTCGCGTCGACGACCAACGGGTGAATCGCCGGCACGAAAGGTCGTCACGACAATGGGCGATTCTCGACGAAAATGAACATATAACGGACGACGCTGACGACGAGTCTAAATATATATTTAGACGTTCAACATAAATATATACGTTATCGAAATGATAAATCCGGAAAGTTAAGTATATAAAAAGTTAGAAAAAAAATTATAAGTAAATAGTTATAATAAAAATGGGCTTTTATACATATATATTTGGGTTAGGCCCAAATTGTGAAAATCATATATTAGGCCCAAATTCCATAGTATTTATGGATGTGGCACAAAAACTAATAAAAACCTAAAATTATATAAGAATACATGGGCTAGGCCCAAGGATATAAAAATACATAGGCTAGGCCCAAAGACATAAAGTATATGGGCTAGGCCCAAAGACAAAACGACATGGGCTATGCCCAAAGACAAGAAGACATTGGCTAGGGCCAAAGTCATAAAATTACATGGGCTAGGCCCGGTGACAAGAAAACATGGGCTAGGCCCAAAGATATAAATTACATGGGTTAGGCCCGGTGACAAGAAAACATGGGCTAGGCCAATGACATGTGAAGGGCAAGGCCCAGTTCACACATGGTTTGAAAACATTAATATATATATATATATATATATATATATATTAAGAAATATATATAACAATATTAGTCGAACAAACTAACTACCAACACTATGATAAATTCTAAGTTGTTCAATTATAACAAAGAAACACATAACAAGAATTCAAGATGAACAACGAGTACAAGGTCCATTGAGACCTGGGTGTCTAATGAAACCAATACGCATGTAGGTTAATAGTACGACTTAACGGAACGCAGAAACTGTGAGTTCATGTCCCTACTTTCACTTGTTTTAAGTCTTGTTTTAAACTATCGAGGGGAAATACATGTCATGTCAAAACAGTATGTTAGCTATGAGTTAGCAGATAACAGATCACTTTGCGTAAGTAGGAAATAACAGTAGTAACCATTAATCACTTAGTAACCAAGGTGCAAAAGAGGTAGATCTATTGAGTTTGAGACCCGCTCCACTCCTGGTTGGTATACCCATTGGAGTGCTTTTATGATCCCAACATGTCAAAGAAGTCTCGGTTTGGTTACTTACTTATGGCACAAGTATGTCAGGGTACTCGCGTCACACTGATAGATCCTTAATTAACTCATTGATGCTAATAACTTACTTTGATTACAATACAGGTTTTCAAGGATGACATTTTGATACGAAAACATTAAACTACATGAACTCGCCAACTTTATGTTGGCTTTTTAAAATTACATGTATTTCAGGACGCAGGATTTGAGCTGGTGATGGGATCCGGGTATGGGAATTTACAAGACAACGATGTACTACCTTTTGGAGGGTTTGCCTTTTATATCCCAACCTCGTTTGGGTATATAGAGGTCAAAGCCTCAACATGAATTTGTGATGAAAACAATATCCTATTTTGGAATGTGTGTTTTAAAAAACTATGTTTGTAAGTGGTAAACTGAGACAGATAACTATATGATTTCACCTTTTGATGGTTGTAATATCGGAACAAAACTTATGAATGGCATGTATCGTTGTTAATTTATAATGTTTACTATAATGGATGCAATGATTACCTAATAGTCACACACTTGCGCTTCCGCTACGACAGGGTGTGACATCCGCTAAGGTGGCGTTTCAAGGTATTATGATAATAGGATATTGGAGCTTATGGAAATCTAGGAATGATTTAATATTTTTTCTAATATCATTCCGAAGAGTGATCTGACTTTTAGTGAGGTAAAGTCGATAGAGTATTTATGGCTTAAAAGTAGCTCTAAACATAAGGTACTATCATGGGGAGATTGATATATGTTTGTGATTATGTAATTTTGTTTCGTTGATGATGAGTTGCCCTGTTTTGAGTTGTGCTGGGTTTTTTTAATAAAGTTAGTCTTTGAAAAAAAAAACCAACAAGTATCAAAATTTATTCAATTTTTTTGAACTTTGTTTTATAATACTTTAAAAACAACAGTTAATGCAAGTAAAAACACACAATGTCTGCATGCACTATTATGAAAAGTGAGTTTTGCTCCCCTAAAATCTTCCATTCGATGATATGTAAAGAATTCCCTTGCACTAAAAAAACTAATTGATTCAAAGAAAACATAACACATGCACACTTATGATACAATTTCTACATGCATCATTTTAGTTGAATGAAATAATTTATACTTACATCTTGTATTACGTTTACACATTAATACATATACAAATTCATGTATAAATTCTAGCACACACACATATATGTGTGTATTAGGAAATAGATAGCATTAATAGTAATGTCTGGGTTGTTTATGTTTAAGTCACTTTTAAACACTAATTGGTATAACTTACTCAATATGAGATCCTATTAAATCATATGTTTTCATATGATATGTCTTGTGTACTGGATATACTATATATGTGGGGGTTGTGTACCGGATGGTTGATATTGCTTTTTAAACTATTTAAGGGAGTTAATAACTTCATTATTAAGCAGTTAGTAGATCTATTGGGAATAGCCTAATGGTGTTAGTAAGTTAGATAAGGTGTAGAATAAGTGAAGGTCATGGGTTCAATCCCCTTAGTATGCAAGTTTAACTATTCAAAAAAAGTAAGCTGCTACTGATAGTGATGTGAGGCTAAACATACCATTTATATTTGACTTATCAGGCCGCGATACATGTTAAGTGTATTGTCATTATTTACACAAACAACATTAGTGGAAGAACACCGGATTCTTTTAGTAATTAGGAGGCTTATACCAAATTTCACAAGGGAATGTTCAAGGCTAGCACATACCCATCTTATGTAGAACTCAACCATTGCATTTGACAGTTTTTTTTGTTTTCTATAGGTATCTGTGCATTTATAAAAAGAAGACTGGAAAATTGATGAAAGATATGATTTTACTAAGACATATTAGGCTATAGGGTGTGGTTATGACCCTCATGACTATCCACGTGAGTATCATGTCATCCATCTCTAAGTCATCATCCAAAACCACTGTGGTCATGACCCAAACCACTATTACTCTATTTATTTTTATTTATTTTTTCTAATGAAAAAGGAAAGAAAATCTTGAAAAACGGAAAGAGGACCATGGTTGCCATGACTTAATCCATGCGAACAATGATGGATCAGGCAAAGGGTAGTGTAGCCTTCCTTTCTTCTTACGTGCGAATCATGTCCTAACCAAGACCTGACACCATATATACTTATCAAACACACATATATAAATCAAGTTAATAGTTTATGAGTTTACGTTATTCTTGACAAATTTTACAATAGGCTAAGATATTTTGAAATTGTAATTAATGTAAATAAGATGTGGATTCTCTAAAATAAAACAATAAATAGTCATGTCCATGCTTATATAAAGTATATTAGCACCAGGCAAGTTCAAGATCAAAGTAACACATGCACGAGTCTCCTATGTTGAAAGTTCATATATGTGTTTTGTCAAGCCTCACCGTACAAACTTCTCTGACATTATCACTTGAGAAACATATGTGGCACAGTGAAATTTCATACACGTGTTTATAAGCCCGGTAATACATACTTTCTCAGTCGTTGTATATTGAGAAACATATGACATGCCGCACGAGCTTCAATCTCTTGCAATTGGTTTCTTAATCTTTAATCTTTTTACTATTAACCTTATTTCATGTTCTTATTTCATGTTTTGATTATTTGTACTTAATTCATTTAGGTGGTGTTTGTTTTTAAAAAAATACGTGTGCAACTTTTTTATATGCGTTACGCAAATTACGCGCAGAAATTATCATCTACAGACTTTTTGTTTTTCTGAAAACATTCATTAAAAAAATGTCTGCTCTAGCTCTTCTTGGTGCAAACTTGGTTCAACCACTTTTAAAATCTTATAAGGTTTGTAGAGGGTTAAATACCACCACCCACTACGACCATCCACCACCATCACCATCCACCACCCACCACCATCCATCACAACCATTGCAGTCCACCACCCACCACCACCGTCCATCACCCATCACCTCTTCTTATGTACAGATGTGGTCCACAAACTGCAGACATTTTACCTCTTAAAAAACAAACAACACCTTAGTTGTTTATTATTATGATCACAGATCACGTACAAGACAATTCCATCGTGTGAAGCATACGCGAGATTAACAACCATTGATCTCCCAAGATCAATAGCTGAAAATTAGGCGGTGACTTTTTGGTAAGTCTTAGGTTCAAATAATTAATTGAAAAAACAAATAGAGAAAGAGTATTATGTTCTTTTCTCAAGTGAACTCCTTTCGCCACTGATTTTTAAAAGGCTATAACTTTTTCATACGTTAATGTTTTTTTTAAATTACAACGTATTAAAGAGCATTTCATTCTTTTATAATTCAAGCAACCTATTGTTATAGTTTTCTTAAAAGAAAATTACAAGATTTTGAACACCCATTACGTGATTATGTGATTTTGAATACTCATTACATGATTTCATTATTGTATGTGATAGTTGACTATGTGTTATTACGTTTTTTTTTTGAACGACAAATTTGGATAACTAACAGGACCGCTTGAGTATAATCGTGCCACCAGCGGAACCACCGGATCATATTCATCTCCACTAGGCAATAATGCCTATGCACCAATTGAGGAGGAAACCTAATAAATCCGAGAAAAACCCCTTTGTGGGAATCAAACCCAGAACCTAATGGTCTCCGAGAATTATCCAACCTGCAAGATGTCACTAGGTTATAATGCCATAGACTGACTACGTGATTTTTTATTTCGTGATTACGTGATTTATTATATTAATATATGTGAAACCCAACTAAGTGATTACATAATTACATAAAAACAAAACATGTAATACATAATAAATCATATGGAATACCTAATATACTAGGTATAATCACGTAATAAGTATAAATGTAATACAAAACATTAATCAGTCAACCTATAATAATCACGTAATCCCCTATATGACATATTTAATCACGTAATAAATCATAATCAATTCAGTTCTTATTATTACGTAATAATCATAATTGTAATAACATTAGTTATAACAAATCATATTGATTGTGTAACCACGTAATGAGTATTCAAAATCACATAGTTATGTACTGTGTATTCAAAATCACGTAATGGGTACTGGGCATTCAAAATTACGTAATAGATATTTAAAATCATGTAAAAACTATAGCAATAGACTGCTCGAATCAAAGAGAATGAAATGCTCGTATTAAAAGTGTAATTAAAAAATAGATTAACATATGAAAAAGTTATATCTGTTTGAAAATCAAAAGGGAACCTAGTTCATTTAAGCAAAGACTACATTACACTTCATGCCAATGCCACTTGTCACTTCCCCTCACGTATGCTTGCACGTTCTTTGTCGTATGCTTTGCACGGGATTTCTTTTTCGTACGGGATCCGGACTATAACATTATTTCATTTATTTAGTGTTAATTTATTTATTTTTTTTGCTGTTTTATTTATCATATATATTTATATATAGCTTCTATTTTTTCAATTCGACATTCGTAAAATAATGTTATATATGTATATAATAAAACTACATAAGTGCTTGTAGCCTAGTGATATTAAGGAGCGTTTAATAGATATTCCTATGGGTGCGAACTAGCCGAGCTGAGCCCGTGCTTGACTAGGCTTGAGCTCGAGCTCGTTTAACCTATGGAAGCTCGAGCTCGATCCGCTCGTTTTAATATACAATTTTGTCATTTTTTTATATTTTATAAATTGAAATTATTATCAAATATATATTTTATATACATTATTTAAAAACTATATAAATACTTGGCTCCCAAGCCGGCTCTTGCTTGATAACCAAAGCTCGGGCTCGTTTACTAAACGAGTTTGTTTTTAGGCTCGGGCTTGAGCTCGTTTAAGCTCGGCTTGTTCGAGCTTTTTTTCAAGCCGAGTTCGAGTAGCTCGCGAATAGCCCGGCTCATTTGCATCCCTTGATATCACTCTCCATGAGGTTTAGGGTTCCAATCATATGATGAAGAAATGTGTAGATATATTAGTAGGATTTAGGATTTAGAGGACGTGTGTTACTCGTTAAAAAATATAATAAAATTGGTGTGTGTATATATTGCATTACCCAAACTAGTGCAAGAGATACAAATGGACATAACGAGGTTGGCCTCTTTGATCATGTGATGAATGTCTTAAGCCATTGGGTCAATGGGTCCACTCCGCATCACTATCATCGATTGTGGTTAAAGCCAAGTGGGGTTAATGATATATATAAGAAATCATGTGGGGTGCTTAAGGCTTACATACCAAGTTACTTTAGCTTTCAACTCAACTTTAAGGCCAAAGATACTGCAGATTCTTTGTAATTTACTTCGTGTTCGGTGCACCACTAGATGGTCGACGATTGCATTATAAATTTGCAAATAATCCGCAACAGAAAAGCCTATTTGTGTGGCTGCTGTGCACTAAAAGATTGACTACACCAATATCTTATTAGATATTGGTTTGAAAGATTGTAGTTGATTGCATGCAACTGGATCATAGATTCACCTACCGGCGACTATTAGTTTTTTTTATTAAACGTTAAAACTTCTATATAAATATAGAAACAAACACGCAAGAAACTGGAACATCCAAACAAATTACAAAATAGTGTCTCACAAATTAAAATCACACCATCTCTCTAAATAAATAAGTTTGAGGTGACTATTAGTTAGCCAATAAACACTCCACATATGCTAAAATCATTAGTTCTATATATGTGTTTGATGCTTTCAGCATGACTAAAAGGAGAATAATTATATTATATTCCTGTAGTTGTCAAGACAAGTGGTATTTTGATTTTTTTTTCTAAAACAACAAAAAATTACAATGGGCGATTGATATGACATAGTCTTTAATTACTTATTTTTCAAGAATCTTATAATCATATGAAGATATTTCTAGGAAAAAGCCGAAATTAAGGATTAGATGCAATCGTTGCATTTGAAGACAAATTATAATATTTGTTTGGTTGTATGTATGCCACACAAAACAGGCATGTCGGGTCGAGTCAGTAACGGGTCACAATATATTCAAAACATAATATGCCTATTTATACATGTTCAGTTTGGTTCAGGCTTTCGGGTTAAAACACCTTCTAACCAAAACAGGCCAGTTCAGCTAAAACTGGAGGGTTTTAGAAAAAAAAAATCATTTTTGTTAATAATTATTAACCATTAAAGTTCCATCGACATGCTTGTTACTTGTATAGAAAGAAAACTTTTATTCAGATTCATTTGAAAGAAACATTTTACATTGTACATTTACTTAATAGCAAAGACTAAAAAGATGTCTTTTTAACATTTATAATTTGTTTACTTCTTAACAAGGAACTACTGCTAGTGTGTTTGAAATAGACTCTTTTTTTTTAGCTTCCCTTACTTTTCTATATGACGAAGAGGGTTACCTACTAGGCTTCCTCGTCTAGGATTATTGCCCTTCCCTGAATTATTGGGCTCGGGCCGAACATGACTTCTCCCCCACAATAGTCCATCGAAGGAAGGACTTAGTCAAAGATGTCACGTCACTGTTTCCAGCAAAGGATTGGTTTATTGTTTTAATTATTTTTATTGAAGTAAGGACAATTTCGTCAAAAGTTAGGGACTATATATATATGAAGTACATTAGTTGAAAGATACTTTGTTGCTAGTTGGTACAAGAAAACCGGTTATGAGGATTCAAGTGCCATGTCTGAGCCGGTAAAAAAGGCCCCTTAGCAGTAGCAGATCTAGGAAATTTTTCCGGTAGGTTCACTGATTAAGATGTTCGAATTTCATAGAACCGGACATAAATGTTCGTGGGTCGGTTCGGGTCAAGTAAGGTTGGTGACATAACAAAAATATGACACAACATTCAGAATACCTAAAAATACAATATCCATAAATTCTAAACACCAAATAAAGTTGATTATCATCTAAATTTTAGAGAGAAAGTCTCACCTGATTATTATCTAAATTTCTATAAAGACGTAACTTTTTATAAACCACAAAACCTGATTATTATCTCAATTTCTATAGAAACATAACTTTTTTATAAACTACAAAATTTTAAACTACAACAATCGGTCAATCGGCTTACACACATTCAAGCTCTAAGTGTAAGTATTTGTACCGGAGAAGATGTATTTGTTGTAGATATACAATGCATTGAGAGTCATGACTAATCCAAACCACAAAACCAAAGATAACATTACCATATGATCAAGAAAGACAATTATCTGTATACGCATAAAATCTATGAACTAGCAAAATAATAAAATTCTATTGACAAATGATCTGAGAAAGGTTATTGTATTAAGAGTATTGATACAAAAATGATAAAATCCTATTTTAAGAAAAACTATTTTATCAAATAATCAAAGTCTAATCCTAAGTTAGAGAAACAGACCAATTCTAAATGAAATAGCAACATTCTAAATCCAAATCACATAAAACAAATTACTTATGTATCAAAAAGCAACCTTGTAAATTAAGAAATTGGAAGTTTTGAAGTTTACCTCTTGTGAATTCTAAAATCCGGAATCCGAATCTGGCTCGCAACTTGTCCACTCGCTGATGCTTGGTTTTCTTTAGCTTTACTTAGTTTAGTCGATGGGTGGGCGGGCAGCTGCGGCCGACAATTGAACAGCGGACGAGCGGAGCTTGCTTTCTTTTTTAAGGTTTCAGTCGTCTTTGTTTGGTTTCTTTGGTTCGATGATGGCTTCTGGGCGCTAAATATGTTTAAGTGGAAACCTAAAAAAGATGTTACAAAAAATAGCATGGATGAGCATCGAACTCAAGGCTAATTTTAGATTTCATAATTTATATATATACTTAAGGCTCTGTCGGTGGGCCAATCCGACATAGCCAAGTGTAGTCTTGTGGTTGGTCACAAGATTTTATGGTTTTAGCACTTTGTTTTGTTAATTTACGTGTTTAGTCCTTTTACTTTAGCTTTCCTAATATACATATTTAGTCTCTCAACTTTATAAATGTTATTCCCTATTAGTTAACTTTGTTTATATATATATATATATACATATGTTTAGCCATCTACTTTAACTTTGTTATACATTTTCGTCACTCTATTTTTACATTTATTCAGTTAAGTATTTAGTCTTATGGAGTTTTGTCTCTCTTAACGTGATTAAACAAAGCCAATCCAACTGAACAAAAAAAGTTATATAGCATATATATAGGATTTTTTTTCTCCCTGACGAAACGTATTGTGGCCGAGTGTCCTCCCAGCCCCCTTCTAGCCGTCCCTGGTTATATGATTTTGCTAGAGATTTTTTATTTGTCAATTAGATATATTTGTTGAAAATAAAAGATTACGGGATCAGTCAAGCATCATCTCCCAAGAATAACAGGGTCAAAGTCAGCTGTTAAGATTAGCAGGATCGAAGACAGCTGGTAATCAGCTGTAAATCCAGCCGTAAACCAAGCTGTCTTCTATATTTAGATTACGGTTTTGTGTATAAATTCAATACCTTTCTTTGTAATGAAATATACGAAAATACACACATCAATTCAGTGTTTTACGAATCAACTTCTTAACATGGTATCAGAGCAGTGTCGTTCTTGACCTGTTCATCATTTACCTTGCTCACCCAAACCAAATCATCCTCTCAACCAAGCTGCCATGGCCGAAGCCGGTAACTTGGGAGAAGATCTATCAATTCAAATCGCCAATCTGCTCAAGAATGGCCTCAACCCACAAAACCGAAACCCAAAACTGTCCGATAACCTTCAAATAAACCTCAAGCTCAACAGCCAGAATTATGCTTTATGGACCCAAATGATGAGGGTAGCCATAGGCGGTAAATCAAAAGCCTTTCTAAACCATTTATCAACCAACCCACCGAACCAAACCAGCGAGGAATATGAGCAATGGGAACAAGACGACCTAGTCGTCTTCTCATGGCTCATACAAAACATCGAACCAACCCTCGCCAGCAATCTAACCGAATTCCCGACAGCAAAATCGCTGTGGGATGCCCTGGCTATAACATATAGCAGTGGGCGTGACAAGCTCCAAACCTTCAACCTACATGTCAAGGCGAATGAAATCAAACAGAACAATCTCTCCCTAGAAGAATTGTGGATTATACTCCAAGGAGTATGGGGAGAAATTGATCGGATTGACCCAAACCCTATGACCTGCCCAACCGATATCCAAGCATATCACAAAATCAGGACGGAACAGAAACTGTTTCAGTTTCTAAACGCCCTCAACCGGAAATATGACCCTATAAAGAGGGAAATACTCCGGTTAGAACCCCTTCCAACCGTAGAAACTGCATACGCCACTGTCCGCAAGGAGGCCGCTCACCAGAACATTCTGGGAACACCTCTCAATGACACACAGGGTATCACAGTGGGTCTAATGGCCTCTGAAATTGACGGATTAGGGCTTGCATCAAAGGGATACCGACGGGCCGATGGAAAAAGAATCGGAACAAGTAACAAAGACGACAAAACTCACCTCAAGTGTGATCATTGCGGTATGACGAAACATACCCGGGAACAATGTTTCAAACTCGTTGGGTATCCCGAATGGTGGTCTGATGGTCAGAAGAGAGGCACAAAGACTACGGAAAAGGGGAAGTCATCTAGCACCGGCAACCGAGATGTCACCAGAGATGAAAGCCGGAGCAGATCAGGGTTCGGCGGAATGGCCAAAGCAGATGAAGAAGAAGACACTGCAACAGGTAAAGGGTTTGGGGCGCAACCCTCAAACCCTCGGTTATACACGATTGATAAAGAGGCAAATGTTGCACATATAGTCCCTGAAAATAAGGGAAATGTCAATATGGCCCACGAACATCAAAAACAAAAACTATGGATTTTTGATTGCGGCGCGACCGATACGATGACTTATGAGCTATCGGATATTATTTCAACAACCAACCCAAAAAAAACACATATTCAAACAGCAAACGGAGGAATAATGGATGTAAAATCGGGAGGGACTATTGAGATTTCACCCACAATAAAAATCTCTAATTGTCTTTATGTTCCCTCGTTATCACATAAGCTGCTTTCCATCAGCCATGTCACAAAGGAACTCAACTGTATTGTCCTAATGTACCCTACGTTTTGTATTTTACAGGATATCAGGACGGGAGTGATCATTGGGCGTGGCACTGAAAGTCAAGGGTTGTACTATGTGGATGAGGTGACTCAAAGTGGTGCTGTGATGCTGACTCATGGGACATCGGAACGAGAAGCTTGGCTGTGGCACCGAAGATTAGGTCATCCTTCTACAAGTTATTTACATATTTTATTTCCAAAACTAGTTCCAGTTAATTCTATGTCACATTGTGAAACATGCGTTTTAGCAAAAAGCCATAGAAAAACTTTTAAACCCAATAATACTAAGGCTGCTTTGCCATTTTCATTAATCCATTCTGACGTATGGGGTCCTGCCCCAGTTCTTGGGGGGCAAAACCTTCGTTACTTTGTGATGTTCGTTGATGATTGTACCCGAATGACCTGGGTTTATTTTTTGAAAAACAAATCCGAAGTATTTGAAAAGTTCACTATGTTTTACGCCATGATCCAAACCCAATTTCAAACAAACATCCAAATATTCCGATCCGATAATGGCGGTGAGTTTGTTAATACCTCGTTTAAATCCTTTTTCCAAGACAAGGGAATAATCCACCAAACTACATGCCCAAACACCCCAGAACAAAACGGTGTCGCCGAAAGAAAAAATCGCATTTTGCTAGAAATGACACGAGCTCTCCTAATTGAATCTCAGGTTCCGAAATATTTTTGGCCTGAAGCCCTTGCTACTGCTACCTATCTTCTCAACCGACTCCCAACAAAAATCCTAAAACTTAACACTCCGTTACACACTCTTTCAAAATTCTTCAAACTACCCTCAGTTCTCACTCTTCAACCATGAATCTTTGGACGTACTTCCTTTGTTCACATACCTAAATCAGATCGAACCAAACTTGATCCTTGTGCTGAAAAATGTGTCTTTGTTGGGTATGGAATGAATCAAAAGGGATACAGATGTTATAATCCAAAAACACGTCATATGTTCACCACAATAAACTGTGACTTTCTTGAAACCGAGTATTACTACAATTCCCAACTCAGTGGTCAGGGGGAGAAGGAATGTTTAGACACACTAAGCTGGTTAAAATATGTTCCCTATGTACCAACTAAAGAGTCACCTACTATAGAGTCACCAGACTTCAATTTCAGTGCCACTGACGGTCCTAATGTTCCTCCTAACCTGGTGTCCGAGGTAAGTAATACTCACCCTATTCAGTCTGGTGGTATTTTTGAAGTTTCTAATGACTCCGAGGATACCAATACTTCTAACCATGAAACTGCCACAGAACAAACTGAAAATTTGCAGGCAGATGAATCCAGACAAGAAGAACCACCATCAAGATATGTGTTACCCCCTAGAACAAACAGAGGGGTTCCTCCGAAACGGTATTCTCCTGAAAAAGAACCAAGAAGATCTAGTTATCCTATAGCTAGTGTGGCCGATGGAAATTTCACTAAGGAAGCCAAAGCGTTTATCTCATCTGTTTATTCCGAAGAAACTCCTACAAACGTGGATCAAGCCTTAAAGTCTAAACATTGGAAGGAAGCGATGAAAACGGAAATGGAAGCCCTAATCAAGAACAATACCTGGGAAAAGTGTACTCTCCCATTGGGAAAGAAATCTGTGGGGTGTCGTTGGGTCTATACGGTTAAGTATAAACCAGATGGTACAATTGAAAGATATAAAGCCCGACTGGTAGCAAAAGGGTATACCCAGACACATGGGATTGACTATGCTGAAACATTCTCCCCAGTTGCAAAAATGAACACAATTAGGGTTCTTTTTTCGATAGCTGCAAATGAAGGGTGGCCGCTTCAACAGTTTGATGTAAAAAATGCCTTTTTACACGGGGACCTAGATGAAGAGGTATTTATGGATGCTCCTCCAGGATTCACAAAAGATTTCAAAACTGGAGAAGTTTGCCGTCTGAAGAAGTCTCTTTATGGTTTGAAGCAATCTCCCCGGGCTTGGTTTGGCAGATTTATGGTAGCTATGAAAAAATTTGGATATAAACAGAGTAATGCCGATCATACTTTGTTTCTCAAAAAAAGAGGAAAATTCGTAACCTGCCTAATTATCTATGTAGATGATATGATCATTACAGGGAACGATAAAGAAGAAATGGTAAAACTCAAAGAAAACTTGTTTGCTGAATTTGAAATGAAAGATTTGGGCAGACTTAAGTATTTCCTCGGAATTGAAGTACTAAGGTCAAAACAAGGAATTTTCATTAGTCAAAAGAAGTATGTCTTAGACCTGTTGGCAGAAATTGGAATGATCGATTGCAAACCAGCAGATACTCCTATGAGTGTAAACCAAAAGCTTTACATGGAAGAAGGAGCAAAATTAGCAAATAAAGAAAGATACCAACGGCTGGTGGGAAAACTAATATATCTCTCACATACTCGTCCAGACATCGCCTTTGCTGTAGGGGTAGTAAGTCAGTTCATGCACCAACCTCAACAGTCACATATGGAAGCAGTTTGGAGAATTATTAGATATCTCAAAGGAACAGTGGGTCATGGAGTCCTGTTTCAATCACATGGACACCTAAATGTTCAAATCTATACCGATGCAGACTGGGCAGGAGATAAGGGAAGTCGGAGATCAACAACAGGCTACTTCACTTTAGTTGGAGGGAATCTTGTTACTTGGAGAAGTAAAAAACAAAAGGTGGTTGCTCTTTCAAGTGCAGAAGCTGAATTTAGAGGTATAGCTCGAGGTTTAACAGAAGCCATGTGGATGCGGAGACTCTTAGCTGAGATTGGTTTTCCGTCAAAAGAAACAAGTAAGATTATGTGTGATAATAAAGCTGCAATTCAGATTTCAGAAAACCCAGTACAACATGATCGAACTAAACACGTGGAAGTTGATAGGAACTTCATCAAAGAAAAATTGGAAGATGGTACGATTGAACTACCATTCGTTCGATCAAAGGATCAGCTTGCTGACATTCTAACAAAAGCAGTTAACGGGAAAATTTTCAGCGATTGTTTGGGCAAGTTGAATTTTGGAAATCCAACTATTCAACTTGAGGGGGAGTGTTGAAAATAAAAGATTACGGGATCAGTCAAGCATCATCTCCCAAGAATAGCAGGGTCAAAGTCAGCTGTTAAGATTAGCAGGATCGAAGACAGCTGGTAATCAGCTGTAAATCCAGCCGTAAACCAAGCTGTCTTCTATATTTAGATTACGGTTTTGTGTATAAATTCAATACCTTTCTTTGTAATGAAATATACGAAAATACACACATCAATTCAGTGTTTTACGAATCAACTTCTTAACAATATTGTGGCCAATGTTCTCTATATCAAGTGGTGGAAAGCTTGCATTTCTTTTGGGAGATGCAGGTTTAACTCTGACTTGGTGTGGAGTAAGTTCAGCTATGAGTTACTTAGTGAATCGAATTTCGAATATTCAAATTAATCAAATCAAATTACACGAATTTGAAAATTTTAAAGATGGATTCGATTCTATTACTAAATTCAAATATGAGAATTCGTATCCAAAATGAATTTCGAGTTTATTGAATCCGAATTGAATATTGAACACATCCAAAACATAAAAGACATCAAAAATTATATCCGAAATATTTGAAGTGATGAATAAAATTACAACTTCAAAGCAAGTGGCAAGAATATCTTAACAAATAAAATGATCAACTTCCAAGCTTTACTGCTTTAAAATTCCATGCTTGAGGCGGGTTGAGACGGAGATTAATATACCAGCGAACTGAAATGAGATTGGCGAAGTAGAAAAATAGAGATTAAGTTGTTCGTTTGGAGAAGATGCTTTGCCAATAGGTCATGGGTTCGATTACCACAAAAGAGTTTTTCCATATTTATTGGATTTCCTCCTGAATTGGTGTATAGGCATTATGCCTAATGGAGATGGATAAGATCGGGTGGTTCGATTGGTGGCACGATAATACTCCAATGGTCTGTCAATGATCCAAATTTGTCAGTTAAAAAAAGAGTGTTCGCCATGCTGTGTGCATTAGAAATTTGGTTAGAACTTAGATTTTAGGATCATTGTACCTGGGCTAGATATTAAATAAGTAGGCCCATATGTGATTAGCATTCTTAAAAACCTTTTTGCATGTGCATGTAAATAAAAATAATATGTACAATTTGAAATCAGATTTTGAATCAAATTAAATTTAAAATAATAAATTAGTATTCGATTCAAAATCTTACTAATCGAACTCGAATAGAATAGAATTCAAAACTTGGAAAACCAAATTCGAACCTTGAAATTGGCATTTAAATCGAATCAAATTTTGGATTTTTTGATACTGATTCGAATATTGAACACCTCTAAGTTCAGTTTCGACTCGACTCGTTTATACCATATCTAGGATAAGCATGATTTGCTTCTAGGATATATATAACTTCACATGGAGGGTTGATGTGTTTGCCAATATCCCACCACACCTTACTTGTACATGGGCTCTACAACCAGATGTGCATTAATACTTTTGTTAGCTCAATGGGTATTTCCATATGATATGTTCTTTTAATTCTTGATACGTGTATATGTATTTATATTCATTTGACTTGTCAACTTTTATCTATGCTATAGTTATCCTATCATTGTGCATTTAAAAGTCATTACATTTATTTATATGTGACATGTCACTCGGGGTTGAAAGGGAATATTTGAAGAGAGTAATCAACCAAGTTAAAACTATGAAGTATGAAAAGTTTGAAATATGTCATAATGAAAACTTTATTCTTATAGCGTCAATCTTTTATTGGAAATTTATAAATCTCTTGGTTATGAATTATATATCATTTTGTATTTGATTATGCAATAGGGACACTCCATCGTAGGTTAAAGCTTCAATCTATTCTTTGTAACTTACAATTCTTAACAAAAAGTTATTAATTTCAAATATTAAAACGTCTAGAAGGTACAATGAGTTTATATTTTGAAATCTCTAGGGCAGTAGGAATGGGAATGTGGAGAGAAGGGATGGTCGGGGTTGCATCACAGCGCTGCTAGGGAACACCTCCCCACCCTTGCAGTACGATAAAATCTAGGAGTGCTAGCCGAACCAGAGAGGGGATGATTCTCAAAGTGTGCATGATGTATTATTAAACAAGCTTAATGTACAACATAAAAAGTCGAGTGATGGTTAGGGATGTGAAAGATCATTTCTATGTCTTAGGAATGGTTAGGGATAGCATATGTGACATTAATGTGTATGAGAGAGTGTGTCAGGGATGGGAGAGGATGACTCTGCCACTCTAAGACTATGTGTTATGGTTTGTGAAAAGGGCGTGGAGGTGGCTACGGGACCTGGAACACCACCCCTTCATGTGAGAGCAGCGTGGGAGGTGATTTTGTGAAGGGGGCAACGGGCATGGCGGGATAGCCGTTGGTTGTTTTAAATAATTTTTTTAAATTAATCCATTTTTTATTCGGTCTTCATATAAAAAGATTAAATCAATTGACAAGATTTACTAGATTGCGTTGTAGATCGTTAGAAACAATCAAGAACACGTCCAAATCCAAGACTCAAGCTCCAAAAGATGAACTAGGGTTTGTGATTGTTGTGTATGTGCTCTTGAGGTCGTGAATAAGAGGGAGAAAGAGCGGTTTTGGTCATGAGGTTGACGCAAGGGTGGGTTTTGTGGGTTGGATCAAGGACTCCATGGGTTTCAATCTTTAGTCTTTTATTATAATAAGGCCCTTATTTTAATAAGAAAAAGCTATTACTAGAAGAATTCCCCATAATATGTTTTTCTAAAAATTGCCACAAAGTAGAAAAACACGAAACCGAACAATTTACACGAAAAAGCACACAATTCTCGTAATTTACAAACAATGCACGTAAATATCGGGAAACATATTCATTTAATCTTTCCAGACTAATTATTTCACTTAATCAGCAACGTTCGGGAATAAACTCGTGCGTGGTTCGGTAATTTGGTTAATTCACTGAATTACCATTATGTGAGTGTTCGTGTAGTAACTAACATGGATTCACCCTAATCAAGTGAAATACAATAATGAATGTTCGTGATAGCGTTAAAGATAACGGAGTTAACTTGAAAATGCCGGATAATTTTTGTGGAGGTTGAATGATTGACCGCTGGAAAACTTTGTTTGACGGAGCTCCGACAAAAATATTGGGGTTGAGAAATTTGGCACAACTCAAGAATTTGAAACCTTGTGAGCCGTGTGTCGATGAAAGGAGTAATCAAAGTGTGGCAACTGGATGGTAAAATATGCAATATGAAGACTCTAATGTGGGGCCCAATAATCATACGGACAAGCAAAATACAATAAAAGGAATAGAAAAAATAAATGAAATTGGGAGTCTCGAAACCCTTGAAAGGTCTCTTGGATGCCGAAAAGATCTCTAAAAAATGCTTCAAACGCCCCAAAGCTGGAAGTCGGTTTTGTGCCGGATCCAGTTACTCCGCGTTTGAAGTTCACATTTCCTCCTAGTTATCCACCATGATCCGTTAGAGTGCGTTTTACGCTATTTTTGATGGGTGGGAACATGGTTTTTTGCTTGGTGTATCTTTTGGTGTTTTTCCTTTGTGTTTTAGTTGTTTTTTTAGTGGAATTGCGGGATGTATCTAGCTTCTTGCCAATATGGGGTAGCCTATTTGGTAGAGGCATACGTCTCTGAAAGTTTTAAAGGACAGATTCTAGGTTTAAATCTTGACAAGGAGGGTATTTAAGAATTATCAGTGCAAAGTGGAATACGAGTAATATTTGTCGCTAAAAAGAATTAAAGTAATCAAATATTCGTATCAAGAAATGTTTTCCTCGTTGAGTGAGATGCTCAAACACGATGTTGTCTCACCTTTTTTTTCATTTTCACATGCTGGTCTTCACTTAGAAGCAATGATTTCTATCATACCCTACTGTCCCTACATATTGTTTATATGTAATCAACTTACATATGACCATAAATATATTCAGGTTAATATGATCAAATAAGCACGAAGATAAAGTAAATAAAAGAAACGCACTATGATCTTCTAACTTTATGTCTACTCGTTATTGCAATTCATTATGTCATTATATAATTTTGGTATTTTATCAGCAAAGTCTAGACGTTTACTCTAATTTAAAAGATTAAAGATTCAAATCCTATAAAGTATAAATTTATCAGTATCTAAAAGTATGTTAGTCTAACATTAAAAACAAAGGTTTAAAATTCGTGTAATATGTAAAAGTTAATAAAAGAACCTTAAACGTAAGAAAGTGTATTGATCGCCAGAAAGTATGTCGAGCAAAGTGATATGTCGGCTCGGGCTAGTCAATTCAAGTTAAAACAACGACTTAGAAAAAAATGGTGAAACTCTGTTAAACTGGATTTTTAAGTTAAACTTACTTTTTTTTTCAAATATTACTTTAGTATTGGTATACCCAAAATTAAAGATTTTAAATACATTATATATATATATATATATATATATATATATATATATATATATATATATTTTGGAGAGTTCAAATTAGAAGAAAATTTTGTAAGAATAAAAAGAATAACTTTTAAACCAATAGAAATTTTCCATTTACTTCATTTAATGTTATGAGAAAGGGCATATTGTTAAATCTATAATCATCATTAATTAGCTAATTAATTAAACTTGTAATTCATTTTTTTCATATACTCTTTCAAGATAAAATAATTTTTGGTGTAGGACAATTTTCGACATGTGTAGGATAAATTTTAGTATGTGTAGGATAAATTTTGAAATGTGTAGGGTAAATTTACATGTGTGTAGGGTAAATTCCGGTAAATGTAATACATATGTAGGATAAATTTTGAAATGTGTAGGATAAAATGTTTTTGCTTTATTAATGAGAAATAACATAATTAATGAGAGTAGTTATAAACTATTTAATGTTTTACCATTATGTTCTTTCTTCTTTTTCTTCTCACATTAAATTTCTTCTCAAACGAACCTTCCCATATATATATTTGTGTCACATCAGCTAATCATTTTTTTCCTACTTCATCAAGTAATAAGTTTAAGAGTTGAAAGCAAAATTAAACAACTTGATTTAACATTATTAAAAGGTATACTATTAAAAGTATCTATTATATTTATTGTTGATCAATCTATTTATATTTTTATTTAAACTTTACAACTAACATCAGAAACTTAAAAATAACTTGTTTTTACCCAAAAGGTATACGATTCACTTAGAATCGACTAAGCTTGAGTTGTCATAAGTTAAAAGAGCACGAGCTTAAGCTTAGCTAAGCTAGGACTCGGCTTGGCTTGACTCGTTTGCACCACTAATTTCACCCAGTTGAATACTGTTTTGTATGTGACTAATATACGTGGATGTTTCCTTTTACATATTTCTGCCTAAAACTAAGAAAGTTCAACAAATCAGTGGTTTTGGTCTGTAAATTCTTGGTCAAAAACTTATTAAGTTTGATTAATTGTTGCCTTACAAATAAAAGTTTGATTGATGATTCTCTTTCGAAATATACATGTTCGGGCGATAACTGGGTTTAATGGACCGCGTTTTGGTAACCTGTCATCGCGCTAGTCTTATACGAATCGAAGTGTGTGGTTGGTAAAACTTCGTGATCTTTTGCCGTTCACGTACATGAACTTGCTCATTCAAGCGTGTTGGTTATTTGTAAGTAGCGATACTAGATTGTTTAAGTTCAAGATGATCAAAGGAAGAACTTCTTCATGAGGAACGAGGATACTTTCTACCTCAATCATGGACCAACTCCTTTATGGGTGTCTAATCAATCCTCAGAAGTTGTCTATTGTCAAAGTAAGTGGATCTTAAAAAAAGTGATAGGGTTTCCGGCTACGGGCTTAAAGTAAACAAAACAAAAATTTCTCTTAAACAAGATAAGACTTTTTGAGACAGAATTAAACTCGTGTCAATATTAGGCTAGCCTACTTAATAGACACATAGGCCAGGTTTTAGGTTTAAACCTGAGTAAGAACGATTACTTTATGATTATGGAATAGTAGAGTAAAATAAGTATTGCCATTAAAAGTATTAAATTCGTAACTTAAAACTTATAGTGATACAATGGTATTATATATTGGTATAGACACGCATAAATATGTTTATAGGGAAAATCCCTTAAAAATAAGTTTTGTCTAAGTAGCATAAGAAGGATTATGAAGATGAGATGTAACACTTCTTGTATCTTTTTAGTGAATATATATATATATATATATATATATATATATATATATAAACGGATCAGGAGAAAACAATTGTAAGTGTGAAAACGCGGATCCTGGCGGAACAGTGTCAGGGGGCGCTAAATGATATACGGGGTACGATTGTCATTGTTCAAGTCCGCTTAATAGATGGCGTTATAATTCGTTTTAAAACAAAAGTCCATCAGATATTGCGTTTTATTCTTTATTCTTGTTTTTATGGTGTTTTATTTTCAAAGCAATTTTTTTTTAAAATGTCGTTATGTCCAACTTAGAATCAATATTCGACGTTTTCATTATTTAGAACTTACCAATGGCGTTATAACCTTGTACACATATCAGAATCATGATGTTTTCATTAAAATGTTTTAGAGTTAGAGTAAATTTGTTATTTTTATTGTTTATTATTAAACTAATGGTTTGTTAATTATGGCGTTTTCACATTCTTCCTACGTAGCACTTTATGTAGATCTGTACATTTGAATTAATCTCTTATATCTTATAAAGATAAATCTCTTGGCGTTCCTAAATTCAAACATTACAACTAAGACGAAATCAAAGTAAACTAATAATCTTCTGTGGATGGTTTTACATCAGAGATGTACCCATCGCTTTGGTCATCACTTTCTTCAGACTCGCCATCGTTATCTGTTTTATTGGCGTATAACGACATAATTTCGTTTAGCCTTTTTCGTATGCTATATTTAAATATCATCACAACCCTCTGGATGTTACATCGTCCGTAGGTGCTAAATTACAGAGTTATTCAAGAAGGTGTAGTTTATCTGTGTTTAGCACTTCGTCCATCGTCAATGAATAATCCACCCCATATTGATAAGTAACTTTCCCCATTCTTGATGGTTCATCCAAACTCCAACTGGTAACTCTTGGTAGATCAGTAATGTCATCATCATAATCATCATCTGCTGGAAATTTTCTTTTCGATCTTCTTATAACCGTTTGAGTCCATTCACAATTGCTAGCCCTTTGAACCCCAAGGGCCAGAATATCCCTCTAAACGGCTTTATCCATACTAAGTATTGCCTTGATGGTCTTGACATTCACCCTTCTCCTGTCAGAGAACTTTATGACGAAACGTCTCTCCAACCACTCAAACCTCCATGCAATAACCCGAGCCATTTTTTTAAAGTTGTATGGCATTTTAAACAATCTTATGACGTGTTTAGACAATTTATGGAGTGTTTAGACAATTTATGGAGTGTTAAGTTTGTTTACCCGTTCAACTTATATAATAACATTTTTTTTTGGCGCGAGATAGATATATGTTTTTGGCGCTAAAAAACAATAGTATTTTTATTTTTTTATTTGTATTTTTTTGTATCTCTTGTCGTGTGATGTAGGATGCAGACCTATAATTGACAGGTAATTATGGGGTTTTGAAAATATAAGAAAATTCAATTGCAATGGTGTGGTTTTTAATATAATAAATGTTACTAATAAAGTTTTCGTCGTTTCAGTTACTGTTTGTTCAGCTTTATCTATTAAGGCTGAGCTTTATCTATTAAGGCTGTGACACGTACCATCTTTTTAAGTTTGACGCTTTGTATTTTAATGGCGTTTTATAGATAAAGATGACAAAATTAGACTTTTGTAAGGCACCCTTTTGTTCTATTCTTTTGCATCTTATTTTATACACTTCAATAATCATTTGGAGTTTTAATAATACGTGATTAAAGGAATTTTATTATAGTTTTGGTGTTTGGCGTTTGTGGCATTTTGGCATTTTATAAGTAATTAAAGAAGTAATTTATTTTATTAGCTGAAAGTTAGATACAAATGACACCAAAAAACATATAGAAAAGAAAAAAAATTAAAAATGCTAATCCAATTTCTCCTCCAAATCTTCACTGCCATTAGTCTTTTCTTTTTGAAGTTTTTGTCCCCTGAACCTTTGAATTACTTAGATAGGTGCCTATTTCCCTACACAGTTGAAACACCCTGCTGTAGGCGAAGCTGATCATTCAACAAAATATGGTGTCTTGGTTTTTGGTGTGATCTTTTGTTGTTGACTGTTGAAGTGGTTTTGTGGATGTTGGAGACATAAATCAATGCCGTTTTTGTGGATGCTATTATTGGGGTGTGATTGTGAGTGGGTTTTTCTCTTGGATGATATTTGGCCATCATCTTCATGCTCATTCTACTTTTCATCATTTAAAATGGAGTCCAAAATAACATTTACACTGGCAATGTCTCTTCTTCTCATCCAAACATTCCTCAAGAACAAAGTACACAAAATGACATATCACTATCATCAGTCTTTTTTTATTGAAGATTTGTCCATCTCATTCAGAAAAATCTTATTGAGTTCTCCCCCTCACCTAAGAATCCATTCAACGAAACTTCATAGAGGACAATAGCAAATCTCCAATAAACGACGTTTGCCATCTGTGGTTTTTACTTTTTTAGCGTTTTAAAGTGAATGGTTTGCCAAGAAAACATGGCGGTTGTTTTTGGGTGTGATCAATGGAAGTTCCTGAGATGTTTGTTTATATAAGAGTTTTTTGACCGTAGTTTAGGCGGGAATTTATTTCAATAAATGTTAGTAATAAAGCATCCGTCGCTTTAGTTACTGTTTGTTCAGCTTTATCTGTCAAGCCTGTAACATGTCTCATCTTTTTATGTTTGGTGTTTTGTATTTTAATAGTGTTTTATAGATAAATATGATAAAACACACTAATTAACTTTTGATGTTTTGCAAATGTGACATTTTGACGTTTTATAACTAATTGGAGAAATATAGTATTTTATTATTTAAAAAGTACATAACAAACACAGAAAAAATTACACAAAGAAAACGTATAGAAAAAAAAATGAAAACTCCTTATCAGAAGGGATTTTGTCTAAGAAGTATCCATCACTCCCCTCCTCTTCTTCTTCGGATTCTTCTTCTAGTTTCTCATCCAAGTCATCACTTTCACTTTCATTTGTCTATTGTTCTTGAAGAGTTTGAAGCCTCCATTTGAACATGTCATGCAACAACGCCAATTTTTCGTTCATGTCTGTGTTCAAACATGTTGCGTTGTGTAACTACTCCGTGAACCCAAGACCCTGCTTGGTCATGATGTTTTCAAGCATGTAGTCATCCTGCTCCCCGTTGTCACATATAACGGTCACCATGTCAGTGTATTCATCAAAATGCCATGATCTGATGGCTGGGTATATTTCTGCATTTGCTTTGTTTGGTCCAAATTTTCTGGTTAATCTTCTTAGAACCGTATTGTTTATCATAGTGGTTATCTAGAGGGACGCCAAGTGATAGGATCCCCCTTTGTACTTCTTCTTACTAGTTCAATATGGCTTTGATTGTTTTAACAAACACTGTTCTTCTGTTGTCAAAGCGAATTATGAATCTTCTGATTCGATGGTGTATCTCTATGAAACAATGGTTGACATTTTTCTTCCTCTCAGAGTTTTTTTTTTGTTTTTGAAATTTGGCGTTTTGGTTAAAGATGACGTTTTAGTTTGATCAATTGAAAGTGATAATGGAAGTAACAGTAACGTCATTTATACAATGATTTTTTTGACGCGTACTTTAAGAGGGAATTTTTTGTAATAAATGTTAGTAATTAACTTTTAGTTATTGTTTGTTTACATCTATTTATTAAATCTGCAATGCGTTTTATTATTAAGTTTTGGCGTTTTGTATCAATGGCGTTTGAGATAAATATGTCGTTTCATCTGGAAGTGATTGATGTGTATGGAATGTAGGTTAATGCGGGAATTTTGAATGACGTTTTGCTCATTAGTGTGATGTTTTGTATTAGAGCAGTAAAAAGACCATTTAACCTTAATGAAGCATGTCCAAGTAATAAAGTTGATGTTATTTACGAAAACGCCACCGGCCATTCTAATCCATAGAATGTTTTGATCTAACGGATGAAGGCGTTTTCACCATTTTCACACTTTTAGGTATTTTCTCTAAATACTCACCCTATATATATATTATATATATATATATATATATATATATATATATACCCATTAGAATATACGGGAGATAGTAAGAGTTAAGACAGGAGGTTGGAAAAGATGCGAAAAGAATTAAAAACTGAATTAATTGGAGAACATGGAATTAAATAGGATTAATTGCAATGAAAGATGGCATTTAGTATACATGAAGGCAAAGGCAACCCCCAAAATTTAAATATATACACTTGCAAATGGTAATTATGATGGGGGAAAGGACTATTTACTTATAAATTAATAATTTTGTTTCGTAAACATGTTTTGTTTAGTTTATAAGTAGGTTTAGAAATGAATATGCGTCTGAAATAAAAAAAGCTAGAAAATTATGTTTTTCTAAATATTTTTATATAATGGTATTGAAATGAAAGAAGATAAACATTGAAAGAAAAACTAAAACTATAGAAAATAAATTTGTATTTATCATATTGACGTAATAGCCTCATTATTCTCAACTGTCTCAATTAATAATTGCATTTAATTGTGCTAATATCTTTTCTCAAAACTAAAATACAAAGCACTTCATTTTTCAATGCCTGAACTACCCCATCTCATTCCTCCTTAACTCCACATTTACTATCATACCTTCTTCTTTATTTTAATTTTTTCATTATTATTAAACCACCAAAAATATATCTTAATTGTTTGATTAAAGTTAAACTATATGTTTTCTATAATTGCGATATATGAAATTTTTTTTATTCAAATATGAAATCTGGGATGCCTAACATCTGTATATTTGTGTATTCAAATATATATTAAATACAAAGTGTTAGATCGTAGAACTCATAAACATTTTTAAATTTTATTAGGTCACCTTCAAACTTAAATAATATCACCGTAAAATTAGATACTAACACCTATCGATATTAAAAACCGTGTATTAATTTAAACATGAAAATGAAAGAAAAGAAAACTTGTGATACCTTCTTTCAATTGCGTAGAAGTTCATTCAATTGGTATTTAACTCTTCTTGTGATTCCATTCAAGGCTTCAATCAATATAATGAGTAAATTACAAACAGGTGAACCCACTAAAAGTATAATAAATTCTAAAGATAATTTAAACTACCTTCAAACTTTATTTTTGTTATATAAGTTGAATTACATACACCTTTACAACCTATTGTCCTTGAAAATATTTACAATCATAGCAAATTTCAACCCATGAAAAGAATACCTTCACGTCTGAGACCTCTTTTTAGTTAACAAACAAATTGGTGCTATATAACTATATAACCACACTTCCATATTTTAGTATCCCGCTTTATGTTATAAATTACAAATGTACACGTTAAAGAAAAATACTAGTTTTTAGCACACAAAAATACATATAATTTAGTAGTATAATCATCAAACACTAGATATGTGCATATTCCATTTTTTTGTGTATTTCACTGTAATTTGAAAATATAAATCTTCCTGTCAACATCAAATTGATATCCTTATTTGTACCATATATATATATATATATATATATATATATATCATATTTTTAATATACGTGCACATGTGTATATGTGTTTGCCTTTATTATTTCTTGCGTTATTTATATAGTTTTTCGTTTGTTTAACATGCAGTAAAAATGATGACCTACATGTTACACAAGTAACAAATTGGATTGTGGATTCATTAATTTTTCTTGGAAGCTTCGGTGCCAAAAGAATGTAGTTCTTCTTTTACAACTTTGATTCCTAAGATACAAAGTCCAATTCTTGTTAAAGATTATCGACCTATACAGTCTCATTGGGGTTATTTATAAACTTCTTGTGACTATTTTGGCATATAGGCTGAGTAAGCTGATTGATTCGGTGGGTAGTTCGAAACAAATAGGCTTTTAAAAAGGTCGACAGATTTGAGATGGACCATTAATTATGAATGAGGTGGTCGAATGATTAAAAAATAAAAAACCTTATGCTTTTAAAGATAGATTTCGAAAAACGTACGATTACTTATCTTGGAATTTATATAAGATGATGGAATTTTTGGGTTTTGGAACTAAGTGGATTTCGTGGATAAAAGCTTGTTTTACTTCAATTAGGATGTCTATTTTAGTGAAGAGCTCGACAATGGAATTTGATATGCATCAAGGATTACGACAAGGTGATCATTTGTCTCTGTTTTTTTAATCGTCCAGGGATTGTATGTGACGTTGAGGATTCTTGTGAGGCGGAGTTTCAATAACAGGTGCTTATATTCAGGGCAGACCTACCTTATTGATAAGGGTAGCCTCCGCTACCCCCTTGGCGCTTCGGTCGGTAGTGTAAATTTTGGAAAAAATTTGACGTTTTTTCGATTTTGTTACCCTTTCTTTTAAAACGTTACCCCTATGAAAGTATTCTAGATCCGCTTTATATCGGTTGTAAAGGAGATCCTTTATCGTATCTTTTTTATGCAAATGATGTTATTGGTGTTGAGAAGTGAACGATATCAAATGTAAATGGGATTGATCATATTTTGAGTTGTTTCTACTTGGCATAAGGGCTTAAGATTAATCTACATAAGCCAAATTTGTATCGAGTAGGGGTGCCTTATGATGGGGTGTGTGATTATGCTAAGTTGATAGATGTCTGATGTGTTGTAAAACACACAATTTTCCCTTGTATTTTTATATGTTTTCAATAGTTTTTCTAGTCCTTTTTGGTCATTAATAGCTTATACTAAGTAGATAGATGTTTTAACAGGTGTTTGTGTGCAAAAGGAGCGGAAATTGAGTATAAATGATGAAGAAACGGGCACACAAGGAAAACTGAGTGAAGCAGTGCAGCATAAATGAGTTTGAACCAAACGGCTATATCTTGAGCTAGAAATTGAGTTGCATGACATATAATATATGAATTTGGGGTAGCTCGACTAGAAAAATCCATTTTTTGGGTTTGTGGGCCCAAAATCTTAAGTTACGACCCATTACCCTCAAAGCGTTTTATGGGCCGTAAGCATCAAAACTCTTCCGGCACGCTCCATGTGTCATTATTAGGCCTTGGGCTCATTATGGGTGGTAAACCTTAAAAGGTTACGGGTCGTATGCAAGCCAAATTGGGCCACGTGCAAAAAACCCTAAGGTTTAGCATTTAAGTCAAATGACGGCAAAAAACGCAAAGAGAAGATGAAAACCCTGCTGTTACGACTTGTGAACAAGAATACAAGGCTTGGATTGATTTTCGGTGCGGATTGCTTGAAGATTTAGATTGCAAATCGGTTAGAAAACATAGCTAAGCTTGCTTTTCAGTTATTGAGCATGTGGAATCTGATTTCTTTGAGCTTTATTGCTTTGTTTTCCATCACCATGGGCAACTAAACTTCATAAACTACCTAGACTCATGGTGAATACTAGTTGAACTCGTATTGTTCTTAGATTTTGTTTATTCGATTTATATTCAATGCTTTGGTAAATTGTCATTCTATCATTGGTTTTGATACATATCAGTGCTTAGTTTGGTTGTGTTCATTGACTTATTATGCATGTTTCATAGCTAGTTGATTCGGTATTATTCGAGTTGAGTTACATGTGCTGTTCGCTTACTTTGTGTTTGTGATATTGCTTGTGGTTTCTTGTCTATGAAAAACCCTATGAGCAAGTCATACCATTGCTAAAACAAGTGTTCTAGTTGCCTTTGAGACTGAGAGGAGATAGGTATTAGTTTTTCTAGTCTTTAGTTGACGGGTTTTGGTGAGACCGAGAAAAGATCGATAGCGTAAAACCTTTAGATCCTAGCAAACTGAGTTAAAACTATGACAGATAGATTACATCTTCACATCTTCGGGTGTGTTGTGATTAGTGAGACCAGAAGGAGATCTGATCTTAGGTACCTTAGCATCTTACTAGGTGAGACCAGGAGGTGAACTGAAACCCTAGAAAGTCGTGACCTTTAAACCGTCTAGTTTAGGATTGTCGGGTTGCACTAGTGAGACTTGGAGGATATCTAATGTGTCTTAGCAACCTTTAGTAGTCATATCCATAGAAACCAGAAAAACTAATACCTAATTCTAAGAGTGTGCGAGTTTACTAGTAGGATCATATGCCTAGGTAGTTGTTTTCCATCATCTGATTCAGACCTAGTTTTCATCCTTAGCTTTTGTTAAGTTTCCTTAGTTTAAATTAGTAGTTAAAATTAATTAATTAAAAACCCAAAAACAAACTTTTAACTTTGACATATATTCGGTAGAGGTTAATCTTAAGTGCTTAGAAACAAAGTCTCAAGGGTTTAATATCCAGTCTTATCGAATATACTACACTACGACTGCTACACTTTTCGTGCGTGTGTGGTTTAGTTGTTGAGTCCACATTAAAACTTGCTAAAATAATTAATTAGACACTTCTCACACATCAATGTCGTCCAGGTAAACTTCCTTTTACGTATTTGGGTCTTCTGGTTGGGTCTTCCATGCAAAAAATGTTGATAGGAATGTAATTATTAATAAAGTTAAGAATGGTCTTCTAACTTTGAACACAAACCTTCTCTCGATTAATGCGATATACATTATAAACTCTTGGGTTCTTGGCGCTTTGGGGTTTAATTACTATTTCTCTTTGTTCTTGGTTCACACTTGTGCTTTAAAGGTATTGAAAATATTGTGTTTTCGGTTCTTTAGGGGTTCTATAAATAATGAAAGGAGTTGGAAAAAAATTGGCACCAAAGGAAAAAAGGTGCGATTGGGATTGGGACTTTGGAAGCTTTCAATAAAGCTTAACTGCAAAAATGGCATTGGCATTATGTTTCAGAAATGAAGGGATTTTTGGTTAGGCATATTAATTCTTTATATGGTGAGGTTTGGAATCTGTCTTCTCGAGATTATAGATGTTTAGAGAATAGTGTTTGGCCAGATTTATGTCATTTGTTTGTCAAATTGGATGTCTTGGTGTCATCCCTTATAAAGCGGTTCATATGAAACTCGGTCATGATAATGTAACAAAATTTTGGACAAATGTTGGTTGCAGAAGATCTCTTTGGCTAATGCATTCCCTTTATCTTTATGTGTTGGAGATAAGTAAAATTTTTGATGGTAGTTAGCGGAATCAGGGATCTAGTTAAAATTGGAAGATTTCAATTAGGGGTTGTGTAGGTGAACAATTGCTCAATTTGTTCGAGGCTATGGGGCATGTCACATTGTTAAGAGATTAAGGCAGGTGGAGTTGGAATCATGAAGATATGTTAGAATCCTCGAATAAAGGATCTCAATCGGTCATTGATGACTTCTTACTCCGACCATTCCTTGTCCAACTGTTTAGTTTAATCATCTCCCCCGAAAGGTAAATATTTGTGCATAGCGGGTGCTAAAGAATAAACTTCCAACGAGAGTTAATTACGATGAAAAAGGTATCAATGTGTAGTGTTTTATTTCCTTGTTGCAATAATTCATCTGAGATGAGTGATAATTTATTTGGTGAGTGTGCAGTGAAGCACTTCACATATATGAAACTTGATTGATGCATGGCTTGGTTTATCCCTTGTGAGTTAGATGCCCTGAATTTTTATTTGCTTGGCTAGATAACCTACATGTGGTAAAGCAAAAGAAGTTGTTGATTGGTTTGATTATTTATATACCATGGTGGGAGCTATGGAGGTTCAGAATTAGAAATAATATGGTTTTATGAAGCAATATCACAACGAGAATATGCCTTTTGATGATATTCTGCATTTTCCATTTCTTCAGTATAGTATTAGGAATCGGAAATGCAAAATTTCAACGATGGAGTTGTCACACCCTGGTCGTAGCGGAAGCGCAAGTTTGTGACTATTAGGTAATCATTGCATCCAATCTAGTAAACAATGTAATTTAACAACGATGCCATGCCATTAATAAGTTTTGTTTCATAATTACAACCATCCAAAAGTGATATCATATTGTTATCTGTTTCAACTTGTCATCATATAACACGATTCAAAATACATCATTTCCAAAATAAGACATTGTTTTCATTATAATTGCATAATGAGGTTTTGACTCCTATATACCCAGACGAAGTTGGGATATAAAAGGCAAACCCTCCAAAAGATGGTACATCGTTGTCTTGACTTTTCCCATACCGAATCATATCACCAGCTCATGCCTTGCGTCCTGGAAATACATGTAATTTTAAAAAGTTAACATAAAGTTGGCGAGTTCATGTAGTTAATGTTTTCGTATCAAAATGTCATTCTTGAAATCCAGTAATGATATCCGAGTATGTTATTAGCATTCATGGAGTTTAAGGATCTATCAGTGTGTAGCTAGCACCCTGACATATGTACCATAAGTAAGTAACCTACCCGAGACAACTCTTGACATTATTTGGGATCACAAAAGCACTCATAACTGGTTAAAACACCAGGAGTGGAGCGTGCCTCAAGCTCTATAGATCTACGCCTTTTGCACCTTGGTCACTAAGTGATTAATGGTTACTCTTGTCATCATCCTACTTACGCACATTGATCGTGTTATCAACTAACCCCATAGCTAACATACCGTTTGTTATGACATGTATTTCCCCTCGATAGTTTTAAAACAAAACTTTGAAATAATTGAAAGGAGGGCATGAACTCATAGTTTTGCTTTCTGTAAGTCGTATTAGTAATGGTCGGTGTCCGTACACGTGTGTAACCTACATGTGTATTAAGTTTATTAGACACCTAGGCCTCAATGGACCTTGTACTCGTTGTTCATCTTGAATTCTTGTTATGTATTTCCTTGTTATGATAGAACAACTTTTAGTGTTATTGTAGTGTTGGTAGTTCGCTTGTTCGATTAATATTGTCATATATTTTTCTCGAATATATATATATATATATATATATATATATATATATATATATATATATATATCTTGTTATCATTCTTTGATCATGTGTATCTTGTCATTGGGCCTAGCCCATGCAATTTATGTCTCTGGGCCTAGCTATTATTTATGTCTTTGGGCCTAGCCCATGTAACTTATATGTTTTTGGGTGTTGTCCATATATTTATGCAATTGGGCCTTGCCCATGTCTTTTATAAATTGGGCTTACCCCAATTTCATTTTGATGAGCCCATTATTTTATAGGTCTTATACTTATAATTTTACTAAGTATAGAGTGTAAGTATACATTTTTACTTCTAATAAACCACTTAGTAATTTCTTTTATACATTAACTTTCTGGATTTTGATTTCAATAACATATATCTATGTTAAACGTCTAAATATATATTTTAGACTCGTCGTCGGCGTCGTTTATTATGTGCTTGTTTTCATCGCAAATTGCCCGTTGTCGTAATGACTTTTCGTGTCGGCGGTTCATTCGTTGGTCGTCGACGCGACGGTGTAATGGTGAACGTTTCGCCTATCGTTCGCGTTGCTTCGCTTGTCCGATTATTGTTTCGACTCATTATAAGAATGCATTTGTTTGTGTCACCAACGCTTGATATTGTTTTCAAGTGTTTGTATTATTTTGTATAAAGTTGTGTATTTTTTATTGTGAATACCCTAAACTTCTAAATACATACACATATGTATTTATACAAAATTCTTGGTGACAAAATATGTATACATATTTTTATTTCCCAAGTAACTATATATATATTTATAAGAGTTACTTATTTTTACTTGTAAATATATATATATATATATATATATATAAACTTGTTGAATACTTGGGTGTTTAGGGTTTAACCCTTGTCATTAGAACTTACTTAATGATGATTTAAGTTACTATTCGCGTTTAGTCCCGCTAATCACCCTATTAATCATGTCTTAATCGCGATTAGATTTTTAGAAAATTTCGCCATAATTTCCCCTAAACTATGGCGTTTTCCACATTTTAGAAACGTATTTAAAACTTATTTAATCTCATAATCAAGATCAACATTCTATCACAAGCTTTCCTATTATTTATTTACCACTTATGTGTATCATCATCCATGACTTTTTAGTGTTAAAAATTCTATTAAAACATGATAGTGCTTTCAATATTTATTAGCACTTTTAAATCACCACTTTGTAATATCATTTAGATCAAGTTAATTTCTTTCAATCTCTTGATTTCTATACTTTTTAAGATGGTTACAACTTAAATAATAATGCTTACATCTTATAAAAATCATTCATGTGTAGAAAAATTATTTTTAGGTTATAGTAATTTTCATGGATGATGTAGTTGATGATCTTGTTTAGATTTAAACATTATCATTTTTGTACTTGATCATACAAGATCATCCAACTTTTATACCCTACTTTAACATAAACAACATCAACATGCTAACTAATTACCATATAAACACATAATCAACACAAAATAAACAATATTTAGTGTTATTATTATGGTGTGAGTTAGGATTTTTGGTTTATCTTTTCTTCATTTTCAAGATGATCAACTTGTACATCATAAATCTAGACATAATAATAAGCTAGATTATGGAAGAATTTGTCTTACAATGGTTGCACAAGTTTATGATGATCTTAGAAGGAAAATGAAGCTCCAAAGAAGCCCTAATGATCCTCCACCTTTGCTAGCATCTTGGATGGTCTTGAAGTGGCTTTAAAGTGAGTGGAATGAGGTGGTTAATAGTGGTTTTATGGTGGTTTTATGGAGGTGGTTGTGACCGTGGGAATGAGGGAGGAAGAAGAGATGGTTTCAATTTTTTTTGTGAAAATGATGAAGAATATGACGTAGGTTATGATATATATTTAAGCTATGATTCACATGTCACAACATAATCCCACACCATACTCCTAATCTCCATTTTTTTCAACAAAATCAAGTGGGTGGAGCCCACATGGGGGGTGAAGTGTAATATTTTTTTTATAACACATGTTAAATAAGGAGATATTTTGGTCATTAGTTTAAGTATTGTGATTAGGGGTTTGTTCTTGCACTCTCGGATTTAGGGTATTATTATATGGCAATTAATGTACTTGATCCTCCAATATAAGTTTCGGATGACGGAAATGTCGTTAGATCGTTTATCGACGCAATATTTGCTAATAAACAAACTTAATTATTGAGTACCGGAAGTCTTTGTTTTTGACCACCACAATTGTCATGGTGTCTATCTAGTTTCCGATCTAAAATATGCATAACTAGTTTGCTAGACGAATATACGATGAGTTAGGATGGCCAAAATGCCTTTCGTTCGATCGTTCGCTCGATATCGGCACTTTTATATTTTGCCGTCGAACTTTTCCCAAAGTTGTGTTTCCGTGACTTGATGCTAGTTGAATGGACTCCAAGTCCCATATGAGGCTTAACTAGTTCACTAGATGCACGAATGAGGCTATCGGCCACTAAAATGTTCGTCGTTTCGACAAACGGTCGCCTTCCGGTCGAATTAGGCACTGTTTGTCGAATGACCGGAAACAATGTCTTTTGTGCATTCTTGCTATTCTCACATTGTTTTAGGATGATTAACATCATTGTATTATTATTCTGGCATGCGGAATCCACCGAATTAGTGTTGCAGACAAACTGACATTTGTCGCCTTTTTGGTCGAAACGGACAATTTTTCAATTTAGGCGTTGTACTGGAAAGTTATGTATTTTTGTAATGGTTGATCTCATATCAATGTTTTCATTTATATATGGACTCAGGTGTGTCATTAACATGCCGTTGTTCCTTGTTCTGATTCGTTTTAGCGGATTTACCGACACAGTTAGTGTCACCGCAATTAGTGCGCCCAACACTTTCTATCAACACCTTTAGGGCATTGCTGGTTTGTTCCGCGTTGTAACGGAAACATGTATATGTTATGTTCAGATTTACTTGTCCTAATACTTAGGATACGACGTACGACTCAGTTACGTAATCAAATTACGATATAATGCATGAGATTATGTACTAAAAATAGTGATTAGATTGTACGGAACTACCGGTTATTTGCCATTTGTCACATACTCCCCCTGTTAAAAAGAATTTGGTCCCGAAATTTAGTTTGAGGCATCCTCTGAAGGTGTCTTCTTAAATAGGTGAGGGTATTTTGACTTGATTTGATCTTCACGTTCCCATGTGTACTTGGAATCATGACACGGGTTCCAGTGAACTTTGACTAGTTTAATTCGACTTCTCCTTGTCTTTTGAACTTTCCAGTCCATAACCTCAATGGGTTCCTCAGTAAACTCGAGTTTATCATTAATATGAATTCCATCCGCTGGGATGATAACCGTGTCATTAGCCGGGCTTTTCTTTAGATTAGACACATGAAATGTGTCGTGTACATTCTTGAGTTCCTCTGGCAGTTTCAACTTGTAAGCCAATGTACCAATCTTTGCCAGAATTTCGAAAGGCCCAATGTATCTCAGGTTTAGTTTTCTGCGCTTCCCGAATCTAGCTACACCTTTCCAAGGTGAGACCTTTAGTAACACTTTGTCTCCGACCTCGAAGGATAATGGTTTACGTCTCCGATCTGCTTAGCTCTTTTGTCTTCTCGGGCCGCTTTGATACGCTCACAGATTTTGAATATTTGTCTGGGGTCTCTTGTACTAGTTTGGGACCAATGAGTTGTCTGTCACCAACTTTCACCCAACATACCGGAGATCGGCACTTTCGTGCATATAGTGCTTCGAACGACGCGACCTTGATATTGGTGTGATAACTGTTATTGTAGGAAAACTAAATGAGTATCCTAGTTTCCACCTAAATCTATCACACAGGCCCGAAGCATGTCTTCCAACGTTTGGATGGTTCAGCCCGCTTTGACCTCCCGGGTGAAAAGCTATGCTTAAATCTAAGCATGAACCAAACAAAGTTTGAAATGATTGCCAGATCCGTGACACAAAGCAACCATCTCTATCAGAGATTATCGAGATTTGCACCCCATGACGTGCCACCATTTCCTTAAGATACAGTTCAACTAACTTCTCTAGCCTGTCTTTTTTGCGAATGGGTAAGGAGTGAGCTGATTTGGTTAACCGATCAATGATAACCCAGATCATGTCATGAGCGAGAGGTCCGGGGTAATTTTGTAATGAAATCCACTGAGATTTGTTCCCACTTCCAAACAGGGATCTCAAGTTGTTGTTATAAACCAGATGGTTTTTGGTATTCGGCCTTGACCTTTGCACAAGTTAGGCATTTCCCAACATAGGTCGCAATATCTCCCTTGAGATTAGGCCACCAATATTCTCTTAGATCCTGGTACATTTTATCCGATCCTGGGTGTATCGAGTACTTGGACTTGTGTGCTTCTTCCAGCACCAAGTCTCTTAGCTCGCCATAATAGGAAATCCAGATCCTTCCCATGAAATAAAGAGTTCCATGCTTGTTCGGTTTCAGTTGTTTCTCCATTCCACGTAATGATTCCGCTGGAATGTTTTCTGGTTTCAAAGCTTCCTGTTGTGCCTCCGCACTCGAGCTGTAAAGTTCGTCTGGATCGTCATTTCTAAATCTCGTACTCGTAATGTTTTGACTCGTTCTTTTCTACTCAAAGCATCTGCTACAACATTTGCTTTGCCCGGGTGATACGTGATCTCACAGTCATAATCATTCAACAATTCCACCCAACGTCGTTGGCGCATATTCAGTTCCTTATGATTGAATATATGTTGAAGACTTTTATGATCCGTGAATATGGTACACTTAGTGCCATATAAATAATGATGCCAGATCTTTAAGGCAAATACCACTGCACCCAAATTCTAGGTCATGTGTGGTATAATTCCTCTCATGAACTTTCAGTTGACGTGACGCGCCAGCAATGACTTTTTCATGTTGCATTAGCACGCAACCCAAGCCTTGATGCGATGCATCACAGTACACCACAAAGTCATCGGTACCGTCTGGGAGTGATAATATCGGTGCTTTACACAATTTTTCTTTTAATACTTGAAACGCCGATTCTTGCTTCTCTCCGCAATCAAACTTTCTATCCTTCTGTGTAAGCGAGGTTAGCGGTTGAGCAACCTTGGAGAAGTTCTCAATAAATCTCCTGTAATATCCCGCTAAACCTAGAAATTATTGTATTTCCGTGGGGGTTCTTGGCGTGGTCCAATTCTTTATAGCCTCAATCTTCGAAGGGTCTACATGTATTCCATTCATGTTCACCACGTGACCGAGAAATTGCACCTCGTGAATCTAAAATTCGCATTTCGAGAACTCGGCATATAATTGCTCCTTCTTCAGCAATTCAAGTATAGTTCTAAGTGTTGTCCGTGTTCTTCCTCAGTTCGCGAGTATATCAATATGTCATCTATGAAGACGATCATGAACTTGTCGAGGTATGGCTTACATACCCGGTTCATCAAATCCATGAATACTGCAGGGGCGTTTGTTAGGCCAAAAGGCATAACAAGGAACTCGAATGACCATAACGAGTCCTAACGCTGTCTTAGGAATACTTTCGTCTTGGATTCTCAACTGATGATACCCGGATCTTAAATCAATTTTTGAGTAAAAACTCGACCCTTGTAATTGAACGAACAGATCGTCCTTCCTCAGTAATGGGTACCGATTCTTGATGGTTAAATTGTTTGGTTCCCGGTAGCCTATTCTTATTCGGAAGGTTCGATCCTTCTTCTCGACAAAAGGCACCGGAGCTCCCCATGGCGAGGAATTCGGTCTTATGAATCCTTTGTCTAACAACTTTTGAAGTCGTGTAGATAGTCTTTGCATTTATGATGGAGCTAATCGGTGTGGAGGCTTCGCTACTGGTGCGGCTCCTGGTACCAAATCAATGTGATAGTTGGTGTGTCGTTGCGGAGGTAATCCAGCAAGTCTGATGGAAAGACTTCGAGGGAATACCTTCACAACGATTATTTCCTCCAATTTTGGCTCCTCAGTTTCCTTGTCGACTACATGAGTTAGAAAGGCTATGCAACCTTTATGTCGGCACTTCTGGCCTTCATGTAATTAATGATTCGTAAGCGTCTCGTGCTTCTCTCCGTATACTACAAGTGTTTCTTCGTTTGGCAGGGGGATGCAAATAGTTTTCTCAGGACGATCTACTTCCGCTCGGTTATATGTCAATAGTTTTATGCCAAAAGCTACGTCGTAACGACCCAAATAAACGAGTAAAAGATCCACATTAAATTCTCGTTCTCCAAGTTCCAAAGTGCATCCTGTTATAACTTCCCCTGACTTAACTAATTTACCGTTGGCAAATCCTATATAATGAGGGAACGTTTATCTTACTTGGCTCTTGGTTAAGTATGTTTTGAATTCTACGGAGATGAACTAAAATCGGCACAGGTATCAAACAAGATGGATGCAAGATGTTGGTTGTTAGAAAACGTGATAGTGACCTTTTAATGATTCCTCATGACTTAGGGATCAAAACAATGCATCTCGGATCTTTAGTATTGATTTCCGAGCATCTCAGATTATTGTTCCGAATTACATCTCGGATACCTCATTTCGAATTACATCTCAGATACCTTATTTCTGACGGCTTCCCATCTCGGATCACCATCTCGGATAGCAAAAGCAATTCAGATTACCATCTCAGACTATTGTTTCGAATTGGGTACTGTTCCGAGTTGAACTCGAAAAGGTGGAAAGTTAACCGACTGAGTAATAAACGCTTTGGTACACAGAATTTGATGCGTAAACAATTTTGCAAACCAATTGCATGGTTAGAATCGTGTGATTTTTAGGAAAAAAAATTGGACATTATATATCATTGGATTCATATCGACGAGACGAGCCTAACGCTAATTCCCCATTAGCTAACTTGATAACGTGTCTAATTTACAAGACTCTAATTCGAGTATATGCTTAACACCTAAAAGCACTAGCTAAGCTCAGTGTTGGTATCAAACGAATTGACACGTAATGATTGTAGAGTAGAACGTACGCATGACTACATCAGGATCTTGTGGGGTATCCATAGTTTCTGCTCACTCACACTTTAATTCATTTGCCTGATTCATTCTTGAGACGTTCATGTTTGAGGTGGCCTTCGTTTCTATCATCACTGGAGTTCCCTTTCGATTGTTACTCACTCTCGATCCTGCCTTAAGGGGTGTGTATTTTCGCTTACTGTCGCTAGTAGATTCCACATGCGTTTCCTTCCTTTCTGCACCTTTCTTTGATATTTTCCCATTCTCACCGCATCCTTGGTGAGACTAAATGCGAGAGTTACTGTTTGAGTGATGAAGGTAGGGAGGAATGACGTGGTCATGTTTTGGTTCTTAGAGGCTAAACCCTAAATGTAGCGCTCAATGCGTTTGATATCAAGTGTTCTCCAGTATGGAACAACCCTTGAGAGATCGTGAAACCGTCAGTGTAACCAACAACGTTGGCTGCAATCATGATCAAGTTCTAGGACCCCGTTTCTACCCTTGGAATTATAGTTAGCGAGTAGTACTCTTCTCGCATAATATTTTTGAGTTCTTCCCATGATGACCTCTTCGTAGTATCACTCCTTAAAGTTTCTACTTGAGGATTCACCAAGTCAAAGCTGCATTCAACGGGAGACTCTTTGTTTACCTAATCGTTTACTCAGGAGAGCATTTACTAGAACTACAAACCGACTCCCTTGTCTTTATTTAGCGGGCATAACCTACCGCACCTCTCGCACCAATGAGGTCTCGCGGCTTACAGTCCGGGAAAGCCTTAGAATTTAAAACCTTGTATGATCGCATCTGCAGGTGTAGCGCTGCCACTCTTTCCCAATCTCTTCGGATTGGAACCATTTGAACTACCGGTACCACTAGTACCGTCACTAGTGTCACCTAAATTACTCTCGTGTCGTGCAATTTCTGCAACCGTATGTCCTTCCATAAGGACTCTAGTTCGGCTTACCCAGTAAGTCAGGGATTAACTGCTCCCTTTCGGGTGTAACCTTCCTTTTGTCTCCATGTTTCTTCTTAATACCCAAGATTAAAAGAAGCTAGACATATATTTGGATAACAATAGTCTACCATGCACCTAAGAATAAAGAATGCCATCTGTCATGGAAACCTCAAGATTGCATTGTTCATACATGTTTGAGACAATGACAACGTGAATAACAACAATCCAAAATTCGTGGTACCTCTTGCGTGTATCGGCCATATGTTTAATTGGAAAGGATCAACTCGTTGAGGAGGAGAAACCTAACGATCGTCTCCAACCATATAGCATGTATTCCTTACTTCATGGACCTCGATCGCCAAAGTAGGAAAAAAACTTTCACCACACCAACTCGTGTGACGAATACGTTGATATCCCTTGAGCTCCACGAGCTCCAACTAGATTGTTATAATTTCCATAGATCTCGAATAGAATGCAATGTGGGTATTGAAGCATGGCTTGTGCCATACCATCCATTGGAATAAGACAAATGTCAAACGACGGAGTTTAATGTAATCTCTTTCCAATAAATAAGATGAGGTACCATAGATACATTGAACCAACCCATGTACGAGAACTCTAGACCGTTAAGGAAATGTCCTCCTGGGGTGACCAACTAGTTTTTTTTTGTTTAGATGACTAGTCTCAATCGACTCATGATATAGATCGAATGTTAGATGCGAACAGATACGTGTGGTGTTTCTGTATCGTAGGGTGTTTATAGCAACCACCCCGGTTAGCGTCCCACTAGATAGAAACATGAACAACTTTACTATTTCGAATGAGTAGTGATCTTTAACTTGACCTGCATAGCCCACCAAGATTCTCATCCATTGCAGGTTATTATTACGTGGGCCCCCGTAATAATAAATTGCCTTGCATGGTCACCCTAGTGTTCTACCGTTCAAAGACGACGATCAGTCAGAGAGAGGACGCTATTGTCTACATACCTTCAATCATACAAGGGACCTCCGTGATGGTCCACGCGCTATCATCCATTGACATTACTCACGAAAGGCACAACGTTAGACATATTTAGAAATAGAGAGAATTTGCAACAATAACAACTGGAGGGGCACCTTCAAAGATGAGTACTTCACCTTTCCTTGTCTGGACAAGAGTGTCGTTATTAATGATTAATATGGGTCACTGGGACCTCGTCCCGCTAATAGAGTTGTCATCCAAGGCTACCACCTCCGCCTCTTTGTCACTACCGAAGTTAGGCATCTCCGCATCCGCGGGAAAAACAACCACCTTATGTGGAATCGATCCTAAGGTCTCACTTAGGAACCACGTTCGCCATAAGCTCCGCAATAGATGCGAGGTCGATATTCTCATTGTGCGAGTCACGGATAATAATAATATTCATAGTCGAAGGTATTTCGTTCTTGGCAAAATATTCCTTACAACACATATATAAATAAATTATATATATATATATATGTATGTATATCACATAAAATCCTATCTAGCTAGGATTTCTATCTTTTGTAACGTGTCCATGATACATAGTCTTATAATGTAATGTGTCTATTTCTCATAGACTAATCATGTATTGATCCTTTTTCGTTACTTATGGCTGAGCTCGGGTGATAGATCCTCATGTTATCGTGACACAATGAAAACCTTTTTGTCATTTTTCTCATAATTCCGAAAACATTTCTGTGATGTTACAAACTTTGTTTTCATGTGTAGCCCCTGGTGATTGTAGACCAAACTTTTAATAAAACGTTTTCCCCGGTTCACTACAATCGGAGCTCTAATACCAACATGTCACACCCTGGTCTTAGCGGAAGTGCAAGCGTGTAACTATTAGGTAATTATTGCATCCAATCTATTAAACAATGTAATTTAACAACGATGCCATGCCATTAATAAGTTTCATTCCATAATTACAACCATCCAAAAGTGATATCATATTGTTATCTGTTTCAACTTGTCATCATAAAACACGATTCAAAATACATCATTTCCAAAATAAGACATTGTTTTCATTATAATTTCATAATGAGGTTTTGACTCCTATATACCCAGACGAAGTTGGGATATAAAAGGCAAACCCTCCAAAAGATGGTACATCATTGTCTTGACTTTTTCCCATTCTCGAATCATATCACCAGCTCATGCCTTGCGTCTGAAATACATGTAATTTTAAAAAGTTAACATAAAGTTGGCGAGTTCATGTAGTTAATGTTTTCATATAAAAATGTCATTCTTGAAATCCAGTAATGAAATCTGAGTATGTTATTAGCATTCATGGAGTTTAAGGATCTATCAGTGTTTAGCTAGTACCCTGACATATGTACCATAAGTAACTATCCAACCTGAGACAACTCTTGACATCATTTGGGATCACAAAAGCACTCCTAATCGGTTAAAACACCAGGAGTGGAGCGTGCCTCAAGCTCTATAGATCTACACCTTTTGCACCTTGGTCACTATGTGATTAATGGTTACTCTTGTCATCATCCTACTTACGCACATTGATCGTGTTATCAACTAACCCCATAGCTAACATACCGTTTGTTATGACATGTATTTCCCCTCGATAGTTTTAAAACAAAACTTTGAAATAATTGAAAGGAGGGACATGAACTCACAGTTTTGCTTTCTGTAAGTCGTACTAGTAATGGTCGGTGTCCGTACACATGTGTAACCTACATGTGTATTAAGTTTATTAGACACATAGGCCTCAATGGACCTTGTACTCGTTGTTCATCTTGAATTCTTGTTATATATTTCCTGGTTATGATAGAACAACTTTTAGTGTTATTGTAGTGTTGGTAGTTTGCTTGTTCGATTCATATTGTCATATATTTTTCTCACATATATATATATATATGTATGTATATATAGGGTGAGGTTATTGTAAGAAAATATAAAAATGTGAGAAGGATAAGAAAGAATTTAAACCATAAGATATTTAATCTAATGGTTGAGATCATAGTGGCAATTTTGTAAATAGTGTTGACGATTTAACTAATTAATTCTCTAGATTAAGGGTATAAAGGTAAATTTAATATTTTTAAATTAAGAAACTAACATTAATGCACATGCAAAGTTCACCCCTTCTTTTTTAAACGTCAATAAATTTTTATACGTAACTCTTTTTTTTTAAAGTTACACCATAATAATGAGTGTTTTTTTATCTTTAATATGAGTACCACATTGATATACTTATGTAGAGAAAAAAAATACGTCTCGCTTGGATGTTTTAGTCAATGGTGTTTTTTCTATGTTCATACAATGGTGTTTAATTGTAGGGTGTTATTTCTGTTATATTAATGTTCTTCGTAAAATGTATGCCTTCAATATACATGCTGTGGTGTTTTTATGAGTTAGGGTGTTATTCCTGATATATTTAATGTGAGGACAAAGGTCCTTGCATTGCTGTGGTTTTTGGTGTCTTCAGTAGGTTTCTGTTGCCTTCAAAGAGTTAGGGTGTTATTATCATTTTTTTTATATATTTAGGCTGTTATTTCTGTTTTGATTCTGATTAAAGTGTTGATTGGTGTTATATTAGGGTGTTATTTCTGTTATATTCAATGTTAGGGTGTTCTTTATAAGATGTGTGCCCTCAATATAACTGTTGTGGTGTTTTTATGAGTTATGGTGTTATTTCTGTTATATTTCTATTCTTTATGAGATGTATGCCTTCAATATACATGTTGTGGTGTTTTTATGAGTTAGGGTGCTGTTTCTGTTATATTTCTGTTTTTTATAAGATGTATGCCTTCAATATACATGTTGTGGTGTTTTTATGAGTTAGGGTGTTATTCCAAATTCAAAAATCCCTACAATAACTTCCAAAAATTGGTTTCATATATTCATTTCATAATTAGATTTTATTAGTTAAATTACACTTATACCCTTAAACTACTAAAATAAAAAGGGACACATGTCACCTCCAAAATCTTTCTTATCCTTCTCACACTTTTAAATTTTCTTACATGAACCTCTACCTATATATATATATATATATATATTGTTATCGTTCTTTGATCAAGTGTATCTTGTCATTGGGCCTAGCCCGTGTCTTCTTGTCATTGGGTCTAGCCATGTCTTCTTGTCATTGGCCTAGCCCATGCAATTTATGTCTTTGGCTAGCTATTATTTATGTCTTTGGGCCTAGCCCATGTAACTTATATGTTTTTGGGCTTTGTCCATATATTTATGCAATTGGGCCTTGCCCATGTCTTTTATAAATTGGGGGTAGCCCAATTTCATTTTGATGAGCCCATTATTTTATAGGTCTTATACTTATAATTTTACTACGTATAGAGTGTAAGTATACATTTTATACTTCTAATAAACCACTTAGTAATTTCTTTTATACATTAACTTTCCGGATTTTGATTTCAATAACATATATCTATGTTAAAGTCCAAATATATATTTTAGACTCGTCGTCGGCGTCGTTTATTATGTGCTTGTTTTCGTCGAAATCGCCCGTTGTCGTAATGACTTTTCGTGTCAGCGATTCATTCGTTGGTCGTCGACGCGACGGTGTAATGGTGCACGTTCGCCTATCGTTCGCATTGATTCACATGTCACAACATAATCCCACACCATACTCCTAATCTCCATTTTTTTTTCAACAAAATCAAGTGGGTGGAGCCCACATGGGGGGGGAGGGTGATGTCGTTAGATCGTTTATCGACGCAATATTTTCTAATAAACGAACTTAATTATTGAGTACCGGAAGTCTTTGTTTTTTACCACCGCAATTGTCATGGTGTCTATCTAGTTTCCGATCTAAAATATGCATAACTAGTTCACTAGACGAATATACGATGAGTTAGGATGGCCAAAATGCCTTTCGTTCGATCGTTCGATCGATATCGACACTTTTATATTACGCCGTCGAACTTTTCCGAAAGTTGTGTTTCCGTGACCGCATGCTAGTTGAATGGATTCCGAGTCCCAAATGAGGCTTAACTAGTTCGCTAGATGCACGAATGAGGCTATCGGCCACTAAATGTTCGTCTGTTCGACAAACGGTCGTCTTCCGGTTGTATTGTGCACTGTTTGTCGAATGACCGGAAATGATGTCTTTTGTGCATTCTTTCTATTCTCACATTGTTTTAGGATGATTAACATCACTGTATTATTATTCTGGCATGCGGAATCCACGAATTAGTATTGCGGACAAACTGACATTTGTCGCCTTTTTGGTCGAAACGGACAATTTTGCAATTTAGGCGTTGTACCGGAAAGTTATGTATTTTTGTAATGGTTGATCTCATATCAAGTTTTCATTTATATATGGACTCAGGTGTGGCATTAACATGCCGTTGTTCCTTGTTCTGATTCGTTTTAGCGGATTTACCGACGCAGTTAGTGTTACCGCAATTAGTGCGCCCAACACTTTCTACCAACACTTTTAGGGCATTGTTTGGTTTGTACCGTGTCGTAATGGAAACCAGTATATGTTATGTTCAGATTTACTTGTCCTAATACTTAGGGATACGACATACGACTCAGTTACGTAATCAAATTACGATATAATGCTTGAGATTATGTACTAAAAATAGTAATTAGATTGTACCGAATTACCGGTTATTTGCCATTTATCTCAGGAGTGGTCTAAGAACCCTGGTTGTATATGTAATCTTCTTCACCTTCTAACATCTTGCTAGAGATGTCTTTTTAATAATAATGCCACCATTTAAAAAAATTAAGAAATACAACTAAGAAATTTATGCAAGAAACACGCAACGAAGATTATATGAAAATTCATATGAAGTACTTAGTCGATATATTATAATTAGACACTTTTCATATGTTTTTTTTTTAAATAGTTATTCTTTTATGAAATCAACTTTTTATGCCTAAAACAACATCATTTGTGGAGTATCTAAGATTCACACCTATTAAAATTTATCATAGTTATAGTCATGTGAATAGACTTGGAAAGTTGCTTTGAAATTAACTTAATTTTCTTAAAAAAATATTCGTGAGAATGATTTTTTACTAAATTTATACATAAATAAATGTAGCTATATATGTGTTATATAATAAGTGTTTATGGGTTTATGCTCTACGATGTGAGAGCTTAACAACGAGTCAAACCACGTTCAAATCAAAAATAAGTAAAATGAGATATCGATGCTCTAAGTTGTGTTGTTGGAACAACCAAAGCTATGAAAGGATCACTCTTTGTATACATGGATGGGATGACAAACTTGAATTGTTTTATACAAAGGATCAGGCGATGAGAACAACATGGTGCTTTAACAACGTACTTTCTACACATAGAGCGCACATGACGCAACTGCGTTAGTTGACTCCAAATGGCACGAAACATCAGGTGGCGCTAGAGTGGCATAGGCTCAATAGAGGCACGCATGTACATGCGACCCTTGTGGGTGCCTTGGTCAGTCAACCGGGTCTCTATGAGTTAAAAAATGCCATGAATTGATATGACAATCAAGTTTTGACCACATTAATCCACAATAATAAATTTTAGTTATGTTCATGTCACATTAAAGTTTCATTTGGTTTTAACTGCAATTTAGTACAAACTAAGGGTTAAGTTTCAGTTGATAAGAACACATGAAAAACTTCTTCCAACTAATTTAGAGAGGCACTCTTTAATTCGTTCCACCACTATATTCATCTCTATTTTCTATATCCATAAAATTCTAAACATCTTAACCTAGTGCAACCCTGGCTGCGTAAGCCATTTCGGAAAATACGCACTGCTTCGGCTCTTATACCATAGGAGACAAAACAATCCGCGCAAGAGGAGACATGAAATCTAGTTTTTTAATGAACCCGTGTTGAACACGAACACTTAGCTATAACCAGTCAACTGTCAACATACACTTTGTTGTTATACAACCAAGGCAACACAAGAAGGCTTGGTTGAAGTCGTCATGGAAGACTACCGTTTGAATCATTTTAGTTGCATAAAGTTATATTTTATGTTTATATTCATTCGATTTTGTATAGGGTATTATACTATTCTATCTCCCATGAATAAGGGATATTGGATTTTAATAAACCCAATTTTCACCATTTGGATGATAGCACTCTTAACTTACGAATTGTATCACACCACTGACAACTTATTTTTCTCTGGCACTCGCAAACTAACTAAACCTTAACCTTAACTCAGTTAGTTAAGGTTTAGTTAGTTTGGGAGAGCTACAAGAAAATAAGTTGCAAGTTAGGAATGGTGTGGTACAATTCGTAAGTTAGAAACACCAACCAAAAACAACAAAAACACTATAACAACAAACTTACTATTATAAATCACACAACCATGAGAGTGAAATTGTCTTGAAGTCAACTAATCATCCATCAATTGAAGAGGTTGATTTCATTAAGCCTTCAAAACCAAAAACAGCCGAAACACTACAACGACAAACTGACTATCATAAACCACATAACCATGAGAGTGAAATTATCTTAAAGTCAACCAATCATTCATCAATTGAAGAGGTTGATTCCATTAAACCTTCAATTACTTCATTCATCATCAACGAGCTTCACTTAGAGTGTAAAACCCTATTTAGATCTTGTTCATCAAGAAACTTTACGAACACAATGATTCAACCACTTATGAATCAATTCATACGCGGAATCTCTGAATTGAGTAACCGTAAACATGATGTAAATAACTTAGTTTATGATTCCATTTGAACATATAACGTTACAATATGAATGGAACATGAAATGGTATGAACTGATTGACCTAACGAACTAACAGAATTGACCAACAAACATACATGAACCATATTATATTATTGTGCTAGCAGAATGTATAACAAATCCAAACACATATTTGACTCAAATAAAACAACCTAAACAATACTAAAACTAATAAACTATTATATAACCAAGATCTCCAAGCTATTGTCACAAACATGCACCAATAGAATCCCCCCTTAACAATAGCTTGAGATATTCAAATTTCAATCTTGTTTAATCTAATATGATACTTCATTATTTTGGAACGTCAATTTCTAGTTACATCAACAAACTCCCCATAGACTGATGCTTCCAAAATCTGAACTTTTTAAATTTCTCACTCCTGAGTGCTCCTGAATATGTAGGAGGAGGATCTAGCTGTTTAAAAATGACATTCCTAAATGTACAGTTAAAGAATGCCACAGATAAACCATGTTTATCTTTATATCAATTTAATAATATGGAAGATTTTCAAAAACAAATTAAAAAAATAAAATCTTTTAATATTTTTGAAATTTTGCATCAAAACATACCAAAAATGTTTTTTATATTTTTGAAATTTTATATAAAAACACACCAAAAATATTTTTGGATATTTTTTAAATAAAATGATAAAAACTAAATATAAAGCAATTACATGTTTTGTGAGAAAGATCATAACATGGGATCATACTATCCATGACATCCTAATCACATTTTATTTTTGAACATATAGCACGCAAGCCAAAGATAATTGCTGAGATACAAATCTATCTTAAACTCAGAAATAATTAGTCAGCTTTTGCACAGTGATATGTATTTTAAGTAGGATTAAGCACAAACTCCATGAACCTCACTCTATCAAACATAAGCCTGTGTCATGAGATACACATGTCTTACATAGATGCTATTTTATGATTATTATCTTTTAAAAATTTCATCTATGTGAACATGAAAAAATAAAGCAGAAAACCTAAACATCAACCCAAAGGTCGGTCTTTTCATATGTAGATAGGATCTCAAGTTTAAGCAAAATTACAAGTAAAACAAGTTTTACATAGATGCTATTTTATGATTATTATCTTTTAAAAATTTCATCTATGTGAACATGAAAAAATAAAGCAGAAAACCTAAACATCAACCCAAAGGTCGGTCTTTTCATATGTAAATAGGATCTCAAGTTTAAGCAAAATTACAAGTAAAACAAGTTTAAATGTTCAGGCCCTAACCTTTAGTTCTATACTTATGTATAACATAGAGTATCCAAAATTTGAACAAAACATAAAAAATAAATAGAACTTAGGTCTTACCTCTCGGGTCGATACTTGTTCGTGTTATATGCACAGAGAGTCCAAGATTTGAGTAAAATAAACAAGATAAAAGAAGTTTAAATCTTTCCTAAATAAAGCATGTAACAAAGAGAGTTTATTATTTTTTTTGAACAAATAACAATCAAGGAGCATGTAAGAAATCAAACATGATAAAGGTATATTATCACTATTTATCAAGATGATTAATCCACTAGGTTGGGCAAGCATTATGTTTATATCACATTTGGTCTGCATTGAGCCTATTAACATATCATGCTAAGTACCTACGACCTTTAGAACTACTTTATTATATGCCAGAATCGTTTCACAAGTGTCCTATCATTCCTCACCGGGATAGATCAATTCCTCAAGATTTTTCTGACTTATATCAAAGATCAATTTTTTTTTGTGTTTTTCTTTAATTTTAATAAAAATCAAATATTTTTTTATTGTTATATGGTCTTATGAAATTACTCCCCTTAAACTCACGCAAAGATACAAAATATTTTTGGCTTCGGAAAATTTCTCCCCAAAGTTTTTGTTTTTTACAACTAATTTTCAAAAACAGGAACTTTAAGAAAAACCAAATGAAAATCTTTTATATTACTGTTTGAAATGTGTCTCATAGTAAGCTATCTCAAAGTTTGATGAAAATAAAGATACTTCGAACTTGTGAGAATTTATCCTAACTTTATTTCTTAGGTACAACCATTGTGGATCAGTACCAACGACCTTCCATGTTGTCCTACACTCAATCAAAAACAGCTTTGCATTTGCCAAGAATTCTTTAAGTGTGGAAAGATTGATGGGTGAATCGGCGGTGAGGATGTAGAGATATTTTGAGGTATTTATGATCTCGATAATGGAGTGAAAGTCTGTATTCTTGTGTTTTACAAGATACGGCAAGTAATTGTGTGAGGTTTTGATTTCAGATCATGATGAACTGTTGTTCAAATCTTTTGAGAAATTCTTTTGATTGAAAGCATAGTTTGATGGAAGAAAATTCGGAGTTTTTCTTTTTTGAAATGCTTTTGAAATTTTCAATAATGGGGGATAGAAGTAAACTCTGTTTCTCATGGGTTTTATAAGGTTAATGGAACACAGATGCCAACGTGTACAATGGTTACCTTTTAGTGCACGTGGTTAGTTGCTATTTGTCATAGCAAGCCTCTGTTCAGGAAGTGGGTCCTACTGAGGATACCCACTGATGAAGATATGAAATATCTGTTTTTCAAAATATCTATTTGAAGCCTCTGTTGTGCTCAATTGACCTTTGGATAACATGATTAGTGTTTTGAAACATCTGATTGACTTTTGGTCAACAGAGTTTTGAAAACCTCATTTTGAAACCTTTCTTGGGTTAAAGAGAGTTTTGGATGAAAACAATGATAAATGATAAAGGAACAGTGATTCTGTTTGACTTTTGAAGTCAAATAGTTGTTTTGAAAATCAGTGGTTCTTTTGCCTTAAACAGTGGTTTATCAAACTTGAACAAACTTTTGAACCCCTGAAATAGTTGTTTTACTCCAAAATAGGTTTCTTTCTATTATCGGGATAGAGGATAGATGCACAGCTGACGCTTGTTGGTACTTATAAATTACTAGCAGAGGATCCCTGTAGATGATGGTAAATGGGTCAATCTTGCAGATGATCCAAACCATTATCTGCCTTGGATTTGGTGTTATCAACCACTCCAATAACTTCTTGGGATTGGTCTTTGGTCACTAGGAGTTTTTGTACAATCTCCAACAAACGTTTTTGACCCTCTGCAAATGCCTACACACTTGGGTCAATAGGAGATTGACCATTCCCAACAGGATGCTAACACCCAAGAGGATGTATGTTTACTTTGGGGTTTTGAGGTTGTGGTACAAGTTCTTCATACCTGTAAGGCACCCTATAGTAGGGTGGTTGCCCATAACCTCTGGCTAAAACACATTGTGATGAGATAGTGAAGTTAGGCTCAACTCTTTTGGGAAGAGAATGGACATTCCTATTACCAGGCTCTTCTTCCCTTTTGAGACTCGATTTATTTCTTGACCAATTTTTTTTTTGAATTTTGTGATCTAAGAAATGAGCACTATTGAGTATCATGGTTGCTTTACCACAGATTGTGCACCCAAGAGTGGATTCACAAATGTTGTTGTTTTGATTCATATCAAGGGCTTTTAACTTTAAACAATGTTTTACCCAAAGATTTGTTTTACCACAAAAATTACACAACATATCTGGAATGTTCTCTTTCCTCTTACCTTTGTCTCTTTTCTCAGAAGTAGATGGTTTGACCTCTGTTTTTAAAGTTGGTAATAGGAATAAGTTTTATCTTAGGTGGCTTAAGACCATCACGGTTTGCAAAATTAATTGGTTTGAAATTTTCAAGATAATCACATTCATCTGACCAAATATGTTTAAAAACATATTTAGCTTTTTTCAGACTCATGGAACTTTGTGGCTTTTCATGAGTGACATTCTTGCTACTAGTTTCAATAATCTTGATTTTTTTTATTCAATTGACTTGGTTGAAATGTCTTCAACATATTTAGAGTAATTGGAAGTGTTGGTATTTTGGTCAAGTTTAACAAGACTTGCAACAAACTTCTCATTGCTTTTTATATGTTTTTCTAGCAACTTTTCATAATCGGAGCATGACTACACCCATTTTCGTAAGTGATTTGGGTGGACTTCAACTCTGTAACACCGTGTAAAAATAGTGTCCAATAGTATAGTGATACGTGTTGTATTTTTCTATTAAATACCAATAAGGACTAAAGGCGTCAACATGCTCAATCTAAGCCTCTGAGTGACGGTCTAATGTCAACATGCATAAATAACAGCCTCTGAGTGACTGATATGTCAACATGCTTAAATCAATAGCCTCTGAGTGACTCATATGTCAACATGCTTGAAATTTGGCCTCTGAGTGACTGATACGTCAAAATGTCCAGCCTCTGAGTGACATCGGAATCAACATGCTTATAATAAGCCTCTGAGTGATCCTTATCGAAGTCCTAGCTCTCATATGTCCTGTTTATTGGACGAGAGTGATTAAATCAAATAATATTTGAAGGTTGGATAATGGAGGGATTAAAAGTGTCAACATGTTAATTTATACCTCTGAGTGACCTTTTAACGAACCGAGAGCTCGGCAATGTCCGAGCATAATCTCGGGTATGCCAAATATTGGCTACGGAGGGCTAAAAATGCAAAAAAGGTGTTTAAAAAGGTTTTTATAAGCTTCTATAAGTTAAGGGGTTAAAGTGTCAAATTTTGAAAGTTTCCAGGGGGCGGTCGCAGGCCGGGAGAGACTTCGTCTGTGTCTCTCGCGGGGCGCGAGAACAAACCTGCAACAGAAAGTTTGTTTGGTCTCCAAGCAAAACTCCAAAACCATTTAAATTCGAAACCATTGACTTGTAATCAGCTATGCCACGTTTTGGGACACTTGTAAGCTTCTTCTTACACCCCTAAAGATCTGGCTTCACCTCCTTTGAGTTCTCCAACTATAAATAGGTGATCAAGTTCACCATTTGAACTTGCACCTTTCTAAATCATAACTCTTCTCCCTCCTCTGGAAGTTCCTAGCTGAAATGAGCATCCAAATTAGTTTCTTGTATTGTAGGAACCTCTTGTAAGTGTTCCTTGTTCTTGCATTTTCGTTTATAGGCTTTTATAGCCAAAAGTCAAGCGTTTTACGGAAAACGCTTTGACTTTAGGTTAAGACCATTATGGTCCAGCCATTGTTCGAAATGAACATGGCTAAATGATCGTAATAAGGTAGGTGTTAATCCCTATAAAGGGCACCTCCTGAAGATCACGTTTGCTAGACCAATTGACGGGCCAAAGTTATGATATTAAAGAGTCAAACAGGCCATTTTTCGGAAAAATTATAAATTAATCTTATATGTGTTATGAAACCTGTTTGGACACTTAAACAAGTTGGTCATAATTATTAGAACATGTAAGAACATGTTCAGCTCGTCAATTTCAGTTCTACGATCGGTTCACAACCGAAAGTCGCGAAGTTTGACTTCTGCTTTGACTTTCGATTCTGACCCGATTTAGATTAGTTACCTACTGATCTAAAGTTGCATTATGATCATAATATAATGTAACATAACCGTCTGAGGTTATATTACATGATCATAACCAGAATCTAAGTTTATGCGCAAGTTCCATAATTATGCCATCTTCGACCAAAATGTCCTTTTTGTATAAAACAAGGTTTTAATGGTAATGAACTTGAAAATGAGTTTCTACTGATGTAATTTTATAAGTAGGATTATCCCCCGGATGTTAAACCAAGTTATAAACTGAGTTTTCAAGCAAGTCCTTAAACTATGTCGATAAATGACGGTTTTAGCCCCTGTGGCTTATAAAATAGTTTTAATCAAATCTTTTCAAGGTAAATCAATTACCTACTGATATGTTATTACTAAATAACATATTTAAACAATTTAATCAGACCCTAATATCAGTTTTCATAAATAGCGCTTAAAAACGTCATTTTTCGACATAAGCGCCATTTAAGCGCATAGTATGGTTTTAAACCATATTTATGGACCAGGACTTGCTATCTACTGATTTTAAAACTTATTTTAAACATATTTACAGTAGGTACATGTTATAAACTCAGAAACCCAAATAATTTCTAAACTATGCGTAAAATGACCAAAATGCCCCTTTGGTGCATAACTTGGTCACAAAAGATATTTTACACATATAATTGATATCCTACTGATATTATATCATAAATAAAATATTTTTCCAAAATACTTAGAATTATAAACTCAAATTATATTCAAGATCTTTTATATGGTATGAAATTACCAAAATACCCTTATGAGGAATAACTTCGCTTTAAAACCTTAACGGGCATATAAGTTGATATCCTACTGATATCTTAACTTGTTTAAGGTATAATGGCACATAGAACTTGTCCATAACTTATTCGGTTATCCGATATCGCTAAAATGCGCATAGATTTTACGAAAATTATCAGAAACGGGTTTAACCTTGTCATTTTAGTTTCAAAATCCAGAATGTTTATAGTTTACCCATATTATACAAGTCAAGTACATGTCGGGTTTAAACTACATTCTATCCGATCATCGTTTAATCGAGTGTTATACGTAATGATCATGTACACTATTCGGTTTATAAGACCGTTAGTATTTAATTGGCTAGCTTATGCCATAATCAAGACTAGAGCCTTGCGGTAAATGCTATCTGCACTTGGTACTTTTGTATACGGATGAGTATTTAAAAATAAAAGAAGAAGACTAGCTCAGGTAAATACTCTTGACTTATTTCCCTATACGGGCTTGGGATACGGTAAATTATTACCGCTTGGTCCAGAATGGGGTCAATCGAATGCCCATTTATGGCTAGTAAACCCCATATTTCGTTTTAATCAGTTTTGTTTGATAACTTAAACATCGGGGGTCAAATTACCGTGTCCTGGATATCCTCGGCTCAATACATTAGTTATTGGCCACGACCTTAGCACGGGGTGTAGGCATACACCCTTTGATGCTCATATGCAGTATGCCCAAGACGTTGGGGATGACTCCTTTGTGAGTCATGAGTGGTGTGTATTTAATCATGTCTCGGTTTCTGTCCCGGGCCCTGAATGTATTGACAAACATGTGAATCTAATACAAGGTTGAATTTCAACTTTCCCAAGTTAATAAAAGATTTGTGCCATTTTGCACTTAAAACCATTTCAAAGTTTTCAAAATGAGTCAGTTGAGTTTATTTACCAGCGTAAGCTGGCGTATCGTCCAAAGGCATAACTGCAGGTACAATACGAAATAGGCCGAGAGCTGCTCGGTAGTGAATAAGAGGATCTTGCAAATCCTTAGATCTACCTAAAGTCTGTTTTATATTCTTTCTTGTACATTTTAATGATTCCGCCTGTGGATCTTCTATTACAAGCGTGTATATTATTTTATATTTTGAACATTCGGTTTGTAATAGTAATTTTACTCCAATACTTCCGTGTGCCGTGTTTAATTGACTATGATGATTATCAACTGACGTCACGATACTCCCCATCTGGGCCCACCGGTGTGTGGATTTTGGGTTGGAAATCCGGGATGTGACAGGGTTGGTATCAGAACCAACGTTTGAGAGAATTAAACACTAGCCTTTTGTGTTTAGTCTCAAACTTACACGAGCACATTCCTTAGACTTCCGAGTCTAGGCATTGACCTAGGATTTACTCATTTTATTATTAAGTTATTATTATGTTTTTGAATTGATTTTAACAGGAAAATGCGCGCGCGTGTGAGAGGACAAACTGGACGAGGAAAAGGTCCACTGAGAGGAGGACCATCAGGGCGTATTCCCCCTCAACCCCATAATTCTGATGCTTACCAAGAATCAGGAGATTCGTCTCCTTGGCAACCTACGGATGTTCCGTCTCTAATAGACATTCACCTTCACGTTCCCAAAATTCTTACCACTCACACCATTCTTATCATTCTCACCATTCCCATTCTCATCACTCCTACCATGCGGAATTTAACCCCAACCATTATTTTAATACACCTCCAGCAGATCAAAATCAGTTGGACGAGCCACATCCTATGGAGGAGATTCCGACCCGGAGATGCCACCGTCGGGATCAAATGTGCATCCCATTGAAATATCGAGCGATTCAAACTCGTATGCCGGATCGCCCTACCAAGGTCCTAATGACTGGAACCAATACTGGAACCAATTCACCTTCGCCCACACTCCTTCTCACCACTCTCAACCACTTCCTATTCAAGAAGATGTCCACATGGAACCGGTGGACCAACCTCGACCACCACCTGAACCACCAAGAAGAAAACGGGGAGCATGTATGTCGGTACGTGCCGGACAAAGGTCGAGATCGCTGCCACCTTTGCCTAACTCCTACCCCACGATTCATGAGGACCCACAAATGGGTGGGCCTTCTAACACCTCACCTGTGGTTTAACCAACACCAACACCCACACCTACAGTTCAACCACCACCATCGGGTTATACTAACCCAATCCCTACATATCCAGACACGTCTGGATATGATCCTTTTAACCCGTCTACACCGGTAGACTATCAAGCATGGTCGCAAGACCCATACATGCAGGCGGTTATGCACAACGCACTTTACCCATCTCCTTTCCCACCTACTTATCCACCAACTGGATATCCAACTTATGGGTACCAGTATCCGGTTATGCCACAACCACAACCTCCGCCACCACTTGAGGCCATCAATGAGGCCTTAGAAAGAATGAAAGAGATGCAGCAACAGGCGGAGAAAACGGAGAAGAAGACAAATAAGTTCTTCAAGAAACTCTCCAAGCTAGTCAAGGGAAAGAAAGACGAGTGAAGTCTTTTCTATTATATGTAGTCCCTGCGTGGACATTGTTATTTCTTTAGTCCCTGCATGGACATTTTGTTTCTTTTAGTCCTTGCATGGATAATCAGTTTTATTTATTTGTTTCAAGTATTGTAATTTCTTATGAAAATTTAATGAAGTACTTTGAATTAATATATATATATATATATATATATATATATATATATATATATTATATATATATTCATCCTCTTGAAAACGAGCCTCTCGATTTTACTCGAAATTTATGCTCTGCGGTATAATTCCAAAAAGATCTTAATGGTTTTGATTCTTGCCAAGTGGCACAGACCACATATTTGGCCAAATATATATAAATGATAGTTAAGAACGGAAGGGTCTTCTATCATGATGGATAAGGGAAGTTATCATTCTTTCTAGAGGTGGTGGACTAAGTTCAAGCCTCCAAGTCATTAAGGTCAATACGACCGAGACTTATAATAAACCATTAAGATCCTCTTATGTTAACATTCAAGTAATGTGCATACTCTTGGTAGTGTGACTTGAGGAATCACGCTAGCCTTCAAGGTAAGGGACTATGTCCTAACCTTATATAGCCCTGTGATCGATTTGATCCTGGCTAATATCACCAGTGCAGTGATTAAACATCTATTACAGATGTATTTTATATAACCCTTGTGATCTATTTGATCCCGGTTAAATAGCTCTTGTGATCTATTTGATCCCGGCTAATATCACCAGTGCAGTGATTAAACATCCATTAGAGGTGTATTTTATATAACCCTTGTGATCTATTTGATCCCGGTTAAATAGCCCTTGTGATCTATTTGATCCCGGCTAATATCACCAGTGCGGTGATTAAACATCCATTAGAGATGTATTTTAAATAGCCCTTGTGATCTGTTCGATCCCGGCTAATATCATCAGTGCGATGATAAATAAAACATCCGTTAAGTGATGTATTACCCTTTCGGGTTATGATCTATTCTATATAGCCTATGTGATCTATTCTGATCCCGACTAATACCACCAGTGCGGTGACTAAACATCCATTAGTAATGACAGGCCTATGTGCCATATCTAGTGTCCTTTGTGACAAGCCTATGTGCTATAAAATTTTCAATTATGACAATGACAGTTGTGACATTGCGATCCCCTGTCTAGTAATAAAAGGACTATGTCCAGATTGTAATTTGCCTATGATGATCCTATTAAGACCTAGGCCAAATATAGTTATATTAAGCCTAAGAGTTGTGATGTCATTCACACTAGTATAGGCAATGGAGTTTTATATCCGACGTTTAAAAGCCGATATCGTTATTATACCATGGCTAAGAGAAATTTTATTTGGTATATAGAACCAAAGCTTTGAAGAATGGCTAATTCTAATGAGGCACAAAGTAGCCATCGGAACGTCAACACTGGGGACGCTGAAAATGTAGCCATAAATGATAATGATTTCCAAGCTTGCATTGATGCGGCTGTGGAAAGGGCCATGGGTAAGGCCATAGAAAAACTAAGAGAGTCGAGTGCTACTCGCCCTAAGCCATTATCAATTCCACCATCTTCAGCTCATAGGGAGAGCTCCGGTTCACTCTTCGAATGGGAAGAGTGAACCAAGGAAAATAGATTTCACTGAAGGGACCCGTTCTGTTAAATACGGATGTACCTACAAGTACTTTGTCTCCTGTAAATCCCGAGACTTTAATGGAGAAAAAGGAGCCGTAGAAGCCCTAAAGTGGCTGGACGAAATGGAGACCATTGTAGACATCAGCGGTTGTGCTGAAAAGGATGTGGTCAAGTACGTATCACAATCCTTTAAGGGCGATGCCCTAACATGGTGGAAGGCCATGATTCAGTCAACAGGTAAGGTATACTGTATAATCTAGGATGGTTCAAGTTTGTGGACCTTATTAAGGAAACTTACTGCCCACCTGATGAGGTAGAGAAAATAGAGACAGACTTCTTGTCTCTCTCCATAAAAAACCTAGATGTCGGAAGTATGTTTCCGATTTCAATTCCCTATCTAGGTTAGTTTTCTATTTAATTATCCTGAATCCAAACGCATTGCGCGTTTTATTAATGGGTTAGAGCCCGAAATAAAGGGCATGGCAAAGGCTGCTCAGCCTAGTACCTATAGGTCTGCTGTGGACCTATCTCTCTCTCTCTCACCCTTGATTTAGTGAGCCAAAAGTTAGTAAAGTCTGAAATGACTGGAAAAGAAAGAGGGAAGATGACAACTCCCATAAGTTTAATAAGAAGAATAAAGGGAAATTTGGGTTCAAAGGGAACCAAGGAAAGTCGGCTGTGATGCCATTTTGCAAGAATTGCAACCGCAAACACTGGGGACAGTGTACTTCTGATCCACAAGCTAGACCTTGTGGCATTTGTAAAAGAAGAGGGCATAAGACCCTTGAGTGCAAGGACCTTAAGGATGCTGTATGCTATATCTGCAATGAAAAAGAGCACATTGCAAGTAACTGCCCTAAGAATGCAAGGAATAATAATCTGAAGCCTGGAGAGGCTAAGAAGGGAAATGCACGTGCCTTTCGACTGACTGCTAAGGAAGTTGTTAATGACAATAACATCATAACAGGTACTTTCCCCATTAATGATATTTATGCTAGAGTTCTTTTCGATTCGGGTGCGGATAAATCATTTGTTAATCATAAGTTTAGTAAACTATTAAATTTACCCATAAGAACTCTAGATAAAACCTATGAGATAGAACTTGCCGATGGAACGATAGAATCCACATCTTCCATTCTTGATGGATGCTCTATATCCATTAAGAATCATTCCATCCCTATCTCTCTTCTGCCAATGAAATTGGCAGGGTTTGATGTTGTCTTAGGCATGGATTGGTTATCTCATAACCAAGCCCGTGATAAGAAGATCATTGAAATTAAAACCCCATCTGGTGAAATGATCACCATCCCCGGAGACTTACACTATGGACTGCCAGACAAGGTGTCGTTATTTAAGACATCCAAGTGTTTGAAAAGAGGTTGTGTCATCTACATGGCACAAGTTACCATAAATGAACCAAAGCCGAACCTTGAAGATCAACCAGTTATCTCGGAGTTTCCCGACGTTTTCCCTGAAGAATTACCAGGCCTACCTCCAGATAGGCAAGTGGAGTTCAAAATTGATATCATACCGGGATCAGCACCCGTAGCTAGAGCTCCACATAGGCTTGCTCCAACCGAAATGAATGAGTTAAGAGTTCAATTGGACGAACTCTTGGAGAAAGGCTTTATTCAGCCTAGTACCTCACCTTGGGGAGCTCCTATTCTGTTTGTAAAGAAGAAAGACGGTTCGATGCGAATATGCATCGACTATCGGGAGCTGAATAAGTTAACAATCAAGAATAGATATCCTCTGCCCAGGATCGACGATTTATTCGACCAACTACAAGGGGCTAGTTACTTTTCTAAGATAGATTTGAGATCAGGATATCATCAACTGAAGGTTAGGAGTGAAGACGTTCCCAAAACAGCCTTCAGGACCCACTATGGTCACTTCGAATTTTTGGTGATGCCTTTTGGGCTTACAAATGCACCTGCAACATTCATGGATCTCATGAATAGAGTCTGCAAACCGTTTTGGATAAGTTTGTCATTGTCTTCATAGCCGACATACTTATCTATTCTCGTAATCAAGATGATCACGAGAAACATCTTCGGTGCATCCTAGAATTGTTAAGACAAGAGAAGCTTTATGCAAAGTTCTCAAAATGCGAATTTTGGCTTAGAGAAGTCCAATTCCTTGGTCATGTTGTAAGTGAGCGTGGTATCCAAGTGGATCCCGCTAAAATTGAAGCCATCATGAATTGGGAAGTGCCCAAGATCCCAATGGAGGTTTGTAGTTTCTTAGGATTGGCTGGATACTATAGGAGGTTTATTGAGAATTTTTCAAGAATAGCCAGTCCTTTAACTTCCTTAACCCGTAAAAATGTTAAGTACAATTGGGGTCCAAAGCAACAAGAATCTTTTGAGATTCTTAAACACAAATTGAGCAACGCTCCTGTGTTATCTCTACCTGAGGGTATTGAGAATTTTGTTGTCTATTGTGATGCTTCACACACCGGTATGGGTTGTGTGCTAATGCAAATTGGCAAAGTAATTGCCTATGCATCACGACAACTAAAGGTGCATGAAAAGAATTACACCACCCATGATTTGGAACTGGGTGCCGTTGTATTTGCACTAAAGTTATGGAGACATTACTTGTATGGTACGAAATGTGTTATATACACTGACCATAAAAGTCTCCAGCACATGTTCAATCAAAAGGAATTGAACATGCGACAACGTCGGTGGATGGAAACACTTAATGATTATGATTGCGAGATTCCCTACCATCCAGGCAAGGCAAATGTAGTTGCCAATGCCTTAAGTCGCAAGGAAAAGGTTAAACCTATAAGGATTAACGCTAAGAGCATAGGGCTCAGAAATAGCTTGAATGAGAAGCTATTAGATGCACAAAAACAAGCCCTGTTAGAGGACAATATTCCTAATGAAGGATTAGGCGGATCATCAATTAACACCTGGAAAGGATGGAATCCTAAGATTTAATGATAGAATTTGGGTTCCGATCTTTGGAGGACTTAGAGATCTAATCCTCCAGGAAGCGCATAATTCAAGATACTCTATTCACCCGGGGGGTGACAAGATGTATCAAGACTTGAAAAAGAATTATTGGTGGATGGGTTTGAAGAAATCCATAGCCATTTATGTAGCTCAATGTCTGACGTGTTCGCAAGTTAAGGCCGAATATCAGAAACCGTCAGGACTTCTACAACAACTTGAGATTCCCATTTGGAAATGGGAAATGGTAACAATGGACTTGATTACCAAGTTACCTAAGACCAAATGTGGTGATGACACTATTTGGGTCATTGTGGATAGGCTGACTAAGTCACCACATTTCTTGCCAATCAAGGAAACATATAATTCTGACAAATTGGCTAAGTTGTATGTGGTCAAGATTGTGTCCCTACACGGTGTGCCAGTATCTATTGGTTCCGATAGAGATACTAAATACACATCTCACTTTTGAAAAAGTTTCCAACAATCGTTAGGCATACGATTAAATTTTAGTACGGCTTACCATCCGTAGACTGATGGTCAAAAAGTGAGCGTACTATTCAAACTTTGGAAGACATGCTTAGGGCATGTGTGATTGACTTAGGTGGAAGCTGGGATGACCACTTACCCCTAATAGAATTCTCCTACAATAACAGTTATCATACTAGCATCAAGGCTGCTCCTTTTGAGGCCTTGTATGTGAGAAAATGTAGAACGCCCGTGTGTTGGGCAGAAGTTGGGGAAGCCCAACTATCAGGACCTGAGATTGTCCTGGAGACCACAGAAAAGATTATGCAAATCCGTGATCGTCTCAAAGCTGCCAGGAATAGGCAGAAGAGCTATGCTGACAAAGGCGTAACCTCTTAAGTTCCAAGTAGTGGACAAGGTCATGCTAAAAGTATCACCCTGGAAAGGTGTGATGCGCTTCGGAAAGAAGGGCAAGTTGAGCCCAAGATATATTGGACCATTCGAGATAGTCGAATGCGTTGGCACTGTAGCTTATAAGCTCAGGTTGCCAGAGGAGCTTAGTGGAATTCATGATGTATTCCACATATCTAATCTTAAGAAATGTCTAGCTGATGAGTCGCTAGCAATGTCGCACGAGGATGTGCAAATTGATGAAAACCTGAGGTTCATTGAGAAACCAATTTCGATTGAGGATCGACAGGTTAAGAAGCTCCGAAGAAAAATGATACCTATAGTAAAGGTTAAGTGGACGTCTTTAGAGGTCCTGAGTATACATGGGAGGTTGAGTCCACTATGCGACAAAAGTACCCCCATCTTTTTGAATAAAATCTCAAGGTCGAGATTTCTTTTAAGAGGGTGAGGATGTAACACCCTGTAAAAATCGTGTCCAATAGTATAGTGACACGTGTTGTATTTTTCTATTAAAGACCAATAAGGACTAAAGGCATCAACATGCTCAATCTAAGCCTCTGAGTGACGGTCCGATGTCAACATGCATAAATAACAGCTCTAAGTGACTGATATGTCAACATGCTTAAATCAATAGCCTCTGAGTGACTGATATGTCAACATGCTTGAAATTTGGCCTCTGAGTGACTGATACGTCAACATGCCTAGCCTCTTAGTGACATCGGAATCAACATGCTTATACTAAGCCTCTGAGTGATCCTTATCGAAGTCCTAACTCTCATATGTCCTGTTTATTGGACGAGAGTGATTAAATCCAATAATATTTGAAGGTTGGATAATGGAGGGATTAAAAGTGTCAACATGTTAATTTATACATCTGATGACCTTTTAGCGAACCGAGAGCTCGACAATGTCCGGGCATAATCCCGGGTATGCCAAATATTGGCTACAGAGGGCTAAAAATGCCAAAAAGGTGTTTAAAAAGGTTTTTATAAGCTTCTATAAGTTAAGGGGTTAAAGTGTCAAATTTTGAAAGTTGCTAGGGGGCGGTAGCGGGCCGCGAGAGACTTGCTCTGTGTCTCTCGTGGGGCACGAGAGCAGACCTGCAGCAGAAAGTTTGTTTGGTCTCCAAGCAAAACTCCAAAACCATTTAAATTCGAAACCATGGACTTGTAATCAGCTATGCCACGTTTTGGGACACTTGTAAGCTTCTTCTTACACCCCTAAACATCTGGCTTCACCTCCTCTGAGTTCTCCAACTATAAATAGGTGATCAAGTTCATCATTTGAACTTGCACCTTTCTAAATCATAACTCTTCTCCCTCCTCTGGAAGTTCCTAGCTGAAAGGAGCATCCAACTTAGTTCTCTTGCATTGTAGGAACCTCTTGTAAGTGTTCCTTGCGCTTGCATTTTCCTTTTTGTATAAAACAAGGTTTTAAATGGTAATGAACTTGAAAATGAGTTTCTACTGATGTAATATTATAAGTAGGATTATCCCCCGGATGTTAAACCAAGTTATAAACTGAGTTTTCAAGCAAGTCCTTAAACTATGTCGATAAATGACGGTTTTGGCCCCTGTGGCTTATAAAATAGTTTTAGTCAAATCTTTTCAAGGTAAATCAATTACCTACTGATATGTTATTACTAAATAACATATTTAAAACAATTTAATCAGACCCTAATATCAGTTTTCATAAATATCACTTAAAAACGTCATTTTTCGACAAAAGCGCCATTTAAGCGCATAGTATGGTTTTAAACCATATTTATGGACCAAGACTTGCTACATACTGATTTTAAAACTTATTTTAAACATATTTACAGTAGGTACATGTTATAAACTTAGAATCCCAAATAATTTCTAAACTATGCGTAAAATGATCAAAATGCCTCTTAGGTGCATAGCTTGGTCATAAAAGATAATTTACACATATAATTGATATCCTACTGATATTATATCATAAATAAAAAACTTTTTCCAGAATACTTATAATTATAAACTCAAATTATACTCAAGATCCTTTTATATGGTATGAAATTACCAAAATACCCTTATGAGGCATAACTTCGCTTTAAAACCTTAACGAGCATATAAGTTGATATCCTACTAATATCTTAACATGTTTAAGGTTTAATGGCATATAGAACTTGTCCATAACTTATCCGGTTACCCGATATCGCTAAAATGCGCATAGTTACGTATATGTAACTATTTTACGAAAATTATCCGAAACGGGTTTAACCTTGTCTTTAAGTTTCAAAATCCAGAATGTGTATAGTTTACCCATATTATACAAGTCAAGTACTTGTCGGTTTTAAACTACATTCTATCTGATCATCGTTTAATCGAGTGTTATACGTAATGATCATGTACACTATTCGGTTTATAAGACATTTAGTATTTAATTGGCTAGCTTATGCCATAATCCAGACTAGAGCCTTGCCGGTAAATGCTATCTGCACTTGTTACTTTTGTATACGGCTGAGTATTTAAAAATAAAAGAAGAAGACTAGCTCAGGTAAATATCTCGACTTATTTTCCCTATCGGGCTTGGGATACGGTATATTATTACCGCTTGGTCCAAAATGGGGTCAATCGAATGCTCATTTATGGCTAGTAAACCCCATATTTCGTTTTAATCAGTTTTGTTTGATAACTTAAACATCGGGGGTTAAATTACCGCGTCCTGGATATCCTCGGCTCAATACATTAGTTATTGGCCACGACCTTAGCACGGGGTGTAGGCATACACCCTTTGATGCTCATATGCAATATGCTCAAGACGTTGGGGATGACTCCTTCGTGAGTCCTGAGTGGTGTGTATTTAATCATGTCTCAGTTTCTGTCCCGGGCCCTGAATGTATTGACAAACATGTGAATCTGATACAAGGTTGAATTTCAACTTACCCAAGTTAATAAAAGATTTTGTGCCATTTTACACTTAAAACCATTTTAAAGTTTTCAAAATGAGTCAGTTAAGTGTATTTACCAGCGTAAGCTGACGTATCATCCAAAGGCTAAACTGCAGGTACAATACGAAATAGGTCGGAAGCTGCTCGGTAGTGAATAAGAGGATCTTGCAAATCCTTAGATCTACCTAAAGTCTGTTTTATATTCTTTCTTGTACATTTTAATGATCCGCCTATGGATCTTCTATTACAAGCGAGTATATTATTTTATATTTTGAACATTTGGTTTGTAATAGTAATTTTACTCCAAGACTTCCGTTGTGCCGTGTTTAATTGACTATGATGATTATCAACTGACGTCACGATACTCCCCACCCTGGCCCCCCGGTGTATGGATTTTGGGTTGGAAATCCGGGGTGTGACAAACTCCTTTTCTATAGTATTGATATATTTCTCTGATTAACTGAAGTTGGTCTCTGATTATGGATGCTTCATGTTTAAGGTGTTCATTTCTTAATCCTTTTCGTTTAGTCTATTTTTGAAATCTTTTTTTAGTTTTTCTAACATAATTTCACTAACTTGGACCTTTTCACGAAGGTTTTCACTTACCTCCTTGATGTTAGCAAATGCTATGATGCACTTGTCTGAACATAGTTCTTTTAGAACTTGGAGATACCTTCGAGACAGTATCCTTCAAATGATCAACATTGATGGAGTTTGTGGCATTATTTGCATAGATATTGGCTTCTTCTTCTTCTTCTACATTACCCACTTCACAAACAGATGTTTGTTTTGGATTCTCTGCAGTTTCATCAACCGAGCTTTTAACAACATAGTTTTCATTTTCATGAGACTTTCCACCTGAGGTATGATAACAAGCCATAAAACAAAAGTTTGCATGTTCATCATTTTCATTTGCTATTAAAGCAAAATTTCCATCAGTTAAGTTTTCAGGAAAATTGCTCCGGTCAAGCATAACCTTATGTGAAAGCTTTGTTGATTTTGGCTCAACTGCTACAGGAGCAGGAGTAGGAACAATAACAGTTTAAGGTGCTAGAACATGTGATATGGGATTTGAACATACTGAACTTGAGGTACTGGTGCTTGTATATATTGCACAGTGCAGGACTACCAAAATGGTTGTGTTTTGAACACTTGATATAGGGGTATTTTTGGTATTTTGATAAAAGTGTGTTTGATTACTAGTATGAGGTCTTTGATTTGGATAGGTAATGATAGGTGTCAAGTTTTGACTCCTGCATTCCCTAGCAAAATGACCTAGCTAATTACAATTAAAACACTTTATCTAGGACTTGTCTAACCCAACCCTAGATCTCCCATTAAGTCCTAACCTGGATAACTTCTACCATTTTTTTTATAAAAAGATGTTTGCTCTCACAATTAGTAGAGCCACCTAGAGCGAATATCCATTACCTAAAGATCAATGGGATCAATGTACTTAAATATAAAAAAACAAATGACATATTATCTAGATTATGACAGTCATCAGTAGAAGTAAATGCATAGTTTGAGAAGTGCTGACCGGAATTGATTCTTATTGATATGTCAATAAAGTGATAATAACTTTGGTCATCTATCGTTCTTAATAAACATGAATGTACATCTACAGGACGTAGCTTCACAGTGGCCAACGACCCTCCTTGATTTTCCGTTCGAACTCCACAACTCTATATTTGGTCGTATTAAATTAGAATATATAACAAGAAACATGAAAAGCTCTACTAAGTAAATACATTTTAGGCATTTTCAATTCTTTTGTGTATCTTACTGATCTAAAGACGATATTTAGAAAAGCAAACAATTGTCTTGTGTACACTATGTTTGACACAAATACCCTTACATAATATATGTCCTTGTAAAAACATTTGTTGGTCTCAAAATATATATATATATATATATAAGAGAGAGAGAGAGAGGGGGATAGATTATGAAAAAAACTAGTTTAAATGAGAAAACTAAAAAAGCCTAAAAAACATATCAATTGTTTTAATTGAAATCACTATAATATATATATATATATATATATATATATATATATATATATATATATATATATAAACTTTTTTCAAAAAAAAAAGTTGTACTACATCTGTGCATTAATATGAAAAAGCTTAAACCACCTAACCCACCCCCGTCGACTCCCCAAAACCCTAGACCCCCACCCCAGAAAACCTAAACTCCCTACCCTCACTCCCAAAAAAGGCCTAAAACTAAACCCTAAACGTAAACTCCCACAAAACCTAACCCCCCAACCCCGCACACCCAAAAAACCTAATCCTAATCCCCAACCCCCTAAAAAACCTAACCCTAAAAGCTATACTAAACTCAAAAGCTAAATCTAAGCATATAATGCAAATGTGCAGCACATACATATAATGCACATGTGAAGTACATATATAATTCACATGTGCAATACAAGTTGTTTTTTTTTTTCATACATAAAAAGTAGCGATTTTTTTTAAAATTTTTTGTTATGTTTTAGGCCTTTTTAGTTAGTTTTTTAGTTTTTTCATTTATATGTAGTTTTTTGTTTTCTCAAATATATATATATATATATATATATATATATATATATATATATATATATATTGGTGTTTGAATGTTAAAAAAATCTATTTTATCTTTTGACTTTAGGCTTTTTAATAACTAGTAAAAATACCAATGCTAGGCGATGGGTTGGTTTGCTCACATGGTATTGATGCTAATAAATTGAGATATTAGATTTAAATAACCCAACTTTCAATTTATTTTTCTTTGGGATGGAAATGGGTCAGGTATGGCTAATCCATATTCATATCCGGTCGTAAAATCTTGTTCCATAGGAGGCCCATTACCCGTCGGGTATCGGGCATGCCCGTGGGTATCGGGTATACCCATTGGGATTTCCATGTATATATTTTTTACAATCCACTATAATTTTATGTTTTAAAAATCTATATAATATATTAATTATAATAAATAACATACATATCATTATCACCATAATAATATTTGTTATATTTAAACATGTAAACATATTATAATATTAATCGCAAAAAAGAGTTTTGTATTTCATAGCATATAAATATGAATAGTGCAATCAAAATATATATTTAATATGAAGAGTTCGTTTTACAAATAATAAAGCTACCATATGAAAGATTACTAAACTATAGTTAAAGGAAAATAAATATAAAACTAAAAAGTTTTCGGGTATACATTTTAGGTAAACGGATATATAGTTTCGGGTAATAGGGTCGGGTATCATCTAATCTCATACCCGTCCTATACCCACAAAATTTTTTTTTCCATACCCATACCCGGCCCATTACCCGTTGGGTATCGGGTATCCTCATCCCAAATTCCTTGGGTTTCAAGTATACTTGTTGGGCTCGGGTATATTTGTCATCCTTATTTTTCCTTTGACACTCCCAAACTAACTAAACCCTAACCCGGTTAGCTGACGTCAGATGTCACGTCATCGAAAGCCACGTCAATACCACACCACTAAATAACTGTCAAATCAGACGCCACATTAGCAAAAAAGCCATGTTAGCGCAGCCAAAAACAACTAACTGGGTTAGTGTTCTGCTAGGTTAGGAGTGTCAGAAGAAAATAAGTTGAAATTTGGAAGTGGTTTTGTACAATTCATAAGTTGCGAGTGTTATCAGCCAAATAACGAAAGTTAGGGTTATTTAAATCTAATAACCCTAATAAATTCGAAAGTTCAAAGCATTTGTATATACAATTATATATGTCGTAGAATTGAATTATATATCTATTAAATAATTGAAATAGTAACTTAAATAGTCTAAGAGATGTAATAAAAAAGAATAAACGAAAAAGAAGTAAAAAAGAAATCCTATTTGATTTATATAATCTCAACCTTTATGATTTGGCTGATAACATTCTCAACTTATGAATTATAACATGTCACTCTCAACTTTCAACTCATTTTCCTTTAACACTCTCAAACTATTTAAACCATAACATAGTTAGCTCATACTAGATGTCACTTCACTAACTTATTTTTTTTGTAAATGGTAGTGGTGGCGGCTAATGGTAGTGGTTGTTAATGGTGGTGGTGAAAGTCAGAATTATTAAAATCTAACAACTAGGCTTGTGTTACGTAAGCATACACATAAGTAGTCACATCAACAATACCTTTGTTTGTGCCATGTAAGTTGCCACCACAACAAAAAACTAACTGGGTTATAACCCAGTTAGAAAAAGCTCAATTTGGGCCAAATTCTTACAAGTTGAGATGTTAGAGGAAATTTTTTAATTTGAGATTAATCTCACCCAATGAATATAATTTGGGATTACTAAAATCCAATAACCCTTATTTTTATACCATCAATTAAATTATACCCTCGTTTATCCAAAATTAACCGACCCGAACCTTTCATATTTTCATATATTTCTAGGTTTTACACCTAGCCCCAGATCATCTATTTCATATTTTAAATCTCCATTTAATATATTTATTATTCCACTTTATGTATACATTCATTTCATTTTCATTTCATGTATTTATATATCAATGTCATGCATTTTTAAGCCAAAGTAGCCTAAGTGTTGTTTTGGCTATTAACTGAAATTAAAAGAAACGAATAAAAAACCATTAATCTATATGAATAAACCAAACAAGTTAACCGAAAATCGACTGGTTATTAAAATAGACTAACTGGTAACTTCGATTTCAACTTTGGTTGAGGATAATAGCCAAACAGAACGAACCATGCACACTACAATGAAATGGATTAATCGATGACTTCGCTTGTAACGTTTATCCACTACAATGATACTATAATAAATATTATAAGAACAAGAAAACTATCAGAAATGAGTACCTCAACGTAAATTGTTACCCCTATCACATCACATGTGTACCTTGCTGGTTATTTCATAACTCGGTAAAGAGAAAAACATAACAAAGCAGATATTGTGAAGTGGCCCAAACAGACACAATTACCGTTGATGACATCTTGTAATTTCTAATAGATATAATTCTAGGGTTTCGCTAGTGATCTCCATATCTTATCTTTCTTGAGACCGTTGTTCTAGGGTTTCACAATATGTACACTATGATGAGAAAATCCTTAGTTATTTGAAAATAACAGTATTTCTTAATTGTATCATGTTTACTTAAATTATGTAAATGATAATGAATATAATATATATATATATATATAATATATATAAATATATAATATATATATATATATATATATATATATATATAAATCTAAATTCTTGATTAACAGTAATTCTAACTAAAATTTAATAATTAACTTTTATAGCACATTAGATACCACATAGTTAACTTTAAAAATTTTTGTATTTAACCTTTTAAACATAAGAAAGATAAATTGATCATGAATTCCACGAATACAATTTCTCTAGAATAATTAATGTAATGGCTTGTAACTATTTAGTTGATCTATATACATTAAAATTAAACTCATATTTTTTATGGTATTGGTTTTGATAATTATTATACTACTTCGTCTGTGATAATTAAACCGATATCTATACCGATATCGCTGACATCATGAACCTAATCAATATCATCAGAAAAACATCGATACCGGTTTTCATTTTTATGGTTTCAATCGATGTATAACACGTGTTGATTGTTATACTGAGTGCATGCATCGCATTATATCGTATTTGTAGTGTAGCAAATTGAACCAATAACAACTGAAATTCCGTCGCGATAGCGCGGGAAATCCCATTTATATATATATATATATATATATATATATAATATATATTATGATTTATAAGTGACGTGAATAATAACATAAATTTTGTATGTTAGTTTATTAATTTTTTTGATTGTTTTTTTTATCGTGGTGTGATAAAAATCTCGAATATTGTCGCTTTTAGTGATCTTCCAAATAATTATAATGATGAATAGTGATTAAATTTTATAAGTATTTATTTATTTATTTATTTTTAACTTGAATTTTTAATGAATTGTGCTCTGTAATTTAAAAAAAAGTTAACTACATAACCATGTTTAGTTTTTCAATAATACAATATAATTGATGGTATCGAAAACAAATATCATGTAGCTATCGCACGAAACCAAACTGAAACCAACAATAAATAGTAAATTACTATTTTTAAGTATGATGTTATTTTTTTAATAACATATACTAATTATTATGTTTGATTTTTTAGTAACTTGCATTCTATTTTTATTTTCTTTCAACATTGTGATATACATTAATGAAAATGAATATCATGACATCTCAATTGATCGATGTCATTCGAACAACATCGGTGTCAGTATCTATGTTCGTTTTTATCGTTTTCAATTGATGTAAAACATGCATGGCTTCTAATAAAGTCTATGTATCGTACTTGTATTGTAACGAATCAAACTGACATCAATCAAATGTCAGTGGTAACGTACCGCCGAACGCAACGAGTATACACCCTAATTATTATTAAATTAGAGACCCCAAGTTTGTTAAAAATGATAAAAATATTTCACACTATACACCAAGATAACGGTAGATTTGCTTTTAGTTAATGACTTAATTCTCTCCTATCCTCATGGGAGTTTTTTACCGACCTAACATGTGTCAAAACACTAAAGTCATCTGACATGGCGCATCCACGTGGAAAGTAATAAAACTACAATTAGCCATGATATAGAAGTACTTACAAGTAAACACATAGAGATCGTCCCCACAAGGGCAAGTTTGGAAATTTCTGATATAATGTACCGAAATCAACATTAACAAAACGAAAATTACCTATATAGGCTCCTACTTGACCAATGTTAAAGAAAAACATGAGAGAAATATAAGGGTAAAAAGGGTATTGTCATTTAAACTCCACTCATAAGCAATGGTAAAGTCAAACAGAGTGTAAATAACATTATCCATAATAGTAAAGGATTTAAATTTAAAAATAAAAAGAAAAAAACCCTACTAATAATACTAAGTGCTAAATTATAAAAAGCTTTTTCACCCTCTTCATTCATTTAAGTATTCAAGTCTTTCTTGTTTTCTTGGTGGAGTTGTCATGAAGGACATCAAGCAAAACGGTGCTCTTGCATTTAGGGCACTTAGGGTACTCCTCATCAAGCATAACGTACATCAAGCACCTTGGGCATCCAACCAACATCATGGATGTTGCCTCCGGGCTACTTGAGTACCGGAGCTCAGCCTCTGATGACACACAAGAGCTTGTTGGAGACATGGTGGCTGATCTAGTTGGTAATTCTTCGGTCTGCCGGTTAGCGGTTGGTGGTGACAAATTCAGCTTCAAGTCAAGCTTCCGATCACCACCTCTACCGTTTCTTCGACTCATGTTTTTAAACTCAGTAATAATACTTCGAGTTTTCCTCTTGGTGGTACAAAGTCAACTGTAGAAGAAAATACAAAACCTTGATAAAAAGTCAAACTTTATTTTTCAAGAACTTAAAACTTTGATCATGTGTAACATATTTGGTGAAAACCCATGATCATAAAATAAATTTAAAGAAGACCCATGATCATAAACTATAAGTTTACCTTGAAAACTGGCAATCTTGATGAAAAGTACAAAGTCAAACTTTATTTCTCTAAAACTTAACTTTGATCATATAACATACAACACATATTTAGCGAAGACCCATGATCATATATAATAAGTTTACCTTGAAAAGTAGCCAATCTTGGTCAAACACAAAATCTTGGAAAAAAAAGTCAAACTTTATTTCTCAAGAATTTACAACTTTGATCATGTCTTTAAAGATGACCCATGATCAAAAACATATTTAAAGATGACCCATGATCATATAGAAGAAAGTTTACCTTGCGATTGGCAAATCTTGATCAAGAACAAGAAAGAGAAAGAGATAATTAGGAGGTGATCAAGAACAGCACCACCGCTAGTGAGATGGGCTTGTTGGTTAGATGCTCAAAGGCCATTTACACATATATTTATATATAAACAAGAACTCAATGAGAGAGAGATGGGTTTGCTTTAAAGCTTAATTTAATGGTAGAGAGAGGGATTGAGGAGGAAGGAATTGAAGAAGGTGTGGTAGAAGACGAGAGAGTTGTAAATTGAGGGCAGGAAATGCATTAATTGTTGGAAAAAATCCCAAGATGGGTGCAGAAAAGGGAAATTTGGAGTAAATATTGCAATTAATCAAATTGCAGAAGAACCCCTCTTCATTCATTGTGTAGACATTATTCATTCATTTAGTTTTAGTGTGTGAATTGATGTCCTTGAATATATTCACTGCTCACTAGTATTATATAGAGTACCATGTTATAAACCCAAATGCTTCATAGAGGTGTGTAAGGTATGTAGTAGGTAATATTAACTGATAACCAATGTACAACCTAAGAAACTTGCCAGAAGCTTTTAAAGCTTAAACCAAATTTCTAACAAATTCAACCACACCCTTATTAAAGTCTACATTACACATATTTATGTATGATAGCCTTAGACTTATTCCCACTTTATCATACTAATATTTACACATGGAATACCCTATTAATGGAATCACACCTAACATATAACTCCATTTTTACGTTTCTTTTCTCTTTTGTCTGTAAAATTTTTCCACTTCTATATGTCAAGTTACATATTAATTATTTAACCAAAAATACACTTAATATGTACATGTGCATTTAAACTAGTTTATTTAGCTCACGTCACATATATATACATAGATTGTTGCATGTTTATCTACTTAATTCGCAGCATAGCATTGGAAACACATTTTTATACAGGAAGAATCAACAAAATGGCCATCTTGACAGAATCATTTCACAAAAATAGTCTTCAACAATAGGCTTGAAATGTGTCCCATGACACGATATACTCTGATTTGGCACAGTATAATCTCATTTGAGGCGACATATTTCAATTTTGGAGCAGCACATCTCCTCTGTCGTGCCAAAAGTGAATTATATGATGCATGTTTTTTCAGTTTGCATCATAGCAACAGAATGTTTGCAGCATCAACTAAAGGATATCTTCCATCACTGTTTGCTGCATGTTTATCTCCCTAATTCGCAACATAGCTACAAAACACATTAGCTATAACTGTAAATAAGACTTATTTAACACTTCAATTTGAAATGTTCAAGAGATGTCATGATGCATTAACGATAGCACTAGGATTGGTTGTTATTAAATCACTTAATTAGAAGACGGATGATAAGAACTAAAGGACATGCAATTTGGGTCATTTGGTTCTTCTCAGATAATAAAGTAAAACTTGGCATTTTGCTGATTGTTATTCTTAGGGTGAGAGTATTTGGACATCTCCAAAATTAGGTGCACATCCCCCCCCTATACGGCACGTATAGGCCTATACCCGTAGTATATGGATATAGTATTGACCTATACACTGTGTATAGTTCCAGAAAATTGTTATTAAGCCAAGCATACGGGAACCATTTAATTCAAACGAAAATTCACACACAAAATAGTCCAATCAAACCATTCGTATCACGAAGTCGTCTTGGGACATTAGTTATGTTTTTAGCGAAGATTTGAACAAGTGATACGTCTCCGAAAGCATTTTCAGACCCGGGGTTGAACGAGGTGAGGAGGAGGTTGTTTTCGTGCTTCGTTGTGATAACGGGATAGTGTAGCCCTGTTTCCCGATTTGAACCATGTAAAGAATCTATATAAGATATGATGCCATTTTGGTTACCAAAGTCTCACTGTTAAGTTGTTTCAGGAGTTCGTAGATAAAGTCAACCATCTTACGTGGCACAAAGCTATTGCCAGCACGCATACGGGACTTTCCATTCGCATGTGGAAGAACAACACAAGAACGAGTACGAGGAAGGTGCTAAGGACTTTGAGGAAGGTGATAACAAAGTCGAGGAAGGAGCTAAGCACTTCGAGGAATGTGATAATGGTGAGGAAGGTGCTAACAAGGAAGTTGCTAATGACAAGAAAGAACCTGAAAAGGTATGACATTGTCGTCACTTACGTGTTATTTGATGTATATAATGTTTATCAGATTTTGTGTGGCTTAGGATTGTGTAATTGATTGTCAGGGTGCATGTATTACGATTTCATTGTCATATTTTAGAGAGAGAAAGTGGGGTTATGAATATATTATAGGGAGATAAAGTCGATTTTGTATATGATGTATAATTGTATTAGTCTATAAATAGATGTATTAGGGTGAATACATAGATTTTAGTAGCATGTATTAGGTGACTTTATCTAGGGATAGGGTTTCGTTGTCTCATTTTAGAGAGATGAGCTGGGGCTATAAATAGATTTTAGAGACAGAGAGTGGGGTTGCCATGCTATATTATTCAATCAACACATATAATTCTACTGTACCGTTGTTTCAGGTATTTGGGTCACTTAAGAGTTGAAGACTTGCGTTTACAAAAGAGAACTTGCGAGAGTTTACGTCATTGTGACCCGACGGACGATAACAAAATGTGAAAGCTTGTTAGTAAGGACATTGAAGATAAGGTTGCGATGCGACCGTGGTGGGAAACCCAATAGTAAAGAAACAGTTCAAGGTTCAGGTAGAAAAAAGATTGGGTGTCCTTTAAACTGATAGGGAAACTAGACGCAAGTAGTGGTACTTGGACCATAGTGGTGAAGGAAAGGAAACATAACCATGAACCTGTAGAACATCTTGAGGGTCATGCGTTTGCTAGGAGGGTGACCCCGAACGAAGAATCACTCATGGAGAGGCTTTATTTCAAATATAGACTTCAAACATACATCTAACCCTAGAAAACTAAACCATGTAGTCATGCATCTATGAGACGTGCATAACGTGATAAAAAAGAATACATTCAAAATGTAGGTCAATCGAACTCCAATGCTGATCCTGAAGAACATGTTGCATGAAAACAAGTGCGTTTACTACACCCACGTGAATCCCTCCACAAATGTGTTCGAGGAGGTTTTCTTTGTTGATCGGTACTCGTACAAATTGTGGCATGCATTCCCACATGTGCTAATGATTGGCACAACCTACAAAACAAATGAGTATAAACTTCCGTTTGTTCAAGTTGTGGGTTTGACATCGACGTACAAGTCGTTTTGTGTCACTCATGCATCTGTCTTTAAAGGAAAGCACGATAACTTCTTATAGGTCCTACATAAGGGTCAAAGACATGTTGCTAGATTGTATAGAGGCGCGTGTGATATTAAAATATATGGATCAAGCTTTAATGAATGCTTGTGATAAAATATTCTTAAAAGCTTCCAAATTGCTATGCAGGTGGGATATCTCATAGAATATTCTAAAACACTGTAAGACAAAATTTACAGATGAAGACAGGAAAATATTTAAGCTTTCTTAGTCTCAGCTGTGTAGTTCTCCCAATCAAATGCTATACAGTTATAACTTTGAGCTTGTAACATCCGTCAAAAAACGGATTTACCAAACCCGCTCCGTTTATTAACCGAACAATCAGTTAAAAATTTCGTTGCGAATTAAATGCCCAAAATAATTTTAAACGATACATAATCAATTATTATATGGGAATATATAATTAGTTTTTGAAAAACTGTTAAAAATATGAAAATAAAAATAATTTGTTCCTGCCGGGTTTCGAACCCGGGTCAGTCGCCGGGTCAACACAGACTTAACATACAACACTTAAACCACTGCGCCACTGATGTTTCTTGTTAAATGTTAGAATCATTTAATTCATATCATGACTTTCCGAATTCAAAACCGGCGCCCAAATGCAGTCGTCGGAAATCCCGGCGATCTCGCCAATAATTTAACGATTCCTTCAGTTATAACGTAAACTTTAAAAACACATCGGTTATAACCGACGTCTGAGTCCGCGACACCAACTATAACCGCCGGAGAAATTATAACCGACGAATCAAGTCGGAAATTGGACCAAGTTCATCGATAACCTGCCTTATAAATACCCCCTCGAACCTCTGCAAACATTGTCGCTCAAAACCGCACCCTTTCTCGGCGAAAACTCACTCGCCGGAAATCTTCTGCTTATCGCCGGAAAACCGAACCCTCCACTTCTAAGCCTTACTAAACCCCCTGAGCTTATACCGAAGTCACCCACATCCTTTTCAAGCTTTCTGAAGACTCGTTGCTGCTAGACACACGACGCCAGAACCTGTTGCCGTCGCCGGAGTTCTGCCGGAAAAACAGAGGAATCCAGTCGGTATACCTCACGCTTAAATCTTTCCTTCTTTTACATATCTCATCTATAATTAACTGAAAAACGCTAACGAACATGATTTAATCATCGAACCAGTCGGACTTCCGATTCTGGTTAAAGACTGACGAAGAAGACGATGTTCTGTAATGTATAAGTTTAATTAAAATCAAGTTATAACTCGGGTTAGACACACAGTCCAGCGGTGGACTGTGTGCACAATAAACACACAAACGTCTCGAGTTCGAATCTTGTCCCACACACACTGCCTTAATAAAAATGTCTTTTTTTTTTTGTTAATCGAACCGGAGACACTACTGTTATATGTTAAGTTTATTAATAATCGGAATAATAACCAAGTTAGACACACAGTCCAGTGGTGGACTGTGTGTATGTTTAATCACAGGACACGAGTTCGAGTCCGGTCTACTGCATCGATCCGGACAATTATTCAAACTTTTTAATACGGCATAAATGAAAAGGCTTAGTTTGTATTTAAGAATAATAAAAATCAGTTTGGTTAACAAGTTGGACACACAGTCCAGCGGTGGACTGTGTGTTAACTAAACCCACAGGTCCCGGGTTCGAGACCTGTGGAGCGCACCGGTCCGATTCATTAAAATCGTTTTTAAAAATAAATGATTTTCGGTTTAATCTAACTAATATATAAATATAATTAAAAACAGAAATATTTCGGGTTAGACACGTAGCTCAGTTGGTAGAGCTGCGTGCACGCGTACGGGAGGTCTCGGGTTCGAGCCTCACTCAGCGCACATATACTCGCATTCGAACCGGTCAAAGTCAACGGTCAAGGTCAATGGTCAACGGTCAAAAAAAGTCAACTTTTTTTATTATTTTTATTTATTTATTTTAATTAAAAATACTTAAAAATAACATTTTTAAGGTTAGAAAATAGCCTTGAACTCACAAAAATACACCCAACAATCCTACTAAAATGGATTAATAAAATCCGTTTACTTACCGAACCATAATGTTATTTATCTAGGTTAATTTCACTCGTGGTTAAAACCACTTCGCGTGCATTCAACATCATCAACCGAACGCACCCACTGTGAGTGAATCTTACAACTCCCCCTTTTTAATTACACGTTTTGGGGTGTGTCATGTGTCACAAAATAATTAACTCGTTTATTTAAACTTGTGCCATACCATATCGTGATCTAAACTTAGATTGTTTATATTATCGTGATTACGTATTTCATTTTGTTAAATTATATGAAATTCATTCATTAAGCCATCAGTTCCTAGTGGGAGACGAGTTGAACAACGCGTGCCTCAAAACCAATCCATTATTGTTCATGTGTGTATCATTGAGTTGATATTGTTTGTAGTTATGTCTTTCATATTATCATGTTTATGCAATTCATTCATTGGGCCCATCAGTTCCTCGTGAGAGACGAGTAGAGCAACGCGTGCCTCTAAACGTTCCATTATTGTTCATGTGTGCTTTATTTAATATCTAATGATTGTTGAATAAGTTTACATCTATTTTTAATCATGTGTGGTTGTGCACTCATTTCATAATCAATTAAATAAACTTGTTCAAATGTTTTCCATAGGATTCACTCGCCAACTTTTTGTTGATCCAAAAACCCTTTTACACATGATACAGGTGAACAGGTTGAAGCAAGGAAAAACATAGGAAACGCCTTAGAAGAATACAAAGAAGCTTAGATTGATGTTAGGTCATGATGTAATTATAGTTGTAAATTTCCTATTAAATTGTATTTAATGAATATGAAACGTATAATAAATGTCATGAGCTTTGATGATAACCCAATCATGCCCCGGTCACCTTTTCCGCTGCGGGTCGGGGTGTGACAGATTGGTATCAGAGCCATGACTATAGGGATATAGGATAGGTTATTAAACCCTTAGAGCCTATACTATAGTCTGCCTAAATTTTAATTGATTAGGTGGTTACATACAAACTTGTGATATTTATTTGTTTCATATTTGTTTATATTTACAGTCAAACATACATGCTTATATACATATTCATTATACAAATATCAATGTTCATATATTAATTCATTTTCATACTCTCATTATTCAAAGATTATTGTTGCAATTTTCAAATCTCATCAAAGTAAGTTCTGCGACGGGCATGTAGTAACTGGAAGGGTACAAGTACCGGTAGTCGGAACGTCCTGTCTAGGTTGGCATTCGTATAAATCCAATATAACGGACCAGTTTGCCTACCTGGGGACCAACATGAGAGTACGAAGGACCTATTAGGCCAAAGCATGCCACACCAAACGTCGTTCGAACTAACCCACTTTGAGGTGTCACCGTGTCTACACCTGGACACATTCCGAATATCACACGTTGTATACATATTTCTCGATTTTCTTCGGGTTTTAGTGTACGCAACCAGGCAAACCCATGCGAACCATATGAAGAACCGGTATTCATGGGGCCCACATGATTACAAAGGTGAAGTATGGCGGCATGTAGGGCCTAATGGCGAGCAAAGCCCAAGACATCCTATGGATGTAGTAGATTTATTTTTCTATAATTATTTTATGAACGTTCATTCCTGAATGCGACCCATGATCCCAAAAGCATCCAACTCATACTCTTGACATGTATTCCTTGTAGATGTCTTCTAACCTCGCCGTAGGAAGATGAGAGCAGGAAAAGCCCGCGAGCGCATGGCTGCCCTAATCGCTCAACAAATGGCTGCCGTAATACCCAACATTGTCATCCAAGTCCAACAAGCACTTACCGCTAATCCTGTCAATCAAGAAAACCAAAACAATATCAACTCTTCCCCAAATACCACTAAATGCACCTACAAGCATTTCAAATCATGCGACCCTCCAAAATACAAAGGGACTAAAGGCGTCATCGCTCTCCTCCATTGGTTTGAAGAAATGGAGAACACTTTTCTAAATTGCGATTGCCCCGATGATCGCAAGGTGCGTTATGCTACTGGTCGTTTATATGTAATAGCACTTACTTGGTGGAATACAGAGAAGGCCAAACGAGGTGTTGAAGATGCTATGACTTTAACTTGGAACAAATTGAAGGAAATCATGACCAGACGATTTTGCCCAAGGAGCGAAATCAAGAAATTAATAGATGAATTTTATTCGTTGAAGCAAAAGGAAGGAGACCACACCACATACAACAAAAGATTCCTCGAGTTACATCAAATGCTTCCCAACATGTTCACTCCCCTCTACCGTTTGATCGAGCACTACATTCGTGGTCTTCCGTCAAAGATTCAAGACTCTGTAATAAGTACCTCGCCTGCAACTTTGGAAGCAGCAATGGAGCTAGCAACAGCACTCACCGAGAACCGAATCCGGAACAAAGACTTCAAGGAGGAAAAGAAGAAGGATAAAGCATCGACTGAAACCTCCGACTCCACCCAAACCGAATCCCCTTCTCAACCCACTTTTAAGAGAAAAAGATACGGGCAACTTTTCGCTACTATCCAACGAAACCAACCAATTTCACACGCCATACCCATCCAAGCTATCCCAATCACTCAAGCGGCACCCAACTCAACTTACCCAAATAAGAAACCATATCTTGGACCTCACCCTCGATGCAACAACTGTTTTTATCACCATCCCCTTACCTTACCTTGTCGACTATGTGCAACTTGTGGACGCTATGGTCATTTGAGCAAGGTTTGCCGCACCTTTCAAAACCAAACCTCTTCCCCTACTCAAAACATGGCCCAAACCTATCAACAACCCCATTACCCCGTGTTCCCATATGTTCGAGCTTGTTTCAATTGTGGCGACCCTACCCACTTTAGAAACACATGCCCTCAATTGGTTAACGTCATCAACACTCAAGCCCAATCAAACCCAGTTAACCAAGTAAACCAAGAAAACCCAACCACTAGGCCACCAGCAAGAGGAAGACTCTTCAACATCAACGCCAATCCTGTCGAAGATAATGACGGCCCAAACGAAATAGTCCCCTTCACCGAAAATCCAGATTCAACTCCTATCGTTTAGTTTTAGGTTTTTCTTTATCACATAGAACCAAACATAACTTAAGGATAGAGCCAATGAAACTTTGACGAGAGTACGGTGGATACGCCGCTGGTACTTCCTATATATAAGTATTCTTGTCAAAGGATCAGAAGCATTATCTGGCGGTTATGAGAGGTCCCATGTGTAGACTGTATGAGTAATTATTGTTTATTATTTTCAGTACATGTAATTTCTAGGCTGCCGCTCCCCATTTTATGAGCGTTGAGCATGTTCCCCATTTCATTATGAGGTTGAACCTGGCGTGCCCACATTTTTCATTTTAAGTACATGCAATTTCATAGGCCGCCGCTCCCCATTTTATGAGCGTTGAGCATGTTCCCCATTTCATTATGAGGTTGAACCTGGCGGGCCCACATTTTTCATTTTCAGTACATGCAATACGATCGGCTCCGTTTGATTGAGCCTTGATCGCACAGACATTTTCATTATCAGTATCTTGTGGTTGTTGTGTTTGTTGTAGAGTCGCATAGAACTAATCATAACTTGTGGATAAAGTCAATGAGAGTTTGACAAGAATATGGTGGATACGCCGCTGGTACTTCCTATATATAAGTATTCTTGTCAAATGATCGGAGGCATTATCAGGCGGTTATGAGAGGTTCCATGCATAGGCTGTATGTGTGATTGTTGTTTAGATTAAGTTTATTATTTTCAGTACATGCAATATGATCGGCTCCGTTTGATTGAGCCTTGATCGCACAGACATTTTCATTTTCAGTACATGCAATACGATCGGCTATACGATCGGCTCCGTTTGATTGAGCCTTGACGCACAAACATTTTCATTTTCAGTACATGCAATACGATCGGCTCCGTTTGATTGAGCCTTGATCGCACAGACATTTTCATTATCAGTATTTTGTGGTTGTTGTGTTTGTAGTAGAGTCACATAGAACTAATCATAACTTGCGGATAAAGTCAATGAAAATTTGACAAGAATATGGTGGATACGCCGCTGGTACTTCCTATATATAAGTATTCTTGTCAAATGATCGGAGGCATTATCAGGCGGTTATGAGAGGTTCCATGTATAGGCTGTTTGTGTGATTGTTGTTTAGATTAAGTTTATTATTTTCAGTACATGCAATACGATCGGCTCCGCTTGATTGAGCCTTGATCGCACAGACAATTTCATTTTCAGTACATGCAATACGATCGGCTCCGTTTGATTGAGCCTTGATCGCACAGACATTTTTCATTTCAGTATTTTGTGTTTGTTGTATTGGTTGTAGAGTCATATAGGACTAATCATAATTCACTGATAAAACCAATGACAAGAATATGGTGGATACGCTGCTGGTACTTCCTATATATAAGTATTCTTGTCAAAGGATAGGATTTAGTAGTTTCTTGGTAACTAATCATAACTTGTGGATAAAACCAATGAAAATTTGGCAAGAATATGGTGGATACGCCGCTGGTACTTCCTATATATAAGTATTCTTGCCAAAGGATCAGAGGCATTATCAGGCGGTTATGAGATGTTCCATGTAGGATTTAGTATTGCCTTGGTTGAAATTTGTGTTACATTTATATCATCTTGCTATTTAAAGAGATTGGATTGTGTTCCATTTCTACATAAACTAACCTCTCCATCATAACAAACGAGAGAGGAACTGCCACCATTCAAACATATATGCTATCAGAATGTGGATTCAAATGTTAGCTGTTGTGTTTATTTATGTTCTATAGTCATAGAACCAATCATAACTTACTGATATTAGCTGTTGTGTTTATTTATGTTCAAATATTAACTGTTGTGTTTATTTATGTTCCATGTAGGTTGTAGTATTAGAAGTTTTGCCTTAGGATATAACCATACCCTTCCAAACATATCCAAACTCTTATGCATGATATCATAGTTAGCGAATCAATTCTGCTTATCAATACTTTTACAGTAGGCAACAAAAAGCGATTCCTGTAATAGGGTACTTAACCCTTACAAGGGACGTTACCGGCTCAAACAAAAACTTAAACCCTTACTTCTTCTAAGCATGTAACTGTCAAACTAAACACCATCATTCTTTTAGTCAAATATATCACTATTTAAATTTCGGGACGAAATTTCTAAAAAGCAGGGGATACTGTAACATCCGTCAAAAAACAGATTTACCAAACCCGCTCCGTTTATTAACCGAACAATTAGTTAAAAATTTCGTTGCGAATTAAATGCCCAAAATAATTTTAAATGATACATAATCAATTATTATATGGGAATATAAATTAGTTTTTGAAAAACTGTTAAAAATATGAAAATAAAAATAATTTGTTCCTGCCGGGTTTCGAACCCGGGTCAGTCGCCGGGTCAACACAGACTTAACATACAACACTTAAACCACTGCGCCACTGATGTTTTTTGTTAAATGTTAGAATCATTTAATTCATATCATGACTTTCCGAATTCAAAACCGCGCCCAAATGCAGTCGTCGGAAATCCCGGCGATCTCGCCAATAATTTAACGATTCCTTCAGTTATGACGTAAACTTTAAACACACATCGGTTATAACCGACGTCTGAGTCCGCGACACCATCTATAACCGCCGGAGAAATTATAACCAACGAATCAAGTCAGAAATTGGACCAAGTTCATCGATAACCTGCCTTATAAATACCCCCTCGAATCTCTGCAAACATTTTCGCTCAAAACCGCACCCTTTCTCGGCGAAAACTCACTCGCCGGAAATCTTCTGCTTATCACCGGAAAACCGAACCCTCCACTTCTAAGCCTTACTAAACCCCCTGAGCTTATACCGAAGTCACCCACATCCTTTTCAAGCTTTCTGAAGACTCGTTGCTGCAAGACACACGACGCCAGAACCTGTTGCCGTCGCCGGAGTTCTGCCAGAAAAACAGAGGAATCCAGTCGGTATACCTCACGCTTAAATCTTTCCTTCTTTTTACATATCTCATCTATAATTAACTGAAAAACGCTAACGAACATGATTTAATCATCGAACCAGTCGGACTTCCGATTCTGGTTAAAGACTGACGAAGAAGACGATGTTCTATAATGTATAAGTTTAATTAAAATCAAGTTATAACTCGGGTTAGACACACAGTCCAGCGGTGGACTGTGTGCACAATAAACACACTAACGTCTCGAGTTCGAATCTTGTCCCACACACACTGCCTTAATAAAAATGTCTTTTTTTTGTTAATCGAACCGGAGACACTACTGTTATATGTTAAGTTTATTAATAATCGGAATAATAACCAAGTTAGACACACAGTCCAGTGGTGGACTGTGTGTATGTTTAATCACAGGACACGAGTTCGAGTCCGGTCTACTGCATCGATCCGGACAATTATTCAAACTTTTTAATACGGCATAAATGAAAAGGCTTAGTTTGTATTTAAGAATAATAAAAATCAGTTTGGTTAACAAGTTGGACACACACTCCAGCGGTGGACTGTGTGTTAACTAAACCCACAGGTCCCGGGTTCGAGAGCTGTGGAGCGCACCGGTCCGATTCATTAAAATCGTTTTTAAAAATAAATGATTTTCAGTTTAATCTAACTAATATATAAATATAATTAAAAACAGAAATATTTCGGGTTAGACACGTAGCTCAGTTGGTAGAGCTGCGTGCACGCGTACGGGAGGTCTCGGGTTCGAGCCTCACTCAGCGCACATATACTCGCATTCGAACCGGTCAAAGTCAACGGTCAACGGTCAATGGTCAACGGTCAAAAAAAGTCAACTTTTTTTATTATTTTTATTTATTTATTTTAATTAAAAATACTTAAAAATAACATTTTTAAGGTTAGAAAATAGCCTTGAACTCACAAAAATACACCCAACAATCCTACTAAAATGGATTAATAAAATCCGTTTACTTACCGAACCATAATGTTATTTATCTAGGTTAATTTCACTCGTGGTTAAAACCACTTCGCGTGCATTCAACATCATCAACCGAACGCACCCACTGTGAGTGAATCTTACAACTCCCCCTTTTTAATTACACGTTTTGGGGTGTGTCATGTGTCACAAAATAATTAACTCGTTTATTTAAACTTGTTCCATACCATATCGTGATCTAAACTTAGATTGTTTATATTGTTGTGATTACGTATTTCATTTTGTTAAATTATATGAAATTCATTCATTAAGCCATCAGTTCCTCGTGGGAGACGAGTTGAACAACGCGTGCCTCAAAACCAATCCATTATTGTTCATGTGTGTATCATTGAGTTGTTATTGTTTGTACTTATGTCTTTCATATTATCATGTTTATGCAATTCATTCATTAGGCCCATCAGTTCCTTGTGAGAGACGAGTAGAGCAACGCGTGCCTCTAAACGTTCCATTATTGTTCATGTGTGCTTTATTTAATATCTAATGATTGTTGAATAAGTTTACATCTATTTTTACTCATGTGTGGTTGTGCACTCATTTCATAATCAATTAAATGAACTTGTTCAAATGTTTTCCATAGGATTCACTCGCCAACTTTTTGTTGATCCAAAAACCCTTTTACACATGATACAGGTGAACAGGTTGAAGCAAGGAAAACATAGGAAACGCCTTAGAAGAATACAAAGAAGCTTAGATTGATGTTAGGTCATGATGTAATTATAGTTGTAAATTTCCTATTAAATTGTATTTAATGAATATGAAACGTATAATAAATGTCATGAGCTTTGATGATAACCCAATCATGCCCCGGTCACCTTTTCCGCTGCGGGTCGGGGTGTGACAGAGCTGCTCTATACGCGATTGATTGACGATGATCGATCAGGTACATATTATATTAGTTTACATACATGCATGAATACATACGTACATACACATATTATAGATTGTTATATTCTTTTTTTAGAAGTTGTGGACTATATGTAAGAGGTCTGGGTGAAAGAGTATAATGAAAGGTTTGTTTCAGCATGAACTAACACCAGCCCTAACTTTGTCAACATACAACCACATAACTGAAAGCGAACATGCCCACTTTAAGAGATACCTTAAGGGGCAAAACAACTCGCTCCATGGACTTGTGTTGCTTGTTGACAAAGTGGTAGAGTCACAACTCATAGCAATAAAGCTCATTTTTCAAGATAGTCGGTCCGTGCAAATGGGGACCACAAATACCATTCTTTGATAACCTACGTGGTAATGTTTCCCATAAAGCTTTAGAGTTATTTCTTGTCGAGAAGAAAAAGTTTGATGTGTTGCGGGTAGCAAGGGGACATGTGGCGGCTTTTTACGGGTTGTGGGTTGGTAGGTGCTTGTGTGATGGAGTAGTGGCAAGATACATAAAAAAGATACAGGCTTCAGCCGCTTATTATACTTCATATGAATAACCCCACCCTTTTAACTATGATTTTGTAATACAGATTACAAAATTCCCCTTATCGCGATAGACAAATTCTAGGTAAGACTTAATTTATCAGCAGAACACTTAAGAATGACAATAGTAATCTTTAGGAGGAAATGGATAAAGTCACACAACAACTAAAGATGCAATCCATGCTAGTATCAAAAAGTTTGTTGTCAAAGATAAAGGCGGTGATGAATTTAAGTATGACTAACCATCAACCGCCTGAGGTATAACAAGATACTCGCAAGTGCCAACAACAAAAGCACCACAATAAAGAAAGAAGGAGGTTGCGAGATGTAAACATACCCAATCACAAAGGAACAGGGACACTCAAAAGCTAGTTGTGCAACACAGTCGTTTAAAGAATACTAAAGCTAAAAAGACAGTTTCGAATGAACATTTTCCACTATATGTAGGGGACGGGTACGTAAACACTCATACATACGTACATACATACATACATCTTCCCCGATAAAGATTTTCCACTATGTATTGGGCATTGACATGTACAATCACATGATCGACCGTTTTAAGGATCAGCTTCCATCTATGTTTCGGAGATACATAACATATATAGAAGATGCCCAGCCGGACGTTAACTGTGGCTTTGGATCCTTAGCTATGGGTTAAGCATTGGAGCAAATGGGTGGTTATTTTTCTTCCAACAGTTGCTGGACGAGATGTTCATTAACAAATATCGATAGTGGCCTATTCTAGACGGTTTCAAACAAGGACATTACAATTAAATATATTGAATTTTACATTGGTTTAACGTTGAATCTGCACCAAAGGCATGTTAGATATTGTTGGCCTATGTGGGATTGTTGGTGGCTCAGAAATTTGGTGTGATTGTTCATCATTTAAGCAATGGTGGTTGTCAAACTTTCTTTCCCTTGTTCGAGGGTCCGGAGGTTTACACTAACTATGGTGTCTTAGCGATTGCTTATGGGGAAGTCACCATTTCATCATTGTAAGTTAACTGAAGGTGGTCCATTGGACAACCCTCAAGTGCTTTAAAACGATCAATATTCCGCACTTAATTGGGTTAATTATTATGATTTGATAACTATGGTGTATATGGCTTTGTAGGTACCGAAGAGCATAAACAAGCGGTTTTAACGTGCTTTGATGGGAGCTTGCACTTGACCAAGAGAAGATGAAGATTTGGAGAGTTGAAAAAAGATCAAAAAGGGAAAATCTGCTGACCACTGTAAGCTACGGTGGGCGCCGTAGCTTACGGTGGTGTCTAATATTTATATGCACCGTAAGCCAATCTCTTGGGGTCGTAAGGAAATTTTGCCCACTGTAAGCTACGGTGGGCACCGTAGCTTACGGTGGCGACCTGCGAGAAAAGTGTAACTGCCCTCTTTAAACCGGTTTTCAAGAGTCTTTTGGTATGTAAATCATTGGAGACGTTTTCGCAGAGTTCTAGAGGCGATTTGGAGTGTGTTTGGTCCAAGAACAATTTCTAACATTTTGTTTAGTGTTTATGATTCCTATGAACATAACATTTGAATGTGTGATGATTTGCAAGACCATGAGTGGCTAAACTCATGTGATCTTCCTAGGTGGAAGGTTGGCTTGAAACAACTGTGTTTTTATCCTTAATTTATAGAATAATAGACTTGCTATGTTTGTAGTTTATTATGGTGTTTGATTATTTGTTTGTAAACTGTTGATTGATGTTTTGATCTTAACCTTAATCGTACGTTCTTGGTGATCGTTGACAATCGAGATATCACGGGAGGATTTAGGGTTGGATATTGGTTAATTGGTCATCGGATAACAACATCGCATCTTTGTGATCCGAGTACTTAGTTCCTTTTATCACGAACAAATAGTCATACAAGAGTCATGTCTATGTGATTCTTTCTAGTTGGATTTAAAACATAAGTGTTCATTGAAACCGGAACCTTAGGATGATTACTTGCTTCTAATCTGTTTTAACAATAAATAGTTGACTTGCAATTTATTTAATTTTAAAACAGATCACCAAAAATCCTGAATTCATTTTCTAGCATTTAGATTAATTAGTCAATTTAGTATAAACTTAAAATAGCACACATTTCACAAACTCCCTGTGTTCGATACCCACTAACCGCTAGCTATTAGTAGTATTTAGATTAAATTTACGTGAGACTACGACTTCAGTCAAATTCTGGCGCCGTTGCTGGGGATGGGTGTGATGACAGGTTGAAGAAGAATTTGGAGGTTATGAAGAAGAGGGTTACTATTACGGAGGAAATGGAGGTAATTTGGGACCTCAAGGAGGAATGGTTTACCCACAAAGGCAACAAATGGAACAAATTCAAGAAGTGGTTAGGCAACCCACGGGGGTACAACCAATTCGTCTACAAGGGCCACAATTTCAACGACCAATGCCTCTACAACAAGTTCAACTTCAACATCAACAACCTCAATTTCAAAGGCCGATGCAACAACCTCATTATCAACAACAGTTTGCACCTCAAGGACTAAGGCAAGGTCAAACGGGTCGACCAAGAGTACCATTGGGTGCTCCGCGAATACATCACCGAGAGGTAGTCAGGGGAATTGAAGCACATTTTGGGCCGATTATCACTAATAACCCTTCTCCGGTGGTGATACCTCATCACCCGGATGGAAGGACATTTGAGGTTAGAACAACCGCACTTCAAAGTTTGCCAAAGTATATAGGGCTAGCAACGGAGGAACCGTACTTCCATTTGGAGACATATGATTCTATTTGCAACACTATGGGAGCGCAAGGTTTTTCTTCGGATGATGTCAAGTTGGTACTCTTCCAATTCTCTTTGGAAGATATGGCAAAAAGATGGTTCCATACTTTACCCTCCACATCAATATACACATGGGCCTACATACAACAAGGTTCTTTGTAACGCCCCAAAACTCAAATTGTTTAATTCGCTAGTATGTGTCCATTTTTTATAGTATGAAATAAAATAACTAGGCTATTTAATCTAGTTAAATATGATAAAAACTATCAAAGAAAGAAAGTTGTGTCAATTATGTTTTAGTAACAAACAAGAGGGACTAGACTTGGTAAATGGGGTTGAAGTTTAATAAATTAGCCTAAGTATGTGTAGTGTGTGTGTGTCGTACATGAAAAGGAAGAAAGGAGAAAACCCTTTCTTGAATGAAGATGCAATTCAACCCCAAATCAAGGTCCGAATCGAATGGAAAACATTGCATGAATGAAGATTTCTCACCATCTAGCTTTAACAAACATGTGGTAAGTTGTAATTTTTGATTTGGAGATTTTGTATTAAGTGGTTTTATGATCAATCTATGAATTGTACGAAATTGAGTATAAAGATGTGTTAGAATCATCAAATAAGACTTGAATTATGAATGATTTTAAGTAATTTGATGATTGAAGTTGAAACCCACCGTTGATGGTGAAAGTAGTAACATGGGTGAATCATCGATGTCCAAATCATGTGCAAATTCGATTGATTAGGTGATATGATGAAAACTTCCAAGTTAGGTTGAATATTGTCACACCCTGACCCGCAGCGGAATAAGAGTCGGGGCATAATTGGGTTATCACCAAAGCTCATGATATTTACTAATATGTTTCATATTTATTAAAGTCAAAGTTACATTTCCAAATATCCAAACATGTCCATACAATAGAAAGAAAATAAACCAAACATAACAATCCCAAACTCTAAATCATTTTATTCTTCTAGTCCAATCCTATGTGTTTCTGGCTGCTGCTGGTTCACCTTTATCATGTGTTAAAAATGGGGGTTTTTGGGTCAACATAAGTTGGCGAGTGAACCTTATTAGATAAACATTTATTAATGATTTACTTGTTAGTTTATCAATGAAAAATTGTGCATAATCATAAATGAGCAAATGTAAATAATCAAGCAGTGGCAAATAGCAATCACAACTATAACATACAACAACATATGATAGCATACATGAACAAACCAACATCATACGATAAATAACATAAATGAAACTGTGCGATCAAGGCTCAATCAAACGGAGCCGATCGTATTGCATGTACTGAAAATGAAAATGTCTGTGCGATCAAGGCTCAATCAAACGGAGCCGATCGTATGTGGGCACGCCAGGTTCACGCTCATAATGAAATGGGGAACATGCTCAATGCTCATAATGTAATGGGGAGCGGCGGCCTATGAAATTGCATGTACTGAAAATAATAAATTGCATCTAACAATAACTACACAACAGTTGAAACAAACTGAATACACATGTTCATGATATGATGTATGCACCATGGTTTAAATATAATATATATAACAAGACACATGATACACCCCAAAACGTGATTAAAACGGGGAATTTGTAAAGATTCACTCACATTGGGTGCGTTTGAATGGAGATGATAAGATGCGCACGAGTCGGGAGAGATGAACAACGAGAATTTCTAACCTAAATAATGGCGAAAAAATATAGTAAATGAGTGAATTTTATTAAGGATTTTAATGGAATTTTTAGATATATTATTGTGAGTTTAAGGCTATTTTCTATCTTTAAAAATGTTATTTTTAAGTATTTTTAATTGATTTGAATTAAATTAAATAAATAAAAATATAAAAAAAATTGTTTATTTTGCGTTGACCGTTGACCGTTGACCTGTTGACCTGTTGACCGGTTCGGTCAGGGTGCAAGGATGCGCTGGGTGAGACTCGAACCCGAGACCTCCCGTAGGTGTGCACGCAGCTCTACCAACTGAGCTACGTGTCTAACCCGAAATAATCTTGTTTTTAATTATATTTATATACTAATTCGATTTATTCAAAATTTATTTGTTTTTAGAAAAAGATTTTAAATCATCGAACCGGTGCCGTTAACCAGACTCGAACGCGTGACGTGCGACTTAGTGTTGCACACAGTCCACCGCTGGACTGTGTGTCTAACCTGGTTAATATCTCGGTTTTTATTATACTTAACAACTAACGGGTTAACCCGGTTCAGCTTTAATCAAAAAGGCATTTTATTACTTAGAGGATGCGTGTATCAAGAATCGAACTCGGGACGTGTATGTTTTTTTTATTTGCACACAGTCAACCGCTGGACTGTGTGTCTAACCCGTTTATAATTCCGATTTTAATTAGTCTTATGACATATCCGAACTCGTCTTCTTCGTTCAAAACACATACATCAGTCAAAGAAACTAATACGTGATTAATTCAGTTAATGAACAAGATGAACAATTGGAAAGTATTGAATCGAAGAGTTTGGGGAAAGAAAATACCGAACAGATCGTCTTCTTCAGAAAATCCGGCGAAGCTCGTCGGCTCTGTTTTGGAACCTTCGGCTGTTAGAATTAATTAACAGGTTGGAGGGATTAGATGTGAAATTGAACTAATGAGTAATGATTATCAGTATGTTTGAAAGAGCATACCGGTTAACAGCGAGTTTCCGACAAATCCAGGAGTTTTCCGGTGAAAACAGAAAGTCCAGCAATGTCGTCTGTGGTTGATTATGAGCGATGGGTTAATGTTAGTAAGGTTCTAACAATTGATTGAAACAGTAAAGTCGAGGTATTTTACCGGTTTGAGTTGAGTCTCGGTTTTCCGGCGACTTGCAGAGAATTCCGGCGATGATCAGAAAGCACTTCCGACAACCAGAAAATAGAATAAACACAGAATTAGAAGCTTTGGGAATGAAATTGAATCGCGAGATGAGTGTTTTGTTGAAGTAATTTCAGAATAAAAGTTTTCGGTTATAAAAACCAAACAACACCTGAATTTAAGTTCATTAACGTCGAATTGATTTAAGATATCGGTTTTATCAGTTATGATCAAGATTCCGCGAGAGATCAAACGTCTTGATCGGTTTGAAAGCCGATATCGGTTTCAGTTGGCGTAACAGGTTGACTCTCAGTTGCATATATGACTTAATTGTTCCCAGAACTTCACAAAATGATCAAGTGGCGGAGCGGTTGAAGAGATGTGTGTTAATGCTTTGTGTAACCTTTGGCTGACCCGGGTTCGAAACCCGGCAGCAGTATTTTATTTTTATTTCATTATTTTTAGTACATTTTCTAAAATAAATTTTATATACTAATATGCTTAGTAATTATGTATCGTTTAAAATTAATTTGGGCATTAAATACGCAACGAAATTTTTAACTGATTGTTCGGTTGATAAACGAAGCGGGTTTGGTAAATCCGGTTTTTGGCGGATGTTACAGTATCCCCTACTTTTAGAAATTTCCTCCCGAAATTTAAGTAATAGTAGTAGGAAAAATGTGCGGGTATTTTTCGCGCATTGAGTCTTCACGTCCCTAAGTAAACTCAGGTCCCCGTTTCGACTCCCAGCGTACCCTAACAATTGGAATGAGACTTCGTCGTAAACGTTTCTCCCCGAAGTCCATGATTTCTACTCGTCTTTCAATAAAATGCATAGATTCATCAATCTGAATATCTTCTAGAGGAATGTGGAGGTTTTCATCAGCGAGGCACTTATTCAAGTTCGACACGTGGAATGTGGGATGAATCCTGTTGAGTTCTTCTGGTAGATCAAGCTTGTATGCTACAGGTCCTACTCTTTCGAGTATCTTGAAAGGTCCTACGTAGCGTGGTGCTAGCTTGCCTTTTTGACCAAAACGAACTACTCCCTTCCACGGTGACACTTTTAGAAGTACATGATCACCAATGTTAAACTCTAAAGGCTTCCGTCGTTTATCTGCATAACTCTTTTGACGACTCTGAGCCGCTAGGAGATTGTTTCGGATTTGATGGATCTTGTCTGTGGTTTCTTGGATCAATTCTGGACCAGTGATTTGAGCTTCCCCAATTTCGTGCCAACATACAGGAGATCGACACTTACGACCATATAAGGCTTCGAAAGGTGCCATGCCGATACTTGAATGATAGCTGTTGTTGTACGAAAATTCAACTAATGGTAGGTGGGCGTCCCAATTTCCCTTGAAGTCTATGACACATGCTCGAAGCATATCTTCAAGAGTTTGAATGGTGCGCTCAGATTGTCCATCAGTTTGAGGGTGATAGGCGGTACTGAGATCTAATCGTGTACCCATAGCGGATTGTACTGCTTGCCATGTTCGTGAAGTGAAACGACCATCACGATCAGAAATAATGCTTAACGGTACCCCATGTCGGCTTACGATTTCGCTGATATAAATACGAGCAAGCTTTTCGTTCTTGAAATCTTCGCGGATAGGAATAAAGTGAGCTGATTTTGTAAGTCGGTCAATTATTACCCATATAGTGTCATACCCACCAGAAGTGCGAGGTAACCCGGTAATGAAGTCCATGGTTATATTTTCCCACTTCCATACAGGTATTTCAGGTTGGACCAGAAGTCCTGAGGGTCTTTGGTGTTCAGCTTTCACCTTGGAACATGTAAGGCACTTAGAAACAAAAACAGCAATATCCTTCTTCATTCCAGGCCACTAATAGGTGTATCGTAGGTCTCGATACATCTTATCGGCTCCTAGGTGTATAGAGTATCGCGTTTTGTGAGCTTCATTCATAAGAATATCACGAAGGTTGTTGTGGTTAGGAATCCAGATACGATCTAGGTAGTACAGAATACCGTCAGATTTAGTTTCAATTTTTAGCTCAGCTCCACAGGACATCTCCTTTCGTACATCATCTTCCGTTATTGAAACGTGTTGGGCTTCTCGAATTTGATCTTTAATGTCAGTTATGATTTGCGAACATAAAAGACGAATGGAGTTTGCATAACCCTTTCGACTAAGTGCATCAGCCACCACATTTCTTTGCCAAGGTGGTATCTAATTTCACAGTCGTAGTCATTTAGAAGTTCGACCCATCTTCGTTGCCTCATGTTTAACTCCTTTTGATTGAAGATATGTTGAAGACTTTTGTGGTCAGTGTATATTTCACACTTAGTACCATAGAGATAATGTCTCCATATCTTAAGAGCGAACACAACGGCTCCAAGTTCTAGGTCATGGGTGGTGTAGTTCTTTTCATGCGTCTTGAGTTGTCTCGAAGCATAAGCTATAACTTTCCCTCTTTGCATTAGAACGCAGCCCAATCCTTGCCCTGACGCGTCGCAATAGACCACAAAATCATCACAACCTTCAGGAAGAGTGAGGATTGGTGCATCGCAAAGTTTTTGTTTAAGGGTTTAGAAGGCTTCCTCTTGCTTGGGTCCCCATATGAAAGGTTTTCCCTTATGAGTTAAAGCCGTGAGTGGTACAGCAATGCGAGAGAAGTTTGAGATGAAACGACGATAATAGCCAGCTAGACCAAGAAAAGATCTTATTTCAGTTGGTGTACGTGGAGCTTGCCATTCTTGTACCGCTTTGATCTTTGAGGGGTCGACATGTGTTCCCTTGTCATTGACTACATGTCCGAGGAATTGCACCTCTTTTAACCAAAATTCGCATTTGGAGAATTTAGCGTAAAGCTTTTCATTCTCTAGAAGTGTAAGGATGAGTCGAAGATGATGCTCATGATCAGATTTAGACTTTGAATAAATAAGAATGTCGTCGATGAAGACTATCACAAATCGATCAAGATAAGGTTTGCAGACTCTGTTCATTAGGTCCATGAAGACAGCTGGTGAGTTGGTTAAACCAAATGGCATGACCATGAATTCATAATGGCCATAACGAGTTCGGAAAGCAGTCTTTGGGACGTCTTCTTCATGTACTCTAAGTTGATGATAGCCAGATCGAAGGTCGATTTTTGAAAAGCAGTTGGCACCTTGAAGTTGGTCAAGAAGATCATCAATGCGAGGTAAAGGATAGCGATTCTTGATTGTTAACTTGTTGAGCTCTCTGTAGTCGATGCACATAACGATCCATCTTTCTTCTATACGAAAAGAACAGGTGCACCCCAAGGCAATGAACTAGGACGTATGAATCCCTTGTCAGTCAACTCTTGTAATTGACTGGCTAGCTCTTGCATTTCAGAGGGGGCTAACCTATAAGGAGACTTTGCAACTGGTGTAGCACCAGGTATAAGATCAATACGGAATTCGACTTCTCTAACTGGAGGAAGTCCTGAAATGTCGTCAGGAAACACTTGCGGGAAATCTTTTACTACTGGAATGTCTTCAAGTTTCTTCTCCATGGTTCCCTTTTTGATGATATGAGCTAAAAACGCGACATAATTCTTGCGAAGATATTTTTGAGCTTGAAGACAAGACATTAATCTGAGTCCTTTCGACGAGGTTTCTCCAAGATTCGAAGAGTCTGACCGTTTGAAAGAGGAATACGTATAAATTTTTCGCGACATACAACTTCTGCCTGATGTTGACTGAGCCAGTCCATACCAATTATGATATCAAAACTTCCCAGCTTCATAGGAATAAGGTCGACTGAGAAGTCGTGGTCGTTTAATGTGAGTGTACAGTTGCGAATAATAGAGTTTAATGAAACTGGTTTCCCGTCAGCAACTTCTACCGTTATAGATTCCATGAGCTTATCACGATTTTGGTTTAGGATAGGTTCAAATTCTAAGGACACAAAACTTCTATCCGCACCAGTATCAAATAATATGGATGCATATCTACCATTTATAAGGAACGTACCGTTAACCACATTGCCGTCAGCTCTGGCCTGGTTAGCGTTGGTATTGAAAGCTCTTCCTCTTGCAGGTGGAGGAGCTTTGGTTTGCTTGATTCACCGGATTGGCTTGGGCCTGAGCATGAATAATGTTTACCAACCTTGGACAAGTGTTTCTGAAATGGCTTTGGTCTCCGCAATTGTAGCAAGCCCGCATAGGTTGGCCCATAGGATAATTGGGTTGGTAATATGTTTGGGCTAGGTGTTGGGTGGGTGGTAATAGTAGGAGTTGTTGGGCTTGACCCATTATTTGTTGGTGGGTTTGGGTGGAAGGCTGGTGGCAGTTCGTTCGTTGAGGCATGCGGCAGGTTTGAGCCGTATGACCTGCGCGACCACAGCCGGCGCAATGCTGGCAAGGATAATCAGGAGAATGGTGATATTGGCAACGGTTGCATTTTGGTAACGGGCCAGTGTAAGGTCTTCTGTATGGTGCGGGTGAAGGGGCAACCTGGGTAATGGGTGCAGCAGGAATAGGATAATTGGTTTGTGTGACGGTGAAGTTTCTTGTGCTTCGATTCCTTTTACCAGTAAACTTCGAGGAGGAACCAGAATGGTTTGAAGTTTGAGCCTCAATGGGGGCTTTCTTCTTCTCCACTTTGAATTTCCGTTTCGAATGCGATTTTCGGTCAGTTCAGTGGCTAGTTCCATAGCAGCTTCAAGTGTTGCTGGTGAAGTACTGAGAACTGAATCTTGAATTTTCGAGGGAAGACCTCGAATATAATGCTCGATCAAGCGATAAGTTGGGGTGAACAAGTTAGGGACCATTTGGTTCAACTCTAAGAACCTCTTGTTGTAGATGGTATGATCTCCCTCCTTTTGCTTTAAAGAATGAAATTCGTCCTCCAACTTTTTAATCTCACTCCTAGGACAGAAACGCCTAGTCATGATTTCCCTTAACTCCTCCCACATCAAGGCCATTGCATCATCAATTCCCCTCTTCCCCTTTTCAGTATTCCACCAGGTGAGAGCTACCCCAAATAGTCTCCCGGTGGGTATCGAACCTTGCGATCCTCAGGACAATCGCAGTTGAGAAAAGTGTTTTCCATCTCCTCAAACCAGTGGAGGAGAGCAGTGACACCTTCAGTCCCTTCAAATTTAGGAGGATCACAAGACTTGAAATGCTTATATGAGCATTTGCTGGTAGGAGGGTTGCCGATGTTCTGGTCGTCTTGTTGGGGAGGGTTAGTAGGATTTGTAGGAGGGCTTGTTTACTTGGACCACAATGTCAGGCAGTATCGTGGCCATTTGTTTCGCGATTTGTGTGGCCAAGCGTTCCTGAGACCTTCCTGATCTTTTACCCCTTCGTTGTTGTCTGGACGACATCTACAGGAACATACATAAGAAGATTGTGAGTTTATGGAGTCTTTTTAGGTGTCATGTGTCTTTAAGAAAAGTGAAAATAACATAAATATCAATAATGCAACTACATCCATAGGATGTCTTGGGTTTGCTCATGTTGGGCCTCAAATGTCCCCCATACCTTCACCTATATAGTCATGTGGGCCCCCATGGCTATTGGCTTGGTAGGATTCACATTAGTATTGGCGATTTAACACTTGCATCACCCGAATGCAAACCACAAAATATGTTTATGAGATGTATGGTCGGAATGTGTCCAGGAGTAGACACAATGACAACTCAAAGTGGGGTTAGCTCACACGACGTTTGGTATAGCATGCTTTGGCCTAATAGGTACTTCGTACTCTCATCGTTAGTCCCCAGGTAGGCAAACTGGTCCTTTATTTTGGATTTATACGAATGCCAGCCTAGACAGGACGTTCCGACTACCGGTACTGATACCCTTCCAGTTACTACATGCCCGTCATAAGAACTCACTTTGATGAGATTTGAAAACACAAAAAAATCATTGTAAAAGCAATCATGATGTGGTGTGTGCTTTCATGGATGTGATATGTTATGAGAATATGATTCATGATAGGCATTTATGATAATACATACTTATGAACATGCTTGCATAAAATTGAATGTAACATTTAACATAAAACATATAAACATCATGAAATTTGGCATTTAACACACAAAAAATCTTATAAGTTTCTAATCAACTATAGTATAGGCTCTAAGGGTCTAATAACCTATCCTATATCCCTATAGTCATGGCTCTGATACCAATCTGTCACACCCCGACCCGCAGCGGAATAAGAGTCGGGGCATAATTGGATTATCACCAAAGCTCATGATATTTACTAATATGTTTCATATTTATTAAAGTCAAAGTTACATTTCCAAATATCCAAACATGTCCATACAATAGAAGAAAATAAACCAAACATAACAATCCCAAACTCTAAATCATTTTATTCTTCTAGTCCAATCCTATGTGTTTCTGGCTGCTGCTGGTTCACCTGTATCATGTGTAAAAATGGGGGTTTTTGGGTCAACATAAGTTGGCGAGTGAACCTTATTAGATAAACATTTATTAATGATTTACTTGTTAGTTTATCAATGAAAAATTGTGCATAATCATAAATGAGCAAATGTAAATAATCAAGCAGTGGCAAATAGCAATCACAACTATAACATACAACAACATATGATAGCATACATGAACATACCAACATCATACGATAAATAACATAAATGAAACTGTGCGATCAAGGCTCAATCAAACGGAGCCGATCGTATTGCATGTACTGAAAATGAAAATGTCTGTGCGATCAAGGCTCAATCAAACGGAGCCGATCGTATGTGGGCACGCCAGGTTCACGCTCATAATGAAATGGGGAACATGCTCAACGCTCATAATGTAATGGGGAGCGGCGGCCTATGAAATTGCATGTACTGAAAATAATAAATTGCATCTAACAATAACTACACAACAGTTGAAACAAACTGAATACACATGTTCATGATATGATGTATGCATCATGGTTTAAATATAATATATATAACAAGACACATGATACACCCCAAAACGTGATTAAAACGGGAATTTGTAAAGATTCACTCACATTGGGTGCGTTTGAATGGAGATGATAAGATGCGCACGAGTCGGGAGAGATGAACAACGAGAATTTCTAACCTAAATAATGGCGAAAAAATATAGTAAATGAGTGGATTTTATTAAGGATTTTAATGGAATTTTTAGATATATTATTGTGAGTTTAAGGCTATTTTCTATCTTTAAAAATGTTATTTTTAAGTATTTTTAATTGATTTTTAAATTAAATTAAATAAATAAAAATATAAAAAAAACAGTTTATTTTGCGTTGACCGTTGACCGTTGACCTGTTGACCTGTTGACCGTTCGGTCAGGGTGCAAGGATGCGCTGGGTGAGACTCGAACCCGAGACCTCCCGTACGTGTGCACGCAGCTCTACCAACTGAGCTACGTGTCTAACCTGAAATAATCTTGTTTTTAATTATATTTATATACTAATTCGATTTATTCAAAATTCATTTGTTTTTAGAAAAATATTTTAAATCATCGAACCTGTGCCGTTAACCAGACTCGAACGTGTGACGTGCGACTTAGTGTTGCACACAGTCCACCGCTGGACTGTGTGTCTAACCTGGTTAATATCTCGGTTTTTATTATACTTAACAACTAACGGGGTTAACCCGGTTCAGCTTTAATCAAAAGGCATTTTATTACTTAGAGGATGCGTGTATCAAGAATCGAACTCGGGACGTGTATGTTTTTTTTTTTTTGCACACAGTCCACCGCTGGACTGTGTGTCTAACCCGTTTATAATTCCGATTTTAATTAGTCTTATGACATATCCGAACTCGTCGTCTTTCGTTCAAAACACAGACATCAGTCAAAGCAACTAATACGTGATTAATTCAGTTAATGAACAAGATGAACAATTGGAAAGTATTGAATCGAAGAGTTTGGGGAAAGAAAATACCGAAAGATCGTCTTCTTTAGAAAATCCGGCGAAGCTCGTCGGCTCTGTTTTGGAACTTTCGGCTGTTAGAATCAATTAACAGGTTGGAGGGATTAGATTGAAATTGAACTAATGAGTAATGATTATCAGTATGTTTGAAAGAGCATACCGGTTAACAGCGAGTTTCCGACAATCCAGGAGTTTTCCGGTGAAAACAGAAAGTCCAGCAATGTCGTCTGTGGTTGATTATGAGCGATGGGTTAATGTTAGTAAGGTTCTAACAATTGATTGAAACAGTAAAGTCGAGGTATTTTACCGGTTTGAGTTGAGTCTCGGTTTTCCGGCGACTTGCAGAGAATTCCGGCGATGATCAGAAAGCACTTCCGACAACCAGAAAATAGAATAAACACAGAATTAGAAGCTTTGGGAATGAAATTGAATCGCGAGATGAGTGTTTTGTTGAAGTAATTTCAGAATGAAAGTTTTCGGTTATAAAAACCAAACAACACCTGAATTTAAGTTCATTAACGTCGAATTGATTTAAGATATCGGTTTTATCTGTTATGATCAAGATTCCGCGAGAGATCAAACGTCTTGATCGGTTTGAAAGCCGATATCGGTTTCAGTTGGCGTAACAGGTTGACTCTCAGTTGCATATATTACTTAATTGTTCCCCATAACTTCACAAAATGATCAAGTGGCGGAGCGGTTGAAGAGATGTGTGTTAATGCTTTGTGTAACCTTTGGCTGACCCGGGTTCGAAACCCGGCAGCAGTATTTTATTTTTATTTCATTATTTTTAGTACATTTTCTAAAATAAATTTTATATACTAATATACTTAGTAATTATGTATCGTTTAAAATTAATTTGGGCATTAAATACGCAACGAAATTTTTAACTGATTGTTCGGTTGATAAACGAAGCGGGTTTGGTAAATCCGGTTTTTGGCGGATGTTACAAATATGGTATGAAGTTAGTTTGATGTTTTGTAGTGTTGATGATTGAAAATAAGAACTTGGAAGATTATACATTAATTAGTTGTACGATGTGCATAAATGGTGTACGCACACCAAGTGTTTGATGAAATGCCTAGTATACATTAGAATGTGAAATTATATGCTAAACAATTAATGAATATTAGTAGGATGTGGTAATGACATGATTAATGTTAAGTAAACATGAAAAATGCAATGTAGAAGGATTTCATGAGAAGGTGTTAGTTGTAGAATTATAAAAGAATCACTAGTATGGAGGAAATTGAATATGATGGTGTATGCATATAACTAGGTGATATCATGGTTGAATATATATTACATAATGAGTATGAAATGTATATAGTGTTTTTAGTATAGCCGAATATGATGACACGGATATATGAGGTTAAGTTGAAAGTTTATATGGTAAACCATTGACTTCTGAAAGTCAACTGCACATAAGAAGCATGGTTAGACTTGTTTATTATTTGGCGCGTGTTATATCAATATGTGTTATGATGATGACATGATGGATTATATGAGTTTCAATAGATGTGATTTTGGGTACATGTTTTATGCTTGTTAGAAATGACTAATGAAAGTCAAATGTGAGTTATGCATTCGGTATGATCGTTAATGTGTACAATCATTTATGCTAACAAGAATGCGTTTGCAATGACTTGAGAGTATAGGGATCATGTCAAGATGAATGGAAGCATGGAGGGCTAACGGGTCAAAAGAAGGCAAGGTAACGGATACAAATACGGATACTAAGGTAAGTGATTTCCGAACTAAAATATACTATTATGTAATGAGTTTTGATTGTACAAAAAGATAGAAATCATGAATCGATGGGTAAGTAATGGCAGGTCAAAAGTAAATAAGATCGTATTGAGTGAGATAAAGATTTGCTATGATGAGAGCTCTCGTCAAGTTCAAACGGTCAAAACGTAGAAAGTATTGTTGTAGCGGGTCATGAGTAGTTAACTATGTTAGAGATAACTTGGTATAGTGCACTATTCGGGTTGAGTTCTAGTTTGGCGGATAGTTTGGAATTATGGAAAATGTGAAAGAATAATGTTCGGGAGTCCCTTGGGTATTTGGAAAGATAAACAGGAAGAGAAAAGAAATGGGATTGTCCACCGTAAGCTACGGTAGGTCAGCCGTAGCTTACGGTCAAGTAAGCTAAGGAAAACAGCAGCAGTCAACCGTAACCTATGGCTGGGAGCCGTAGGTTACGGCGGGGCTTCCATCCAGAAATTTTTGTTTTCTTCGATTCCAGACCCCGTGGGCCTATTCCCAAGCCCCGTTATACTTCTAAATTGTACCCCAATCTTACTAAATAGCTTGTGAGGTATGGAAGAGTATGGAATTCGTTGTTGAGCTCTCGAAATGTATCCCAAACTAAATGAAGAGTCTCTTTGAGGTGCGGTAAGCGTGTACATAAGCATAAGTGGGAAGGGTATACGTTTGGAGACATGTATGTGTATGGATTTACCTACTTGTTAGTGACGAAATCCGTAGGTAGCATGAATGCAAATGAGCACACAACGTAGGTTCGTTTGTATGAGACCTCTATATATATATATAACACACATCCTTGTGACTAAGATTTGTTAGTATAATTATAAGAGACGTAAGAGCCTAAATATGGATGTAATGTATATGAATGTATGTATGAATAAATATATGTATATAAGTATATATGTATATATGCATGAAGTGGGTTTTAATGTATACGAAAGAATAGGGCTTGTGTATATGTATACAAGGCTCCAATACGATTGAGTATTAACTTACTAATTACGTACTCTGAGAATGACTTGAAAGTGCAGATATACTATCGTTGACCTTGTGAAGATTTGATATTGGGATGCAAGATTGTACCCGAAGGATAATCGAAGAGATTAATATGAGTAGAAAGAATGTGACGTGATCATTTAATTACGTATGTTTAGATTATGAATAATGTTACCAAATACTAATGATGTGGATTCATGTGGTGATTGTAGGTTGCATGAAATCATCTTCATTATGGAGTTTAAGCGGTTGAAGATCGAGGCTAAGAACAAGGATTGTGCGGAAAGAGCGATCACATAGTTTGAATTATATATTACTCTTGACGCGTTAAATAAGTATGATTCTCGAAAATATTTTCAAGTAAATGTTCGACATTTATAAATTGAACCTTCAAGTATGTCTTACAGATAATAAAGAAAGAAATTTTGAGTCGTATTTTTCCGCTGCGTCTCTTTTAGCTAAAACGTGTTAGGGTGTTACATTCTTGGAAGAGCTTTTCACGGCCCAAAAGACTAATGAGGCTAGACGGAGCTTGAGAAGTTTTCAACAACAACCGGGTGAGATGTTTCATGAAGCATTCGAGAGGTTTAACATGATGTTAAAAAATTGTCCTCACCATGGCATTGCACTTGGGGAGTTATTGAATGCTTTTCATGAGGGGTTGAGTTCGGAAGATGCTCGTGATTTAATGTCAATTACTAATGGTACGTTTGGTACTAATTATGAGCAAGACGATTGGGCATTTTTGGAGCAAATGGCGATCACGTCTAAAAGAAAAGCACAATCCTCAAGAAGGGCAAGGCATTTTATTACAGGACCTCAAGTTTATGCAGTAGATGATGGAGGGGTACACGCAACCAATTAAGTATATGATGTTTGTACAAATTGTAATGAATTAGGTCATGCGACAGATGTGTGTTTGGTAAGTGGGGGTGAAGGTCAAGTAGAAGGGGTAATGCTATTCAAGGGGGTGGTCGTAATTTTAATATGAACTCCAACAATACAATCAAGGTAATTTTAGAGGTGGAAATAGTCAAGGATACTAGGGCAATTTCAAAAATGGGTGACCAAAGTGGTACTACGGGTCAAACTTCATCAAGTGGGAATGAAGTTATGGATATGCTCCGGATGATGCAATAAGACATGCAAAGGAGAAATCAACTTGATGAAGCTCGAATGCAAAAGGATGAGGTTCGTGACAAAAGCATCCAAACATTAACCACTCAAATGGATCAACTTGCAACCGAGGTAGCGGAATTGAAAAAAGGTAAAGGCCAACTTCCTAGTGACACTAAGGTAAATCCTTCCCATAGTTCTTCACGTAATATTCCTATTAACCATGTTAGTGTCTTAAGAAGTGGTAAAGAATTTAAGGTAAACTTGTCACCGGGTTTGGTTGATGGGGTAGTTGAAGATATTACCGGAAACAAAGTGATGAGGAAGAAGTCTCACCACCAATTGTGTCTAAGGACCCTATTATTGAAAAGGTAATTCAAAAACCGGGTTGGGTGAAAGTTTATACGATAAAAATGAGGAAGGGGGACTAAGTCAAGTCCCGTTTCCATCAACTTTAGTTGACCCGGGTAAGAAAAAATTTATTTCAACAAGGGGTCCTCAAAAAGAGAAATTGTGGGATGTTTTCAAACAAGTCAAGGTAAATCTTCCCTTACTCGATGCAATTAAACAAGTACCCGCTTATGCAAAATTTTTAAAAGAATTATGCACCCAAAAGAAGCAACAAAAGAAAAAAAATTTCCTAAGCGGGTTAATTTGACCGGACAAGTAAGTGCGGTACTAAAAGGGGACCTTCCTCCCAAACTCCAAGATCCGGGAACGCCACTTATACATATTCAAGTTGGGAATTTTCCAATGTCAAAGACGTTATTAGATCTTGGCGCCGGAGTAAGTATTTTACCGCGGGGTTTATATGATTAATATGACTTTCGTCCATTAGCTCGGGTTGACACAACGGTGGTTCTAGCCGATTTATCTCATAAGTTACCCCGAGGGATGGTTCAAGATGTCATAGTGAAGGTTGATGAGTTTTATTATCTGGTAGACTTTTTGGTCCTAGACTACTCATCTACGGACCCAAAACAACAAGAAAAGTTTTTTGGGTCGGCTAATTTTTAGCACCGCTGATGTCGTGATTGACTGTCGACTTGGTACGGTTGACATGACATTTGGTAATAGAAAAATGAGATTGAATGTTTTTACTAACACTTCTAATTCTATAGGTGTTGATGAGTGTTTTATGGAAAATCTGGTTGATGGATGTGAACCGCCTGAATATGAGGAAGAGTGTGTAGATGTCTGTGTTTGTGATTCTTCTAAACAGGTACATGTTTGTGCGTTAAGGATGGAGGAAAAATAGCAAGATGTTATGGCGGTTAAAGAGATTTGACCGCCATGGACTCATCAGTTTGAGAGCTTACCAGTGAGTTGAGGCACGAATCCATCATTGGAGGAGCCACCAAAGTTGGAGTTGAAAGAATTGTCGGGCCATTTGAAATATGCATTTTTAGGGGATAATGACACTTTACCGGTCATTATCGCATCTAACTTGGAGATGACCTAAGAGCATAAACTATTGAAGGTGCTAAAAGCGAATAGGGCGGCTATCGGGTGGACGATTACTGATTTGAAAGGAATTAGCCCATCCATTGTCATGCACAAAATCATAACAATTGAAGAGGCAAAGCCAACTAGGGAAGCTCAAAGAAGGTAAACTCGAACCTGCGAGAAGTGGTAAAAAAGGAGGTAATTAAATGGTTAGACGCAGGTATAATTTATCCCATTTCAGATAGTGCTTGGGTAAGTCCTTCCCAAGTAGTGCCTAAAAAGGCCGGCATTCAAGTAATTAAAGACGAAAATGGTGAACAAATCGCCACCCGACCGGTCACCGGGTGGCGTGTTTGTATCGATTACTGGAAATTGAATGTCGCGACCTCTAAGGACCATTTTCCATTACCTTTTATTGACCAAATTATTGAAAAATTATCGGGTCAAAAATATTACTGCTTTTTAGACGGGTATTCAGGGTATAACCAAATTGCTATTCACCCAGATGACCAACACAAGACCACTTTCACATGTTCATATAGCACTTTTGCTTTTAGGCGAATGGCATTTTGTTTGTGTAATGCCCCAGCGACTTTCCAACGATGTATGATGAGTATTTTTCAGACATGGTTGGGGAGTCACTTGAGGTATTTATGGATAATTTCTCCATTTTTGGCACAAGTTTTAAATCTTGTCTCGACTAGTTAGAAAAAGTTTTAAAAGGATGTGTCGAGAAAAACTTGGTGCTTAGTTGGGAGAAAAGTCATTTTATTGTCCAAGAGGGTATTTGATGGGTCATGTTATTTCAGAAAGGGGGATGGAGGTGGACAAGGCAAAAATTCGGGTAATATCATATTTGCCTCCACCTAAAAATGTAAAAGGGGTAGGTCATTTTTGGGACATGCGGGATTTTACCGGAGATTTATTAAAGGTTTTAGTGTTATTACTAAACCTTTATGTAATTTGCTATTAAAAGATATACCCTTTGACTTTACTGATGAATGTTTGCAAGCTTTTACTGTCTTGAAGGAACAGTTGGTGAGAGCTCCCATTTTGCAACCGCCGGATTGGTCAAAGTCGTTTGAGATTATGTGTGATGCTAGTGACACAACTATTGGAGCGGTTTTGGGTCAAAGAGTTGACAAGAAGCCGGTGGCAATTTATTATGCAAGCAAAACATTGTCCGAGGCGCAACTGAATTACACCACAACTGAAAAGGAGTTATTAGCAGTGGTGTATGCCTTGGACAAGTTTCGGTCATATATATGGGGAAGCAAGGTAGTTGTGTATTCGGACCATAGTGGGGTTCGTTACTTGATGGAGAAGAAAGATGCGAAGCCCCGATTGATTCGGTGGGTGCTTTTATTACAAGAGTTCGACATGGAAATTCAGGATAAGAAAAGAAGTGAAAATGTAGTGGCGGATCATTTATCCCGAATTCCAATGGAGGGGGTCGACGATGCTATTGAAATTAATGAACGGTTTCCTGATGAACAACTGTTACCTGTTTCTACTTTTTTGCACCATGGTACGCTCATTATGTAAATTACCTGGCTACGAGTGTTATTCCTAATCATTGGACGAAAAGAAGAAGACAACAGAATTTGGTCCAAGTCAAGCAATATATATGGGATGAAGCGGACCTTTTCATAATTGGGCCCGATCAAGTGATTCGGAGATGTGTGCCTGGAACGGAAGTGTCAGAATCTTAACTCATGCTCATTCATCCGCTTGTGGGTGGCACTTTAGTGGTCACAAGACGGGATATCAGGTACTTACTTGTGGGTTTTATTGGCCGACAATTTTCAAGGATGCATGTGAGTTTGCCAGGAATTGTCTAAATTGCCAAAGATGGGAAGTATTTCGAAAAGGTACGAGATGCCAATGCAACCCATTTTGGTGGTTGAGATTTTTTATGTATGGGGTATAGATTTTATGGGGCCTATTCCGAGTTCGAATGGATTCTTGTACATTTTGGTCGAGGTGGATTATGTTTCAAAATGGATCAAATCCATACCAACAAGAACTAATGATCATTCGGTAGTTTTAAGTTTGTACAATCAAATATTTTTGCTCGCTTTAGGATTCCGAGGGTTATAATCAGCGATGGTGGTTCGCATTTCAAAAATTTTAATTTTGGAAAATTGTTGAAGCAGTATAATGTGAATCACCAAATTGCCACGCGTACCATCCGCAAACTAGTGGACAAGTTGAAGTGTCCAACCGTCAAATCAAAGATATTCTAATGAAGACGGTACGAACGGATAGGAAAGATTGGTCAAGCAAGTTGGATGATGCGTTATGGGCATACCGAATGGCTTACAAAACTCCCATTGGTACAATTCCTTACCGGTTAGTGTATGGGAAGGGATGTCATTTACCGATGGAATTAGCGCATAGGGCGATTAAAACAGTGAATGCGGATTATGACGAAGCGGGTAGAATCCGGAAGTTACATTGAGCAAGATTGAAGAAATCCGAGATGAAGCATATAAGTGTGCGGCGGCATATAAAGATAAGCTCAAGAAGGTCCACGTTGCAAAGATCCAGAAACGAACTTTTGAAGTGGGTCAAAAGGTTTGGTTGTACAACTCAAGATTAAAGCTGTTTGCAGGAAAGTTGAAAAGTAAATGGATGGGTCCTTATGTAATCACAAGAGTGGGCAGGTTTGGAGATGTAGATATTATTGATGTTCATACTAACACGAAGCAAACAGTGAATGGGCTCGGATCAACCCGTATTTGGAAGGGAACGACATTAAACATCTTGAGCTTGACGAAGTGGGCTACATTCTATGCCCATTGGATGCGGATTAAACATAAGAGGCCCATGTTTGGTAGTGTAAATATTTAGTGTAGTTGTTTAGTTAGTTTGTTTTCAAGTAATTATCTGAACTTGTTTTGATTTGTGTTTGACACAAGTGTGGGGAAGTTTTTATGAATTTCTCAAACACAGTATTGAGGACAGCATGGATTTTTCAAGGGGTAGTAGCATAATGATTAAATTTGTTAAAAAAACAAAAAAAAATCAAATGAAAAAAGCCCAGCTACCACCGTAGGTTACGACACCTACCGTAGCTTACGGTGGCCCCAAATTTTGCTTACGTTGACAAGCCTCTGTCTTACGGCCCTCAAAAACATCAGAAGCCACCGTAGCTTACGGTGGCCACTAGGTGTGGGTCCACCGTAACAACAAGTGAAACACGAATTTTAACCCTAAACCACATATTTTCTGCACAATCTTTCAGCCACATACTTCTTCTACTTCTTCATTAAACCCTTTCCAGAACACACCTTTACACCTTCACCAATTCTTCATATCTTCACCAAATCGAGTGATTTTTGGGTCAATATTGACTACAATTTCGCAAGGATTCTGAAATTGTGCTTGCATTTGGAAGAATCCAATGTTTGGATGATCGATATTAGATATTTTGGTCTGAAAATTTTAGGGTTCTTGGTGGGTTTTGTTTAATTTTGAGGTTCTTAGTATTGTTATCTTCTACAAAGCAAAGGTGTGCACTTTCTTACACTATTGATGATTCATTGTAGAGTTGTAAGTGTTATGTATCTTTGATTCCACACTTGCTTGTAGTTGTTATGTTGAGATGAACTTGATGGGTTTTGAATGGGTGTGGTATGGAAGCTAAGACATTTGGTAAAAAGGTGATTTTTGGGCAGAATTTTACTAACTTAGGGAAATCTTGTTCAAATTTTTGCAAATGATAAACATAAGATTTCGCTTTTAGCCATAACCATAGTGATAAGCAAGTGTGGGGATATTGTGGGCTAATGAGAAGAGGAATGATTTGTGTTCTTTGTTTCTATGCATTGCAGAATTAACATGGGATGTAAAGGCAAAGAGAAGGTTGGATCCTCAAGTAATCCAACTCAAAGAAAAAGGAGGTTAGTTTTGCAAAGTGATGTCGAAGAAGAACATGAAGAAGTACCGGGTCGGGGTCCTAAACCAAAGTGGACATCTGGACCCTTGACGATCAGCCGTCTGAATGGCAAGCCGAATTATTTAATGATCAAATCAACAAGTTAGCACAACAGAAGGAAGCTTTATATATGCGAAAAAGAGGTTAGAGAAGTAGACTTTGGTCCATTTGGGATTACTGAGAAGTTTCGAGCTTTAGGTTGGGAAGCGGCAATAAGGTGCTATGATTATGAGGGAACAAATTTATATGACGCCGAAATTCAAGAATGGATGGCCACTCTACGATGTCCTCCCTATAGAGGTGCATCAAAAATGAAGCTGATCGGAACCGTCAACGGTATTGAAATGGAGATGTCGTTCGATTCATTACGGAGCGTGGCGAAGTTTGATAGCAAACCGGTGAATCAATACATGATCCCAAGGTTGTAGGATTTATACTTTGAGCCAGAGAAGCACCCAACATGGAACACCATGTTGGATTATTTGTTTTACCGTAAGAATCTGAGAATTGAAGGGAAGTTTCACCAACAACCCCTACTACACCAATTTCAACAATTAACACCATAGATCCATTAACTTCCACTACAAGTCAAACATCACCATCCACACCTTCAAATGTTATGTTCATAGGTACCACTCATGGGAAGCTTTACCGTAAGAATTTGAAAATTGAAGGGAAGTTGATGTTGGCGATATGTTTGCAGAATGTCATTCCACGCCAGGGTGACAAAGCTGAGGTTCGGCGTCCGGAAGTACTGGTGTTATACACTTTGTTGACCGGGGGCTCATTGTTTCCGTTTCGATTTCTGGTGTTGAATAATGTTTGGATTAGTAGAAACAGTGATCAGCGGAAGATCATTCCGCTTGTAGGCTCATCACATTACTGTTGAAGATGTATGGGGTAATTAGTGTGGACGACAAGGGGTCTTACAAAAAGTTCAAGCCGTTTGATATTAAATAGTTGGGGGCTGGGTGGAAATACACCGAATCTGAAAGGTACCATAAGCTGAAGAGTGAGGGTCAGAGATGGAGAGTGTTGAAAGCCGATGCGCGACCATTAAGACCGGGGGAGGATGATGAGCCCGAAAGTGAAGGAGAGGGTCCAAGTGGTGATGAAGATTGTATGGATGATCCATATGTGGCCCCCATGAATGTGATCAGGGGGTTCAAGTAGTAGTCAAGCTGGGGGTTTCTTCGATTTTTCAAGGTATCCTTATAACCAAATTGGGCTCATGAAGGAACAATGCAAGAGGTGATTGAAAGTCAACGTCCGCCTGTATTCGATAGTTGCAGTGGGTCCGAAAGGACATTTGTTGATCATCAGACATTGATGGGTGCAAGTATGGAACATGCTTTTAGGCACAATTTCGACCGACAAGAGTCATGGAACCGCACCCATGCTTATGCTTTTAAACGGGAGATAACAATAGGTACATTGATGATCAGAATCGGCGCATGCACGCTGATTGGCATGCGGGGCGACCGGTGGTTGTAGATCCACTGCTAGTGGACTACTAGACCTTGTCACCCTATGATGGTAGCATTTCTTACCCCACGCCACCAATGCGTCATTCACAGTGGGTGGACCCCCGATACGGTCAGCAGCAGGGCGCTGAGTAGCAGCAAGGAGGTGAAGGTGGGAGTGGTAGTGGAAGCGGAGCGTTTGCATTCGGAGAGTTTTCAGAGATGATGACATCCGTCTTTGGACCTCCTTAGCCGTGCTACTATTAGTCAGGTGGTGTTCTTCCTTTATATATTATTGTAAACATTAGCTTATTTTTGTTGATGGTTGGGCGGAAGGGTGGTATATCATGGTTGATATTCATGTTTTGGGTTGTGGTAGTATTGGTGGTGTTTATTTGTGAGGTTGAGGTAGCTTTAGTGATCGTTTCTTTAAACCCATACATTGAGGTCAATGTATCGCAAGTGTGGGGATGGGAGAAATTTTTGAGATTTTAGAAATTTTCAAACCAAGCAAAACTTGTCAATTTGAATATTTAACCTTAATCTTCATGACACATCGGTATCCCTTTTTATCCTTTCTTGGTGAGTTTTTGGTCCACATGGATGCTTTCTAGAAATTAATCCTTTGGTTGAGTGGCAATGTGTGATTTGTGTTAACAGAATTTGGATAATATATGCTTGTCGAAACCTAAGTGTAACATGCTTGTGAAGATGATAAGGGAATTTAGGTAGCCTCGTCTGGATGTATGAGAGTGTGGGTTTTGGGGGTTGGACTGTAACATTCATGTAAAAACGGGTTTCAAAACTCGCTCCATTTGAAATTCTAGTATTTATGTTATAGTCCGCTACAGAATTTATTAGTAGTGTTAGTTATTATTTTTTATTTATGGGTAATAAGTAAATTTAATAATTAATATGTTGAGTAATAAAAGAATAAAAGGTATTAATATAATAAATAAAACCAAGATAATAAAGAATAAAATAAAAATGAACAAAAGGGAGTAACCGGATCGAACCCGGATCCCTCACAAACCCGCACACACCAAAACACCACTGCACTACACACACCATATGTTTTAAACATAAAACAAATAAATCTTATACTAGATCAAACTCTTAAATCTGTTTAAGATTCAACCGCCCAAAATTTCAACGTCTGTAACCTCCGAAATCGCATTTAATTGCTGATTGAATATGAAGAAAACCGGTTACCAATCACGCCTTGACTCAAATTTGGTTACCGATCATAGAGGAAATCAAACCTTAACCGAACACTTTAAAAATCGATTTTGAAACCGACGAGCACTTCTGCATCTATAAATATTAGTGTTTCACACCTTAAAACCTCGCTCTTTTCTTTCAAAGTTCTACTCTAAAACCTCTGATCAAATCTTCTGTTGCCGGAAACAACTACAACTCGCCGGAAAACCGGGATGTCCGTTCTGTCGGTAAATCTTTCACCTTAATTCTGTAATGTATTAATATCATATTAATCTTCAATCACATAAACAAAAGTAGTGTTTTAGCATGTTCCAAATCGAATATCAGTTCTGAGTTTTTTTTAATATTGAAGAAGATGAAGTCGATGTAGGGTATAAACATGCTCAGGTGGACTGTGTTCAATATATGCAAACATGCTCAGGTTCAACTCTTGTACATAACCGGTTTTTCTGCAATAATTTTTTTTTCAAAACTTAAACAAATCAAGGCTCAGTAAGTTGAGTTTAATATAAATCCAAACATAAACGGGTTAGACACCCAGCCCAGTTGGTTGGGCTGGGTGCAAAGCAGATCGATGGTCATGGGTTCGAGGCGTAATATACGCACCGGTTCAATGGATTTTTAAAACCTTTTTAATAAACAATTTTTGGAATAATGTAGTTAGTATATAAGAGTAAAAAAATCAATATTATTTCGGGTTAGACATGTAGCTTAGTTGGTAGAGCTACGTGCACGTATACGGGAGGTCACGAGTTCGAACCTCACACGATGCCAATATTTAATCAGTTGAACCGGCCGTTGACCAGTCAACCCTGAGAAAAAGGGAATTTTTTTCTAAATTAAAATCCTTTTTATTTCTTTAAAAATTTGTTAGAAATACTTAAAAATAAGGTTTAAAGCTTAAAAATTCGTATTAAATACAACAGAAATAACCTAAAAATCTAAGAGTAAATTGCACAAAACATCCTTTATGTTTCCTCAAACTTGCAGGTTCCAGCCTTAATGTTTAAAAGTTGCTAAAAACAACCTTTAAGTTTATTTTTGTTGCGGGTTCAATCCTTTACAGCTAACCACATTATTTTCTTCAGTTAAGTTCCCTCACATGCATAACATGTGAGGGTATATTCGTCATTTTGGTTGATCATGTGAGGGAACTTAACTGAAGAAACTAACGCGGTTAGCTGTAAAGGATTGAACCCGCAACAAAAATAAACTTAAAGGTTGTTTTTAGCAACTTTTAAACATTAAGGCTGGAACCTGCAAGTTTGAGGAAACATAAAGGATTTTTTGTGCAATTTACTCAAAAATCTAATAAAAAGTATTAAATTAAAATATAAACTTTTATTCATTTATCGAATTATTGCATTATTATTTAGGTTAATTTCCTTCGTCGGTTAAATCCTAAACTCGTGCGCATTCATCATCAATCCAAGGAAACACACCCACTGTGAGTGAATCCTTACAAAATCCCCTTTTTACCTACGTTTTGGGGTGTATCATGTGTCGTTATTTAATCTTTTATTTATACAAATGCATGTGCTACTACCATTATGCCATCTAATGTGTATATTTGTTTGTTATGGTTAATGTGATTACTTTTATCATTTCAGTGAAATCATTCATTTAAGGCCCATCAGTTCCTCGTGGGATACGAGTTGAGCATCAGGTGCCTCATTAGATCGTCTCTGTTTGATTGAGCCTTGATCTCAAGTTCATCATGCATCATGTTCTTATGCTGATTGTTGATAGTATGTGGTTTGTGATTTAATTACATATGTATAAGTTCATATATGGTCAATGCACATTTTTATTGAAATAACCAATATATTAAACTGTTTAATTGTAAAATTTAGATTCACTCGCCAAGTTTTGTTGACCCAAACTCTTGTTTTACATATGATACAGGTGGACAGGCTGAGGAGAGGAACACATAGGATTGGTTAGAAGATGAAGAAAATATATCTTGTTTAGAACAATGTTTTCTTGTGCTTATATGTTTCTTTGTGTTTGGATATTTGTTCTTAAATTCCAAATTAATAAATTGAAACTTAATTTTAGTAAATGTCATGAGCTTTGATGATAACCCAATTATGCCCCGACTTCTATTTCCGTTGCGGGTGAAAGTGTGACAGATTGCTATCAGAGCTTTTGACTATAGGGATATAGGATAGGTTATTAGACCCTTAGAGCCTATACTATAGTTGTTTAGATTTTAATTGTTTATGTGTTACATGCAAAACAAATGATGTTTATTTGTTTCAAGTTTATCTCACACACAAATGCATGCAAGCACTTTCACTATTACATGTTAATGCGTGATGTTCATTATGATCTATATATTATCCACATATCATGCCTACGCAAGCACACACATCACCATTTCACAATTTACATGATTTCCTTCTCAAAGATTTTGTAATGTTTTCATGTTTCAATCTCATCAAAGTGAGTTCTACGACGGACATGTAATAACTGGAAAGGTATGAGTACCGGTAGTCGAGACGTCCTGTCTAGGATTGGCATTCGTATAAATCCAATATAATGGACCAGTTTGCCTACCTTGGGACTAACGATGAGAGTACGAAGGACCTATTAGGCCAAAGCATGCCACACCAAACGTTGTGTGAACTAACCCCACTTTGAGTTGTCATTGTGTCTACACCTGGACACCCTTTGACCTTATACCATGCAATCATGGTTTACGATTTTCATTCGGGTGATGCAAGCATTAACAGGCCAACACCAATGTGAACCCTACAAGGCCCAGTAGTCATGGGGGCCCACATGACTACCTAGGCCGAAGTATGGGAGACATTTGGAGGCCCAAACATGAGCAAGCTCAAGACATCCTATGGATGTAGTTAATTTCTTGTTTTCATTTATTTTGAATATTGTTTTCACTTGTTACGACACATGACACCTAAAAACGTTCAATTCATAATCTCGCTACATATTTCCTGTAGATGTCTGCTAGACAATCTCGAGGTGGTAGAAGGTCAGGAAGATCTAGCGAACGCATGGCCACTCAAATTCCTCAACAGATGGCTGCCGTACTTCCTGACATTGTCGTACAAGTACAGAACCCATCAACCCCACTGTCACACCAGGACCCGCAGCGGAAATAGAAGTCGGGGCATGATTGGGTTATCACCAAAACTCATGATATTTACTAATAAGTTTCATATTTATTAAATTGGAATTAAAAATTCAAATATTCAATCACAAAATTCATACAAGCACAAACGAAACCAAAATATTGTTCAATACGCAATAACTTTGTTTAATCTTCTAAGGCCATTCCTATGTGTTTCTTTCCTCAGCTTGTTCACCGGTATCATGCGTAAAACAAAAGATTTGGGTCAACAAAAGTTGGCGAGTGAACCTTAGTAAAACATTTAAACAGATGAATTGTATTTGTTGTTTATAATAAAAATTGTGCATGAATCATATGTGAGCAGATGTATACATATAATTAATCACAAACCACAATATATCCACAATGAACACATGACATGATGAATTGATGTACTTAAGATCAAGGCTCAACCAAACGGAGCTGATCTAATGAGGCAACTAATGCTCAACCCGTATCCCACGAGGAACTGATGGGCCTAATGAAATGATTGCACTGAAGTGATAAAAATGTAACCACACACAACAACTATACACATTTGATCACGAGATGATATTAGCACAAGTGTTTAAATAAATAAAAAAAATAATACGACACATAATACACCCCAAAACATGATCAAAAAGGGGAATTCGTAGAGGTTCACTCACAGTAGGTGCGTATACTTGATTGATGATGAGAGCGCACGAGTTGAGAATTTAACCGATGAAAGAGTACTAACCTAAAATAATAACGCGATAATTCGACAAATAAATAAATTTATATTTCGGTTAAAAACCTTTGTTTAGATTTTTAAGTTATTTTTGCGACTTTTTATTGATAAAATAAAACCTTTGAAATTCTATTTTAAGCATTTCTATTTGATTTTTCTTTTAATATAAATCCATACATAAAATAAAAATAAAATAACATTTAAAAAAAAACTTGTCACTCTGACAAGGCATTCAGACCGGTTAGATAGTGGGATTGGCATGCGTGTGTTGAGACTCGAACCCGTGACCTCTCGGTTGCGTGCACGCAGCTCTTCCAACTGAGCTACGTGTCTATCCCAAAAGAATCATGATTTTAATTATATTAATATACTCCTTAGACTATTTTAAAAATTAATTTAATTTTAAAAAGAAGTTAACAGGATTGAACCGGTGTACGCCAAGGGTCTCGAACCCGTGACCTTTCATTTTTTCGCACCCAGCCCAACCAACTGGGCTGGGTGTCTAACCCGCTAAGCCTAGATTTTTAATTATACTTATACACGAACTATGTTCATACGGAAATGATAATTCTTTTTTAAAAAGATTTTAAAGTGATCAAGCTGGTGTGTGGGCTTGGATTCGAACCGGCGACCTGAAGTTGGTTTGCACCCGGCCCAATCAGTTGGGTTGGGTGCTTAACCCGGTTCATGATTCGAATTATATTATATAAATACCCATTTTATACTTCATTTTCTTCATTTAAAATTAAACCCAGAACTTAGCAGCCTGAATCAGCTTTGATTCAATCGACTTTGCTAATACTAACAAGTGTATACAATGATTAATTTGGAAGCTTAAAGGAAACGAAGGATAACTACCGTATGGACAGATCCGGCGGCAATCTTGGTTCCGTCGATATGCAGAAATCCGGCGACTCGATGACAGAGAGATTTGAGGGCGGCCATGGCGCGATTTCAATGAAAGAAGAAGGTGTGAGCTAGAAATGACCATCAGCAAGGTATTTATAGGGAATTTGAGGTTTCGGTTTCTACGATTTTATTTCGGATTGATTGACAGCGCGTTCTAAATTGAAGAATTTGCCAAAATACAGTTGAACAGTTGTCGTGATTGAGGGAAAACGCGTGAATTGGCGAGATCTCCGGCAAGGAGGATTATTGAAGTTGCAGGTTTTCTCTTAACTTAAATATATATATATATATATATACATTGATATGTTAACAATAACACAACTTGTGTGTGTAGTGTAGTGGTGCGGAGTGCGTGTGGAAGCCCGGGAGACCCTGGTTCGATCCCGGTTTCCCGCTCTACTTTTTTTTATTAATTAATTATAAGGTTTGATTTAATTTTTATCTGCTTGCTAATTCTTTAAGTCCATTTTAATTTATGGTTATTATTTATTTACTATAAATACTTGATTCTAATAAAATGCTAGAAATAGATGAATATACACATTTGATTAATAGAAATTTGCGCGGGTTTTCGAAACCCGTTTTACAAAAATGTTACAGTGTCCCCTACTTTTATAAATTTATCCCGAAATTTAGGTAGTAGTTGTAACTGGAAAAAGATGCGGGTATTTTTCACGTATTGAGTCTTCACGTTCCCAAGTAAACTCGGGTCCTCGTTTTGACTCCCAACGTACCCTGACTATTGGAATACGACTTCGTCTCAAACGCCTTTCACCGAAATCCATAATTTCCACTGGTCTTTCAACGAAGTGATTAATTCATCAACTTGAATATCTTCCAAAGGGATATGGAGATTTTCATCGGCGAGGCACTTTTTCAAGTTCGATAATGAAACGTGGGATGAATTCTGTTGAGTTCTTCTGGAAGGTCAAGCTTGTATGCTACAGAACCTACTCTTTCGAGTATCTTGAATGGTCCCACATAGCATGGTGCTAGCTTGCCCTTCTGACCAAAATGAACCACTCCCTTCCACAGTGATACTTTTAAAAGTATTTGGTCACCAACACAAAACTCCAAAGGCTTTCGTCGTTTATCACGTAACTCTTTTGACGACTTTGAGCCACTAGAAGATTATTTCGAATTTGAAGGATTTTGTCAGTCGTTTCTTGAATCAGTTCAGGTCCAGTGATTTGCGCTTCACCAATTTCGTGCCAACATACAGGAGATCGGCATTTACGACCATATAAAGCTTCAAAAGGAGCCATACCGATGCTTGAATGATAGCTATTGTTGTACGAAAATTCAACTAATGGTAGGTGAGTGTCCCAATTACCTTTGAAGTCTATGACACATGCTCGCAACATGTCTTCAAGGGTTTGTATGGTGCGCTCAGATTGACCATCAGTTTGGGGGAAAAAGGCAGTGCTGAGGTCTAAACGTGTACCCAAAGCGGATTGTACGGCTTGCCATGTTCGTGAAGTGAAGCGGCCGTCTCGATCTGAAATGAAACTTAACGGTACACCATGACGGCTTATGGTCTCATTGATATATATACGAGCTAACTTCTCATTCTTGAAGTCCTCGCGAATTGGAATGAAATGAGCTGATTTTGTAAGACGATCAATGATTACCCATATGGTGTCATACCCACTGGAGGTGCGAGGTAACCTGGTAATGAAATCCATGGTTATTTTTTCCCACTTCCATACAGGTATTTCGGGTTGGACAAGGAGTCCTGATGGTCTTTGATGTTCAGCTTTTACCTTGGAACATATAAGGCACTTGGAAACAAAGATAATCCTTCTTCATGACAAGCCACCAGTAGGTGTATCGTAAAACCTGATACATCTTATCGGCTCCTGGATGTATAGAGTATCGTGTTTTGTGTACCTCATTCATGAGGAAATCATGAAGGTTATCGCGATGGGGTATCCAAATACGGTTTAAGTAATAAAGAATACCATCGGATTTGGTTTCTGTTTTTAGTTCAGCTCCACAAGACAGCTCATCGCGTACGTAATTTTCCGTCACAAAAGTATGTTGAGCTGCCCAATTCGATCTTTGAGGTCGGTTACAATTTGAGAACATAGAAGATGAATGGAATTTGCATATTCCTTTCTACTGAGTGCACCAGCCACGACGTTTGCCTTGCCAGGATGATATCGAATCTCATAGTCGTAACATTGAGGAGTTCGACCCATCGTCGTTGCCTCATGTTCAACTCTTTTTGATTGAAGATATGTTGAAAACTCTTGTGGTCAGTGTATATTTCACACTTGGTGCCATAGATATAGTGTCTCCATATCTTTAGAGCGAATACGACTACTCCAAGTTCTAGGTCGTGAGTGGTATAGTTCTTTTCATGCACTTTGAGTTGCTAGAGGCATAGGCTATCACCTTTCCTCTTTGCATCAGAACACAACCTGACCCTTGCCCGACATGTCGCAATAAACCACAATGTCTTCGCAACCATCAGGTAGTGTAAGGATAGGTGCATCGCAAAGCTTTTGCTTCAAAATTTGGAAAGCCTCCTCTTGCTTGGGTCCCCAAATAAAGGGTTCCCTTGTGAGTTAAGGTTGTGAGTGGAACGGCGATACGAGAAAAATTTGCAATGAAGCATTGATAATAACCAACCAGGCCAAGAAATGACCTCACTTCGGTAGGAGTACGTGGCGCTTTCCATTCTTAACTGCCTTGATTTTTGAAGGGTCGACATGAATTCCTTTGTCATTAACGACATAACCAAGAAATTGCACCTCTTTTAACCAGAACTCACATTTCGAGAACTTAGCATAAAGCTTTTCAGTCCTCAAGAGTGTAAGAATAAGTCAAAGATGTCGCTCATGGTCGGATTTGGTCTTGGAGTAGATAAGAATATCATCAATAAAGACTATGACAAAACGGTCGAGATAGGTTTGCACACCCTATTCATCAAATCCATGAAGATAGTAGGAGCATTAGTTAACCCGAAAGGCATAACCATGAATTCATAGTGGCCATAACGAGTTCAAAAGGCAGTTTTTGGGATATCTTCTAAGCTAAATGATAACCAGAATGAAGGTCGATTTTTGAAAAACAGGTGGCACCTTGAAGTTGATCTAGGAGGTCATCAATACGGGGCAATGGATAGCGATTCTTGATAGTCAACTTGTTAAGCTCTCTATAATCAATGCACATGCGAAACGTTCCATCTTTCTTCTTTACAAAAAGGACAGGTGCACCCCAAGGCGACGAGCTAGGACGTACGAATCCTTTGTCGGTCAACTCTTGCAGCTGACTAGCCAATTCTTGCATTTCAGATGGGGCTAACCTATAGGGAGATTTTGCAAATGGTGTAGCACCAGGTACAAGATCGATTCGAAATTCGACTTCTCGCACAGGAGGAAGCCCTGAAACGTCGTCGGGAAAAACTTGAGGAAATTCTTTAACAATTGGAATATCTTCGAGCTTCCTTTCCTTGTCTTCCTTCTTGACGATGTGAGCTAGAAACTTGACATAGTCCTTGCGAAGATATCTTCTAGCTTGAAGACATGACATCAATTTGAGCCCTTTTGAAGGGGTTTCTCCAAAGATACGTAGTGTCTGACCGTCAGCGAGGGGAATTCAAATAAACTTTTCATGGCAAACTACTTTGGCGTGATGCTGGCTAAGTCAGTCCATACCGATGATAACATCGAAACTTCCCAATTTCATAGGAATAAGATCAATCGAGAAATCGTGATCATTTAGGGTAAGAGTACAATCACGAACAATCGAATTTAACGTAATGGGCTTTCCGCCAGCAACTTCCACCGTGAACGATTTAGCGAGACTAACACGAGGTATATCAAGAATAGATTCGAATTCTAAAGACATGAAACTCTTATCCCACCAGTATCAAATAATATGGATGCATAACTACCATTTGCGAGAAACGTACCGTTGACCACATTATTATCATCCCTTGCTTGGTTGGCGTTGATGTTGAAAGCCCTTCCTCTAGCAGGTGGATTAGCTTGATTAGCTTGGTTCACCGGGTTGGCTTGGGCTTGGGCATTAATGATGTTCACCAGGCGTGGGCAAGTATTTCGGAAATGGTTTGGATCACCACAGTTGAAACAAGCTCTTATGGGCTGCACCATTGGGTAGTTGGTTGGTAGTAAGGTTGAGCCATGGGTTGGGCAAGGGGTATAAATAAGGGTTGTTGGGCTTGGCCCACCATTTGATTATTGGTTTGGGCTTGAGGTTGATTGCGGTTTGATCTTTGAAGTGTACGGCAAGTTTAAATTGTGTGCCATGCACGGCCACAACTTGTGCAATATTGGCAAGGTTTCTCAGGGGGATGATGATATTGGTAGCGGTTGCACTTTGGGTGTGGACCAGTGTATGGCTTTTTGAATGGTGTGGCTTAAGGGGCGACTTGTGTACTTGGGGCAGCGGTGATGGGAGGATTGGTTGGGGTGACGGAGAAATTTTTGCCATTTCGCTTTCTCTTACCAGCGAACTTACAAGATGAGCCGGATTGGGTTGGGGTTGGAGCTTCAACAGGTGTCTTTTTCTTCTCATCTTTAAAATTCGCCATTTCGGATGCGATTTTAGGTAATGTTTAGTAGCCAATTCCATGGCAGCTTTTGAGCGTTATGGGGGAAGTACTTAAAACCGAATCTTGAATCTTCGAAGGGAGGCCTTGAATATAATGCTCGATCAATCGGTATAGCGGAGTGAAAGGTTGGGGACCATCTGGTTCAACTCGAGAAATCTCTTGTTGTATGAGGTGTGGTCTCCTTCCTTTTGCTTAAAAGAGTAAAATTCGTCTTCTAGCTTTTTGATTTCTCTTCTAGGATAGAAGCGTCTCGTCATGATTTCCCTTAATTCTTTCCATGTTAAGGTCATGGCATCTTCAACACCTCTCTTACCCTTTTCCATATCCACCAGGTAAGTGCTACCCCCAAACAAACGTCCAGTAGCGTAACGCACATTGCGATCCTCAGGACAGTCGCAATTGAGAAAAGTGTTTTCCATCTCCTCAAACCAATGTAGGAGAGCGGTGACACCTTCAGTCCCTTCATATTTTGGGGAATCGCAGGACTTGAAATGCTTGTAGGTGCATTTAGTGGGTTTGGGAGGAGGTTTGGCGACGTTTTGGCCTTCTTGATTTGTAGGGTGGATGGGATTGGCAGCGAGAGCTTGTTGAACTTGCAAAACAATGTCAGGAAGTACCGCAGCCATTTGTTGAGCAATTTGTGTGGCCATGCGTTCGCTAGACCTTCCTGACCTTCTACCACCTCGTAAGTGTCTAGCAGACATCTACAGGAATATATGTAGGGAGATTGTGAGTTTGATAGTTTTCTAGGTGTCATGTGTCGTAAAAAGAATGAAAAACAACATTTATGAATAACTGAAGAAAATAACTTAACTACATCCATAGGATGTCTTGGGCTTGCTCATGTTTGGGTCTCCAAATGTCTCCCGTACCATAGCCTGTATAGTCATGTGGGCCCCCATGACTATTGGGCTTGGAAGGGTTCACATTGGTGTCGGCTTGATAACACTCGCATAACCCGAATGAAAATCGTAAAACATGATTGCGAGATGTAAGGTCGGAGGGTGTCCAGGAGTAGACACAATGACAACTCAAAGTGGGGTTAGTTCTCACGACGTTTGGTGTAGCATGCTTTGGCCTAATAGGTCCTTCATACTCTCATCGTTAGTCCCCAGGTAGGCAAACTGGTCCTTTATTTTGGATTTATACGAATGCCAATCCTAGACAGGACGTTCCGACTACCGGTACTCGTACCCTTCCAGTTACTACATGCCCGTTGGGAAAAGTCACTTTGATGTGATTTGAAAAATATGAAAACATTGAAAATCTTTGAAAAGAAATCATGGAAAATGTGAAATCGTGAGGTGTGTGCTTACATAGGCATGATATGTTATTGAGATATGAACTATAATGAGCATCACATATTAACATGTACTTGTGAAAGTGCTTGCATATATTTGTGTGTGAAAATAAACATGAAACATATAAACATCACGAATTTTGCATGTAACACATAAACAATTAAAAATCTAATCAACTATAGTATAGGCTCTAAGTGTCTAATAACCTATCCTATATCCCTATAGTCACAAGCTCTGATACCAATCTGTCACACCCCGACCCGCAGCGGAAATAGAAGTCGGGGCATGATTGGGTTATCACCAAAACTCATGATATTTACTAATAAGTTTCATATTTATTAAATTGGAATTAAAACTTCAAATATTCAATCACAAAATTCATATAAGCACAAACGAAACCAAAATATTGCTCAATACACAATAACTTTGTTTAATCTTCTAAGGCCATTCCTATGTGTTTCTTTCATCAGCTTGTTCACCTGTATCATGCGTAAAACAAAAGATTTGGGTCAACAAAAGTTGGCGAGTGAACCTTAGTAAAACATTTAAATAGTTGAATTGAATTTGTTGATTATAATTAAAATTGTGCATGAATCATATGTGAGCAGATGTATACATATAATTAATCACAAACCACAATATATCCACAATGAACACATGACATGATGAATGATGTACTTGAGATCAAGGCTCAATCAAACGGAGCCGATCTAATGAGGCACCTGATGCTCAACCCGTATCCCACGAGGAACTGATGGGCCTAATGAAATGATTGCACTTAAGTGATAAAAATGTAACCACACATAACCACACAACAACTATACACATTTGATAACGAGATGATATTAGCACAAGTTTTTAAATAAATAAATAAATAAAATAATATGACACATGATACACCGAAAACATGATCAAAAAGGGGAATTCATAGAGGTTCACTCACAATGGGTGCATATACTTGATTGATGATGAGAGCGCACAAGTTGAAAATTTAACCAATGAAAGAGTACTAACCTAAAATAATAACGCGATAATTCGATAAATAAATAAATTAATATTTCGATCAAAAACCTTTGTTTGGATTTTAAGTTATTTTTGCGGCTTTTTATTGACAAAATAAAACCTTTGAAATTCTATTTTTAAGCATTTCTGTTTGATTTTTCTTTTAATATAAATCCATAAAATAAAAATAAAAATAAAATAACATTTAAAAAACTTGTCAGTCTGACAAGTCATGTCAGTCCGGTTTGATAGTGGGATTGGCATGCGTTGTTTGAGACTCGAACCGTGACCTCTCGGTTGCGTGCACGCAGCTCTTCCAACTGAGCTACGTGTCTAACCCAAAAGAATCCTGATTTTAATTATATTAATACACTCCTTAGACTATTTTAGAAATTAATTTAATTTTAAAAAGAAGTTAACATGATTGAACCGGTGTGCGCCAAGGGTCTCGAACCCGTGACCTTTCATGCGTTTCGCACCCAGCCCAACCAACTGGGCTGGGTGTCTAACCCGCTAAGCCTTGATTTTTATTTATACTTATACACGAACTATGTTCGTACAAAAATGATAATTTTTTTAAAAAGATTTTAAGTGATCAGGCCGGTGTATGGGCTTGGATTCGAACCGGCGACCTGAAGTTGGTTTGCACCCGGCCCAACCAGTTGGGCTGGGTGCTTAACCTGGTTCATGATTCGAAGTATATTATATAAATACCCATTTTATACTTCATTTCTTCGTTTAAAATTAAACCCAGAACTTACCCGCCTGAATCAGCTTTGATTCAATCCGACTTTGCTAATACTAACAAGTGTATACAATGATTAATTTGGAAGCTTAAAGGAAACGAAGGATAACTATCGTATGGACAGATCCGGCGGCGATCTTGGTTCCGTTGATATGCAGAATTCCGGCGAGTCGGTGACAGAGAGATTTGAGGGCGCCATGGCGCGATTTTAATGAAAGAAGAAGGTGTGAGCTAGAAATGACCATCAGCAGAGGTATTTATAGGGAATTTGAGGGTTCGGTTTCTACGATTTGATTTCGGATTGATTGACACAGCGTTCTAAATTGAAGAATTTGCCAAAAATACAGTTGAACAGTTGTCGTGATTGAGGGAAATCCGGCAAGGAGGATTGTTGAAGTTGTAGGTTTTCTCTTAACTTTTATATATTTTATATATATATATATATATATGTATATATATATATATATATATTGATATGTTAACAATCACACAACTTGTGTTTGTAGCGTAGAGGTGCGGAGTGCGTGTGGAAGCTCGGAAGACCCGGTTCGATCCCCGTTTCCCGCCTCTACTTTTTTTTATTAATTAATTATAAGGTTTGATTTAACTTTTTATTTGCTTGCTAATTCTTTAACTCTATTTAATTTAATTGGTTATTATTTATTTACTATAAATATTTGATTCTAATAAAAAGCTAGAAATAAATGAATATACACATTTTATTAATAGAATTGGCGCGGGTTTTCGAAACCCGTTTTACACAAATGTTACACCCACCAATCAAGAAGGTCAAAATATCGCCAACCCTCTCCCTAACACCACTAATGCACCTACAAACATTTCAAATCCTGCAATCCTCCAAAATACGAAGGGACCGAAGGTGTCACCGCTCTCCTCCGTTGGTTTGAGGAGATGGAAAGCACTTTTCTTAATTGCGATTGTCCCGATGATCGCAAGGTGCGATATGCTACCGGTCGTTTGTATGGGGTAGCACTTACATGGTGGAACATGGAGAAGGGCAAGCGAGGTGCTGAAGCTGCTATGGCCTTGACTTGGGAAGAGTTGAGGGAAATCATGACAAGACGTTTCTGTCCAAGAAGCGAAATCGAGAAATTGGAGGATGAGTTTTACTCATTGAAACAAAAGGAGGGAGACCACACAACATACAACAAGAGATTCCTCGAGTTGAATCAGATGGTCCCCATGCAATACTCGAAGCTACAATGGAGCTGGCTACTGAGCTCACGGAAAATCGCATCCGAAATGGCGATTTTAAAGAGGAGAAAAAGAAGGACAAGACACCTGCTGAAACCCCAACCCAAACAGGTTCGTCTTCTAAGTTTGCTGGTAAAAGGAAACGCAATGGGAAGAATTTTGCCGTTACCCAAACCAATTCCCCTATCACTGTTGCCCCAATCACACAAGTCGCTCCTCCTGCTGCTCCATTCAAGAAACCATACACCGGTCCTCATCCAAAATGCAACCGATGCCAATATCGCCACCCTCCTAAGAACACATGTCAATATTGCACAAGTTGTGGCCGTGCAGCTCATACAATTCAAACATGTCGCATCCTCCAAAAGCCAAACCGTAATCTACCCCAAGCCCAAACCAACAATCAAGTGGTAGGCCAAGCCCAACACCAATAACCTTTACTCGTACCACCTGCTCAACCCATGGCTCAACCCTAATACCAACCCAATTACCCGATGATGCAACCAATCAGAGCATGTTTCAACTGTGGCGATCTAACCCATTTTTGAAACACTTTCCCACGCTTGGTGAACATCATAAATGCCCAAACTCAAGCCAACCCGGTGAATCAAGCCAACCAATCTAATCCACCTGCTAGAGGAAGAGCTTTCAACATCAATGCCAACCAAGCTAGGGCTGATAATAACGTGGTCAACGGTACGTTTCTTATTAACGGTAGTTATGCATCCATACTATTTGATACCGGTGCGGATAAGAGTTTCATGTCTTTAGAGTTCGAATCTATTCTTGATTTATCTCGCGTTAGTCTAGCAGAATCTTTCACGATGGAAGTTGTTGATGGTGAACCTATTACGTTAGACTCAATTATTCGAGATTGCACTCTCACCCTTAATGGTCACGATTTCTCAATTGATCTTATCCCAATGAAATTGGGTAGTTTCGACGTTATCATCGGTATGGACTGGCTTAGTCAGCATCACACTGAAGTTGTTTGCTATGAGAAGTTTATTCGAATTCCTCTCGCTGATGGTCAAACGTTACGTATCTTTGGTGAAACTCCTTCCAAAGGGCTCAAATTGATGTCATGCCACCAAGCTCGAAGATACCTTCGCAAAGACTATATCGCATTTTTAGCTCATATCGTCAAAAAGGAAGGCAAGGAAAAGAAGCTCGAAGATATCCCAATCGTTAAAGAATTTCCTTAAGTGTTTCCCGACGACGTTTCAGGACTTCCTCCTGTGGGTGAGGTCGAATTCCGAATCGATCTTGTACCTGGTGCTACACCAGTCGTGAAATCTCCTTATCGGTTAGCCCCATCTGAGATGCAAGAGTTAGCTAGTCAGTTGCAAGAGTTGACTGACAAGGGATTTATACGACCTAGCTCATCACCTTGGGGTGCACCGGTTCTATTCGTAAAAAAGAAAGATGGAACTTTTCGAATGTGTATCAACTATAGAGAGCTCAACAAGCTGACCATCAAGAACCGTTATCCTTTACCTCGTATCGATGATCTTCTAGATCAACTATAGGGTGCCACCTGTTTCTCCAAAGTCGAACTTCGTTCTGGTTATCACAAACTTAGAGTACGTGAAGAGGACATCCCTAAGACTGCTTTTCGAACTCGTTATGGCCACTATGAATTCATGGTTATGCCTTTTGGTTTGACCAATGCTCCTGTTGTTTTCATGGATTTGATGAATAGGGTATGTAAACCCTATCTCGATCGTTTTGTCATAGTTTTCATTGATGATATTCTTATCTACTCCAAAACCAAATCCGATCATGAGCGACATCTTCGACTTATTCTAACACTTTTGAGAAACGAAAAGCTTTATCCTAAGTTCTCGAAATGTGAGTTTTGGTTAAAAGAGGTGCAATTTCTTGGTCATGTTGTTAACGACAAAGGAATTCATGTCAACCCTGCAAAGATCAAAGCGGTGCAAGAATGGCAGGCGCAGTGTACTCCCACCGAAATTAGGTCATTTCTTGGTCTAGCTGGATATTATCAGCGTTTCATCGCAAATTTCTCTCGTATCGCCGTTCCACTCACAGCCTTGACTCACAAAGGTAAACCCTTTATTTGGGGGCCCAAGCAAGAAGAGGCTTTCCAAACTTTATAGCAAAAACTTTGTGATGCACCTATCCTTACACTTCCTGATGGTTGTGAAGACTTTGTGATTTATTGTGACGCGTCAGGGCAAGGTTTAGGATGTGTTCTAATGCAAAGAGGAAAGGTGATAGCCTATGCCTCAAGGCAACTAAAAGTGCATGAAAATAACTATACCACTCACGACCTAGAACTTGGAGCAGCAGTGTTCGCTCTAAAGATATGGAGACACTACCTCTATGGTACCAAGTGTGAAATTACACTGACCACAAGAGCCTTCAACATATCTTCAATCAAAAAGAGTTGAACATGAGGCAACGATGATGGGTCAAACTTCTAAACGATTATGATTGTGAAATTCGATATCATCCTGGCAAGGCCAATGTTGTAGCTGACGCCCTTAGTCGAAAAGAGTATGCAAACTCCATCCGTCTGATATGTTCTCAAATTGTGACCGATCTTCAAAACCGAATTCGAGCAGCTCAACATACCTCCGTCACAGAAAATGATGTACGAGATGAACTGTCTTGTGGAGCTGAACTCAAAATAGAAACCAAGTCCGATGGTATTCTTTACTAACTAAACCGTATTTGGATACCTGATCGCGACAATCTTCGCACTTTCCTTATGAATGAGGCTCACAAAACACGATACTCTACACATCCAGGTGCCGATAAGATGTATCAAGACCTACGATACTCATATTGGTGGCCTGGCATGAAGAAAGATATCGCCATTTTTGTTTCCAATTGCCTCACGTGTTCTAAGGTTAAAGTTGAACATCACCGACCTTTAGGACTTCTTGTTCAACCCGAAATACCTGTATGGAAGTGGGAAAATATAACTATGGATTTCATTACCGGGTTACCTCGTAGCTCCAGCGGGTATGACACCATTTGGGTTATCATTGATCGTCTCACTAAATCAGCTCATTTCGTTCCAATCCGCGAAGACTTTAAGAACGAGAAGTTAGCTCGTATCTATATCAATGAAATTGTAAGCCGTCATGGTGTGCCCTTAAGTATCATTTCAGATCGAGATGGCCGTTTTACTTCACGAACATGGCAAGCCGTACAATCAGCTTTGGGTACGCGTTTAGATCTCAGCACTGCCTTTCACCCTCAAACTGATGGACAATCTGAGCGCACCATACAATCAAGGAATACAATCATATGAAGGAATTATGATAAGTCTTTCGTGTGTACTCCCTAAGAAGAGGAAACAAGAAAGATTTGAAGTTTCTTAGAAGTTCGAAGACCTGATGCTCTAATCATTAGATAGCAGATCTATCAATGGATAGCAGATCTTCAGGGGGAGTTTGTTGATACTCCAAACCATTCATGTGAAGACCAACTTATGAAGACCAAAGATCGAAGACTGAAGACCAAGCAACATCCAAGGGGGAGTTTGTTGATACAGTTTTGTGTCTGTCTCTTGTTCTTAATTACAGTTGTAATTGTACGGTCTTTGCTCAAGTGTCTGTATAGGTTTGGTCGTGTCGAATAGATCAAGATATCCTTCTATCTTGATCTAGTATGACATCTTAGCTTATCTGTGTTAATCAGTTGCATGTGTGCATACTGATAAGTCTTGTGTATGTCAAGTCTACACACGTCTCTCAAGAATGAGAATTATGTGCGAGTCATAGATTTCGTACGAAACACAAGGTTTCGTACGAAACAAAGAGTATTTCATACGAAACAAGCATTTCATACGAAACACTGACTCGTACCAAATTCTGGAGATGTGTTTCTTGTGAAATATTGTGTTCAGTATGTCTAGATTCGTGGTTTGTACGAAATATCTAGGCATACACTATATAAGCAGACTTGTACCTCTCAGTGAGGGTTAGCCGTTTGTTAACTAGTTGACTCGCGTGTGAGAGTTAGTCAGACCAGAGAGCTTGTTACCCTTTGAGTTGGTTATCTCTGAAGACGAAGACACAAGAACACAGAAAGTTTGTTTGAGTCATACGAGCATTGTGTGTATATGTTTGTACTTGTTCCAATCATTAATGAAGATAGTGAATCTTTGGTTACCCCGTGTTCTTTACTTTGCTTTGGTTGCATGCACACTTGGATTCCGCACTTGTGTGTATGTCATTTGAACAAGGAACTGGTTTAACACCATCCGCAGGTGGACCTACAAGTGGTATCAGAGCTTTGGCTCTTTCCTTGTTCAAAACCGAGCTTAGTTGTGTCTGAGCTAGCTTGAAGATTTCTGAAGTGTTCTTGAGCCTCCAGCAGAAAACATAAATTTTGGATAGTTAACTAACTTAAAACTTGGTTAAAATTTGCTGCATGCAGAAAATTTTATGGTAAAATTTTTCTTAGAACACCCTTGAAGAAGAAATCTGCAAAAAATTTGAATCTGATTAGTTTTGTAGGTTTGACATTTTCTGACTTGGATCTGGACTTGGACTGTGGACTGTTAAAATCTGTATTTTAACTAAAAGTGGGTAAGACAACAGGTATTTTCGAAAAAGCAGGTCTACACAAGAAAGGAAATTCCTCACCAAACCATTTCTGAAAAAATTTCTCTGAAAAATGTTGAACAAAACATTTTGTGCGAGTGAAGAGATTCGTACGAATCATTTGATCCGCACGAAAACACTTGACCCGCATGAAATATCTTCTCGTTCGCACGAAACAGGTGTCTCGCACGAAACAGCTATTGTTTGTTTTTCGTGTTTTTCAAGGCTTTGTGATTTTAAGAATTTATCATATTTTCAGATCTTTGAATTTTTAAACGGTAATTATAATTTTGAAACTTTAAACCTTTAAATTTTCATAAAACAAGAAAATATAATGAGTTCAAACTCGTGGGATTGGAGTTGTTCAAGCTCAAATCAGGAGTCTTCGCAAAGCTCCGCAACATCATGGGTATAATTTTTGATGCCTCAACATACAGCAATGATCTCTGCAAATCAATGGGCGTGTGTTGCGAATCAGAATCAAAGCATCCAGTTAATGAGCGAAAAGTGAAACAGGAGTAATAACCGACCGTTTAAGTTAAATCACATGAACGATTACCCTTCATGGAAAAGTCGTTTTTATACGTATGTTCTCGGTCAAAACACGGAATTATGGACGTGTTTCACTACCCCCTATAATGAAGCACTTGAAGAAGCTGGATCAAATCCAACCACATTGGCCAATCTAGTCGAGAGTGACAAGAAAGATTACAATCTAGAGAAAAAGGCATTTGCTATCCTAACACAAGCTCTGCATAAAGACATTTATCATCAGTTTTTGTATTGTACTACAACGAAAAATTTGTGGGACACTTTGGAAGCAAGAGGTGAAGGTAATGCTGCTACCAGGAAGATCCGACATGATCTGCTCAAGAAAGAGTTTGAAGGTTTCATGTTCATGGGGAACGAAACCTTGAATGATATGACCACTCGGTTTTATCATCTTCTCAGCTGATGCTTTAACCACCAAAATGGGTCGATTTTTGATCTTTACCACCGAAATAAACATACAGGTGTTTTGGACTCAATTAGTACTTATGAATTTGTGTAGAAACTTGAGAACAAGAATGAAGAAGAACTCCGGAAGGCACAATGAGTCTCTGCTCCACAAAACCCTTAAATGTATTTTGGAGGTATAAATGCAGGTACAAGCTCAAGCCAGCAACCGAAACTGCAAACCGCGTTTGTGTCAAAAGTGAACCCTTTTCTACCCCAACAAGTTCAATCAAGTCAGTCTACAGGTTCGAGTAATCAAGCCTATGGACAGACTTTTGATCCGAAAGCCTTCCTTCCACAGCCAAGGGATTTAGCGCATAAAGCTCCACAGCAAGCTCCTCAACAAGCTTTCTATGGAAACAACAGTCAATCGGCAAATCCCAACACTGTCAAACTTGACACGTCAAATCTCTCCAAAATCAACGTAGAAGTTGGACAGGAACAAGCAGAACTTCTAAATACCATGGTCAGTGCATATTGTGGAGTTGTAGGTCAAATAGGGAACATCAATTTGACGAACGAAGACTACGAGCAAATTGACCGAGATGAAATGGAGCTGATGGATATCAAGTGGACATTTGCAAGTGCTATGAGAAGAGCGAAGGCTTATATGAGAAGAACGGGTAGAACCAGTTTAGAAAGCAAGAAGGATACAAAATATGGCTTTCACAAAACCGTCGTCACTTGCTTCAACTGCGGAGAAAGAGGTCACTTTAAACGGGAATGCACAAGACCCAGCAAGGAAGGAAATCACAACCCCTTTTGAAATCAGTCTCAACCATCCAACACAGCACAGTACAACAACGAAAGAAGAATAGTAGCTGTTGGCAACTCTAACAATACCAATCAATCAGGACCTTCAAACATGCACAGAGCTTTGGTAGTTCAGTCTGATGAAGGATGCGATTGGTTAGTACAGTTGGGAACAGAGAACAACGGAAGAACTGCATGCTATGCAAGGATCGTGGATCAAAACAAGCATGATCATAGCATCAACACTCAAAATAATGATGATACATCTAGGGATACTGGTAGTTCTGATGAAGAATGTTCAAGTTCAGATAGTTATGAGTCTGATTCTGATGTGAAGAAAGGAAGTGAAGCTGAGGTTGAAGAGTTGCTGAGTGAAGCTGAGATGTTGAAGATGAAAAGGTAAGGATGATGAGGAATGCAGAAGCTGCGGAAACAGAGACAGAAACACTCTCTACAGATGGTGCAGCTTTTCCTCATCACAATGCCTTTATGGCAAATGTTGAAGGTTCTTCAAAACAGGTAAATTCTGACCCTCCTACTGTTTGCAATGACTGTGTTGAGTTGAAAATAAAATATTAAACCGTCAACAGTCATAATCAGAATTTAGTTGTTGAACTATCAAAATGCAAAGAGGCGAATTTGGCGCTAACTAGAAATGAAAAAGAATTCAAATCTGTAATAGAAACCCTTAGAAAAGTGTTTCTGAATTGACAAAAACAATTTTGAATAAACAGACAGGAATTAATAACTACATTAATCTCCTAGAAGAAACAAAGAAAGAGTTAGCCATCGCCAAATACGAATATGATTCGATCAAACGCAGATTGGAAAGTTATTCTAATTCCCAATATGTGCTTGATCATATCATTGAAGTTCAAAAACTAAAGGGAGATGCTCAATGCATAGGGTATAAGTCGTGTCCACCCCCAATGAAACACAACTATACCAAAATGCTTGATGAAGAGGAGATGCCTCGTTTTGAACCCTCTGCACCTTTGAATCCTGAGGAATTCGCAGCAAGGTTAGGGTTCAAACTAGGCAATTCCTCTCAAGAACCAAGCAAGCCAGAAAGTTCATCGTCTGATGAAGAAGAGGATGACACATCAGATGATGAATCAAGAAATGATGATCAGGATCAGCCTCTTGATGAAAGAAAAAGAGTAGAATCTTCTGCTACTCCTGGTACTCAATCTGTTGAGAATCAAGAGACTGTTCCTGAGAAATCTGTGAAGACAAGTGTGTCTACACAAGAAGTAGATGATGTGTTGTATACCTTGGTTGGAGATAAGAAAATCTACTCAAACAAAGATTTTCCAATTAAAAACGTAAATGCAATCTCTATAGATCAGTTTTTTGAAAAGTCAACAACCAAACCTGTAGAAAAGAAAAGGCCGACCAAATCACAACCATTATCTGCTTCAAAAGAAAAAGAATGGAAGCGAGTGGAAAAGCTCACAACTTCTCAACCGAAGGTTGAAGCAAAAGGCTCTCGTTACCAGAAAAAGGCTAAAACTGTTAAATTTGTGAGTTCTAAAGGTACCGATAAAGTCGAAACTTTTCAAGAAAAATCTAATGTTGATTTTGTAAAGAAAGTTAAGATTTTGAAAAGAAATAGTCAAAACAATTACACCCAACGCACTGATGGATGTAATGAAAATGAACCCAGTACCTCAGGATCAACAAGTTCAACATCAAGCCGAGAAACACGATCTCCTAGTTTTGTTGAAAGGAGAACATGTTTCAAATGTGGAGAGTTTGGCCACATTATAAAGGATTGTCAAAATCCAGCCAGATCAAGATATATAGAGAAAACCCCTCATGAACCAACTTGCAAACGTAAACTGTTTCTCCGACATTGTATAAACGAATTATTAAAGATCAAAAAGAGAAACAAAAACGTAAACAAGTAAAAGCAGTTGAGAAAGCTTTAAAATCGGATTCTTCGAAAAAGGATCAAAGATCTTCAAAGTCAATAAAACCAGACACTATTAAAACTGTAAATAATAGTAATGGGGTAATAAACAAGGATCTTGGAAACAGAAGACCAGTAAATGGTTCAAAAGGAGTTTCTCAGTTTGTTAATCATCAAGAAATTAAGATTACATTTCTCGATGATAAGGGACGACCCAATACCACTAAGGCTTGGGTCCCCATCTCAAACTAATCTTGTTTGTGTAATGTGCAGGGGGTTCCAGGAGGAACTGTAAACAGTCATTGGATTGTTGACAGTGGAGCATCAAGGCACATGACGGGCGACTTGCGACTCCTATATGATGTGAAAAGCATAAGGGATGGTTATCTTGCTTTTGCTGGTGACAAAGGTGGATACATCACTGGAGAAGGAATGGTCTCCAATGGTGTTGTAAGCTTCGACAAGATCAATATGTGCGGCAAATTGATCACAATATTCTTACCGTTTCTCAATTCTGCGACAAGAAGTTCACGGTACATTTTGATGATGCCGGATGTTATGTGCTGAAGCCTGGATTCAAGATCCCCAAGGAATGGATTCTCCTGTCGGCTCAAAGAATTATGATTTGTATATTCTTGATATGAGCCAAGCTATTACAACATCTGCACAAGTCACATGTTTTGTCTCTAAAGCCACCGAGAAGGAATCAATCTCCTGGCACAGACGTATGGGACACATTCACCTGAGAAAAATTAACTATTTGGTGAAGAACAATCTAGTGAATGGTGTACCAGTGAAAGAACTTTCATCTTCAAGACGTTTGTGTATCATGCCAGAAAGGGAAGCAAGCGAGAAAATCCCATCCCATGAAGAAGATCAACACTTTGAATATGCCACTGGAACGTCTTCATATGGACCTCTTTGGACCTATGAAACACAATACAACCTTTGGTGATTCTTATTGTCTGGTAGTTACTGATGACTATTCCAGATTCTCATGGTAAACATGTTGGCACACAAGAGTGAAGTTCCTACTATCCTCAAAAATCTCCTGACTCTATTGGAAAATTTGTACAATCTGAAGGTAAGGAGAATCAGAAGCGACAATGGCACGGAATTTAAGAATCTAGTTATGGATGAGTACTGTTCCTCAAAAAGTATTCTGCATGAGTACAGTTCTCGATACACTCCACAACAAAATGGCGTCGCTGAGAGGAAAAATCGAACTCTTATTGAAACTGCAAGAACCATGTTAGTAGAATCAGAACTTCCCATTCAATTTTGGGAAGAAGCTGTTGCTACTGCGTGCTACACGATGAATAGAGTTCTGACGGTGAAGAGACATGGGAAGACATGCTTTGAGTTGTTACATAAAAGGAAACCGGATATTTCTTTCTTAGAACCTTTTGGAGCTCCATGCACTATGATCGACCCACAAGGAAAGTTTGGTCCCAAGGCTATCGAAGGTTTCTTTCTTGGATATGCTACTCATAATTTCTGGGTGTGGAATTTGTCTTCGAAGAAGATTGAAGAATGGGGTGAAGTCAAGGTTCAGAGATATACAGAAGCGGTTAGAGCTCCGGGTGCTCCTGGATGTTTGACTATGATGGACTGTGTGACTCCTTTAATCTGCCAACTTTTGATGATGCAACAGCTGCTGCTCAGATGTTATTGGAAAGTGACTGCAGTAGACTCATCATTAGTTCGACCAATTATTGTTAACCCTCAAGTATCGACTTCGGTTAACAATCTTCTTCAAAATGAGGAATTCGAAGACGCTGCGGATTATAATGTTTCATAGGAAGATGATGAGTTTCATGACGCTAATAAAACTGCCTCTGGTGCGGTTCCTGGAATTTCAGATGGTACGTCAAATATTCAACCTCAAGGAACGACTGAAGGTCAGGCACCTACAACGTCATCAAATACAGCTATCGATTTAACTGTTGATCTGAATATCAACAATTTGGGTATAAATTCTTGAGTTCCTGATGTGCCAGAAACTTGTATTCATAATATCCATCCTCAGCAGAATATTATTGGAGATGTCCAGAGTGGTGTGCAGACTCGTAATCAGCTTTGAAACAACCAGAATGTTGGATTATATTCAGAAATCAGGGAATATAGTGGTCTGAATGATTGGTCTTTTGCCTGCTATGTGTGCCAAGTAGAACCAAAATCTTGGAAGGAGGCAATGAAAGAAGACTCGTGGGTTGAAGCCATGCAGGAAGAACTTCAGCAGTTTTCAGAAGTTAGGCGTCTGAAAATTGGTTGACAGGCCTGACGGCTACAAGAAGATTGGTACACGATGGGTGTACAAGTGCAAGAAGAATGACCGAGGTGTTATTGTGAGAAACAAAGCGCGGTTGGTTGTTCAAGGTTTTAATCAGGTCGAAGGGATCGATTACAATGAAGTTTATGCACCGGTTCCACGACTTGAGGCCATAAGAATCTTTTTGGCTTATGCGTCCTTCAAGAAGTTCACCGTTTATCAGATGGATGTGAAGAGTGCATTTCTTCATGGTGTGGAAGAAGAGGAAGTATATGTTGAGCAACCGCCAGGTTTTGAAGATCCTCTCCATCGTGACAAGATTTGGCTTCTCAACAAGGCGTTATATGGTCTTCATCAAGCTCCGAGGGCTTGGTATGAAACGTTGTCTACCTATCTGTTGAAGAATGGTTTTTGACAAGGCCTGATCAACTGTACTCTCTTCATCAAGGAACGGGACGAGGATTTGCTGCTAGTACATGTTTATGTTGATGATATTATATTTGGGTCTACTAACACTCGAATGTGCGAAGAATTCGAACAGGTTATGCAGGAGAAGTTCGAGATGATTGCTATGGGAGAAATGACTTTCTTTTTAGGTTTGCAGGTTCAGCAATCAAAGGAAGGGATTTTTATCCATCAAACCAAGTACGTCAGAGATATTCTCAAACGATTTCAGATGGACGACTCAAATCCTTTGGGAACTCCATTAGCTCAAAATCATGGGATTACTCCAGACGGAATGGGTGAACATGTAGAACCATCTCTCTACCGTGCTATGATCGGCTCTCTCATGTATCTTACTGCTTCAAGACCCGATATAATGTACCCAACATGCCTTCTGGCACGCTATCAGTCTAGTCCGAAAGTTTCTCACTTGATGGCTGTGAAAAGGATCTTTCGTTATTTGAAGGGATGCCCTGACACTGATCTATGGTACCCTAAGGATGGTAGCTTTGATCTGACAGCATTCAATGATTCTGATCATGGCGGATGCAAAATCGATGCAAAGTCAACAACAGCAGGATGTCAGTTATTGGGAAATCGCCTAGTCACGTGGCAATGCAAAAAAGCATACTTGTGTAGCTACATCAACATGTGAGGCTGAGTATATTTCAGCTTCTAGTTGCTGCTCCCAAGTTCTATGGATTCAACAACAAATGCGCGACTACGGTTTTGAATTTCTTACTACTCATATTTTTTTGATAATGAAGCTGCTTTACAGATCACTCGGAATCTTGTACAGCATTCAAAAACAAAACACATTGAGATTAAGTATCATTTCATCGAGATTGTTATGAAAAGAGACTTATCGATGTTGTTAAAATCCACACTAACCACCAACGTGCCGACCTTTTTACCAAAGCCTTTGATAAATCACGTTTTGATTATCTACTTTTGGTCAATGGCATCAAGGTGAAACCCGAGTAACTCAACCATGGTTAAATATTTTTGTATATTCTTTTCTAAAAATCTAAAACTACAAAAAGATTTTCAGTTTTATATTTTAGGGGGAGTAAATTTCAAGAAATACAAAAATATGTCTCTTTTATTTACCTTTTTTGTTTAAGGGGGAAAAATTCATAAAAATACAAAAACATTAGAAAAATCAAAAATGAGTTTCTTGGATAAGTTGAAGATGATGAAATTCACCGGTAAATCTGTCAGAAACGGTTAAAAGCATAGAAATAAGATTGATAAGTAGCTTTGCTTATGATGTATCGGTAGGCTCACAATCAGACTAAAATGTGCAGGTTGATATAAACTTAATAGACAGAACGCCAGGTGGGAACCATTCATTGGCATATGGTCTTGGTACCGAAATTTCGTTTGATAGAGTGCCGAGGTTCTAAGATATACGGTCTTTATGATGGCTTATCATCTGGGTATCATGGTTGAATCTTTTGCCGAAAAATAACGGTGGCGCAAGTCTAGAACTTCCATGATATCATACATACGTGTTCATATTGCATTCGACCATCAAATAAGTGATAAAAATATCACATCCCCAAAAAAAGTGATAAAATATCACAGCTTTATGCGGGAGCTAAGTTCGCCTCTCTGTCGGTACAATGGTACTAACCTGTTCACGGACTTACTCCTGTGCCCTCATGCATATGAAAATCAAGTCCCTCCTCAATAAGTGATTAAATCACATAGGGCTTGTTTTCAATCAAAAATAAGTGAGTAACTCACATCATTTATATACGTCAAAACAGATGATAAAGTAATATACTTACCGGTAAGATTTTCTCTCGTGCATATCTTGATACCGGAATGTGTCGTGATGTGGTTGAACATCGGCTAGTAAGTATAAATCCATACCTTAATCATATCTCCTAATCATGATTACATCTGATAAGTCTGAGCTTACGTGGACAACAATACCAATGATCATAGTTGAATACTTATCTGTTTAATTTTGAAATCCAAATATCGTTTTTGACAAAGATTAAAATGTTGGTATGATTCCTTTACCTTGAACTCGAAAAAGATTGTTAAATTGATATATAGTTTATCTGTATATTTTGATTTTAAGTCTAGTTTACTTAGTTGCTTATGTAATTACTTTTTGAAAGTTAGCCAAAGTTGATACTCGAGAGTTTCTACCAAGAAACGCCAGAAAACCATTTGTTTGATATCGCAACTTCATAAAGTAATATCTTGAAACCAGTATCCATCAAAGAAATCCAAAATCTGAATTTCGTTCAAGTGTGTGTATCTTGTACGAATGAACCTAGTAATTTGATTTGACTTGGTCACTTGTTCTTCTCAAATCTGCTGCTGGAATTCATACGAGTGTGTGTATCTCATTCAGGGAATACAATCATACGAAGGAATTATGATAAGTCTTTCGTGTGTACTCCCTGAGAAAGTTGCGTTCTAATTATATTTGTCTATTGAGTACAGATTGATACAAAATAACATGAACAAAGACCAACAACGAAGAAATCTAACAAGTCAGAAGAGGAAACAAGAAAGATTTGAAGTTTCTTAGAAGTTCGAAGACCTGATGCTCTAATCATTGGATAGCAGATCTATCAATGGATAGCAGATCTTCAGGGGGAGTTTGTTGATACTCCAACTATTCATGTGAAGACCAACTTATGAAGACCAAAGATCGAAGACCGAAGACCAAGCAACATCCAAGGGGGAGTTTGTTGATACAGTTTTTTGTATGTCGCTGTTCTTAATTACAGTTGTAATTCTACAGTCTTTACTCAAGTGTCTGTATAGGTTTGGTCGTGTCGAATAGATCGAGATATCCTTCTATCTTGATCTAGTATGACATCTTAACTTGTCTGTGTTAATCAGTTGCATGTGTGCATACTGATAAGTCTTGTGTACGTCAAGTCTACACACGTTCTCCAAGAATGAGAATTTTGTGCGAGTCATAGATTTCGTACGAAACACAGGGTTTCGTACGAAACAAAGAGTATTTCGTACGAAACAAGCATTTCTTACGAAACACTGACTCGTACCAAATTCTGGAGATGTGTTTCTTGTGAAATATTGTGTTCAGTATGTCTAGATTCGTGGTTCGTACGAAATATCTAGGCAGACACTATATTAGCAGACTTGTACCTCTCAGTGAGGGTTAGCCTTTTGTTAACTAGTTGACTCACGTGTGAGAGTTAATCAGACCAGAGAGCTTGTTACCCTTGGAGTTAGTTATCTCTGAAGACGAAGACACAAGAACACAGCAAGTTTGTTTGAGTCATACGAGCATTGTGTGTACATGTTTGTACTTGTTCTCAATCATTAATCAAGATAGTGAATCTTTGGTTACCCCGTGTTCTTTACTTTGCTTTGGTTGCATGCACACTTGGATTCCGCACTTGTGTGTATGTCATTTGAACAAGGAACTAGTTTAACACCATCCGTAGGTGGACCTACAAAAGCGTTTAAGACGAAGTCGTATTCCAATCGTCAAGGTGTGTTGGGAGTCAAAACGAGGACCTGAGTTTACTTGGGAACGCGTAGATTCCATGAGCGAAAAATGCCCGCATCTTTTCCCAGTTACTACTTCTACATAAATTTCGGGATGAAATTCTTAAAAGTAGGGGATACTGTAACATTCATGCAAAAACGGGTTTCAAAACTCGCTCTGTTTGAAATTCTAGTATTTATGTTATAGTCCGTTACGGAATTTATTAGTAGTGTTAGTTATTATTTTTATTTATGGGTAATAAGTAAATTTAATAATTAATATGTTGAGTAATAAAAGAATAAAAGGTACTAATATAATAAATAAAACCAAAATAATAAAGAATAAAATAAAAATGAACAAAAGGGAGTAACCTGAATCGAGCCCGGATCCCTCACAAACCCGCACACACCAAAACACCACTGCACTATACACACCATATGTTCAAACCTAAAACAAATAAATCTTATACTAGATCAAACTCTTAAATCTGTTTAAGATTCAACCGCCCAAAATTTCAACGTCTGTAACCTCCGAAATCGCATTTAATTGCTGATTAAATCTGAAGAGAACCGGTTACCAATCATGCCTTGACTCAAATTCGGTTACCAATCATAGAGGAAATCAAACCTTAACCCAAAACTTTAAAAATCGATTTTGAAACCGACGAACACTTCTGCATCTATAAATATCAGTGTTTCACACCTTAAAACCTCACTCTTTTCTTTCAAAGTTCTACTCTAAAACCTTTGATCAAATCTTTTGTTGCTGGAAACAACTGCAACTCGCCGAAAAACCGGGATATCCGTTCTGTCGGTAAATCTTTCACCTTAATTCTGTAATTCATTAATATCATAATAATCTTCAATCACATAAACAAAAGTAGTGTTTTAGCATGTTCCAAATTGAATATCCGTTCTGAGTTTTTTTAATATTGAAGAAGATGAAGTCGATGTAGAGTATAAATGTAATTAAAATTTTATGTTTAACCGGGTTAGACACACAGTTCAGTGGTGGACTATGTTCAATATATGCAAACATACTCAGGTTCGACTCTTGTACATAACCGTTTTTTCTACAATAATTTTTTTTTTCAGAACTTAAATAAATCAAGGCTCAGTAAGTTGTTAAGTTTAATATAAATCCAAAAATAAACGGGTTACACACCCAGCCCAGTTGGTTGGGCTGGGTGCAAAGCAAATCGATGGTCACGGGTTCGAAGCGTAATATACGCACCGGTTCAATGGATTTTTAAAACCTTTTTAATAAATAATTTCCGGAATAATGTACTTAGTATATAAGAATAATAAAAATCAAGATTATTTCTGGTTAGACACGTAGCTCAGTTGGTAGAGCTGCGTCCACGTATACGGGAGGTCACGAGTTCGAACCTCACACGATGCCAATAACTAATCAGTTGAACCAGCCGTTGACCAGTCAACCCTGAGAAAAAGGGTATTTTTTTATATTAAAACCCTTTTTATTTCTTTAAAAATTTGTTAAAAATACTTAAAAATAAGGTTTTAAAGCTTAAAAATTCGTATTAAAAACTACAGAAATAACCTAAAAATCTAATAAAAAATATTAAATTAAAATATAAACTTTTATTCATTTATCAAATTATTGCTTTATTATTTAGGTTAGTTTCCTTCGTCGGCTAAATCCTAAACTCGTGCGCATTCATCATCAATCCAAGGAAACGCACCCACTGTGAGTGAATCCTTACAAAATCCCCTTTTTACCTATGTTTTGGGTGTATCATGTGTCGTTATTTAATCTTTTATTTATACAAATACATGCGCTACTACCATTATGTGATCTAATGTGTATATTTGTTTGTTGTGGTATATGTGATTACATTTTATCATTTCAGTGAAATCATTCATTTAAGGCCCATTAGTTCCTCGTGGGATACGAGTTGAGCATCAGGTGCCTTATTAAATCGGCTCCGTTTGATTGAGCCTTGATCTCAAGTTCATCATGCATCATGTTCTTATGCTGATTGTTGATATTATGTGGTTTGTGATTTAATTACATATGCATAAGTTCATATATGGTCCATGCACATTTTTATTGAAATAACAAATATATTAAACTGTTTAATTGTAAAATTTAGATTCACTCGCCAACTTTTGTTGACCCAAACTCTTGTTTTACACATGATACAGGTGGACAGGCTGAGGAGAGGAACACATAGGATTGGCCTTAGAAGATGAATAAAATATATCATGTTTAGAACAATGTTTTCTTGTGCTTGTATGTTTCTTTGTGTTTGGATATTTGTTCTTAAATTCCTAATTAATAAATATGAAACTTAATTTTAGTAAATATCATGAGCTTTGATGATAACCCAATTATGCCCCGACTTCTATTTCCGCTGCGGGTCATGGTGTGACAGTTGGAACTCATAAGATAAATACATGAGCTTGGTAGTGAGAGGGACGGGGGTTTGGTCATTAGTAGCCAAAATTTGAGCTTACAACCATTCATTTGTAACCCAAGCCTATGTCCTACAAAAATTCTACCTATTGGTCGATCCGGTTTAAGAGCTTAATTTGTAGTGTTGATGTTTATGTGTATGTGTTCTTTGTTCAATGTTTGTAGTTAAAAAAAAAAAAGAGAGAGAGGAGAAAGATAGTGAAGTTATGTAAATAGTAATGGTTGTTTTTGTTTGTTTGTACTAATAAAACCGGGTCGATTCAATGAGCTACATGCATATATATCCCACCAATTCTCACCCTTACACATAACCTCGTTACAACCCGAAAGTCCTTTTGATTTGTAAGCATGTTAGGCATTTTGTAGGTGGAGATTTGATTATTACACAAGCTTATTGTCGCACAATCACGCACTACCATTGAGTGATCTAGCACAATCTTGCTTATATCTTTTTATCACCGAGAAGAGAGTTATTGTGAGGGGTGTGTGATTTGGTATGATGGTTAATTGACAATTGGACGACATGTTTGTGTTTGGTTTACACTTCGATCACTTTTAAGCTCGAAAATGTTTTTAATGTGTTGCTTGGGGCAAGCAACGGTTAAGTGTGGGGATGTGACGGGTGGCCCATTGGATAACTCTCAAGTGCTTTAAAACAATCAATATTCCGCACTTAATTGGGTTAATTATTATGATTTGATAACTACGGTGTCAATGGCTTTGCAGGTACCGAAGAGCATAAACAAGCGGTTTTAACATGCTTTGATTGGAGCTTGCACTTGACCAAGAGAAGATGAAGACTTGGAGAGTTAAAAAAGAACAAAAAGGGAAAATCTGCTGACCACCGTAAGCTACGGTGGGCGCTGTAGCTTACGGTGGTGTCTAATCTTTATATGCACCGTAAGCCAGTCTCTTGGGGCCGTAAGGAAATTTTTACCCACCGTAAGCTACGGTGGGCACCGTAGCTTACGGTGGTGACCTACGAGAAAAGTGTAACTACCCTCTTTAAACCGGCTTTCAAGAGTCTTTTGGTAGATGTTTTGGCAGAGTTCTAGAGGCGATTTGGAGTGTGTTACTTGGTTCAAGAACAATTTTAACATTTTGTTTGGTGTTTATGATTCCTATGAACATAACATTTGAAGTGTGATGATTTGCAAGACCATGAGTAGCTAAACTCATTGTGATCATCCTAGGTGGAAGGTTTGCTTGAACCAACTGTGTTTTTATCCATAATTTCTAGAATAATAGACTTGCTATGTTTGTAGGTTATTATGGTGTTTGAATATTTGTTTGTAAACTGTTGATTGATGTTTTGATCTTAACCTTAATCGTACGTTCTTGGTGTCGTTGACAATCGAGATATCACATGAGGGTCTAGGGTTGGATATTGGTTAATTGGTCATCGGGTAACAAACCTCGCATCTTTGTGATCCGAGTACTTAGTTCCCTTTTATCACGAACAAATAGTCATACACGAGTCATGTCTATGTGATTCTTTCTAGTTGGATTTAAAACACAAGTGTTAATTGAAACCGGAAACTTATGATGATTACTTGCTTCTAATCTGTTTTAACAACCAATAGTTGAATTTCAATTTATTTAATTTTAAAACCAAATCACCAAAAATCCTGAATTCATTTTCTTGTATTTAGATTAATTAGTCAATTAGTATAAACTTAAAATAGCACACATTCCACAAACTCCTTGTGTTCGATACCCACTTACCGCTAGCTATTAGTAGTATTTGGATTAAATTTACGTGAGACTACGACCTTACGTCATTAACCGTAGATTATCTTAGGCCAGTACCAAATGGACTTTGGAGTGTGTACCGAAGTAAAGCAGCTATAGAATGGGGGACAACATACACGTCTCATATTACACGGGGTAAAACGCTAATGGTTAGTAATAGAATTCAACGAAGAGACTACGTTAACTTGTTTTAGGTTTTTGTTGTAACACTTAGAATTGTTTAATTGTAGTATTACGTGTTAAAAATGTTATTTGCATTATATTATCTTTAAGAAAATTGTTACGTTAATTTTTATATAAACTGTAATTAGATTGTTTTATAATATAAAAACCCCGCTTTTACATCAAACTTAAAAAAACATACCGTACAAATCATATAGAGCAATACGCGGCCTATAGTCTGAGCTATACACAACGTATATGGTGGACCATCTATGCGCTTTCCACATCACCATACGAGCACAAACCACATATATGCTTGGTGAAAATTTGATTTTTTTTAAATACACCTATATGACGCGTATTTCCCTATACGTGTTGTATAGGTCAAAAACTGCTTTTCATCTTCACATAAGGGGGAAACGGATTAAACCCCATTCATACACACACTAAACACAAAAAAGACACACACATACTCTCTCTCTCTCTCTCTCTCTCTCTCTCTCTCGCGTATAACGCTATACGCCCCGATGGTTGAGGGTGGTGGGTTATGGTGGTTGTTGGGGGTGGTGGTAGGTGGTCGGCTGTTGTGGTGGTTGAGGGTGGTCGGTTGCAGCAATTGTTGAGGTGGTGGTGGTTGGTTATGGTGGTTGGAGGTGGTCGTCGTGGTGGTTGTTGAGGTGGTGGTGGGTGGTGGATGGTCGGATGTGGTGGTGGTGCTGGTTGAGGGGGTCGGTTGTGGTGGTTGTTGAGGTGGTGGGTGGTGGGATTTGTTTATTATTTTTTACAGTATAATTTCGAATGCTAAGTCTAACGCTAGAATTGTATGTTTTTAACATGATATCGAAAGTCAGTGTTTTGACGACAATGGTGGCTTAATCCTTATGGAGAACTACATGCATTCATATTTCAGATTCAAACGCCTACCTGCAACCATATTTCAAATTCATGCACCGAGACGTGAATTTGCCCCACCACACAGAATTCCAAGATAGTCGTTTACTCGGTGCAATGTTGATGAATTCACCAACGGGTGTAAAGCCCGCCGGGACCTAGTATACCAACAAACGCAATTCCAAGAGGGCTAATGCGTCTATGTCCCTTTTTTGTATCAACCAACAGGCGTTAGACCCATCGGTTTCGTGCACAAGAATTTAAGAATATTAAACACTTAGCGATTTTGAGTTTAGGGTTTAGGTAAATGCTTATGATTGTTATGAAAATCAAATGGTAGACATGGCTTTGTTTTGGTAAAAAATATCCAATATTGGTTTAATGCAAGTTAACAATCAGAATGATATTAACAAGATTTCTTTGCTTTCTCGTTAACACAACCACTATCGTGACTGAAAGCATAGCTGCCGCTCATCTCTTGTTCGTTTTTCTCAGCCGCCCGTGCTAAATTAAGATCTAATTTTTCATTTTGTTTCAAGGTAAGGAATTAACTTTTAGTCTTCGTCTCGCGTAGTGCGTCCATCAGGTAATGATTAAAATCCGATTTGTTGTTCGAATTCCACTTCATTCTATTTACTTCGAACGCTGGCTGATTTATTTTGCGGATCTGTAACAATCCTAATATAAATATATGTAGCAGGAGTCGGAGATGAAAATAATGGTTGTGGTTACAATTAGAGAAGATGAAAACCAAGAACAAGCTACATATACGTAACAATCCTAATACACATATATGTAGTAGGATTGTTGGGAACATTATTTGAATGGCGCACTACCATACATATATGTAGCAGAATTGAAGAAATCGTATACAGTTGTTTTAATTATATGATTATGCATGTTTATTATATATATATATATATATATATTATATATATATATATATATATATATATAACGAATCTACATACATGTAACTTGTTTCCTTTTAGATTCTTTTGTAATTTTATACGAATCTACATATATGTACAAACCTATTATGCTATATGTTGTTAGTATACATATATGCATATAGTTGTTTTAGTTATATAACTATATATATATATACATGTATGTATATTACGAAATTACATGTATCGAGGTCCTTGAATAAATTAACTCATTATATGATTGGTGTGATATAGTGATTTGTGTCCCTAATGCTCTTACAAATGTTTACCTTCCCATTTGTGCTCTCCACTACGTAAGTACACACACATAAAGAAATTAAAAAAATAACATGAGTCAACCGAGCGAGCAACGTGCGAGATTATCTTTACTCGTGGTTGGCTCGTTCAAACCGAACTAAACCGATTAGCTCCTTTTTAACCAAGCCGAAATCGAACGCAGGGCCGACGACCCAAGGCCCTCGAAGGCCCCAATATTTTTTTAAATTTATTTATATTAAGCGTGTGTATATTTTTTCAATTTTGTTAACACAAAAGATGTTTGGGCTTGCGATCTCCATTCTCCGTTAAAAGAGGATGGTTGAGTTCGGTCGCATGTCCGATTCCTCCAAAAAAAATCATTTTCGGGTGTTTTGTTCCCTTTTTTTACCTTTTTGTTTTCCACACTTTATGTTTCCTTTTATCTTTTTGTTTCCTTATTGTTTTGCTTTTGTTGTTGTTTTGTCGTTTTATTCGAATTTCAACTTTCAGTTTTCTACTTAAAATCTTTTGTTATTTACTTTTCTTTGTTTTATTATTACTGTTATTAACTAAATAATTTCCGAAATGGTATTTTGCTTTTATTATATAAAAAAAAATGACGACTGTTTTTTTTAGGTTTTATCTTTCGTTCGTTATAGCAAGTGGATCGAAACGAACACACTGTGACAAGGTTTGGCCTTAATACTCAACATTATGACAAGGTTTGAACTTAATACTTAACATTGTGACTATTAGAACGTTATACCTGATTTTGCAACAAAAAACTATTAGTACCTGATATTGAAATATGACAGAAACCCATAAAGACCAACGGTGTACTTTTTTCTTTAAAAAGTTATAATTTAAAAATAGTTATACTTTAGCGGCACATTTTTTTATTTATTTTTTATGCTTTCTATTAAATGAATTTGTACTAATTCAACTATATTTATTTTTTCTTTTCAAAATTGAGTTATCGACATTATTTATAGGGTCCCGTTCAACTCGCCCAAGGCCTAAAATTTTTCGAGAATTTTAAGAGACGACCCTGATAGAACGATGGAATTTTCGAGCATTTTTCAATCGAACGTCATGTAATTTTGACAACACTACTCGTAACACAAAAGTCTATTCATATTTGGGAGTACATAACAAGGTTAAGAAGGAGATGTTACAAGTTGTCATCTGATGTGTTTGGTAGATTCTGTGGCGTTTTACTAAGGATGTTTTCAAGAATAGTGATTCGGTGAAAGAATTTATTTTCTTTAAGTTACGATTCTTAGTGACATTTGAATAAGGATCTAAAGATGGACTTAAAGTGAATGGATCGGTTGAAAACCTCCTCTTGTTCTTGTAAGTTGTTTGTCCCTTTTTGATGGAAAAAATATTTATGCATAATATTATGGGTCTCTTTCTATAAACTTAATTATTTTTCTAAAGATCTTGCAAATTTTAACTTTGGAACCAAGTGAAATGTGATTTGGGCATGCCACATTTCCTCTTAAATTTGAAATTGAAAAGTTAGGGATAACCATTAAATGATCTACAATTGATGGCTTCGTGATTAATCTATTGTGATGAATTTAGCCGGTCCCCAACTAAACATTCAAAGAAAGCATCACAACCACGAGTGAAATTGGGAAGTCCTTTGTTTAATTTATTTGTTTGTAAATGATATGGATTGGCGATGGGTTGTCTTTAAAATGTGCACTTCCACAAAATATAAACAACTTCATAATGCAACATTAAGCGTACAACCATATTGCATTAAGGATTAGAGCTATGATTGATGTAGACAAGGCTTCATATAAGAGTCCATGCACTAACCTATCATAGAGGCAAAAGAGTATTCAATGTCAAAGAGTTGGTGAGTGTGATTACAATTACTTTAGGTGTTTTTTCTAATGTGCTAAGTTACATCCTCGATTGTTTTTCGGCTAGAAATTAAAACAAGTAACAATTGGTTTGAGGAGTTTTTATGAGTTGATGATAAGGTAGGACTCGAAGAACAATAAGTCTCGACAAAGACAAAGCTAGAGGTAGTTGAAGGGTCCGTTGACCCTAATAAGAGAACCTAACTCCATGTATTTCTTCTTGTTTGCCCCATAAACGAGTTAAGTGTTATTTACATCCTTGTGGTTTGTCCACTTAGCCATTTCAAACCAAATTTTAAAAAATTCTAATGTTTCCTCCCTTATATTCTCAAAGCGTGTCATTTCAGTACAAAAAACTAACCCCTTTTACTGTTGTTTAATTAAAGGCAAAATTGGCATTTCCTATTTTCTTTTCGAGTAAACTACAATTTGAGTCCCTGTGGTTAACACTCAATGTCACGTTGAGTCCCTATTTGGAAAAACTAAACAATCAAGCCCCTCTCGTTGTCGATTTGGATCAATCAAGTCCCTACTAACATATCTGATCTGCTTAGTCAACCGTTAGTTGATAGGGTATATATGTCTTTAATATCAAAATCGAAGGGTATTATTGTCTTTTCACTACTATTATTATTAGTGTTTATATATATATATATATATATATATATATAACAGAGAGAGAGAGAGAAAAAAAACTGGTTATGATGAAAACGATGCAAAGTGTGAAAACGGTGAGAACAGATCAGGAGGTGACACGTGTCCATGGCGCTAGATAATAGGAGAGGGTACTATTGTCATTCCACGTTAATTTTTGAACATTCCCTTATTTGTCGGCGCGTTTTTTTCCTTATTGAAACAAAAGTCCAAAATTTTCGTGTTAGTTGTTACCGCCTCTCTAAGTTTCCGAGATCCATGGCGTTTGATTGGATTGCGAGAATCTGTTAGGCCTTTGTTTCAACATATTATATAAAATTGATGGCGTTTTTGTGTTTTGTTCTTCGAGCAAATCATGTAAAAGAAATGACGTTTTGATTATTATATCTCTTATAATAGCATTTATTTTGGTATTAACATAAATTAAAATTAGCAATGGGGTTTATTTTATTTCTTTTATTCACCTTTTGATATGTTTAGCGACGTTTCAATTCCAACAACATAAAAGTGATGGCGTTTTATTTTGTTTCTTTATTGAACTAATCATGTTAATGCAATGGCGTTTTCGATTTTTGCATGTGGTTATGATGGCGTTATGTTTGTATTTATATCTTCTGTATTAACCTTGGTGTTTATTATGCAATCCATACAACTGGTTAAGGAATGTACATTATCAACGATTAATGGTGTTTCAATCCAAACAACTCGGAAAGGATGTTTTGATGTGTTTAATGGCGTTTCATTCCAAATCACTCGTTAATCTAATCATGTTATTTGTGTGTTTAATGGCGTTTGAATCCAAACAACTCTTTAAGGAACGGCGTCAAATGTCAACTCTTTTTGAATCATTATTGATTTAACAATGGCGTTTTCATTTATATGGTGTTTTCATTTATATATATAACTTATTTAATTTCCGATTATTTATTGATTATCAACGATTAATGGTGTATAGATCTTATGTGATTAAATGATAATGTTGGCTTTATTTTATGCATGGCGTGTATTTTTCCAGTGTCAAGGTTATTGAATCATCTCATTACTATTCATGGTGTTTTTGTTTTTATTTTCATAAGAGAGTGTTGCGTCGAATGAAAGAATTTGCCTGAAATCTTGTTCTACATTCAAGATTCTCGTCATTAGAGACGATCTAAAACCAAAGACTAGAATGATTTTCGGAAGCCTTGATCATACTTATTCTTTGTATCTTATGCATGCAACGACTTAGAGGTTTGTTGTAAGGAAAGGGACTGAAAATATAAACGCCAAAGGAGAAAAGCATATAAAGTATTACATGTGTACGAGATCTGGCTTTACAAGAACAAAAAGGTTAATACATTGGACCCTAATCAGAAAGAAAGGAATGTGCGATCTAATTTTTTGTAGAGGACTAGTTGTGGAGCACAAATTTGTGTAGAGTTTGAGGCTGAATTATGGAAGGTGTATAAGTTTGTTGAGAAGCACAACCATGATTTTGTTGAGCAGTCTGATGAGCACTTTCTACCGTCGGAACAACGCCTCACTCAGATTCAGAAACATGTTATAAATAGTGGGTTTGAAGATGTTGGGTCAAGTAAAGTTGATTTTAAGAACTACAAGAGGCAAATTAATCTGTTTATCGGAGAATATGACGCTGAGATGGTTGTGAGACATTTGCATGAAAAGAAACAATCCTAGCCTAAATTTTCGTACGATTACTTCACAAATGATGACAATCAGTTTAAGGGTCTGTTTTGGTGTGATGATCAATGCAAACGTAATTATCATTTGTTTGGTGATGTGATTTCATTTGATACCACTTATCGGTTAAAGAAATATGAACTAGAATTCAATTTTTTCTGTTTGGGGTTTTTTATTCTTAATGGCATTTTCAGGATTAACCATTTCCGTGTACTATTTTTCTTTTTAGATACTCTATGGTGTTTGTACATTTTACTGGTATAGATAATCATCACTACAATGTTACAATTGGTGATGCCTTATTGGCGTAAAAAACTGTTGATACATATATTTGGTTGTTGAATGTTTTTTAAAAGGCGTTGGTGATCAACCAAAAGCTGTTGTAACTTATCAAGATCTTGCAATGAAGAAGGCTATATCTGTTATATTTGTTAATACCCATTATAGGTTATGCACGTGGCACATGATGCACAAATTTACTTAAAGGTAGAGTTCTTTTTTTTTTTCTATAGTAGCGTTTTTAGATGTTTGGCTTTTTTTAAAATTTTTAATATTTTTTTACTTAATTTATGAGTAGGGGATAAATTTACATAATTTACCATTATTTTTTTACTTTGGCGTTTTCGTGTTTATGTAGGTTGGGGTAAGGTTATTTAACTCCACTGAGTTTAAGAAACATATTTGTAGTGTTGTATGGACGGATATACTTACACCTGAAGAGTTTGAATCATGCTGAGAAGAGGTTATTGAAGAGTTCAATCTAGCCGATAATGACTGGCTGTCTGATATTTTTGCTCTTAGGGAAACATGGATCCTTGCATACTACAGTACCAATGTTCTGTCGGGTCTTATGCGTAAAACATCGAGGTCCGAGAGTGAAAACCATTTCTTTTGTCAAGTATGTAATGTAAAATTAACTCTTGTTAAGTTCATGACGCATTATGAAACTGCAATAGAAGCTTAGCGCCATACCCATCGGAAAAACGACCACGAGAGCCGATACAAACGTTCTGAGCTGCTGCAAAATAATCATAGAGTGCTGGAAAGCCAAGCTTCTAAGATATACACCAAAACAATTTTCAAGATATACAAGCTGAACTAATCGAGATTGGGGACTATATAAACGCTCATTATGGATAGTAGCCCGATGGGTTTGTTAAGTTTTATATAAACGATTTTCAGCAACCATGTTCTTCACATTTTGAGGTAAATGGCATTTTTATTATCCTGGCGTTTTCTTTATCATACAGTGTATTTAATACGTGTGTTTTCATTATGATGGCCTTTTATTAGTATATCTTATAGCGTTTTTAAGATGTGAAACTTTTTTTCCTTTTTTCGTATAATGTCTATAGTCTTGTGCTTTTTCCAGGGGTTAGCTTTAATTTATTGTGTCGTTTTTTACAGGTAATGTACCAGAAGTCTGATTGCACTAGCTTTTGCTCATGCAGACATTTTAAGCTGTGTGGGTTGTTACATAGACATGTCTTCTAAGTTTTGAGAAGTTTGGATATTAGAGAATTTCCAAAACAATACATTTTAGATAGATGGCGTAAACACGTTGCGCCAAATTGTTCTACAAATTACATAATGAGCCGCGATTTTATAACCGAACTTGAAGCTGATGTCCAAGGATGATATAAGAAATCACTTTTTGCGACTGAGTATACTCTAAATCGTTTATCAAACAACAATGAGGAGCTTTCGTTATACAAGGATCATGTTCAATCCTACATGAAGAAGGTTCAAGATATGCAGATTGCCGCCCCCGCTCCTACTACTAGGGATCGATTTGCCGAGATAACGGGGCAATATCAAAACGACAAAAAACCCATAAGAGTTCATGCTGGTTATAAGTCGAAAGGTTCTGGATCTTGCAAGCGGTTGAAATCAAAACACGAGGAAGCAACCGAAAAAACTACAAAAAGGCGAAGATGGGGGGCGAAAGAACGGCAGTGTAGAAATTGTAAAAAAAATTGGACTCTATGCATCCACATGCAAAGAACCAGTAATCAAAAGAACATCGATACAGTCTTCGAGAGTGGACATTGGCAAATAATAGCTTTTATAATGGAGATTTATTATTCTATTACCATTTGGTGCTTATTATTTTTCTTTTACATAGTGTCGTTTTATTATTATGCCACCATTTATGGCGTTTACTGTTCTTCCACCATTTTTATGGTGTTTTATGTTAAATTACCATTTTTGGCGTTTTATTTTCATTGACTGTCTTTTAGTCATTTTCTAATTAACATAATGAATTTTTTTAATATTAGAACTTTCATTTATAATGGTGTTAATTATAATAGTTAAGAGATTACCAAAATAATATTATAGGAAAACAAGCAAATAGACATTATAGAAAAAATACAAGAGAACAACTTAAAGTCTTCATCGGATGGGATTATGTCCGAGAAGTACCCAACACTCCCTTCTTCCTCTTCTTCTGATTCCTAACCAAAATGCTTATCTCCGTCTTTAGTTTTGACCTCATTCTCGTCCTCGAGTGCTTTACACCTCCATTGAAACATCCCCTCTAACGAAGTCACTACTGGTGTCATCTTAGCGTTTAAACATGATGCATTGCATAATTGTTCCATAAACGAAAGCCCCTGTTGAGTATGTTATCAACAGTGTAGTCTTCTTCTTGACCGTTGTTACACACAACTGTTACCCACTTACATTCTTCATCATAACGCCATCATGAAATTATTGGCTCTTCATCAAATTGATTTACATTATTTATAGGAAATTTTTTCCACAATCTCCATATGACAGTTTGTGTTTGTTCACACAAGTTTTCCGTAAGAATTCCAAGTTCTAGAATCCTCAACTATACTGCTTTTTCCATATTAAGTATCACGTTTACAGTTTTCTCCATAACCTTTCTTCTTGAGTCGTATTTTATAACGAACCTGTTGATTGAAGTTTTGAACCCCCAAGAGATTACAGTTTCCATTATCCTTTTTGTGTAAATTTCTTGTAAGTATTATGATGTTTGGCTTTTTTAAGAGATTGGCGGTTTTGTTTTTTAGAGTATGCTCAATGAAAGGGATGTTAAGTTCATTTATATAATGAGTTTTAGACGCGTGATTTTGAGTAGGAATTTGTTCCTCATTGAATGTAAAGCATTAAAGCCTCTGGCGTTTTGTTTTTCTTTTTTCATTAGTACAATAATGTCTAGCGTTTTAGATGCTTTATAATTAATCTGTCAGAAGTGCCGTTTTATTTATGGACATTTACCATTTTACCCATAATGAAGCCCGTGCACATTCTAAACTTATATATATTTACAAATACTCCACTACATCAAGCCTAGCCACAACCACAAATTAGAAAAATCTTGTGTCTGAAAACATTCTCATTGTTTTCACAATTTTAGGCGTTTTCCCCAAATCCATCCCCCATATATATATATATTATATATATAATTCACACATCATTATATCACCATCTCCACCATTCTCCTCCATACATCATCATACCACCATCACCACCATTCTCCTCTAAACAAAATCCACCATTCTCTTGCAGAACCAACCACCACTACAATTGCTACACACCTCCAACACCACCATCACCTAACCTCTGGTACCTAATAAAACCCAAACCTCTGTTCCCATTCATCTTGAGTAGCACAATTTGGATATGTCTCTGATAATCGCCACTACCGGAAGAAAATTGTCATCTTACACACCCAAACCTCGTGTCACAACAATCGCTTCTTCCTCTACCATTGTTTCTGAAATTTTGCCCTAATTATCGGGCGATGTTCGTTAGAGCTTTTGGGGGTGGCGGTGCTCTTCGGAGAGAGAGGGGATGGGGTGGGATGTGTTATATATTAAATTTATGTAAGTAATTTGTGTTAATTTTTAGTTGGTTAACTTGTGGTTATTGAAAGGTAGAAAGTGTTGAAGATTTACTGGAATTTGAGACGATTTTGTTACAGATTTAGTTGATTTAGGTGGTTATAAATGATTTGGGGAATTGTTTGATCTAGGATATGTTTGCATTGTTTATGTGTGATTAAGATGGTTGAGAACAGAGAGCATTGTGCAAGATGAATTTGGGAAAAGGACATAAACCATGTTTTATGCAGCTTATTTTGACCAGTGATGATCTATAGACTACTCATGGCAAAGTGGTTGGGACGAGTGGGATGATGGGTCATACTAGATTATGGCTAAAACATGCCATTTTAAAGAAGGGTCCGTGTAATTCAAGTTATAACAAGTTTGGACCAAAATGAATTCAGGCTGAAAATAGCTGTTTTAGGAAGAAAAAACGTATTGGATATATGTGATCATTGTTAAGTTTTGGTCTAAATAAACAAAAAAGGCCAGACGTAACATCACAGCCCTGAAGCTTATTAAAGTTTGCATACCCCACTTAATATCAAACTTAAAGTAATAGATATTATAAAATTCCAATATTTTTAGCATTATAAGTTAGCTATGAAGGCTTGCAGTTCACTGAAGCAGTCTTACAGCTTCTTGTTGGTAAGATGCAATAAAGAGGAATAGCCTTTTTTTTTATACATAAAGCTATAAATATAAGTACATAACCTAAACTTGATTGGTCGTCTTATTTTGGTTCGCCAGAAATTCTGGTTTTTCTAGTGAAGTTAGTTTCTAGGAAAGTATGACACTAAGCATGGGAATGTTACAATGGTGAGTGATGGGGATTTTTGTGAGGTTGAAGATGTCATAACGACCATATACAAAAAGGACTTGATTGATCCAAATCGACAACCACAGAGACTTGATTGTTCAATTTTGCTAAATAGGGACTCAACATGCCATTAGATGCTAACCACAGGGACTCAAATTGTAGATTACTCTTTCTTTTATTTTGTCTGTTTTTAAATCCTATTCAAATCCCATCCCTTTCAATCACGTTTCCCCTCCATAAACACATAAATGCCGTATACCACTTTTTCCACTTCTTCCTTTCTCTATTTCTTCTTCCATAAGGCAACCTACTCACTTCACACTTTCTATTTCCAGAAAGTAGAGAGTGAGAGGCCGAATAAAGAGAGAGAGAGAGAGAATGAGAATGTGCTAGATTGGAAAGGAAACCACCGGCCATAGTGAAAGGGATGATATAGATGGTGGTGATGATCGATTCCAGTGGTGAACTAGTTAGGTAAATGATGGTGGTCATAACATTGATTGATGGTGGTTATGGATATGGTTAACATTGGCGTTTGTTAAAGATGATACTAACACTTGTTAAGGATTTGACCGGAGTAGCGAAGGCAAAAACAATGGCTAATGGTAACGGGTGGAGGTGTAGTCGGCTATGATGATTCTTCCAACGACAAAGGTTAAGGTCCAACAGTGATGATGATGATGAGTCCGATGATGATTACAGAGGTTGTGGTGTTCTTTAATGTAGGGATGAGCTTGATACCCGTACTGAAATTCGCCAAATACGGTTACTGGTACTGGTATTGAAAATGTTTGGTAGGGTATCGGTATCTGAAGACAAATTCAATAAAATACCGTTAACGTACCGAAGCGGTAAAAAAAACCAGTACGAGAAATGGTTAAAACACCAAAAAGTGGCACAATTTTTAATATGACTTGAAATGGTATAAATGGATAAACCACAGGGACGTAAATGAAAGTTAACTCCCCTTTAAACTATTCAAATAAAGTACCACTAATCCTCGAAAACATATATATAAAAGGAGATGTTTTAGCAGCAATGATGCCAATTGATTTTAGAAACAGATAGTTTTAGTCCATGAATAATTTTATTTTATTGTGAGATGTAACTTTGACGTAGAGTAAATTATAAACTCTTGTACGTTATGTTCTTTAAGTGTAACCTAGTTAATATTTTCTGTTAAATCAAAATACTTTTGTAATTTTAGTAGGCAAATGAGAGTACTTTTATGATTTTATCCGTATATTAACTCAAAACACACACACTCTCTCTCTCTTTCTCTCTACCACTAACACTACCGCTTACCACCACCACAAACACCCTTCATCCCACGCCGCACCCAACCCAACCAACCCAATCACCCCCAATTCCCCAAACAAAAAAACCCTAATTCTCCAATCAAATTCATGTAATTTTGTGTAGATTCATTAATTTGTGTGTTATGAACGTTTAAGAGATTCAATCTTATCTTCATCTGTTTCAGAAATTTTGCAGAACTCGTTTTGCAACCCAAGAATCTTTTCAGCCCGAACACCCAACTCGTGTTCGATAACACACTTTTCGGCCTCAAGATCCACCAGTTTTGTTTTGAATTGCCTCAAAGTGTGATTAGAATCTTTGTCTCAACAACCAACTCCATGTTTTTGTCTTCACTTGCAATCAGGGCACGATTGCACGATTATTGCTTTCAATTTTTTGCTGGATATTATTGAAACATGTTTGCTCTTGCCCGTTTTCATAGCGCAAGTGTAAAGAATAGTCAGCAGCTTTCAACAATTGATGTCCCCATTCTTCAATCTATCGTTCTGATCAGATAAAGACTTAATGTTTATCTGGTTTTTAGTTTTCTCTTGTTTCAGCACATGGATCACAATTTGACAATTCTAAGATTTCAATCTCATAGAACCAAAAAAAACTGAAGAGTTGCAGCCAAGGTGGAGTGGTGGTTGGTGGTGGCTAGTGGAGGTGGAGAAGTAATGAGAGAGAGAGAGAAGAGAGAGAGAAGAGAGAGAGTTTATATTTCTTTTTTATTTTTCAGTTTTTGTCGAATAGTCCTTAATAATAATTCCTTATAAAATAGCACCCGAAAAGATGAAATAACACGAATGCCCGCATGTGCAAAGCACATATATAAAAAATCTAACTGACTTAGAGCTAAAAGACATAACATACAAGATTTTGAAATATTAAGTATGAAACTCATCAACTTTTGCGTCAACACCAACAGGCACCACACTAAAAGGTATGTTTGTCCTAACAACTAAAAAATAGTAAGGATGAGTTTTAAAAGAAAAACTGTACTGAAAAGTATTAAATATAACATACATTTTATCATCAAAGTCTCTCAACATAAGTTTTAAGTTATATACTTTCTCATTTTTTTTCACATTAAAGTCTCTCAACAAAATTTTAATATACTAAAGTCCTTAAAGAAACTCTCCAATCCCAATTTTGTTGATATTAAAGAGTAGGTATTATATTATTCTCTACACTTTATATTGTTGATATTAAAGAGTAGGTGTTACATTTGAATCTACACTTTATAAATTAGAATGCTTCTAACTTTGAAAAACCATTTTCGATTTAAAAGGAGAGATACTTCCTGAGATTTCTCCAACTCATAAAGTTGCATTTCGTTTACACTTGTTTTTTTAAAGATTTTTAACAACTTCGATGCAAATTTGAGATGTAAGGGATATTCATTGGTTTAGCTTTCTATTAATGGGCTTGATCTTCATCATATATGGGCTTGATCTCCAGATATGATGGAGAGAAGTAAACCAACCAATAAACCTGTTTTGGGACCAAATCATAAGAGCGACCAAGTAGAAAACATATGGTCGAATTAGATCGCATGGGTCAAAATATTTTAGCATTGAAAATGGGCTATATAGGTGTGTAGGGTAGTCCACATAGCCCAAATGATAAGCAGAAAAACAAATTAGTAAGAATTGTTTTCCAAATAAAGTTATTCAAGTGTGGAAGAAAATCAAATTAGTTATACATGGGTTTTATGATGTAAAATCAGTAATAATAAAAAGAAAACATAGGTTTATTACTTTATTCCATGTTTAAAATTCTCAAATTAGTGAATATTAGGTTTGGTTTGTTGTGCTTAAAATCATTTAGTGTAAACTACTATTTAATATTAAAATTAATTTTTTTACCGTCCAACACACACCCTCCTAAAATATACTCTCAAAATCCATTTATTAGCCACTTTGTAGCACTTGAAGTATATCACTTTGGTGAATAAAAGGTTATCAGCATATTGATCACCAAGATAAGATCTTGTTCCATCCGTTATTACTCTCTAAGAAACAAAACTTCTTAAAACTATTAATTATATTTTTATAATTATCTGATGGATTTTATTTTCTGAAAAATGTATAATTGTTATTTGTTAAACATGTAATAAAATTACATTAATAGGACCTCAATTTCTTGAGAAACAAGTGTATTCGTGAGGCCCAATTCTAAACTCTAATTTGAAGTGCAACTGAGCAACCCGGTGGTGTCGCTCTAGTGTTGGAGAAGGTGACGACGGGATGGTGAAGACGTGAGAGATTTTAGGTTTTTTTAACAATTTTTTGATTTTGAAGGATATTTACATTATGGTCTGGATCACATAAAATTTAAACCCTTAATCGAGGCACACTTATACACAAACATATCTCCTTGAGGACAAGAGATTCTAGGTATTCGAGTTTAATTCTTTTACAACTGAAAAGGTAATTTGAGTGAATTAATTTGAATCTATTTTATTGAGTTTGCAACAAAACATTTTTTATTTGTGAAACAACCATAAAAATCATGTATGAAAAATAAATAATAAAGAAAACAATATAAAATTTTGTCCTCAAGAATCTGAATTGTATATCCATGTCAAAAAAAAAAATACATGTGGGTAAAATTTATGTTTGGACAAATCAACCACTTGAATAGCAACTTGCAAAGTTGCACGTGGAATTTGGGTGAATAAAGATAAGATACGTATCGTGCATATATGTATTATTATTTTAAATATTATTATAATTATTATATTTTAAATCACAAATTTATTCTTTCAATTACTATTATTTATAAGACTTGAACCCAAAATTCTCCTCTTTCAAACCTAAGTGTTTAAAACATTTGCACATCGGATACTCATTTGCTAATTGGCACTAACTAGAACCTTCATTCTTCCCTTGTGATGCAAACAAGCCCAAAGGCTTGAGAGCTACTCATGATCAGCTCGATAAAAGTTCGAACGAGTCGAGCTTTAACGAGCTCGAGCCCGAGAGCCTGAAATAGAGCTCGTTTAGTTATCAATCTCGAGCTCAAGCCTGGAACATAAAGCTCGTTTAGGCTCGCGATCCTAAACGAGCCCAAACAAAATTTTCGTTTTTTTATATAATATAACAATGATGATAACATTGGTGAGTTGAGCTCGAGTCGAACTTTGGCTGTTTAAGCGATATTGAAGCAAGCTCGAGCCGAGCTTTTAGCTCGTTTGAGGTTGCTTCTAAAATAGCAGCTCGAGCCGAACTTTGGCTATTTAAGCGATATTGAAGCAAGCTCGAGTCGAGCTTTTAGCTCGTTTGAGGTTGCTTTTAAAATAGCTCGAGCTTTGGTTTTATTCGCAAGCTGAGCTCGAGCTTGTAGAAGTAGGCTCGAAACGAGCCGAGCTCTAACACGACCTGCATAAAAACATGACGAGCCGAGTTCAAACCTAGTCGGGTTCGGGCTCGGCCTGACTCGTTTACACCCCTAACAATCGTCTTAATCACCCCATCTTCTTCACATTCTCATATTTCACCTCATAGCTCTCCTTTCTAAACTATTCGGGCAAGAAAACTTGGTTTCGATAACCAAAACCGAACACCATACTAACCACCATTATAACGACATAAACCAACCGATGTAGCCCTTCTAACCTTTTTATGACCTACCCAAATCTTTAGACGTGAACCCAAGCCACCAAATGAGCCATTTTCACGAAGCTCTAACATCCTTCAAATTTTTCGGACAAACCGTCGTAACCGAAAATGCTGCTCTAACTTAAGGTAACCAATTCATCAACCTTTTAAATACTTATTTTGAAACTTGGAATTTTAAACTGGAATGAAAATGGAATATAAAATTGAATATGTAGACTTTAGTTTTTTAGTACAAGATGATTATGAAGAAGAAGAAAAACCGTTGAACTATGTAAATAAATAAAGGGTGTGTTCATTTACAAGTACTTGGGTAGCCTAGCTGGTTAAGACTATGATTTACATCTTAGAGGTCTTAAGTTTGAATTCTACTAGTGACATTACTTTAACATATTTTCATTTTCTGATATAACTAAACCCCCACCCTGCTGAACCATCAAACCATCGTCTGAACCCTACTGAACTATCGTCTGCAGATAGATAATCATCGTCTGCAGATGATTGAACAATTATCAGCACCCAATTGTACCTTGCTAAACCCACTTAGAAAAAAAAAATTCATCTTTGTAACTAATTATTATATATATAATTGAAAAGGAAAAGGTTTCTAGCTACAATGAAAACCATATTAACATTTAGGTGACTCACAAACATAATTTTATCCAATCATATGGAAGAATGTAATGTCATCTCATTGATTAATACATATTATACATGAATTATCTAAATTAGTATTGTAATTTACATGACTTATATATTTATAAAATTAATTATATTGTTTGATGTAACATCCTCATTTTATTATTAAAATTAAACTAAAATGAATAATAAATAGAATTAACTTTTATGAGGTTATATGAGTTTAGTATTTGTGTATGTATATTTACTAAAAATCTATAATTTAATTGAAAAGTTTGATTTGAAACAGTGTATGAGATTCAACTACGATTAATAAATACAAAATTACAGTCATGAGATCCGACTACAATTGATTTCTCAAACAACTTTGTAAAATATCTAAAGAGTGGAAAAAAACGTACACTCAAATCACATTAATAAAAATTGCCCCCTGTAACGCTGGGAATCAATTCTAGTTAATTAAACAAATGTTAGAAAGTTTAACAAATATATAGTCTGGTCCACTTGTTAAGTTAATTAACATCTAATAAGAGGCCATAATTCAAATCCTACAAGTATCATTTTTTTTTGGATAAATCTTTTTATGTGGCATTTTATAGACACTTTGTAAATGATGTTATATACTTTTATTACAAGTCTTAAACCTAGATTAATTCTTTTAAACCCGAATGAGTGTTTAACAATCATGTTTTAGTCAACATTCAAACCACAACATATAATTGTTTGGTTAATTCCTTAGTTAATATAGAATAAACGAGATTTATTATAAAAAAAAACGAGTATGAGACTTGGGACCACAAAATGGGAGATACAGGTGACATAAGAATAAGACTTTTACAATCTGAGCATGACCTCATGATATATATATATATATATATATGAACTCAATGTAGGGTGATTCGAATATACAAGCACGTTGTCACTTATCTGTGAAGGCAACTTATCAACGACTAAGGTACGGGTTCTTACCCCCTCTTCTTTTGTTATCTAGTTCATTTGGTATAAACCCTTAATATATATATATATATATATGTATGTATATGTATATGTATATGTATATGTATATGTATATGTATATGTGTGTGTATCTTAGAAACTCCAGATGTCTTTAAATCTTGATTCAATTGACCGTCCATTCATTTCTTACTCCAATTATGAATGTTATTTGACTAGATGGTAATGCGATAGGCTTATGATTATTTTTTATCGCGTGTTCCAATGCTTTTGATATCTGCTAATGTTATTGATACGTCTGTGTCTGGCTAACCGAGATCTATTACCCTAAGCGCCCTGGCTCCTTTGTGACGAAGTTATCAGTTACGGCGTCCCTAGGTACAAATAGCTACTTGGAGGCGTGTGGTATATCCGAGGAATATTTCTGGAGATGGATATTGGGCAGGCCAACCCATACCATCTCATGTGACTGACTTTGTGGCTGTCAGTAGGGGTCAGCATGGTCCACTACCCAACCCGAACCGAACAATACCCGACCCGATACCTGAGTAACCCATATAATAGAACCAGAAAATCAACCCTATATCCGAACTCGGATTCCGGTATTTCTAGAGTTGGGTTTCTCAGTCCAGGTTAATAATAAGACCTGATTCTTTAACCCATTTTTTCAAGCGTCGTGTTCACACAGTGTTCACGTTCTTCATCCACACATGTTAGCATTTTCAAATCAAAGTTCCATGGTCAATTGTAGTTCAATTTTAATCCATTATGCTGGTCCAGGAATACATGTTAAATGGATAATTAAGAGGATTAAGATTTTAATTATGAATACATACCTTGTACAGTTGTAAATATGCTCACCTCTAGTTGTCACATCTGTTTAGCTTATGGTTATATCTGTGATATGATATTGTTACTTTTGCTATATTTGTTAATGTTGCTATATTTGTTACTGTTATTATTGATACTACTTGAGTCTAATATTCTGTATTTGGCATTCAACTCATTCAGTGAACTTTATTTCTATACAGGTTCACATGTTACTTGAGGTAGAATGAAAAGAGAGAAATAAACTATAGGATGCTACATGAAGATATGATATGGTTCCTGTTGCTATATTTGTTAATGTTGCTATATTTGTTACTGTTATTGTTGATACTACTTGAGCCTAACATTCTGTATCTGGCATTCGGTTCATTCAGTAAACTTTATTTCTTAGATTCACATGTTACTTGAGGTGGAATGAAGAGAGAGGAATAAATCATAGGATGCTGCGTAAAGATGTATGTCACTTATGTACAATACTATGTATTTTGGTCCTTAGGCCGTGAACTACCTATCTGTCTTTGACATTTTAACACGTCAACCCTACCTGGGTTAGGGTGTCACAGTTTAAATGAAATTAGATTTTAATTCTAATTAATAAATGTTTGTAGGTTTCATATAAGTTGAGTTTATGTTTTTATCATATGATTTTGTAGGTTTTTATAACCATGATATTATGATCAATTACCCAAGCCGAAACTTAAAAAAAACCCGACAAGTCCATAGATTGAGGGTATCTAATTGAAAAGTGTTTTAATATCCCTTTTCTAGTTAAACTTTGTACAAACAATCTTTTCGCTGTCTTAATATATTGCTCCGTCGTGTGTTGCGGTGACGTCAAAACGTACAATAACTTAAATTTAAACCTGAAAACGTATTATATTTGGTCCGACTAGTTTCCGAACAAATTTTAAGCCAAAACGTAGATCAACGGAAAACATATAAGAGACATAATATATTAGACCCGACTCGTTTCCGTAATATTTTACGTAGAACTGCAAACTAACTTAAATACCGACACATACATAAAATAAACATATAAGAAAATAGTGTCTTTTAAAGTTAAAGAAACAAAGTATAGTGGCTAAACTTGAAACTTTAGAAACTCAAGGGGATCAAAATAACATTTTACATTTTCTAGAAACTTGAGTGGCTGTAAGTGTCATTATTGAAACTTAAGGGGCCACAGTCGGTGGAAGAATTCCCCGCCGACTTAGCTTTTTAGTATTATTTTTTGACTTACACACTGAACAAGAAATAGACATAAAAACGTTGAACGTACGCGTGTTGTAGGGTGTTAACTTGCCAAATTTAGTCCGAAACGTTAAACATTATCCTAGAAAAGAACTAAGTCAAAACGATAATTAAAACTCATTTATAAAAATTGTCGTCGAAACAACGATAAGAATAAGCAATTTTAAACACGTCCAAATAATCAAACCGCGCAGTTAAATAAAGACATTTAAATGTACAAGTTGATTTAATCAAAGTTTTGAAGCTATATAAAACTTTATTAAAGTTAGGAGGATATAACTATAAAATTTACACTAAAAGAAAAAAAATTCAACATTAATAAGCATCCTAAAATGTTATATATGATATTTTAATTCAATGTGATTTGCTATTATTTATTATTACTTTTTAACAACATCTTTTTACACTTCATTAAATATCATTTCGCCTTGTATTTTTTTAACGGTTAAATTTGCATACCATAGGAATCGAACCTCTAACCTTTTACTATCTTAAAACCTATAACACTCCAATAATACTAGGTTATTTCCATCGGATTCTCACCTTACACTTGTAAAGACTTAAACCAACACTATATTTATGGTGGCAATAATCATACCACTAGACAACTAAGCCACATGTAATTTGCATGTTATTTCATTAATCATTTGAAGTACTATTATGGTAAACGTTCTAATATTTCTTGTTTCTTCCACGAATTAGTTTAATGTGATCACCATGAAGAGCGCATAAAATATGCATACTTGTGGTCACGATTCTCACGTAGCAAGCCAGTACGCTAGTGCAAGACAAAAAACTTGAACTTAAGGTTGCGTTTGGTTTGTCAGAATTCAATAGAATTGGAATCTGAATTACCACTCTTACAATGTTTGTTTCATAGATTTTATTGGAATTGTAATCTCAATTTTTTATTTTTATATGTTTGGTTGACAAAGGAATTGAAATTAAATTAAATTAGGCGTGAATTTCTTAAAATTCCTCTAGCTAAAGGAATTCCAAATCCTTTCTGCATGTGAATGAATTCAAGAAAATTCATTAAAATTTTCGACCGGTTGGCATGTCGCATCTGGCACCCTACCATCATCCATTGTGCCAAACCTCCCTATCATTGGCTTGTCCCAACCCTCCTCAAGCTGCATTGTTTTGATATGAACTAACAAGCATCGTCTCGGCCAGGCCAAACATCGTATCCACCCGACCCACATCGTTTTGACCCGACTAAGCCCCTTGACGACTCGCAACTTTTTGACCCAAACCAAATCATTGATAACCGCAACATTCGACCCAAACCGGCCCGCTGAAGACCCGCGCCGTTTTAACCCGAACCACTCTAATGAAAACCCATAGCATTTCAACCAAATCAGACTGCCAGCGACCCGCACCCTATTAACTAGAACCGGCCTGCCAATGTCCTGTACTGTTTCTACCTGAACTAGGCCTGCTAGGAACATGTAATGTTTCCACTCGAACAGGCCCGCTGATGACCAGCAAAATTTTGACCAGAATCGGCTCACTGATGACCAATGTTCACAAAGCCCACCGACGGCCCACAACATTTTGACTCGAACTGGTCTCACACCCCGGCTTTCCTCAGCCAATCAAACACCGGTGGGCCCGGATGGGAATATCGTGACGTAAGTTGATAACATCATAGACAATTAAACACAGCACATCGCAAGTCTTGATTTAAATTACTATTACAAACCAAATGTTCGAAATATAAAATAATATACATACACGTAATAGAAGATCCACAGGCGAATCAAAATTGTACAAAAAAAGAATGTAAAACAGACTTTAGGCAGATCTAGGATTTGCAAGATCCTCTTATCATTACCGAGCACTTCCAGCTTATTTCGTATTGTACCTACAAGCTTAGTCTTTTGAAAATACGTCAGCTTTCGCTGGTAAATACATCCAACTGACTCATTTTGAAAACATTTAAAATATTTTTAAGTGCGTATTAGCACAAAATCTTTTATAACTTGGGAAAGTTGACCGTCCAACCTTGTTAACAGATTTACATGTTTGCCCATACATACAGGGCCCGGTACGGATACCAAGACATGATTAACGTACACACCACTTTGGACTCACGAAGGAGTCAATTCTTCCTAACTTTGTGGGCGATGCATTTTGAGCGTCTATCGGGTGTATGCCTACACCCGTGCTAAGGTCGTGGCCATTATCATTTATAATGAGCCGAGGATATCCAGGACACGGTAGTTACCCCCTGATGTTTAAGTTATCAAACAAAACTGATTAAAATAGAATATGCAGATTTACTAGCCACAATCTGGCATTCGATTGATCCCATTTCCACCAAGCGGTAATAATTTACCGTTACCCAAGCCCGTATAGGGGAATTAAGTGGAGAGTATCTACCTGAGCTATTCTTCATTTAAACGCAAGATTTATTGACTCAGTCGTACGCAAAAGTACTATAGCATTACCGGCAAGTCTCTAGTCTGGATTATGGTATAAACTAACCATCTAACGGTCTTAATTTAAGTCATAGACTTAGACCGACTAGCGTACTTGATCAAAATGTATAACGCTAGATAAAATGATGATTGGATAGAATGTAGTTTAATCCAAACAAGTACTTTGAATTGTGTAATATGGATAAACTATAAACATTCTGGATTTTGAGACTTAAATGACAAGGTTAGACCCGTTTCGGTTAATTTTCGTAAACTAGTTACATATGCTTAACCATACGCATATCAGGACTTCGGGTAACCGGATAAGTCATGAAAAAGTTCTACATGCCATTACACTTTAAATAAGTTGTAATATCAGTAGGATATCAACTTTTATGACCGTTATGGTTTTAAAGTGAAACTATGCCTTGTAAGGGCTTTCGGTAATTTCACACCGTATAAAAGGAACTTAAATATAACTTAATGTTATAACTATAATTATTGTGGAAAAATAACTTATTTATGATATAATATCGGTAGGATACTAAATATATGTGTAATTTATTTTTTATGACTAAACCATGCACCGAAGGGGCATTTTGGTCATTTTACACATAGTTTATAAACTATTTGGGATTCTGAGTTTGTATCATGTGCCTACTATAAAAATAATTAAAATAAGTTTTAGAACAGTAGGTAACAAATCTTGGATAATAAATATGGTTTAAAACATAATATGCGCCGAAACGACGCTTATGTCATAAAATGACGATTTGTGTGACGTTTAATGAAAACTGATTTTAAGGTTAGGTTAAAATGTCTTAGATATATTATTTTATATAACATATCAGTAGGTAAAAGATTTACTTTGAAAAGATGTGATTAAAGCCATTTTATAAGCCACAAGGGACTTATCGTCATTTATCGACATAATACAAGGACTTTCTCATAAACTCAGTTTATAATCTGATTTGATATCTCAAATAATCCTACTTGTAATATTACATAAGTAGGAAACTCATTTTCAAGTTCATTGTCATTAAAACCTCTTTTTATGCAAAAAGGACATTTTGTCAAAATGGTGTGCATAAACTCAGATTCTGATATGATCATGTAATATAACCTCAGAGGGTTATGCTACATTATATTACGATGAATAATGCAACTTTAGATCAGTATCTAACTTATCTAAATTGGGTCAGAATCGAAAGTTAAAGCAGAAGTCAAACTTCGCGACTTTCGGTTGCGAACCGACCATAGAACTGAAATTGACGAGCCGAACATGTTCTTACATGTTCTAATAATTATTACCAACTTCTAAGTGTCAAAACAGGTTTCATAACATATATAAGATCAATGTATGATTTTTCCAAAAAATGGCTGTTTGACTTTTTAATATCATAACTTTGACCCGTCAATTGGTCTAGCAAACGTGATCTTCAGGAGGTGCCCTTTATAGGGACTAACACCTACTTTATTATGATCACTTAGCCATGTTCATTATAAACAATGGCTGGACCATAATGGTCTTAACCGAAAGTCAATGCGTTTTCCGTAAAATGCTTGACTTTTGGATATAAAAGCCTATAAACGAAAATGCAAGAGGAAGGAACACTTACAAGAGATTCCTAGAATGTAATAGAACTTAGTTGGATGCTCCTTTCAGTTAGGAACTTCCAGAGGAGGAAGATAGAGTTGTAAATGAGAAAGGTGCAAGTTCAAATGGTGAACCTTGGCACCTATTTATAGTTGGAGAGCTTGAAGGAGGTGATCCAAGTGTTAAGGGGTGTAAGAGGAAGCTTACAAGTGTCCTAAAACGTGGCATAGCAGTTTGGAAGACCATGGTTTCGAATCAAATGGTTTTTGGCAATTTGTGTGGAGGCCATGCAAATTTTCTGCAGATACAGGCCTCTCGCGCCCCGCGAGCGCCCCATGGCCAGTTTCAAATTTTGACACTTTTAGCCCCTCAACTTATTAAACCCTCTTAAACCTTCCTAAAACACCCTTTTAGCATTTTTAGTCATCCGTAGCCAATACTTGGCGTACCTGGATTATGCCTGGACATTGTCGAGCTCTCGGTTCGTTAAAAGGTCACTCAGAGATATAAATTAACTTTTTGTCACTTTTATCCCTTCATTGTCCAACTTTCACATTTTTACAGAATTAACCTCTCTCGTCCAACGACGGGCATGCATGAGAGTTAGGACTTCGTAAAGGATCACTCAGAGGCCCACTATAAGCATGTTGACTCCAATGTCACTCAGAGGCTGGGCATGTTGACACATCAGTCACTCAGAGGCCAAGATTAAGCATGTTGACATATCAGTCATTCAGAGGCTGTTGTTTTTAAGCATGTTGACGTATCAGTCACTCAGAGGCTTACGCTTATGCATGTTGACATCAGACAGTCACTCAGAGGCTCAATTTGAGCATGTTGACACCTTTAGTCCTAATTAGTCTTTAATAGACTTAAATAAAAATACAACACGTGTCACTATACTATTGGACACGATTTTACGAGGTGTTACAACTGGTCCGCTGACGACTCACACCATTTCAACCCTAACCGTCCTACCGACAACCTGCTTTTTTCGACCCAAAGCGGCCCGCTGATGACCCATAGCTTATCGACGCGAACTAGCCCAATAACGATCCACACGAATTCGACTCGAGTCGGCCTCCCAATGACCCGCATCGTTTTGAGATACTACAGGTTGGTGGCAAGCCATGTCGAGTCAAAATGGTGTGGGCCAAGTTTGCGTTGGGATTGGGGTTTAGCCGGGTTCGATGGTCAGACCCAGTTCAGGTTGTAGTCGGGTCAGATTGATCCTGTAAGCCAAGTCGGTTGGGGTCAGCAATATAGGTTCCGGACAATGGGTCGGGTCAACGCTGAGGTCCGAGTTTCGGTCGGGCCGATAAGTTAAAACAGTGGTGTGGTTCAAGTCGAATTACCCTGCAAGATCTGTTCAGGCCAGCGGATCTGGTCGTGTAGGTTGCGGTCAATATGGGCTGTTAGGTTGGGTCTGCGGCCCCAGTGGGTAGTCATTAGGGGTGAGGTGGTAGGCCATGAGAGTTGGGGTGATAGATAACAATTCATTTGCTAACTAAATATATCAAGAATGGAATTTATATTACAATATCATTATTGAAATATTTAAATTCCAATTCCAATAACTTTAAAAACTATTATTGAAATATTTAAATTTCAATTTTTATTTCAAAAAATGTAACTACTTTCAAATATCACAATTTTCATTCCTAAGTAGGGAGGCATTCTTTTCCATTCTTCAAAGAATGGAAGAATTTATATTATTATAATATTTAAATTAATACTAATATTAAATATACCAAAAATATTTTTTTTACCGGTAAAATAATTATTATTATAATTGAGGCAATTATATTTTTGTCGTTTTTAATACAATTGTGTTTCGCTACTTCGTCTTTTTTGTCTATTAAATTGTACAAAGTACTCATTCATTCTGTTTACATATGAGTAACCAAACATCACAATTGTATGAAATAATCCATTTATGGTTAATAATTTTAACATCATAGAATATTTATTATTTATATATTTATGGTTAATAATTTACCACATACCTAACAACACAAGAAATAATATTTTTCTTAAACGGCCAACCGAAAATTTATTCATAAGAACTAGCAAGGAGCTAGTCGTCACAGTTACAAGAAAAAGGAAAACAAAAAACTACACAAACAAAAACACCAAGAGGAACAGAGCCCAACCTAAGCGCAGACTAAACAAATACTTCAAACCTTTTCCAATCTTCCCAAGCCAAATTCACCTCTTTTGACCGATTCTTAAACCAAAGTAACCCAAGGATTTAGATTCTTCCAATGCTTTAGTAACCTTAGGAGGAACATTATTGAATACGACATCACTACGCATATACCGTTTGGATTATCGCCTGAAGACATTTTTCTTCTTCCTCAAACCCAGGCTATAAGTGTTCATATCTAACAGTTCTCTGATACAAAAGCTAGAATAGGGGGGAGTTTGCACCACATCGCCACATTTATCCACACTGAATGGGCGTATTGACATGAAACAAAAAGATGATCACATGTGTCCACGTAATCACCGCAAAGAACACAAGAAATAATACAGCTGATATAACTATAAGACACATGTTAAATGAATACAACATAAACCTCATTTAATTGCAACTCTGATAACATCAATATTTGCAGTTTCTAATCAATAAAATTCACAAAGTCTCCTTTTCAACGCTTGCCAGTATTTCAATGATTATTGTCCTATCTTTTACGTAAAGAAAGATAAACTAAGGAAGCTATTCACTCATCTGAAATTAGCATTTACCTACCACTGCTCACACACTCTAATGCTTTAGATATATGCAGTATCTATGACTTTTGACGTTAAAGAAAAAAAATTGCAGGGTGTTGATCAGACGAGGTGGTCAATAAACCCTTAGAAAATCACAAACAAAATACACTTGAAAATTTTAGAAGTGGAGAATTTGAACAAAACTGAGTACCAAATATTGTACTGAATATATTGGTATGGTATGAGTACCGGTATTTTGGTACGGTGCCTGCTTAGGAACTACTTTATTTTATTTTAGTTTTTGAGCACTCGTACACTAAATAGGTAAAATCGGCACACATACCAATATAGTACAACTACCAAATAGGAAAATTTGGTATGAGTCCAATAAAATATGGGTACTAAATAGGTAAAATCAATACAAGTATCATAAATAACATAATACGAAATAAAATATAATCTAAAAGAACTTTTAAGTTCTGTATAAAATTCGGTAACAGTACCCTTTTTACCCTTACTCGTATCCATACCGAAAGTACCGATACCTAAAATCAGTACGGGTATGGGTACGAATACGAGTATGGGTATTTGAGAAAAAATGCCCATCTTAGGAGACACTTGCTCAAGCGCAAAGTTTACATCAGTGCTCTCTCAACTGTTTCACGCCTTAATCTTGAGCAAGTGTAACACCATCATCTAGTACAAGTATTTGTCAACATATAAGGAAATAAGACATGTTTCTTAGGGGATTGAATATGAATTCTTTAATCAGGACAAAATGTGTAAAATCCTAATATTTTTGTGTGATAATATATTAGATATTTTAATTCTCGTAATATAATGATAAATACTTGATCGTGGCGTGTCAACAATTGCCCATTTTAATTATGTTATTTAAGTATATCGTCGAACAACATTGATTTTAGACTAAAAAAAGTGTGCTTTAACTCAAGTAGAGTTATTTGTAACATTAAATTTTCTTGGTATGCATTCCTATATAACCAACTTCTTCATTTTATTGATTATGATGACCCATAACTAATTTTCTAGAAATTATTGTAACTATGAGGTAAAAGGAGCTTAAAATCATCTAATACAGTTATTAGGACTTGTTGGAAATTATTAAAATAGTCAATAGTAAATATGTGATTGGTTAGAAATTATGCCTATTTTTTCTCTTATTTTAGTTAAATAATATTTTTTTCTTTTTTTATTATTTTTTCCTCTTATCTATTCACAATTACTTTAAAAAGTCATTAAAAAATTATAAAAGATGAATAATGTTTTATCAAATTTATTGATAAACAGTATTATTTTCTCTTCACTCACAACCACTCTATACAACATAAAGAAGTCGCTTAGATAAATATGAAGGATCGTATTGAATGCTCTTACAAAATATATATTTGAATGTGCATATTCCATATATTGCATGTTTATTATATGAAGTAAATTGTTAAAAGTGGTATTATTTCTTTTTATATGATTGAGATGTATATAACTAGTAGTGAACTGAGCCATGGAAAAAACGATAAAACTGAAGTAGATTTAAAAGCTTAGGACTTTCAAGCCAAGGTGATAAACTTCGACCAAGATTGTGGGCCATGAACTCAAATTGAGATCTTTAAATTTAAATGGTGTTATTATATATGTCCCTACATAATGTGAAAACTTTTAGTGATGAATAAGTTAATGGGTTTATCATAGAGATATAATATGTAAGTGTGAATTGAATTGAGAAAAAAACTGTGATTAAATTGAAAAGGTTTAAAAATTTGTTATTAATTCAATTAAATTGATGAAAAACTGTGATTAAATTGAAAAGGTTTGAAAATTTGTTATTAATTCTTAAGTGGCTTCGGTTTTGTTTAAATGTTTTTCACAACATTTTTATACACAATTTAATTTATTTTTTTCTTATATATTTTAAGTTTACGATTTTTTTAATTTGAAGTATTGGGTATGTTTTTTTATCTTGTAATGTTTCAATAAAGAGTAAACTGTCATTTTAGTCCCTGACATTTGGTTTAAAATGTCATTTCAGTCCAAAGAGTTTTCTTCTCCTCTAGGATCTTGACGTTTCTCATTTTTTGTCATTTTAATCCAACATCCAAACTCCGTTAAAAATATTAGTTAACTCACACTAAATAGTTTTATACCTGCCATTCCATCTAAACCTTATTTACATATAAAAAAATAAAAGAAAAATATTAATATAAAATAAATATATACAAAAACACATATATGTTTTATTAAATATATTAAACTTGAGCAACTAAAAATTGAGCAGGACCACATTCTTCGACCAATGATATCACACCCTGCTTTCCTGGTGAGCCCGGATGTGAGGTTTAAGCATGACGATTATATACAAGTTTCACAACGCAACAGAAATAGGGAGTTTGTATTAAAGTACAAGTACTGAAAATCGCCAGTATTTAAACTTTATAATGTCAATTATTCGATACAAGTATGCCAAAGGTGGGATCTAAATAAAATGTATTTGAGACATCATAGGTCTTTTGCCATGGAGTTACCTGTTTGTTAATCTTTAAAAATATGTTAGCTTTCACTGGTAAATACAATTAACAGACTCATTCGTAAAACATTTAAAGTCATTTGTGAGTCATTGGGATTTTTCTTGTTACCAGATTTATATGCTTGTCACATTCGGGATCCAGTGTCAAAAACTGGCTTATGATGAATATCTAACACCCCACACTTAATGGCCATTACAATAAATGAATCGGGATGCCCGAATACGGTACTATTAACTCCCAAATGTTATGTTAATCAAGCAATACAGATTACAATCGGGTTATCAACGTTCTGAAAGCATTTGCCCATTGTAATACCTGTACCAAGTGGTTTTGTACCACATTCCAAGTTTTATACAATAAAGTGGCTAAAAAGTATATACCTATACTGGCTGTGCTTACAACGTATTTGGTTCATAGTACAACCGAATTCAAAGTTTATAACCTACGATGCGATTTTTGGAGGGCTATATAGTCCGAAGCGAATGGAAATATTTATCCATTAAAATTTTTTACAGACATTATACATCCGTTGGACTTGACCAGTTAACATAGATTTGGGCTCGGTTACGCTAGATTAAGTGTTGACTGGATAGAATGTGGTTTATAACCATAAGAGGGAAGAACCTCGTGTGTTATGGTTGAATAACTTTACATTCTGGTTTGAAAGTGTCTTGAAAAGGTTTTGACCCATTACAACTTGTTTATATGGTTTATTCCATTTTAACGAGTCGTATGCGTAAATACGGGTTCCAATGGTCAAGTAGGTTTTTGATAAGTCAACTATGTTAGAACATATTTTTCTGGTGTTGTAACAACTGTTTTGGTGTCAAAACTTTAGGTTATAATGTTTAAAAGTTCATTTGCCGAAATTTCATAAAGCTGAATTTTGACATTTTAGAATTTCAATTTTGACTTATTATTTTGACCTATTTAGACGTGATGATTACGAAAGTAAATGTAGGGTTTTAATCTCTACATTATGATGATCACTTGGGTGTATTTAATTTAAAATTGGTATCAAAGTGGTCAGAATCGAAGGTCAAATAGAAAAGTCAAACTATTGACAATTCCGGACTTTTGGACAAAATTAAACTATGAAATTACTTGTGATTGATAAGCTAAATAGAAAAGATTTACTTAGTTCAGAGAAAGACTTCTAAGACCAAAAAGGAAGGCTTGAAAGGTAGAAGATAAAGCTCACACTTGATTTGTTTATGTTTTGAAATGGTATAAGAATTATGAAAGGTTAAGGAGGCATTTATATTGAAGTAGGAAGGCTTTGGACATGTGTCCTTAGGTGCCTAAGAGGGTTATTAGTGCCATGAGAGATGTCTAAATCAGAGAGATTGGTGGAAAGGTGAAGAGAGGCGGCACAAAATTGAAGAAGGCTATTGTCAGCCAATATCTGCTGTTTAGGGACCTCTGGCGAACAACAAGGGATATCCCATACGGTCCGTAAGAACCTTCGGCGCGCAAAATTTTTTAAACACCCTTGCGGACCGCAAGGGGTTATTAATGCGGTCCTCAAGGACCTCCAGAAAATAGAAAGTTTAGTTTGCGACAGCTTTAACCCCTCGATTTCGTATTTTCCACTTTTTGACGTAATAAATCACTCTCTTTCAAAGTGAATTATACTAAGGGTTTTTAGACACGTGTCACCTTAGAATTCGATCAATATATATCAAGGTGTCACAAATGGACTCAAGTGTTCAAACACACAATCACAGAACACCCTCTCACCACCACTCTCAGCCTCCCACCACCACGAACCACCACCACTCATCGCCTCCCACCACCATGAACCACCACCACCACAACTCCCGGCCTCCGATCTGAGCCCTACGAACCTCACCCCTACAACCACCACCGCACCTGCTCTTCCCAAACTCCATCTCACCACACTCGCCGCCTCCCACCACCACTTATCGCCTCCCACTTCCATAGATTGAATCATGAACCCTCCTCCCTCTCACCACCACTCTCCGCCTCCCACCCCCACTCCACTCCAAGTGACGAAGACGGTTTTGTCCTTGTTGGAAAAAATGTGGGATGCATGTATTCTTCGATTCGTTTTAAGCCGGAAAACATCGGTTGCAAATCTGAAATCCCCACGGGACTCTGACCTGAACCTTTTATCCTTTAATGGAAAGGGTGAACAAGGTCAAAGGTTTAAAAAAGTAATGGAAAGTCGGCGGCGGGGTAATTCATTCTCCAAACTCCGGCAAGTTCAGGTTCATCGGATTTTTGAATTTGAAGTTTAACACAAACATTAGTTTGAACGAGAATGTGTATATAGTTAAAAGTCACTTTTATTATATTAAGTTTTTTCTTTTCTTGAATGAACATCGCTTCTCATGATTGCAGGCCGGTGATGGTGGTGGTGGATGAGAGAGAGAAAGAGAGAAAGAGTGAGAGAGACAGGGTTGTGTGAATTTGTATGTATTTTTAATATATATTATACGTATTAATAATATTTGTTTGTGTTTTATATATATAATACATATATGTGTTTATTTTTATAACATTAATATTTTATTTTTTATTTTTATATGTAAAATGGGATTTGAATAAAAATGGCAAAAGCAAACTATTTATGTAATCTGAGCAAATACCCTTGAGTTAACTAATATTTTTTAACCGAGTTAGATGTTGGATCAAAATGACAAAAAAATGGGAAACGTCATGGACCAAAGAGAAAAAAAAACTATTTGAATTAAAATGAGTTTTGGATAAAAATGGCAAAAAGCAAACTATTTATGTAATCCGAGCAAAATACCTTTGAGTCAAATAATATTTTTTAACAGAGTTAAGGTGTGGATTAAAATGACAAAAAATCGAAAACGTTATGGACCCAGAAGAGAAAAAAAAACTATTCGGATAAAGTGGCTTTTTGGGCCAAACCTCAGGTAGTAAAATAGAATAATAATTATAATATGAATCTTATATTTATATTCTATTTTTATTTAGTAAGTAATTGTTTTAGAGTAATAATAAATATTAATTGTAGATTACTCGGACTCTCATGACTTAAAAAGGGACACAACTTTCTAGTATTTTGGTACCACTATGAGACCAAAAGGCTATAAAGGGCACCATACGTGTAACATCAGCCAAAAAAAATGAATGTTAGAAAGAAACCGACTAGTTTGTAAAATCGAATCCTAAGCGTAAAAGTAAATAAAAAAACTGAATTTTATTATCATTTATTTTTAATAATTTTATGTAATTATTTAACTAATATAATTATTTCCGTGTTAAAATATTAATTTTATAAGTGAAACAAAGTTAGTTCCGTCAGCAATATAATATAAATGAAAGTAATAACTAGGTAATATCCAAATTTTAGTTCATGTTATACGCAACGCTTGATCATCATATTAGTCCCAAATTATTCGGTGTCATGATAATGATGATTCCTTGTCACTAAATTGTCCTAATTTAATACTAATTAATCCCTTAAAGACCAAATTTATTACATCATTAGCATCATTAAAGCTTATTAGAACTCTCATGTTTTTTGGTAGAATTTGTGAGTGTTAATTAGTAGTTTTGTTATTATTTGGTCTCTCTCATCTTGTCACGTCATTCTTCACTACCAAATTTCACTAACCATCACCCAATTACACGAAATCAAGTGAAGAACATTTCTAGGGCTCATAACTTCATCACGCAAATTTCTCTCTCAAATCGAAATCCAATCAGGTGACTCTTGAGTCCTTTGTGCTTACCTTTTTCATACTCTACAAAACCCTTTTATCCATTTCTGTTATAAGAGGGTATACAAATGCGAATTTCATATTAAATTAGGGTTCTTGATTTCTGTATTTTAGGGTTTTTGATCTTATAAATTTTTTTTTTTTTTGAAATTGACTTTATGATATTGATTATTATCATATTAGATTAGTTTGTAGAAGTTTGTGGAATTTTTGGACATCATATGGATTTATCATGAATATAATCATATTTATATTATATAGAAAATCCTGTTAAAATACTATATTGTCAAAATAATACATCCCAAATTGATTATGAGAGGATCATTAGTTATTTTATCTGTTGTGGTATTTGTTGTGTTTGGGTATATGTTGTGATTTCTCATCAACATATTGTTTGTATGTTATCTTTTAAAAAATAATAAAATAAAGTACTTTATTTAAATATAAGATCTATTCACCAACTTTTTAGTTGACCCAAAAACCTTTATACGTATGATAGAGGAAATTCAAGTTTGATGAAGCGTGGATGAAGACACGTAGGATTTGGCTTAAAAATATAAACGAATTATATTTGATGTTATTATGTCATTTGAATATTGTTTGTATCATTTGAAATCTGGTATGTTTAAATGTGACATTTGAAATTGTGACATGAAAAAATATTGGAATATTTAATAGTGTCATAAGCTTTGGACAATTATGTCACTCCGACGTATAATTCACCATGGTATCGGGGTGTGACTGCAAGGGAAAACCTTGCGGGAAAGACGACTATGGTAGGCACACCGTCAAATGCATCTCGGTAGGGATGGGCAGGTACAGGTTGTGGGATGTCACTGATACGGGTAAAGTGTGGGTGTGTTCACACGTACACCACCGCAAGTGAGGCCGAGTTCTGACAAGTTCCAAGTTGTTTGAGAAGGTGTCAACCGATGATTGGTTGATTTGCGGGTTCCGATGGGTTTCATCGGTTGTACCCTAAGTAATATATATTGAATGAGCGTTGTTTGGTAACGTCATACACCATTAAAATGCTTTGCCAGTAAGAGACTTGGCTAAGTAAGAGACTCTAAACGAGGAACAGTATGCTGATGTGGTGGTAGTTCGTGGTGGAGGAAGTTGTGTATGAGTAGTCGGATGAGGATCATGAATGAACACAGGTGGAGGGACAAAAGGGTAAAATTTTCATTCAACATCACTATGAAACTTAATAGGTAAGAGGCTTGCTGTCTAATTTAGATTTGCCTCATGAACTAAACACGCTTAATGCTGACCCATTCTAGCCTTTTATTAGAATTATTAAAATGTCACACCCCAACCGATGGCGGAATCATCGGGGCGATCGTAAATAGATTGCTCGAGACTTCATAACGCTAATAAGTATAAATATTTAATAAATAGAATTTCATTTCATTGCTAACGATTCAAGTATATGATTAGGAAACAAAGTACAACAAGTATCGAATGACTAATCTAATAAACAAAAATTCAAAGTTTGGTGCGTTTCTAGTCCTTCCTACTAAATTCTTTTCAATGCGTCACGATCGCAATCCTGCAATAATAGTAAAGTAATATGTTAACACATAAAGTATTGGCGAGCATACAAGTTTAAGTGTACTAGTATAAGTATAAAAGAGTTTGATGAAATCCACAAGGCAATAACGTATACTAAGGCGCTCTACACATAACTAGCATGCTATACATACTTGTCACCCAACGTTTCTAGCGTAATCTTATCGTCACAACGTAAGACCGTTTTGGTTCCTAACATGACTTCACAAAACGGGCGGTGTGTTACTCCTATAGCGCTATACATGTTAAGGGAGGTTTGTACGAAGTTAATAACAAAGCACTATGCACGTAAATTTTTTAGTATGTATGTATTCCTAAGTATAACGTGTAAGCATATAAGTTGGATTCGATTGCATGTATAAAGTGTTTGCGTATAAGTGTTTGTGCGAGTTTTTTTGTAACCCAAAAGTGTTAAAATAAAAAGGGATCATGTATACTCACGGTTTTGCAAAGCTTTCCTAGCAATCCGCGGGTCGTTAGGTTGGAGAGTAGGACACCGTAATTATTCAATATGGGGGGACAGAGTTGTGTGGGTATTCTGATTTGGCGGAGATTGCAAATTCGAAGAGAGAAGGTACGAAAGGTAAACGAGAAACACATACCACTTGTGTGAAGTGACTGTCTACTTCATGCGAAGTGACAGATCACTTCATGCAAAGGGACTGTTTCTAGTAATTTCAGCTCGTTTTAGCTCCCGTTTCGACAATGAGTTCTGTTGAACAAGATTTAGGGACGAGACAGTTTAGTTCTGGCTCATAAAAGTTAACCATGACTCGGTCAATATCTCGAACATGACTAAATGAGAAAGTAGGTATTTTATAGTATTTAGTCATGTCTAAAGTCTAACAATTATGTTATGAATGTCAAGCATGGGGGTACGAAAACCTTGTTATATGATTCACCAATGCACAATTTTATCAACAAAGTTGATAAACCCGATTGATCATGAATGACAGAAATAAAATATGTTCAAGTGGGGTGTGGAACTTAATTCGGGTAGCCAAGGCTCCAAACGTTCTCACACTTGCGGAACCCAAGTTCAATCCTATTGAGGATGATGAACTCGATCCACTCCTACACTTGGTGTAAAAGAAAAAAAAAGAGGAGAATTACAAAACACAAGGTAATAGAGAGTTAAACTCACTTAGAACAATCTGAGATCAATCTGCCAAGATTTCGTGTGTTTGGGGGTGGAAGTGAGAAGATTCGGAAAGACTGAAGTTGTGAAATTAGTTGGTATTTATAAGCACATGTTGCTGCCAGCTCCACTTCGTGCCAGGTGGCTTCACTTCATGCGAAGTGGGTTCAACTCGCACGAATGGGTTGGTTCGGGGCTGTTTTTGCGTATTTTAGCCGGTTTTCGAGTATTTCAAGTATAAAGTTGTAACGTAAGAGTATTGCACGTATAATAAGTGTTGGCTTGCATGAAAACAGGTATTTGAATAAAGTAGGAATTTTCATTATAATCAAGGTCTCGAGTTTCAAAGTTGGAAATGAATACGGGTATAATACGACTACAAGTTTGTAAAAATAACAATACGATTAGGCTTTCTAAATAGGGGAAGTACGAAAATACGAAGCGTCACATAAAAGCCTACCAAACAACCCCTAAGTTAGCATATAATGATTTGGTATTGATGTTTAACACTATAAAAGATGGCCTAAGGGGGCACATCTTTTGTTCTCTAAGAATATGATTATAACTTGGTAAAAGTTTGACATGTCTAAGACATCGTTAGGCCACCCAGGGCACTCCTCGGGTAGGTGTTTACGGCTTCGAAGCCGGGCAAGCGCATTGTTGACACTCTCGCGGGTAGGTTTGGCGGGTTCAGCTGGTTAGCACGGGCATCTTCGTGAGTTTTGTTTTCTTCAATGCTTTTTTGACCGTTGGACCCCAAATTTGACCATTTACAATTTTAAAAAAAATTATTCAAATAATTATTACATTTCTCTAGTTAACAAACCCATTCCATTATTTAATCTACCCCATCCACAAACCTCACTCAATTTTATATTTCCATCTATCAAAATCACTCTAAATTTTATATTCCAATCTACAAAAATCTCATCTGAAAATGGCAAGGATCCCGTTGACCGAAGAGTAAGACATCGCGTTGGTGATGTCTTATTGCACAATCCATCACGAACGCTCTTCCCCTAGTGGAATGGCTACTTTTTGGAACCAGATGTTCCAACAATTTTGTATCCACGTTGGTGAGACCACGCTAACCGTGGATCAAGTAGACTCACGTGTCTCGTTTGTCCATTTCAAGTGTTCAAGATTCCATAGAAGGTTCATGAATGTAGAAAATCCCCACAACGAGCTTACGGAGACGGAAGTTATTCAAGTGACCCTTGTGGACTACAAACATGCCTACGATGACGAGAACATTGAGCATGTTTCGGTGTGCCAAGTTATTAAGACGTATGTTTGAGTTTTATGTAATGCTTTAGGTTTTATGTTATGTAATGTTTTAAGCAGTATGGTCTATTTTACTGTAAGGTTTTAAGATTTAGGTTTTATTTTTATGTAATGTTAAGTTTTATTAATCAAATTAAAAAAAATAAAAAATGGTCAAGTTTATGACATTCGTAGGCGTCGCTGGTACCTACTAGCTAATAGGTGCTTTGAGCCAAATTTGACGTGGTGGGGATGATTAGTCGGGACTAGGGTACTTACCTTAAATGCCCCTTTCTCTCTAAGGTAAGTTGAGCACAATGATTGGGTGTGGGTGTCACACCCCGACCCGCAGCGGATAAGAGTCGGGGCATAATTGGGTTATCACCAAAGCTCATGATATTTACTAATATGTTTCATATTTATTTAAGTCAAAATTACATCCTCAATAATCCAAACATGTTCATACAAATACAAAGAAAAATAATCAACTAAACAATCCAAGCTCTAAACCAGTTTATTATTCTAAGCCAATCCTATGTGTTTCTTGCTGCGGCTGGATCACCTGTATCATGTGTAAAAAAATGGGGTTTTTGGGTCAACATAAGTTGGCGAGTGAACCTTGTTAGATAAACATTTATTATTGATTTCTTGTTATCTTTATCATGGAAAATTGTGCAATAGTCATATGTGAGCAAATGTAAATAATCAAACAATAACAATAACAACCACAAACAATAACATACAATAACATATCAACTTGCATGAATATATAACATGAATGAAACTGTATATGTTGGCAACGTCACGTTCACGCTCATAATGTAATGGGGAACGGACGGCCTATGATGAATGTCTGTGCGATCAAGGCTCAATCAAACGGAGCCGATCGTATGTTGGCAACGCCCGGTTCACGCTCATAATGTAATGGGGAACAGCTCAACGCTCATAATGTAATGGGGAGCGGCGGCCTATGATAATGTATGTACTGAAAATGATAAATTAAATCTAAACAATAACCACACAAACAGTTGATACAAGTTGAATACACATTTGTTCATGGATATGATGTATGCACAATGTTTTAAATATAAATATAATAAATGGTAAGACACATGATACACCCCAAAAACGTGATTAAAACGGGGAATTTGTAGAGATTCACTCACATTGGGTGCGTTCGATTGAAGATGATGAAATGCGCACGAGTTTGGAGGATTGATCGACGAGACTTAACTAACCTAAATAATAACGGGAAGTATGGTAAATGAATGGATTTTATTAATAATTTTAATAAGATTTTTATATATATTTTTGTGAGTTTAAGGCTATTATCTATCTTTAAAAACATTATTTTTAAGTATTTTTAATTGATTTTTAAACTAATTAAATAAATAAAATTATAAAAAAATGTTGACTTTTGCGTTGACCATTGACCGTTGACCGGGACTGTTGACCGTTTGACCGGTTTGCTAAAGTGTAAGTGTGCGCCGGGTAAGGCTCGAACCCGAGACCTCCCGTACGCGTGCACGCAGCTCTACCAACTGAGCTACGTGTCTAACCCGAAATAATTCTGTTTTTAATTATATTTATATACTATTTTAGTTTATTCAAAATTCTTTTATCTTTAAAAAGGGTTTTAATCATCAAACCGGAGTGTGCAACAGGTCTCGAACCCGGGACCTGTGGGTTAGTGTTGCACACAGTCCACCGCTGGACTGTGTGTCTAACCTGGTTAATATACCGATTTTTATTATACTTAACAACTTTAGTAAGTTAATCCGGTTCAGTTAGAAAAAGAAAACATTTTTATTACAGAGCATACGTGTGTGTCAAGGATCGAACTCGCGGCGTGTGATATATGTGCGCACACAGTCCACCGCTGGACTGTGTGTCTAACCCGAGATAATATCCAATTTATATAAAACTTATAAACAACCTAACTTCGTCTTCTTCGTTACAAAATCACAGACTACGATTACTCTACTGTTTCTTGTTTAATTCGATTGATAAACATTCAAATGACTAAAATGAAATGGCAGAGAATATTTTGGAAGTAAACATACCGGATAAACGATCTATCTCAGAATTCCGGCGAAGTCGTCGGCTCTGTTTTTAGGGATTTCGTCTGAGCGGACAGATTAACAATTTTGATTAGCTAGATGCGGAATTGAAGCACTGAACAAGAATTACCAGAAGATTTAAAAGGCTATACCGTTTCACAGCGAGAATTGGGAACTTTCAGAAGTTTTCCGGCGAGAGTTAATTATTCGATATCGTCGTCTGAAACTGATTCTGATTGAAGGGTTTGAGTTAGCACAAGCTTAACAACTGATAGACGATGAAAGAATTGAGAGACTTACTGATTTGATGGAAGACACGGTTTTCCGGTGAAAGTCCGGTGAGTTCAAAAAGCTTTTCCGACGAACTGAAAGTAGAGCGAAAGTGAAATTGAAGGTTTTGCGGACGAGTTTGAGTCGCGAGAGGGGCTATGGTTCGAGTAATTCAGGAAGTGCAGATTTTCGGTTATTAAAACCGATCACCACATGAATTCAAGTCCATTCAAGACTAAATTGATTGAAGGTGTCGGTGTATCGGTTATTGTCAGAAAACCGCGAACACTCAAACGTTTATGGACGTTTGGAAACCGATTACGGTTACAGTTGGCGTAAACCGGTTGATTCATGGTTTCGAATTTGATGGATCTTGTCTGTGGTTTCTTGAATCAATTCTGGACCGGTGATTTGAGCTTCCCCAATTTCGTGCCAACATACTGGAGATCGGCACTTACGACCATATAAAGCTTCAAAAGGTGCCATGCCGATGCTTGAATGATAGCTGTTGTTTTACGAAAATTCAACTAATGGTAGATGAGCGTCCCAATTTCCCTTGAAGTCTATGACACATACTCGAAGCATATCTTCAAGAGTTTGAATGGTGCGTTCAGATTGTCCATCAGTTTGAGGATGATAAGCTGTACTGAGGTCTAATCGTGTACCCAACGCGGCTTATACGGCCTGCCATGTTCGTGAAGTGAAACGACCATCATGATCTGAAATAATGCTTAACGGTACACCATGTCGGCTTACGATTTCGCTGATGTAGATACGAGCTAGCTTCTCATTCTTGAAATCTTCCCGGATTGGAAAAAAGTGAGTTGATTTTGTAAGACGATCAATGATTACCCATATAGTGTCATACCCACCAGAAGTGCGAGGTAACCCGGTAATGAAGTCCATGGTTATGTTTTCCCACTTCCATACAGGTATTTCAGGTTGGACCAGAAGTCCTGAGGGTCTTTGATGTTCAGCTTTTACCTTGGAACATGTAAGGCACTTGGAAACAAAAATAACACTATCCTTTTTCATTCCAGGCCACTAGTAGGTGTATCGAAGGTCTTGATACATCTTGTCGGCTCCTGGGTGTATAGAGTATCGTGTTTTGTGTGCCTCATTCATAAGGAATTCATGAAGGTTGTTGTGGTCAGGAATCCATATGCGATCTAGATAGTACAGAATACCGTCAGATTTAGTTTCAATTTTAAGTTCAGCTCCATAGGACAGCTCCTTTCGTACGTCGTCTTCCGTTACTGAAACATGTTGGGCTTCTCGAATTTGATCTTTAATGTCAGTTATGATTTGCGAACATAGAAGACGAATGGAGTTCGCATAACCCTTTCGACTGAGTGCATCAGCCACCACATTTGCCTTGCCAGGGTGGTACCGAATTTCACAGTCGTAGTCATTTAGAAGTTCGACCCATCTTCGTTGCCTCATGTTTAACTCCTTTTGGTTGAAGATATGTTGAAGACTCTTGTGGTCAGTGTATATTTCACACTTAGTACCGTAGAGATAATGTCTCCATATCTTAAGAGCGAACACAACGGCTCCAAGTTCTAGGTCATGGGTGGTGTAGTTCTTCTCATGAGTTTTGAGTTGTCTAGAAGCATAAGCTATCACCTTTCCTCTTTGCATTAGAACACAGCCTAGTCCTTGCCCTGACGCGTCGCAATAAACCACGAAGTCATCACAACCTTCAGGAAGAGTGAGAATTGGTGCATCACAGAGTTTTCGTTTAAGGGTTTGGAAGGCTTCTTCTTGTTTGGGTCCCCATATGAAGGGTTTTCCTTTATGAGTTAAAGCCGTGAGTGGTACAGCAATGCGGGAGAAATTTGAAATGAAACGGCGATAATAACCAGCCAAACCAAGGAATGATCTTACTTCTGTTGGTGTACGTGGCGCTTGCCATTCTTGTACTGCTTTGATCTTTGAGGGGTCGACATGCATTCCCTTGTCATTAACAACATGTCCAAGGAATTGTACCTCTTTTAAACAGAATTCGCATTTGGAGAATTTGGCGTAAAGCTTTTCATCTCTAAGAGTGTAAGGATGAGTCGAAGGTGCCGTTCATGATCAGACTTAGACTTTGAATAAATGAGGATGTCGTCGATGAAGACTATAACAAAACGATCGAGATAGGGTTTGCAGACTCTGTTCATTAGATCCATGAAGACAGCTGGAGCGTTGGTTAAACCAAATGGCATGACCATGAATTCATAATGACCATAACGAGTTCGGAAGGCAGTCTTTGGGACGTCTTCCTCATGTACTCTAAGTTGATGATAACCAGAACGAAGGTCGATTTTTGAAAAACAGCTGGCGCCTTGAAGTTGGTCAAGAAGATCATCAATGCGAGGTAATGGATAGCGATTCTTGATCGTTAACTTGTTGAGTTCTCTGTAGTCGATGCACATGCGAAACGTTCCATCTTTCTTCTTCACAAAAAGGACAGGTGCACCCCAAGGCGAGGAGCTAGGACGTATGAATCCTTTGTCAGTCAACTCTTGCAATTGACTGGCTAGCTCTTGCATTTCGGATGGGGCTAACCTATAAGGAGACTTTGCAACTGGTGTAGCACCAGGTATAAGATCAATGCGGAATTCGACTTCTCTCAAGGGAGGAAGTCCTGAAATGTCGTCAGGAAAAACTTGCTGGAAATCTTTTACTACTGGGATGTCTTCAAGTTTCTTCTCCATGGTTCCCTTTTTGACGACATGGGTTAAAAATGCGACATAATTCTTGCGGAGATATTTTCGAGCTTGTAGACAGGACATTAATCTGAGCCCTTTCGATGAGGTTTCTCCAAAGATTCGTAGAGTCTGACCGTTTGAAAGAGGAATGCGTATAAACTTTTCGCGGCATACAACTTCAGCCTGATGTTGGCTGAGCCAGTCCATACCAATTATAATGTCAAAGCTTCCCAACTTCATAGGAATGAGGTCAACTGGAAAATCGTGATCGTTTAAGGTGAGAGTACAATTTCGTATAATAGAGTTTAATGAGATCGGTTTCCCGTCAGCAACTTCTACTGTTATGGATTCCATGAGCTTATCACGAATTTGGTTTAGGATGGGTTCAAACTCTAAGGACACAAAACTTTTATCCGCGCCAGTATCAAACAACAAGGATGCATAACTACCATTGATAAGAAACGTACCGTTAACCACATTGCTGTCAGCTCTAGCCTGGTTAGCGTTGATGTTGAAAGCTCTTCCTCTTGCAGGTGGAGGAGCTTGGTTAGCTTGATTCACCGGATTTGCTTGGGCTTGAGCATGTATAATGTTCACCAAACGTGGACAAGTGTTTCTAAAGTGGTTTGGGTCTCCACAATTGTAGCAAGCCCGCATAGGTTGCACCATGGGATAGTTGGGTTGGTAGTATGATTGGGCTAAATGTTGGGTAGGTGGTAGTAGTAGGGGTTGTTGGGCTTGACCCATTATTTGATGGTGGGTTTGAGTTGAGGGCTGGTGGCGGTTCGTTCGCTGAGGTATGCGACAGGTTTGAACAGTGTGACCTGCGCGACCACAGCCGGTGCAATGTTGGCAGGGATGATCAAAAGGTGATGGTATTTGCAACGGTTGCATTTTGGTAATGGGCCAGAGTATGGCCTTTTATATGGTGCAGGTGAGGGGGCAACTTGGGTAATGGGTGCAGCAGGGATAGGGTAATTGGTTTGTGTGACAGCGAAGTTTCTGGTGTTACATTTCCTCTTGTTAGCAAATTTAGAGGAGGAGGTGAAATGGTTTGAAGTTTGGCCTCAACGGGGGCTTTCTTTTTCTCCTCTTTAAATTTACCGTTGCGGATTCGATTCTCGGTCAGTTCAGTAGCTAGTTCCATAGCAGCTTCAAGTGTTGTTGGCGAAGTGCTGAGAACTGAATCTTGAATTTTCGAGGGAAGACCTCGAATATAATGCTCGACTAAACGGTAAACTGGGGTGAACAAGTTAGGGACCATCTGGTTTAACTCTAAAAACCTCTTGTTGTAGGAAGTATGATCTCCCTCCTTTTGCTTCAATGAATGAAATTCGTCCTCTAACTTTTTAATCTCACTTCTAGGACAGAATCGTCTCGTCATGATTTCCCTTAACTCCTCCCACGTTAAGGCCATTGCATCTTCGATTCCTCTCTTACCCTTTTCAGTATTCCACCAGGTAAGAGCTACCTCAAATAGTCTCCCGGTTGCGTATCGTACCTTGCGATCCTCGGGACAATCGCAGTTGAGGAAGGTGTTTTCCATTTCCTCAAACCAGTGGAGGAGAGCAGTGTCACCTTCGGTCCCTTCAAATTTCGGAGGATCGCAAGACTTGAAATGTTTATATGAGCACTTGTTGGTAGGAGGGTTGCCGATGTTCTGGTCTTCTTGCTGGGGAGGGTTGGTGGGATTTGTGGCGAGAGCTTGTTGTACTTGAACCACAATGTCAGGAAGTACCGCGGCCATTTGTTTTGCGATTTGAGTGGCCAAGCATTCGTGTGACCTTCCTGATTTTCTACCCCCTCGTTGTTGCCTAGTCGACATCTACAGGAACATATATAAGAAGATTGTGAGTTCATGGAGTCTTTTTAGGTGTCATGTGTCTTAAAGAAAATGAAAATAACATAAATATCAATAATGCAACTACATCCATAGGATGTCTTAGGTTTGCTCATGTTGGGCCTCAAATGTCCCCCATACCTTCACCTGTATAGTCATGTGGGCCCCCATGACTATTGGCTTAGTAGGATTCACATTAGTATTGGCGGTTTAACACTCGCGTCACCCGAATGAAAACCATGAAATATGTTTACGAGATGTATGGTCGGAATGTGTCCATGTGTAGACACAATGACAACTCAAAGTGGGGTTAGCTCACACGACGTTTGGTATAACATGCTTTGGCCTAATAGGTACTTCGTACTCTCATCGTTAGTCCCCAGGTAGGCAAACTGGTCCTTTATTTTGGATTTATACGAATGCCAAGCCTAGACAGGACGTTCCGACTACCGGTACTTGTACCCTTCCAGTTACTACATGCCCGTCATGAGAACTCACTTTGATGTGATTTGAAAATACAAAAATCATTGTAAAAAACAATCATGAAAATGATGTGATGTGTGCTCTCATGGATATGATATGTTATGAGAATATGATTCATGATAGGCATTATATAATAATATGTACTTATGAACATGCTTGCATAACATTGAATGTAACATTAAACATAAAACATATAAACATCATGAATTTTGCATGTAACACACAAAATTTTAAAAATTTCTAATCAACTATAGTATAGGCTCTAAGGGTCTAATAACCTATCCTATATCCCTATAGTCATGCCTCTGATACCAATCTGTCACACCCCGACCCGCAGCGGAATAAGAGTCGGGGCATAATTGGGTTATCACCAAAGCTCATGATATTTACTAATATGTTTCATATTTATTTAAGTCAAAATTACATCCTCAATAATCCAAACATGTTCATACAAATACAAAGAAAAATAATCAACTAAACAATCCAAGCTCTAAACCAGTTTATTCTTCTAAGCCAATCCTATGTGTTTCTTGCTGCGGATGGATCACCTGTATCATGTGTAAAAAAATGGGGGTTTTTGGTCAACATAAGTTGGCGAGTGAACCTTGTTAGATAAACATTTATTATTGATTTCTTGTTATCTTTATCATGGAAAATTGTGCAATAGTCATATGTGAGCAAATGTAAATAATCAAACAATAACAATAACAACCACAAACAATAACATACAATAACATATCAACTTGCATGAATATATAACATGAATGAAACTGTATATGTTGGCAACGTCACGTTCACGCTCATAATGTAATGGGGAACGGACGGCCTATGATGAATGTCTGTGCGATCAAGGCTCATTCAAACGGAGCCGATCGTATATTGGCAACGCCCGGTTCACGCTCATAATGTAATGGGGAACAGCTCAACGCTCATAATGTAATGGGGAGCGGCGGCCTATGATAATGTATGTACTGAAAATGATAAATTAAATCTAAACAATAACCACACAAACAGTTGATACAAGTTGAATACACATTTGTTCATGGATATGATGTATGCACAATGTTTTAAATATACATATAATAAATGGTAAGACACATGATACACCCCAAAAACGTGATTAAAACGGGGAATTTGTAGAGATTCACTCACATTGGGTGCGTTCGATTGAAGATGATGAAATGCGCACGAGTTTGGAGGATTGATCGACGAGACTTAACTAACCTAAATAATAACGGGAAGTATGGTAAATGAATGGATTTTATTAATAATTTTAATAAGATTTTTATATATATTTTTGTGAGTTTAAGGCTATTATCTATCTTTAAAAACATTATTTTTAAGTATTTTTAATTGATTTTTAAACTAATTAAATAAATAAAATTATAAAAAAATGTTGACTTTTGCGTTGACCATTGACCGTTGACCGGGACTGTTGACCGTTTGACCGGTTTGCTAAAGTGTAAGTGTGCGCCGGGTAAGGCTCGAACCCGAGACCTCCCGTACGCGTGCACGCAGCTCTACCAACTGAGCTACGTGTCTAACCCGAAATAATTCTGTTTTTAATTATATTTATATACTATTTTAGTTTATTCAAAATTCTTTTATTTTTAAAAAGGGTTTTAATCATCAAACCGGAGTGTGCAACAGGTCTCGAACCCGGGGCCTGTGGGTTAGTGTTGCACACAGTCCACCGCTGGACTGTGTGTCTAACCTGGTTAATATATCGATTTTTATTATACTTAACAACTTCAGTGAGTTAATCCGGTTCAGTTAGAAAAAGAAAACATTTTTATTACAGAGCATACGTGTGTGTCAAGGATCGAACTCGCAGCGTGTGATATATGTGCGCACACAGTCCACCGCTGGACTGTGTGTCTAACCCGAGATAATATCCAATTTATATAAAACTTATAAACAACCTAACTTCTTCTTCTTCGTTACAAAATCACAGACTACGATTACTCTACTGTTTCTTGTTTAATTCGATTGATAAACATTCAAATGACTAAAATGAAATGGCAGAGAAGATTTTGGAAGTAAACATACCGGATAAACGATCTATCTCAGAATTCCGGCGAAGTCGTCGGCTCTGTTTTTACGGATTTCGTCTGAGCGGACAGATTAACAATTTTGATTAGCTAGATGCGGAATTGAAGCACTGAACAAGAATTACCAGAAGGTTTAAAAGGCTATACCGTTTCACAGCGAGAATTGGGAACTTTCATAAGTTTTCCGGCGAGAGTTAATTATTCGATATCGTCGTCTGGAACTGATTCTGATTGAAGGGTTTGAGTTAGCACAAGCTTAACAACTGATAGACGATGAAAGAATTGAGAGACTTACTGATTTGATGGAAGACACCGTTTTCCGGCGAAAGTCCGGCGAGTTCAAAAAGCTTTTCCGACGAACTGAAAGTAGAGCGAAAGTGAAATTGAAGGTTCTGCGGATGAGTTTGAGTCGCGAGAGGGGCTATGGTTGGAGTAATTCAGGAAGTGCAGATTTTCGGTTATTAAAACCGATCACTACATGAATTCAAGTCCATTCAAGACTAAATTGATTGAAGGTGTCGGTGTATCGGTTATTGTCAGAAAACCGCGAACACTCAAACGTTTTTGGACGTTTGGAAACCGATTACGGTTACAGTTGGCGTAAACCGGTTGATTCATGGTTGAACATAAGATTTAATTGATTCCTAGAACTAACAGAAAACATCAAGTGGCGGAGTGGTTATAAGTGTGCGTGTTAAGTCGTTGAGCCATTCCGGCTGACCCGGGTTCGAGTCCCGGCAGCCTGTTTTTCATTTTATTTATTTTATTTTTACTTTTTACCAATTATAGCTTTTATATTCTAGTTTGTTTATTAATTATGCATCGTTCAAAATTAAAATCAACATAAATACGCAACGAAACATTTATAACTTGATATTCGATTACAAACGAAGCGGGTTTGGAAAACCCGTTTTTGACAAATGTTACAGTGGGTCCCACTAACTAAAATACAATATATTTGTAAAATATAGTTTGATTTTGTTACATGTTAACTTAGATAGAAAAAAAATGTTCAATTTTGTTTATTACTTTATTTATAAAACATACTGATTTGGTGTATTTTATAGTGATTAAAAACATGAGACGTGAATAAGAGATTTGCATCTTGGACACTTATGAGGTATAACTATTTGAAATCTTAAATTTAATTGTGGTAAATATTATTATGATTCGTGTGTATACATTATTATCTAAGGTCGTGTCATAATTCACGGGGCTTCTAAGACCTAGAGTAACTTTTTTACCCTACTCGTTCCGATTGGTAAAACTTGACCTGTCATAACATAATCCATTTTGTACCCCCGTTGTCGAAGCATAATTTTACATGATATAACCTTTTACATTTGTTAAAGAAAAACATGAAACACGTATACATTTATACATTGATGATGTTTGTGTGTTTTGGTCAGAAAAGTGTTAATTGTGTGTTTGTTGATGCAACATCTTATTAAAGATGACAGTCCCTTGTAAAAGCATCTCCAACTTTATAAGTAAGATACTCAAAAGTCAAACTTCAACGTTGTTATAATGAATGTAAGACAATAAGCACAAAAAAATATATATATATATATATATATATTATGGTGAAGTTATTGTGAGAAAATTTAAAAGTGTGAGTAAGATAAGAAAGAATCTAAACCATTAGATATTTAATATAATGGTTAAGATCATAGTGGCAATTCTGTAAATAATGTTGACTATTAAACTAACTAATTTTCTAGATTAAGGGTATAAATGTAAATTTAATATTTCTAAATTAAGAAACTAACATTAATACACATGCAAAGTTCCCCCGTTCTTTTTTAGACATCAATAACTTTTTATATGTAATTCTTTTCTTAAAAAAAATTACACTATAATAACGAGTGTTTTTTTATCTTTAATATGAGTACCATATTGAGATACTTATGTAGAGTTATTTCTGCTTTTATATATTTAGGGTGTTATTTCAGTTTTGATTCTGATTAAAGTGTTGACTGGTGTTATATTAGGGTGTTATTTCTGTTATATTCAATGTTAGGGTGTTCTTTATAAAATGTGTACCTTCAATATAACTGCTGTGGTGTCTTTATGAGTTATGGTGTTATTTTTGTTATATTTCTGTTCTCTATAAGATGTATGCCTTCAATATACATGCCGTGGTATTTTTATGAGTTAGGGTGTTTTTATGAGTTATATTTCTGTTCTTTATAAGATGTATGCCTTCAATATACATGTTGTGGTGTTTTTATGAGTTAGGGTGTTATTTCAAATTCGAAAATCCCTACAATAACTGCCAAAAATCGGTTGCATATATTCATTTCATAATTAGATTTTGTTAATTAAATTACACTTATACCCGTAAACTACCAAAATAAAAAGGGACACATGTCACCTTCATAATCTTTCTTATCCTTCTCACACTTTTAAATTTTCTCACATGAACCTTTACCTGTATATATATTATATATATATATATATATATATATATATATATATATATATATATATATATATATATATATATATATATATATAAGGGAAGGTTCATTTGAGAGAAAAATTAGTGTTAGAAGAAAAAGAAGAAAGAGCATAATGGTAAAACATTAAATAGTTTATAACTACTCTCATTAATTATATTATCTCTCATTAATGAAGCAAAAACATTTTATCCTATGTCACACCCTGACCCGAAGCGGAAAAGGTGATCGGGGCATAATTGGTTATCATCAAAGCTCATGACATTTATTATAACGTTTCATATTCATTATTACAATTTAAAGGGAAACATACAATCATAATTACATCATGTCCTAAACATCATTCTAGACTTCATTGTTTTCTTCTAAGGCATTTCCTATGTTTCCCTTGCTTCATCCTGTTCACCTGTATCATGTGTAAAAATGGTTTTTGGATCAACAAAAAGTTGGCGAGTGAATCCGATGAAAAACATTTGAACAAGTTTATTGAATTGATTATAAAATAAAGTGCACAACCACATATGAGTAAATATAGATGTAAACTTATTCACCAATCATTTAATATTAAATAATGCACACACATACAATAATAAATTGTTTTGAGGCACGCGTTGCTCAACCCGTCTCTCACGAGGAACTGATGGGCCTAATTAATGAGTTTTGCATACAACTTGACAATATGAAATACATGACTACAAACAATATATATACATTCTAAGTTTAGATCACAATATGGTATGGCACAAGTTTAAATAAATGAGTTAATTTTAGTGACACATGACACACCCCAAAACGTGTAATTAAAAAGGGGAGTTGTAAGATTCACTCACATTGGGTGCGTTCGGTTGATGATGTTGAATGCGCACGAAGTTGGTTTTAACCACGAGTGAAACTAACCTAGATAATGGCATAATGGTTCGGTAAGTAAGCGGATTTTATTAATCAATTTTAGTAGGATTGTTGGATGTATTTTTGTGAGTTTAAGGCTATTTTCTAACCTTAAAAATGTTATTTTTAAGTATTTTTAATGTAAATAAATAAATAAAAGTAATAAAAAAATATTTATTTTTGACTGTTGACCTGTTGACCTGTTGACCGATTTTATTGTGTAATTGTGTGCGCCGGGTGAGGCTCGAACCCGAGACCTCCCGTTCGCGTGCACGCAGCTCTACCAACTGAGCTACGTGTCTAACCCAAAATATTTCTGTTTTTAATTATATTTATATACTAATTGAATTAATCCGAAAATCATTTATTTCAAAAACGATTTTAATTACTCGCTCGGTGCTCTCCACAGGTCTCGAACCCGGGACCTGTGATTTAGGTTAACACACAGTCCACCGCTGGACTGTGTGTCTAACTTGGTAAATACTCTGATTTTTATTATACTTATATACAAACTAAATTATTTCATTTCTGCCTTATATAAAAAGTTTGATAATTGTCCGGACCGGTGCGGTAGTCTGGACTCGAACTCGTGACATGTGATTTAAACGTTCACACAGTCCACCACTGGACTGTGTGTCTATCTTGGTTATTATTCCGGTTTTTATTAAACTTAACATCTATAAGCAGTGGATCCGGTTCAGTTAAAAAAAAAGAACATTTTTTATTAAGGCGCGTGTGCGTGGGACAAGAATCGAACTCGGGACGTATGCGTTTTTATTTGCACACAGTCCACTGCTGGACTGTGTGTCTAACCCGAGATATATCTTGATTTTAATTAAACATATACAGTACTGAAACTTCGTCTTCTTCGTTAGAATTAACCAGAATCGGAGTCTGACTGGTTCATCGATTTTAATCAAGTTCCTTAGTGTGTTGTGATTAATTACATGTAAGATTAATAAAAAGAATGAGAGATTAAGTGTATGGTATACCGAACAGGGCTCCTCTGTTTCGCCGGCGAAACTCCGATGACAGCAGATTATTCCGGCGACGTGTGTCCTGCGGTAGAGGGTCTTCAGGGAGCTTGAGATGAGTGTGGGTGGCTTCGGTATGAACTCTGGGTGTTCAGTTGTTAGAGTAGTGCACAGAGGTGAAAGGCTCGGTTTTCCAGCGAGTTGCAGAAGTTCTCCGGTGAGTGAAATTACGTCGGGAAAGAGTGTGATTGTGAGCGAAAAAGCTAACAGAGGTTAGAGGGGGTATTTATAGGGCAGAACATCGACGAATTTGGTCCGTTTTCCGTCTTGATTCGTCGGTTAATGATTTTCCGGCGGTTATAACTTGTATCGCGGACTGGACATCAGTTATAACCGATGTTGAGGTTAATGTTTACGTTAAGTCATAGATAACCGACGACGTTTGACGAAATCGTCGGATTTTCCGGCGTCAACGGATTTGAGCGCGTCAGTTGACTGGGTTTGATTTCTGTTTCATTATTTGAATTAATTGTCTGGATATATTACTAAAAAATACAAGTGGCGCAGTGGTTTGATGGATGAGTGTTAAATCATTGTTTGACCAGTTTGACCCGGCTGACCTGGGTTCGAAACCCGGCAGCCTTGTTTGATTTTTAAACCACTATTTTTAATGCTTTTTCAAATATAAATTATATATTCCAATATATTTATTAATTATGTATCGTTTAAAAATAATTTGGGCATTAAATACGCAACGAAATTTTTAACTGATTGTTCGGTTAATAAATGGAGCGGGTTTGGTAAATCTGGTTTTTGACGGATGTTACATCCTACACATTTCAAAAGTTATCCTACATACGTCTTACATTTACAGGAATTAACCCTACATACATGTAAATTTACCCTACACATTTTTTTGAATCTTTAAATTTTACCCCTCCTAATAGTTCTAAGGTTCTCATTATTTACAAAAATATCACCACATCATCTTAGCCACAAATCACAAAGATCTTATGGTTGAAAATCGTTCTCACCTTTTTCACACTTTTAGGCGTTTTCTCGTTATCCCGTTTCTATCTATCTATCTATCTATCTATCTATCTATAAAGGGAAGGTTCATTTGAGAAGAAATTTAATGTGAGAAGAAAATGAAGAAATGGTATAATGGTAAAACATTAAATAGTTTATAACTCCTCTTATTAATTATATTATCTCTCATTAGTTAAGCAAAAACATTTTATCCTACACATTTCAAAAGTTATCCTTCATATGTCTTACATTTACCGGAATTAACCCTACACACATGTAAATTTACCCTACACATTTCAAAATTTATCCTACACATACTAAAATTTATCCTACACATGTCAAAAATTGTCCTACACTATAAATTATTTTATCTTGAAAGAGTATATGAAAAAAATGAGTTACAAGTTTAATTAATTAGCTAATTAATGACAATTATAGATTTACCTATATGCCCTTTTTTATAATATTAAATACACACATTCAATAAAGTAAATGGAGAATTTCTATTGGTTTAAAAGTTATTCTTTTTATTCATACAAAATTTTTGTTCTCATTTGAACTCTCCACTATACATATATGTATATTACGAAAAGCTTAGGGAAAATGTATGGTTCAGAATGCTTCTCAAGTTTCTCAATTAGCCTAGTGTTTTTCACACGATCCTAACCCTATATATATATATATGTGTGTGTGTGTGTGTAGAGATCATTTGATAAGAAACTTAACGTGTAAAAAAAAAGAAGAAAACACATAATAGTAAAACAGTAAATAATTTACAACTCCTCTCATTAGTTATTTTATCTTTTATTAATTAGGCAAAACTACTTTAGCTTATACATATCACAATTTATCCTACACGTGTCGAAATTTATCGCATTTTGAGCGTCTATCGGGTGTATGCCTACACCCGCGTTAAGGTTGTGGCCATTATCTAATGTAATGAGCCGAGGATATCCAGGACACGGTAGTTAACCCCCGATGTTTAAGTTATAAAAAGCTGATTAAAACGGAATATGCGGATTTACTAGCCACAATCCGGCACTCGATTGATCCCATTACCGACCAAGCGGTGATAATTTACCGTAACCCAAGCCTGTATAGGGTAAATAAGTCGAGAGTATTCACCTGAGCTAGTCTTCGTTTATACGCAAGATTTAATAACTAAGCCATATACAAAAGTACTAAGTGTAGATAGCATTTACCGGCAAGTCTCTAGTCTGGATTATGGCATAAGCTAACCAATTAAATATTAACGGTCTTCTTTAAGTCACAGACTTAGACCGAGTAGCATACAGGATCAATACCTATAACGCTAGATTAAACGATAATCGGATAGAATGTAGTTTGATCCCAACAAGTACTTTGACTTGTGTAATATGGATAAACTATAAATATTCTGGATTTTGAGACTTAAATGACAAAGTTAGACCCGTTTCAGTTAATTTTCGTAAATTATTTACATATACTTAACCGTACGCATATCAGCGATATCGGGTAACCGGATAAGTCATGGACAAGTTTTATATGCCATTATACATTAAGTAAGTTGTAATATCAGTAGGATATCAACTTATATGCCCGTTAAGGTTTTAAAAATGAAACTATGCCTTATAACGTGTAAAAAGAACTCAAATATAATTTTATGTTATGACCATAAATATTTTGGAAAAATAACTTATTTATGATATAATATCAGTAGGATATTAGTTATATGTGTAATTTATCTTTTATGATCAAAATATGCACCAAAAGGGCATTTTAGTCATTTTACACATAGTCTCATAAATTATTTAGGATTCTGAGTTTATATCATGTACCTACTGTAAATGTATTTAAAGTAAGTTTTGAAATCAGTAGGTAACATGGTTTAAAACCATACTATGCGCCAAAACGGCACTTATGTCGTAAAATGACGATTTATACAATGTTTAGTGAAAATTTATGTTAAGGTCAGGTTAACATGTCCTATATATGTTATTTAATATAACATATCAGTAGGTAAAAGATTTACCTTGAAAAGGAATGATTAAAACCGTTTTATAAGCCACAAGGGCTTTATCGTCATTTTCCACATAATACAAGGACTTGTTCATAAATTCAGTTTATAATCTGATTTGACATCCCTAACAATCCTACTTATAATATTGTATTAGTAGAAAACTCATTTTCAAGTTCATTATCATTTAAACCTCTTTTTATGCAAAAAGGGCATTTTAGTCAAAAATGACATAATTACGGAACTTGTGCATAAACTCAGATTCTGATTATGATCTTGTAATATAACCTCAGAGGTTATGCAACATAATATTACAATCATAATGCAACTTTAGATCAGTGGCTACTAATCTAAATCGGGTCAGAATCGAAAATCAAAGGAGAAGTCAAACATGGCGACTTTCGGTTGCGAACCGACCCTAGAACTGAAATTGACGAGCCGAACATGTTTTTACATGTTCTAATAATTATTATCAACTTGTTTAAGTATCAAAACATGTTTCATAACATATATATAAGCTAAGATTATAACATTTTGGAAAAAGGTCTGTGTGACATTTTAATAAAACTTTGACCCGTCAATTGGTCTAGCAAACGTGATCTTCAGGAGGTGCCCTTTATAGGGATTAACACCTACCTTATTACGATCACTTAGCCATTTTCATTACGAACAATGGCCATACCATAATGGTTAACCGAAAGTTAAAGCGTTCTCCATAAAACGCTTGACTTTTGGCTATAAAAGACTATAAACAAAAATGCAAGAAGAAGGAACACTTAAAAGTGATTCCTAGGATGCAATAGAACTAAGTTGGATGCTCCTTTTAGTTAGGAACTTCTAGAGGAGGGAGATAGAATGATAAATGAGAATGGTGCAAGTTCAAGTGGTGAAGCAGTGCACCTATTTATAGTTGGAGAGCTTGAAGAAGGTGATGCCAGGTGTTAATGGGTGTTAGAGGGAGCTTACAAGTGTCCTAAAATGTGGCGTAGTTGTTTGAAAGTCCATGGTTTCGAAACAATGGTTTTTGGCAACATGTGTGGAGGCCAAACAAAAATTCTGCAGACACAGGCCTCTCGTGCCCCGCGAGAGGCCTGGGCCTTGCCTCTCACGCCCCGTGAGCGCCCCGTGGTCAGTTTCAAAGTTTGTCACATTTAGCCCCTCAACTTATAAAACCTCCTATGTCACACCCCGACCCGCAGCGGAATAAGAGTCGGGGCATAATTGGGTTATCACCAAAGCTCATGATATTTACTAATATGTTTCATATTTATTAAAGTCAAAGTTACATTTCCAAATATCCAAACATGTCCATACAATACAAAAGAAAATAAACCAAACATAACAATCCCAAACTCTAAATCATTTTATTCTTCTAGTCCAATCCTATGTGTTTCTGGCTGCTGCTGGTTCACCTGTATCATGTGTAAAAATGGGGGTTTTTGGGTCAACATAAGTTGGCGAGTGAACCTTGTTAGATAAACATTTATTATTGATTTACTTGTTAGTTTATCAATGAAAAATTGTGCATAATCATAATGAGCAAATGTAAATAATCAAGCAGTGGCAAATAGCAATCACAACTATAACATACAATAACATATGATAGCATACATAAACATACCAACATCATACGATAAATAACATAAATGAATCTGTGCGATCAAGGCTCAATCAAATGGAGCCGATCGTATTGCATGTATTGAAAATGAAAATGTCTGTGCGATCAAGGCTCAATCAAACGGAGCCGATCGTATGTGGGCACGCCAGGTTCACGCTCATAATGAAATGGGAAACATGCTCAACGCTCATAATGTAATGGGGAGCGGCGGCCTATGAAATTGCATGTACTGAAAATAATAAATTTCATCTAACAATAACTACACAACAGTTGAAACAAACTGAGTACACATGTTCATGATATGATGTATGCACAATGGTTTAAATATAATATATATAACAAGACACATGATACACCCCAAAACGTAATTAAACGGGATTTTGTAAAGATTCACTCACATTGGGTGCATTTGAATGGAGATGATGAGATACGCACGAGTCGGGAGAGTTGAACAACGAGAATTACTAACCTAAATAATAACGGAAAAAATATAGTAAATGAGTGGATTTTATTAAGGATTTTAATGGAATTTTTAGATATATTTTTGTGGGTTTAAGGCTATATTCTATCTTTAAAAATGTTATTTTTAAGTATTTTTAATTGATTTTTAAATTAAATTAAATAAATAAAAATATAAAAAAAAATTGTTTATTTTGCGTTGACCGTTGACCGTTGACTTGTTGACCTGTTGACCGGTTCGGTCAAGGTGCAAGGATGCGCTGAGTGAGACTCGAACCCGAGACCTCCCGTACCCGTGCACGCAGCTCTACCAACTGAGCTACGTGTCTAACCCAAAATAATCTTGTTTTTAATTATATTTATATACTAATTCGGTTTAACCAAAATTCTTTTAATTTCAAAAACATTTTAATTCAACAAACCGGTGCCAATAACAGGTTTCGAACGCGTGACGTGCGACTTAGTGTTGCACACAGTCCACCGCTGGACTGTGTGTCTAACCTGGTTAATATCTCGGTTTTTATTATACTTAACAACTAACGGAGTTAACCCGGTTTAGTTTTAAACAAAAAGGCATTTTTATTACATAAGGAGTGCGTGTATCAGGGATCGAACTCGTGACATGCGACTATGTTTTGCACACAGTCCACCGCTGGACTGTGTGTCTAACCCGTTCATATTACTGATTTTAAATAAACTTATAACTTAACTAACTTCGTCTTCTTCATTCAAATTACAGTCGACTGAATTACTAATCCGTTTCTTGCGTTTACGATTATCCAACATTCATAAGACTATAACAGAATAGCAGAGACGGTGTTGGAAGTTAAACATACCGTATGGATGAATTATCACAGAGTCTCCGGCAATGCGTCGGCTCTGTTTTTGTGCACCGCAACTGAACCAAACAATTAACCATTTTGATTAGTCAATCGTGGAATTGAAGTGATAAACAAACGTTAACAGTGTGATTGAAGGTCCTTACCGTTTCACAGACGGAAATAAAGATTTCCAGGAAATTTCCGGCGAACTGGAATTATCCGATAACGGTGCCTGAATTCGCTCTCAAGTGGATGGTTTAAGTTAGAAACAGCTTAACAACTGTTAGAATACGATGGTATCGAAGAACTTACCGATTTGAGGACAAATACGGTTTTCCGGCGAACCTTACAGAAATTTCCGGCGAGTTGATTTAAGTGTTCTGATGGGCTGAAAGTGTGACGAAAGTGAAATGGAATGTTGGCCTGATGTCTCTGAGACGCGAGAAGGGTTTTGATTGAAGTAATCAGAACTTTGATTACTTTCGGTTATAAAAACCGATAATGATGAAAATTGATGTTCAATCAATTCCGAATTGATTAAAATCGTCGGTTCATCGGTTATAAACGTGAATGTGCGATTAATCAAACGATTAGACGATTGAATTGCCGATTTCAGTTTCTCAGTTGGCGCAACCGGTTTAACTGAGTTTGTGTATAAATGTTATTTGTTTCCTAGAGATAACAGAAAACAACAAGTGGCGGAGTGGTGATGTGTGTGTGTGTGTGCTAAGTCTTTGGATTTATAAACCGGCTGACCCGGGTTCGAGTCCCAGCAGCAACATTTCTTTTTTATTTATTTTGTTTTCACTTTTTATCAAATATAATTTTTATAGTTTAGTTTGTTTATTTATTATGTATCATTAAAAACCAAAATAACCATAAATACACACGTGACATTTATAACTTGATATTCGATTACAAAACGGAGCGGGTTTGGAAACCCGTTTTTGACAAATGTCACACCCTAAAACACCTTTTTAGCATATTTAGCCCTCCGCAACCAATATTTGGCGTACCCAAGAGTATGGCCGGACATTGATCTCTCGGTTCATTAAAATGTCACTCAGAGGTATAAATTAACATGTTGACACTTTAACCCCTCCATTATCCAACTTTCATATATTAACAGAATTAATCTCTCTCGTCCGACAAATGGGACATATGAGAGTTAGGACTTCGTAAAGGGTAACTCAGAGGCCCACTACAAGCATGTTGACTCCGATGTCACTCAGAGGCTGGGCATGTTAACACAAATGGTCACTCAGAGGCCAAGTTTAAGCATGTTGACATATCAGTCACTCAGAGGCTAAGTTTAAGCATGATGCCATATCAGTCACTAAATGGCTAATGTTTATGCATGTTAACATCAGAAACTCACTCAGAGGCTCAGTCTGAGCATGTTGACACCTTTAGTCCTTATTAGTCTTTATAGACTAAATAAAAATACAACACGTGTCACTATACTATTGGACACGATTTTACGAGGTGTTACATTCCAGCATAGGTGAAACATTGGAGGGTCTACCCATTTGTGGGTCCTCGTTGATGGTTGGGTAAGTTTTGGGTAACGGTGGCATCGAAATCAACGTTGACTTGCACATACCGACATACCTCCTCGTTTCCTCCTTGGTGGCTCAGGTGGCGGCTGATATTGTTCCAACGGTTCCATGTGAACATCTTCTTGTATAGGAGGTGTTGGGGAGTGATGGGAAGGAGTGTTAGCGAAAGTGAATTGGTTCCAATATTGGCCCCATTCATTAGGACCTTGTTATGGAGATCCAGCGTAAGAGTTCGAATCGCTTGAGATTTCGATGGGATGTGTGTGTGATCCCGACGGCGGCATCTCCGGGTCGGAGTCCTCATCCATTGGGTTGGGTTGGTCTAACTGATTTTGGTCAGCTGGGGGTGTGTTAAAGTAATGGTTCGGATTAAACTCATCATGATATGAATGATGAGAATGATGAGAGTGGTGTGATTGGTGCGAACGATACAAGTGGTACGAGCGTTGAGTATGGGTAGGTGAATGTCGCGATAGGAGCCAGGAATCCCCAAAATCCTCATAGGGATTCGAGTGATGGGATTGTGAAGGGATGTGTCCTGATGGTCCTCCCCTCATTGGTCCTTTACCTCTTCCTCGTACTATTGGCAGTATATTCCTGTTAAAATCAAATAAAAAACAATAATAATAACTTAATAGTGAGATGAATAAGCCGAGACTCGAAAGTCTAAGGAATGTGCTTGTGTAAGTTTGAGATTAAACACAAGAAGGTTAGTGTTTAATTCTCTCAAACGTTGGCTCTGATGCCAACCTATCACACCCCGGCTTTCCACAGCCAATCCAAACACCGGTGGGCTCGGGTGGGGAATATCGTAATGTAAGTTGATATCATCATAGTCAATTAAACACTGCACAGTAGAAGTCTTGGAGTTTAATCACTATTATAAACCAAATGTTCAAACTACAAAAATAATATACAGACGGCTCGTAATAGAAGATCCACAGGCGGATCGTAAAATGTATAAAAGTGTATAACAAACTTTCGGCAGATCTAAGGATTTGCAAGATCCTCTTATATCACTACCGGGCAGCTTTCAGCCTATTTTTTTATTGTACCCACAAGCTTAGTCTTTTGAAAATACGTCAGCTTTCGCTGGTAAATACACCCAACTGACTCATTTTGAAAACATTTTTGAAAATGAATTTTAAGTGCACATGGCACAAAATCTTTTATAACTTGGGAAAGTCAGCCTTGTAACCTTTTTAACAGATTCACATGTTTGTCCATACATACGGGGCCCAGTACGGAGACCTAGACATGATTAACATACTCACCACTTAAGAACTCACAAAGGAGTTATCCCCAACCTTGTGGGTAAAATTTTTAGCATGAGCGTCTGTCAGGTGTATGCCTACACCCCGCGCTTAGGTCGTGGCCATTATCTAATGTAATGATTCGAGGATATCCAGGACATGGTAGTTAACCCCAATGTTTAAGTTATCAGACAAGACTGATTAAAACGGAATATGCGGATTTACTAGCCACAATCCGGCATTCGATTGATCCCAGTTCTGACCAAGCAGTAATAGTTTATCGTAACCCAAGTCCGTATAGGGGAAATAAGTCGAGAGTATTTACCTGAGCTAGTCTTGGCATAAATGCAAGATTTAATATCTCAGCCGTACACGAAATGAACTAAGTGCAGATAGCATTTACCGGAAGGCTCTAGTCTGGATTATGGCATAAACTAACCAATTAAAATGCTAACGATCTTATTTAAGTCATAGACTTTGACCGACTAGCGTACATGAGCAATATGGTAAAACACGCTAGATTAAGCGATGATCGGATAGAATTTAGTTTAAACCCAACAAGTACTTTGACTTGTATAATATCGGTAAATCATAAACATTCTGGATTTTGAAACTTAAATGATAAGGTTAAACCCATTTCGATTAATTTCCATAAACTAGTTACATATATTTAACCGTACGCATATCAGCGATATCTGGTAACCGGATAAGTCATGGACAAGTTATATATGCCATTATACTTTAAATAAGTGGTAATATCAGTAAGATATTAACTTACATGCCCGTTAAGGTTTTAAAATGAAACTATGCCTCATAAGGGCGTTTTGGTGATTATATACCGTATAAAAGGAACTTGAATATGTTTTAACGTTATACTGATAATTATTCTGGAAAAATATTTATTTTATGATATGATATCAGTAGGAACATGACAATATGTGTAATTTATCCTTTATGACCAAACTATGCACCGAAAGGGCATTTTGATCATTTTACACATAGTTTTATAAATTATTTGGGATTCTGAGTTTATATTAAATACCTACTTGTAAAACTATTTAAACTGAGTTTTAAAATCAGTAGGTAACACGTCTTGGTTGGTAAACATGGTTTAATACCATACTATGCGCCGAAACGGCGCTTATGTCGTAAGATGACGAATTGTGCGATGTTTAACGAAAACTGATGTTCAAAATTTGGTTTATATGTTTTAGATATGTTATTTAATATAACATATCAGTAAGTAAAAGATTTGATATGAAAAGATATGGTTAAAACCATTTTATACGCCACAAGGGCGTCATCGTCATTTATCGGCATAATACAAGGACTTGTTCATAAACTCAGTTTATAATCAGATTTGACGTCCCAAATAATCCTACTTTTGATATTACATCAGTAGGTAATTCATTTTCAAGTTCAATATCATTCTAACCTTATTTTATATAAAAAGGGCATTTTTGGTAAAAATGGCATAATTATGGAATTTGTGCATAATCTCATATTCTAATTATGATCTTGTAATATAACCTCAAAGGGTTATGCTACATTATATACGATCATAATGCAACCTTAGATCAGTAGCTAACTAATCTAAATCGGGTTAGAATCGAAAGTCAAAGCAGAAGTCATTTATCGAAAAATGGCTTGTTTGACTTTTTAATATTAAAACTTTGACCCGTCAATTGGTCTAGTAACCGTGATCTTCAGGAGGTGCCCTTTATAGGGATTAATACCTACCTTATTACAATCACTTAGCCATGTTCATTACGAACAATGGTTGGAACATATTGGTCTTAACCGAAAGTCAAGGCGTTTTCCGTAAAACGCTTGACTTTTGGCTATAAAAGCCTAAAAACGAAAATGCAAATGAAAGGAACACTTACAAGTGATTCCTAGGATGAAATAGAACTAAGTTGGATGCTTCTTTCAGTTAGGAACTTCCAGAGGAGGGAGATAGATTGAGGATGAGAAATGTGCAAGTACAAATGGTGAACCTTGGCACCTATTTATAGTTAGAGAGCTTGAAGGAGGTGATGCCAGGTGTTAAGGGGTGTTAGAGGGAGCTTACAAGTGTCCTAAAATGTAGCATAGATGTTTGGAAGTCCCTAGTTTCGATCCAAATGGTTTTTGGCAACATGTGTGGAGGCCAAGCAAGTTTTCTGCAGATACATGTATCTGGTGGGCCGCGAAAGACTTAGCCAGGGTCTCTCACGCCCCCGAGTGCACCATAGTTAGTTTCATAGTTTATCACATTTAGCCCCTCAACTTATAAAACCTCCTAAAACACTTTTTTAGCATATCTAGCCCTCCGTAACCAATATTTGGCATACCCAGGAATATGCCTGGACATCGTCGAGCTCTCCATTCGTTAAAAGGTCACTCAGAGGTACAAATTAACATGTTAATACTTTTAACCCCTCCATTATCCAACTTTTATATAATTACGGATTTAATCCCTCTCGTCCAACAAATGGCACGTATTAGAGTTAGGACTTCGTAAAGGATCACTCAGAGGCAAAGTACAAGCATGTTGACTCCGATGTCACTCAGAGGCTGGCATGTTGACACAAATAGTCACTCGGGTGCCAAGTTTAAGCATGTTGACACTAATGGTCACATAGAGGCTAAGTTTAAGCATGTTAACACTAATGGTCACTCAGAGGCTCGGTTTATGCATATTGACATCAGAAGGCCAGTCAGAGGCTTCATTTAAGCATATTGACACCTTTAGTCCTTATTAGTCCATAATGGACTTATTATAAAAGTAATGGCACGTGTCGCTATACTATTAGACACGATTTGTACGAGGTGTTACAATAACATTGAATGCTCACGTGTGATTGAATGAAACAAGCACGAAATCATCATCAAGTATCACCCGTGAAGGTGGGAGTTGTTACAAATGTTTTAAAGGGATCCAAGCTCAGTTTTAGGTTTTCTCAAAAAGAAGGTAAGAATCACATTAAAAATTACATGTTTATGACATTTGACGCTTGTTATGATGTTATGTATTGATTCTTATGTATTTCCGATGTATTAGTTAGAATCTTGAAGATTAAGCGCACCTGGCGAAGATCACAACCATTGTTAACAGACTTTCTAGGGCTTGTGCAAGCATATTTCATGTAGCTTTTCGTTCATGATTGATGACACGGTACATAACGAATTTCATGTGTAAAGTATGTTTCATCTAATTAGATTCTGTGTGATAGAATTCTACAAAAATGATACTTCTCATATAACATGTCATAAGAAATGTGTGCTAGACAAAATTTGTTAATTAGTCAGAGAAATGTGGTGATGGAGCGAAAACTCTACCCACGCATAAAGTGACTTTTCGGATGAAGTATCAGTACCAAGTAATTCGTTTTTAAAAAATCCTGATATTAATTTAATTTAAAATAGATATATATTCAAGATACAATTTTTTAGTATTATAAACTATACAAAGTATCAGTACTGTATTAATACCGACCGAACAATATCGGATGAAGAAGCACATGTGCCGCTCAACAAATATCGAAGTTGATGAAGAACTTAACTATTGGTAGCAATATTGGACATAAATTAGAAATGGTTATGGAATAAAGTTATACCACAAGTAAAGGTTTAGTGAAGGCAACAGAAAGGTTCAAAAGCCATATGGGAGTCCGAGAAAGAAATGAAAAAGTCTTAGCCTCAGTTAATAGATGTGTAACAAGTTCAAGGGACAAAACATATTGTAAAGGTTAGACTTGTAACACCCAAGTTTGTATAAAAAATACAAAAAAATCGATTAGACCTGAAAATAGACTATTGTTAAAAGCCCAACTTGGGAAATAACATGGCAAGGCCATGAAGCGTATTGGTAAAATGCATATGAAAACCTACTATGAAATTGATTCATATCAACCCTGATCATTTCGCAACACACAACATACACGCTCAAAGTTCTATAGAGAGAAGATAGTAAGAAAAATTTAGAATCGATGGTGAATAACATTGTATGCTCACGTGGGATTGAATGAAACAAGCACGGAATCGTTCGCGCATCATCGTCAAGTATCACCCGTGAAGGTGGAAGTTGTTACAAATGTTTTAAAGGGATCCAAGCTCAGTTTTGGGTTTTCTAAAAAAGAAGGTAAGAATTACATAAAAAAATTACATGTTTATGACGTTTGACGCTTGTTATGATGTTATGTATTGATTCGTATGTATTTATAATGTATAAGTTAGGATCTTGAAGATTAAACGCACCTGGCCAAGATCACAACCGTCGTTGACAGACTTTCTAGGGCTTCAGCAAGCATATTTCATGTACCTTTTCGTTCATGATTGATGACACGGTATATAACGAATTTCATGTGAAAAGTATGTTTTCTTTAACTAGATTTTGTGTGATAGACTTATACAAAATGAAACTTCTCATATGACATGTCATAAGAAATGTGTGCTAGACAAAATTTGTTGATCAGTCAGCGAGATGTGGTGATGGACCGAAAACTCTACCCACGCGTATAGTGACTTTTCACATGGGGACATCTAGTGCGAAAAGCTACCATTTCGCATGGTGATGTTGTACGAAAAGTGGATGTAGTTTTATATGTGCTTTTAACCAAATTAAATAACTGTTCAATGGTTAGATTTGTATATTTTGATCAGTAAAAAAGCTATCTTCCAGGTGAGTTCTAGACACCTTTTTTTACTACTTTGGGTTGATACGTGTGACACCTCGATTTTTAACTATTTGTCACGACAATGCAAACTTTAATTTTATATATGAAACGAAATCCAAAGTTACATAAATAAACAGAGAATTATTAAAGGCCCATATTGAGAGAATTTAAAGTTAACAAGATGCATGAAGCCTCCTTATTTTCCATCTTCATTATAAGTTATAGAGAAAGAAAGTTAGAGAAAAAGTATGAAACGGATTGATTGAAGTCAGGTTCTGGCAACGAATTGAAAAGAAACAAGTGAATGATTTCACAGCGTAGCTTATCATATTTGTGGAAAAAGAACCCCTTTTTTAACGTTTTAAAAGGGTTTTGGTTCAGTTCTTGCGAATCACGCCAAACATGTAAGAATCATGTAAAAGTTGTTATGTTTTTTATATTTGAAACGCGAAATGAGTTTATGGATCGATTATAATGAGTTTTCAATATAAAAGGGTAGGATCTTGATGTTGAACAAGATCAGATATGAGACCAACCACGACCTTGAGCGACTAGGTTTTTCACCAGGCACGTTACGCGTCACTTCACGCTTCTTATTGATGAATGCGTGTAGTGCCACCTTGTGGATGGCATGAAAACGAGTAGAGTATACTTTGCGCTAATAATGTAAAGTGCAAAGTAAGCCATGCGTGATCGCTAGTGCAGCGTAATGTAGTTAGTGCAATGTGCTCCATTATGGAGTGTGATGTTGTCCAAGCATAGAGCGACGTTACGTGCACCATTACTTAAATATGCAAATCCCTACTTTGTGCAAGGAATTAACGGTGTAATGTTTATGGGATACATGTTTTTCTTGACTAGTTGATCGAGTGTTCAAAAAATCTGATCGTATGCTTAAATGATATAAGAAGCTAATTGACTACTGAGTTCTAGATGCCATGGTTTTAACATTTTGAATTAATATGTATGCTACCTAAAATTGTATCAGCTATTGAAGTACTTAATTGTTAATACCTGATTAATTGATGTTATATATTAACCTTGATTGGTAAAGAATGTAAGTATTAGTGATTGATAGTTGATGTTAAATGATTGATGATGATGTTGAATAGTTGATGATTGTGCTAGCCTTATTGATGGTCCTATGAGTGCGACAACGTAGCAAACAACATAGCATCCAAGTTTAGGTAGTTTATGGTGAAGATGGATTCACAAATTGATGTTTACTTACAATTGACGTTGTTGTGCATACTAGATGTTTAAACATGACTTGATGAAAATACTAATGCTTTATAGACTGTTAACTCCTTGTTTTAATAAAAGTAGGATTCACTCAACCGAACTGACTTCTAAGCACGCATGTCAAGTTGAAAAAGTTGATGCTTAATAGGAAGTCCCCAACATGGATTGAAGGCGTCCATAGTAGTTGAGTAGCATCCTATCGACTTTAGTTAACCTACTATGTTATTTGATGTTTGTTTGTTTGAGACAATGTAATTCGTACTTCATGTTTTGTGTTGTTTTACGCTGCTATCAGTGACTATGATCGGTTTAAGAACTATGTTTTGATGCAATGATCCAACAGTGATGCTCCTTGGGTTTGGGGCCTTACAATATGCATGCAACAATATACGTTTATCACTTTAAGCAATTTGATGTTTCGGTTACCTATTATGTGCTTATATTTGTTCCAATAGTTAAGGTTACCTAATATAGGTCAAGTATACATATATGATCGTACTGATGAAAAAGTATTGACATCTAGCATTTGTTGCTAGAGTTATTAATTTCTAGTTTTTGGGTTACTAGAAACGTAATGATGGACCCTGTGGGCGTGTCGATGTGGCAGGTATTGATAGAGTCTTATGTTGGTCTAAGCTGCTTGTATATATCACAAACATTTAAGGGTGAAGCCTACTTACAGTCTGATGTTTATATTAATGACTGATTTGACATGCATAATAGATGTTTAGTACAATTTAATATGATTTACCAAATGTTTCACTAAAAGGGGTTAATGTTTTAACCAAGTTTACTACAATTTAACGTTTAGTACAACTTAATGTTGACATGCATAATAGATGTTTAGTACAAGTTAATGTTTAGTACAATTTAATACGATTTATCACTGATTATTTAACATGCATGTTAGGTTAAACACAAATTAATGCTTGATAGGAGGCCCACGATATGGATTGAAGGCTACCATACTCTAAAGTTTGGCATCCTATTGAACACGGTGAACTATTAGGATGTTGATTGTTATGTTTAAACTTTCAGGACTTGATGTTTTTGGATATTTGATGTTTTCCGTTGCGAATATATGACATTTATCAGCTTAAGATGTACGGTTTGTGAGGTCTCTCGGGTTTAGGGTCTTACAAAAAGAGAAAAAAAAGTACATATGAGTGGATATATAATACTAAAATGAAATGTATTTTTTAGTAGAAGGATTTCAAGGTAGCGATAATCATTTTTACATAGTCTCCTTAGTCTTGGTTGGATCAAACCTCTCAAATAAACACAAGTGTTCGAAAAATAACTTATAATGAGTACCACAAACATATCTTCCCATCCAGTCTAGGATCATTCTCTTCTTTACCAATTTGTGATCACGGAGGACTTTCATAAAATGACTTAAAAGTCTAGGTTTAAAGTATGTAAGAGTGTTAGCCAAATATGTGATGAATACTTTCTTAAATAGTATGGAAAACAACTTTCAAAAGGTTTTTCCAGGGCCTCCACTGTCATTCTAAATCCGACCATGGACCCCTAACAACACAATATCCTTTCACATCTTTGACCTTTTTCCATCATTTTTCCTAACCATTTGATTAGGGTTTGACCTCTACAGAAGCACCAAAGTTGATTACTTCTTTGTAAATTATTTTCAAACATTTTTTACATGATTATTTTTTTTACATTTCAATATATTTGATTTTTTCATATAAGTTCCATTTTTGTAAATTAATTATTATTCTGTGCCAATGTAAGGCAAGCTCATTGGGTAGAGGTTCTTGCCTCTTAGTAGGAGGTTTTGGGTTCAATCCCAAGCAAGGTATAGATTAGGTATAACTTAGTATAATTTAGGAGTGATAACCTTTGCTATTCAGAAAAAAAATTCGTGAATATCGTTTCTTCACAACTACCTCCTATTTTAGATTAAACTTGATACGAATAATTATTAACTAGTGACCAAGTTTCATATATATTTTATCTATGTCTATTATTTTCTTTTAAAGTTAACATTTGTATAAACTTTCACAATAATGAAAAAAGATATGAGTGTTGTGTAACAACTAGCCTATTAACATATGGAGATAAAGGGAGCATGATAAACATATATCTTATTCATATGTAAGTATGAAATACAATGCCTCTACTTTTAGGCTCATACAATAATATAAGAGTAAATACAAAAGAGGAGTTAAGTATGTGGAAGTCACTCTTAATGATGTATTCATAACACTCCCCCTTGACTATCCACATGATGATATATTATAGTATTCTTCTAATACGGTTGGTGATGCTGCCTCATTAAAAACATTGCTAGGAAAACCCAGTGGGATAAAACTATAGCTAAGGGAAAAAGAGTGTAGCACGTATTTTCTCCCCCTAATACTTGTCGATCAGATTTGTTTACAAATTAAAAACCTTACTAAGAAAATCCAATAGCGGAAAACTTAGTGAAGAGGAACGAATAACGTGTATATTACTCCCCTCAATTTAATATGTATCTTTTAAGTGACAATGTCGAAGTCTTTGAAAGTTTTTCAAAACTTGATAGTCAATGAATTGTTGCTGATATCCTTATGTGCAATTCTTTAAACTAAGCAATGATGCATGACCTTCATGTTAGACTTCTACTGCCTCCTCTCATATATACATACAACAAGATCAACAATCGTGTTGTTTTACATTCGCTGCATCAACAAGGCTAATCAAACTTATTTCGATTGGTTAGTAAAATAATATTTCATACCCTAGATGTATCAAAGTAGTTGTTTTAACTAATTCCAACTTCTCTTCGCTTGACAAATTTTAAATTACGTCAATATATTCAAATAAATTTTATAATCATGCATGGGTAACAAGAAATATTAATGCACCCATTGCACTTAACAATGGTACTTCTCGACCAAAATTTTCAATTTATTTAATTGGAGATGATAAGGTTTCTTTTCTGTATCATGTAATAACAAAATTTAACGTTCTTTAATGTCATAACAACTTCTGAATGTACTTTGATGGATTGATAAAATATCAGTACACATATTCTCGAGCTGCAAGTCGAGAAATAATTACATTGAGTCAAGGTCTTTCTAAAAAATTTCTCTCTAAATGCTCGACAGTTTCTCTTGATGATGTGTACATCATCACTATAAACTATGATTATAGCAAACTTTTAGAAGTGAAATTTTGATAGAAGCATGGCTAACTTAATCAAACTTATATCCCTCTTTATCACAATATCACATGAGTTATAAAACACTCAACCCGACTATTTTAATCCTTAGACATTTTGTTAACTTTGTAGATAACGCTCTTAGGGTATTGATATTAATGCTTCTAGCATCATCAATCCATCATAGACTTTTTCCATCTTGACCAATTATGCATTGCATTCACTCTTTAAGAGTTTGGTACATAAAACTTCCATCATTTAGTCAAAATCAATTTGGAACATCGATAACATCAAAATCACTTCCAATGAACATTGTATCATTCTTATACAATAGGATATCATAATCACTATGTTCTATCTGTTCATTGTGTATATATTGGTGCACAAAATTACATCCTATGATGTCTCATATTACTTTAAGCACCCAGCTGCTTTAGAAACTCATCAAGAGTTCCAACATAATCAACATATTAAATAATCACAAAGTACTCAAATTTTAATATGCATATAAAATCATAGTGTTATCAAGAACTTACTTTACATTATTTTGATAATATAAACCCATCATGGAGCTTCATGTAAATTTCAATATCAAATGATACACAACATCCATAAGACGCATATAAAAGTCTCTATTTGTATTACCAGATGAATAAAATATTGCATCCACCACTTCAGAATGCGTCTCTTTATAATCAATCATGGGTTTTTCGAAAATCCTTGTGCCACCAATTTTGCCTTATGTCATTTAATTTATTTTCACATGATTCGCATAAATGACCCATTTGTATCCAACAAATTCAGTTGTATGGACTGTTGGTCGAAAAAATTTTCCATTTTATTCAGAGAATTCAACTCTGTCTTATTTGCATTTTTTCGCTTTTGGCCAATCATTTATATGTATGTATTAATTCATATGCAGATCTTAAATTTTGATCCTCATCATTTAATTATTTAAAGCGTTACGTTATATACAAAAGTATAACGACGTCGTTTTAATTTCGATTCCAGAACATTTCTAGACATGATATAATTTACTAAGAGCTCTTTATTATCAGGTATCTGAGGTTATTCTGGAACCATCATGTCTAATGTTATTTAGGAGACCTTTTCACTATAGCCTCGACTTGACCATCTTCTTCATTACTTGCTCCAAATTTTTTTCGAGTAATTTTTATTTTTTTGGAATTGACTAGTCTACCATGCTTTAGGTTTGCAAGAAACTCATCACTAATATATGGTTTGTCCTTCTAGGACAATTAACTTAATTGGAGCATTAACGGTTGACTATGTGACTTACTTAGTCATTGTATTTAGGTCAGTGAACTCTTCTGATAATTTATTCTTTTATATTGGTAAATGAATTATCTTTTGAACTTCTCGTTCATAGTTTATAGTCTGAGGATCAAGATAACATGATAATTTATTCCACTTTTCACTTTGCAACTGCTTTTTATCTCCCCCGATCGTTGGGAACATTCATTGACTAAAGTGAATAACAATGAGCCATAAATAAATCTCTTACTAATGGCTTTAAATATTTAATCATAGACAACTAATTATGCCCAACATATTCTCAACCTTTTTAGAGTTCCATCTTTGTGTGATATGGTGGATGAATTTAAATGTTCATGCCATATTACCAAAAACCTTTGAAGGGACAGATTAGGTTCCTGACCGAAACCAACTATAACGAGGAGGAAATATGATAACTTGTTAGCTTGATGTAATACATGTAAAATTAAAAATAAACATGAACCTTTTGCTTCATGATCAATTGGTTTTTAACCACTTGTAGACGTTTAGGTGATCATCTCAACAATAACACTTATGCCAATGATCATTAATAATATGGGAATCAAATTCATCATCATATACAAAATAAATGTACCAATCTGGAATAATATGCTTGCTATCTTATTAGCTAAGCCATAAACGATCAGTATTTCAAGTTGCGAACTTGATAACCATTTAGACGATGCATCGATTTCAAATTACTAAACGGTTTCATGTTAGGGTACATACAAATCCTTTAACATTTCCAGAATATTTAGGGATTTATACCCTACTTTAGCTGATAAATAATTAATTTCTACTGACATGTTTAACTATCAAGAATATATGGTTCTTTAATGCATTTCACATCATCAATACTCGGTGTGGTCTAACCGGCCGTACCAACTAATTAAATAATTATGATCCATAAACTTTTGGTTTATGACCATATATGTGCACTCTTGTTTGTCTAATACATGACAGTAAATATGAGAGAATAATGTATTATTATTTCAAAATTTCATCTTATAACATATTTCCCATATTTTATTCTCGTATATTCACTCCCTTTATGCACCACTTCTTGTGGTCAGATTCATTATTACATGGTCGACTCATTATTAGCATCATTGCAATTTCCTCATTTACCATGATCACAAACTTTACAAGGATCATCGTATAATCATCACATTATTAACATGGTTGAACTCATTGTTAACATGAGTATTATTATGATTTTCTCAATTTCTATGATCACAAACTTGAAACCGGTCGATAAGTATATCATCACATTCATTTCAGAGAAAGTATCATAAACACACAACTTTCTTGGTGGCATCATTACAATTTCCCTAATCATGATCGTGACCTTTACACTGATCATCGTCGCCTTTACTTTGTGAATGGATTAGAACTACACGGCTTCACATTCATTCTGGGAAAGTATTATAACCACACAACTTTCATGATGGTTATTTCAAACCTTATATTATTTTCTTTAATAATCTTGCTACTTCAAGAGCATATTTGAGTTTTGATAATAAAAATATTTCATATAACAATGTATAAATAACCTTCTCATCACATAATATCAATTGAGAAGAAGTTATATGATCAAATCATTAAGATTTATCGGTTCAAAATCTAACAAGCTTTTATAGACACTTTGGGTGTCATATTTTAAACTGAACCTTGATCACATATTAATCATGTTTATAACTTGTGATCGTATACCATAACTTTGGTCATTCGGATGTTCTTTTTAAACTTAGAAGATATGGAACACAATGTATACACAAGATTAGATTATATAATGCATAACTTTATGTCATTCATTACGTAAAATGACTTATAATACAACCTTTTGAAATAACATGCATTCATCTCTTCTATGAAATATGTATTTACCTAATAACTCATTACGATATAACCAATCATAAGTGTATCTCATATACACAGTTTTGTCACTCTAACTTGAAATTATACAAATATCCCCATGATTTAGAGTATTCACTAATAGCATATAATATTAGTCTTTTCAAGTTTTCACATTATACAAAGCATGACATGAAATATGTATGATCTTTCATCTAATTTCCATGCATAAGTTGTAAGTTATTTTGTAGCTTTATCCTTTATATACAAAATGTTCAAAGTTTTTTTCAACAATATAGTAACCAAATAAAACCCAATTAACATGTTAAAATCATAATTAAAGATAGAAGATTAACATGTATAAAAGATAATGATTATAGAATTTGTATCCATAAATCAATAATACTCAGTGTTCACAATCTTTCAAGTATTTTTAATCAACTTATCTAAGGATTTTTCTATTTTACCAACATTAAGTATGTGACTTTCAAAATATTGTAGTTCCATAAAGAAAAAACTGAAAACGATGTAAGACTTCATCAAATCATACATCTTAGAATCATAAAAATGCACTTACATATGCATGCATATAAAAGTCAAACTAGAATCTTAGCTAAAACTTTTATGTAAAACATGTTATTACAAATCAAATCTCATCGTAATTACAAAACTAAAGACATGGATATATGACAATACAACTTACTTGCAGATCATTCCATTCTAAAATAACATGGCGCAACAACCGAAATTTTGCAATTTCTAAATACAGAGGTATGTCTAGGTGTATTCAAGCGTGTTTGCACATTTAAATCAAAAGAAAAGGCAATAATAAAATATTATGAGAGATTCAAAATGTTTATACATTGTAGAGATGATTATATGAACATTAGAGTTGAAAGTATAATCAAATTCTTAGTTATTTTACTTTTATTTATCCTTTTTAGTAAGAAAAATATAAACAAACTAAAATTGTTTTTCAAAGAATAAGATAAAATATATAAGAATAACTAAGGAACAAGTTAACCAATTATCTAGATGTTTAAAACATAAACCTTTTAGATAATACCAGATTATGAAGCACTATATTAGAAAATAAACATACTGAGATTTTTACTACTTATCTAGCTGACATATTATCTGTATTAGATGTTATAATTACTTGAGGAATTTGAATTTAATCATAACTGATATGATAAAGGAAATTATTATAATACTTTAAATAATTAGTGTGGTATTTTTATTAGATGAAATAATTAATTAATTAATTTGCTTTTAATTAGAAAGCAAAACACCATGAATAAAAAAGATATAAAACATTAACATAAATTTCAATGCAAATTATTGTCCATGAATTTTATATTAATTATTGAATTTGTTACAACGAATAGAGTGAACCATTTTCAAAAATGTTGGTGTCCTTGTGTTTCTTTTGTGACTACCACAAAAGAAGAAGCATCATATCTATTAACTAAGACTTTTAGATACCATCATACAAGTTTATTCACAACCCATTAATTTAATTTTATCATATAATATATATTTGTTGATTTCAGTAATTAACCTATATGGCTGATTAATAGTTGAGTAGTAATAGAGTATCTAAAACCATTATGGATACCTGATATTTTGAGTAGATGGCCATCGAAAAGTTATGTTCTTGGTGGAGGTCTCCATACGTGATACAACAGCCACCGGCGTCACGGTACACTAACATTTGCAACACTTAAAATTAATATCATCCATTCTAAAAGCAAGTCGTGCTGATAACGTGTTGTGTAACAACTAGCCTATTAACATATGGAGATAAAGGGAGCATGATAAACATATATCTTATTCATATGTAAGTATGAAATACAAAGCTTCTACTTATAGGCCCATATATTAATATAAGAGTAAATACAAAAAATAGTTAAAGATGTGAAGAGTCACTCTTAATAATGTATTCTAACACTTAGTGGCTTTTTGTGAATGCATATCCTCACTAAGGCCAAGCCCCATTACCAATTCACGCTCCAACCACGTGGAGTGTGGATCGGCGTTGTACACCCCCTCCCCCCTTTGGGGCGTAAAGAGTCGTGAAATAGGGGTGGGCATCGGTGGAACCACGACGTGAGAAGGGAAAAGGGTGGGACCCTAACCAATGGTTTAATTTTTTTAATTGGATGCTTATTTATTTATTCTTTTAAACATGAAGGTTTAATCGATGGCATTTGATGTCATGAAGGTTTTAACGTGGCACGCACTTCTGCACCTTTTTTTAGTTATGTTTTCAAATTTCACATTGAGGTAATTTCAGATAAATATCCAAAATAACAGTACTTTAAAGGCATGTTACAGTTTTCCAGCTAGCCGCCTAGCACTACAAGGTTTAGTAAGCCCATTGGTTGGCTTGGTTTACATCTGTAATTAGTTACACAATGGCTGAATTCAGACTTTTGTACTTCACTTCCTTATATGCAACATATTAAATATCTGGATCAATAATTTAGCAAAGATGACACTAAATTCTCGTCAAACCAAAACAATGATCCACAAAACGTAGACATTTGTATAACCTCCCAAATCCATATATAAGGAGAACAAAGTGCTAAGTATCCCAAAACAGACAAAACTCAGACATTTGTGCAATATCGCCTGTTGTCTCGCATGCATTAGCGACACACGTATTTAGACGCGCTGCTAACTGAAGAAGAGATGAGCAATACGTGGATTGACAAGTGGTTTGACTACTCGTGTAACAGACAAAATTAGATAAGGAAGCTTCATCATCTTCGTCTGAACCACGATGCTTAAGTTTCCTAACTGATGGCTCAAACATAATGAGTTTATGGCTCAAACAAGATAGTATTAATTTTCAGGCCATAAATTTGTGTATATCTTTTGACAAAAAAACGTCGCAAGAATAAATGCGTACAAAATAAAGATAAAAAATAATAAAAGGAAGCACTGCAACAAACCTATATAAATCCCAAATAGAATGCAACAACATATGTGTAAAAGGTGAAACAGTGAACCTTGTAGTCAAAGCAGCAATTCAAAACACATACAACAAATCAACAGTGATATAACTCACAGGCTTCGTTAAAGATAGTAACAAAATATACAAATGCTAGTTGAGACTAATAGACTTGATCAGTAGTATTCAACTCGGTGAGCGGAAACAACTAACATAAATAGTTTGCAGAATCAAACAACTATTCAAATAATATATAAACCACATCAATTCCATATCTACACTATGCACGTTTATTTGCTTAACGCTTCAACTAAGGTAATTTAATTACCTTATGAATGAAAATTAATATGAACATATCAATTTTAAATTTGCACAGAGGACACCTAAAGCATGCAAGCATTTTCAAATATTAGCAAAAGGGTTAAAAGTAACAATTTTCCAAAATGGATGGATAAAAATCCCTTATTTAGCAAGCAGCCCAGAATTAATGCAGCTTTTTTCACTCTTTATCGTAACTTCTTTGAAAGGGAGCAAGAGGAAAAATTGTTATTCTACCTATCAGATTATATATATTCAAGAAAATGGCACACAACAGGTAAAAAAGTTGATTCAATATGCACAAACAAATATTACTAAAACACAAATTCTAGAATCAACAAAGATCAAAGCATATCTCTACTTAAACAACAGCATCTTAATATCTAACAATAAGAACATCAGACAAGGTGAGAGTGGAAGTAACTTTTAGTGGTAATAACTTATAATGCAAAAAAAGTTTCGCAAAGGTTCAAGTTAGATAGTAGAAGGCTTTGTCTAAAGCAAAGCGATGAACATGACGATACGATACTCATTGTGTGCAATGTCGACCTGAACACTGGTTGAGGCAGTAACAATAGCATTTACTAAATATAGCAGATTAATTTGAAATTCGAGTGAGAATTCTCTTTAAGTAAATTAGTTTATATAAAAAACTAAAATTTAAATAAACAGGTAATGATTAAAAAATGACTGAGATGAAGTGAAAACTAGTAAAACCATTACAAGGTTTAGTAAAAAAGTGAAAAGGGTAAGGTAATGTGTTAATAAGTTGACAATTACTTTATGACGTGATAATATAAAAAAGGGAAACCATAATACATAACCCAATGAATAACAACATTTATATATACCTTAAAAACAAAGGTAAGACATATGCCACCGACAAAAAGACAAAACAACAACTCAACTTTCAAACTTGACAAAAACAACTCCTAGATTTGTGAAATTTACATTTACACTCACAACACTTTCTAAAAACTTTATAAAAGTTCATTTTTACCTCGATTGAGTTCCAACCTTACAAATTTATCCCCTATATTTTCATTTTTTATCCTAAAAGAAAAAAAGAAACTATTTTTTTACGTTCTTATGTACGTGTCGGTATAAATTAACGTTTCGACGTAATTTTTCTTTCAGAAATGAGTCGAGTCAAATATAATGCATTTTCATGCTTATGTTTATGTACGTTTTCAGTTGGTCTACGTTTTGCCATTTTGATGTACGTGTCAAAAAAATCACGTTTCAACGTAAATAATATATAAATTAACGTTTTGACATATTTTTTCTTCGGAAACGAGTCTGGTTAAATATAATACGTCTTCATGCTTATTTTTGCGTACATTTTCGGTTGATCTACGTTTTGATGTTAACTGTGTTCGGAAACGAGTCAGGTCAAATTATGTTATCATTCGACAATATAAGTTCAAGTTATTGTACGTTTTAACGCCGCTATGTCTTGATGCAAAGGTAAGGTGGTGTACTAGTTAGGTGAATGATCACTAAACGAACTAACTCGGGTCCGGTTTCGTTTCTTTTCTAACCACAATGCTTTAGATCGGATACGTCGAAAGCGCGTTTTCACATGGTTAACGCATCACATAACGTGCCGCCAACTATAAACTAGGGCTGAGCTTGGTACCAAATGTACTGGTACCGAAATTCACCAAACATGGGTACTCGTACCGAAATTCACCAAATATGGATACTCGTACAAAAAATGTTCGATACGATACTAGTATTTGATACCGAATACCAGTACCGAATTTTTGAATTCGATACCAATTTAATTTGTGATCCCTACTATAAACAACTAGGGTGTTATCATCAGAGACCAATCCATATGACAACAATCCAATTTTCAAAAGAAAACTAGTTATAAATAAATAGGTTCAAAATTTCATGTAGATTAATGTTGTACCAAAGCCAATAGTGATTGTACATATCACACACGACCTAAAGCAACTTAAAGATAAGAGTTAAATGCTTGGTTGGTCATTGTGGTTTGCAAATCTTGCAGACTTGGTCCAGTGGTTAACTAATTACACACTTGGTCCCAGTAGTTTCAAATTTTGCACTCGGGTGGTCCTTACCACTAACCTTTGTTAGATTTCTCAGTTAAGTATATGCAAAATTACTATATTACCCTTGAAATAATAAAAATATAAAAATATAAAAAAGATGGGCCACTACTCATCTTCTTCCTCACTCCATCTCTCTCTTTCAAAAACTCAGCCACCACCTCTCCTTCACAAACCTACAACCTCCACCTCCACCTTAAACCCACCACCACCTCCACCGTCAACTTACCACCACCACTGCAACAATCACCGGAAAGTTTTTATATGGTTCTATGTTCAACATGAAAATCTTCAGATCTTGAGGACATATGAAATAGAGTTTTGAGGCTCATATATGTTATCATCGGAATTTGTTGTCGGAATCCGCCATGGCTGCAATCACAGTCCGATATGTAAGAGTTCATTCTCTCTGAAAACAAATACATACCAACAGAGCTGCCTAGCAAAGATACAGATCCGATATGTAAATTCCGATTTTGAGCAATATAATCTCCATCGTCATAGCCTTTTCTAAATGGAACAACAGCAGCAACATAATCATCATCAATCATCCTAAGAAAACGCCGCCAGTCGAAATGGCAAGAGGAAAGTTACTCTAAGAAACCTCCTCACTCTCACCTGAGCCTCAATTTTAAGACGGTTATAGGTCAATGTGTCAATGTAGAGGTCAACAAAAAAACCGGTTTGAAACCAGTTTGTGAACCAGAACTGGTTTTTGACCCAAACCAGAACCGATCCTTTTCCACTTATCAGTTTGAGAGCTACTCCCTTGAAACCATATAAAAACTTTCCGGTGATTGTTGCAGTGGTGGTGGTCAGTTGACGGTGGAGGTGGTGGTGGGTTTAAGGTGGAGGTGGAGGTTGCAGGTTTGTGAAGGAGAGGTGGTGACTGAGTTTTTGAAAGAGAGAGATGGAGTGAGGAAGAAGATGAGTAGTGGGCCCCCCTTTTTTATATTTTTATATTTTTATTATTTCAAGGGTAATATAGTAATTTTGCATATACTTAACTGAGAAATCTAACAAAGGTTAGTGGTAAGGACCACCCGAGTGCAAAATTTAAAACTACTGGGACCAAGTGTGTAATTAGTGAACCACTAGGACCAAGTCTGCAAGATTTACAAACCACAGAAACCAACCAAGCATTTAACTCTAAAGATAACAAAAACAACACACAATCTTGAATTCATTAAAAAAACTACATGATAAGCCATCAATTGGTTGGTTTGGTCAATACAACTATTTATTGTTGCCTTCAAAAATTAATCCCACGTAACCAACCTTTGAAAAGTCTTAAGGAACATGTCTTCCCATCTTCAATCCTCACATCACATGCACTCCCACTTTCCACCTCATAACTCATTACAGACATTTGTACTCTTTTCTTAAACAAGAAACCAACCCTCTCACACAAACCCATGCAAAATCTAACCAAAGTTTCCATTTTTTGCAGATCAAATTCATCTATCACCTCAAAACATCAATCACCCAATATTCTTGCAACAATTTCACACAATCTTGTGAACTCTGATCACCCAATTTGTGTAATGTCGAGACAGAGTAACCGGGTCGTGGACGGGTTGATCCCGGGTTATGACAAGATCCGGAAACGTGGGTGTTCATCATCACCATCTTCATCATCAAAAGTGCATAATTACCGGTTTAAACGGGCAATTATGGTGGGTAAGACCCGGGTCGGAGGTGGATCTAGATCTAGTACTCCGGCGCCATCGTGGAGGATGACGCCGTCGTCTAAGTCAAAGCTTGGTGGCGGCGGTGGTGGTGGTGGGGTGGAGGTGGAGAATTTGGATGGAGGAGGGCGGTCGCAACCGGTTTCCGCTAGGAAACTGGCGGCGACACTTTGGGAGATGAATGAGATGCCGTCGCCGCAAAAGAAGGCGGTGGCGAAGGGTAGGGAGAAAGCGAACCGGGTGGTTTGTACACCGGGTTTGCTTCCACCCCATTTGTCTGATCCATCTCATAGTCCTGTTTCTGAGGTGGGTTTTTTTTTTTAATTTGAAAGATATTCTAAATTTAGTGTCTTTATATCATTTTATATGTTGTTGGTTGTTGATTTTGTGAATCTATCATTTTTTTTTTCATAACAAGGTTATAGGGGTTGTAGATAGATGGTGTGTAAACAATTTTTGTTGTAACATTCGGACTCGAAATGGGTTGACGTGTAACATTCTTAGAGTTAGATAAAAACCATAATTAAAATTAGGCAGGTTGAATTTTAGTAATTTAGACTGTGAATCTGTGATCTATTGGCCGTAATAATACACGTTGAAGTTTTCTTTTGTTGCGTCTAACTTTTCGTTTGGTTGCCACAGACGGAGTTGTATTTTTGTTGGTGTTATTGCTCTTAACAACGAAAATGAAAGGTAGACGTATTTTGATCAAATTGCTAGTACGAATTATTATTGGTCAACAGGTCATGGTTTGGATTATTAAAATCCAATTTACTTAAAATTATGCTTAAACGTTGAAATGTTTACGCATATATGGAATTATGTTTTTTTATCTTACTCTATATAAGCCCATTCGGGTTGGGGTGTTGCAATTATAATATATATATATATATTATAAAATTTTTTGTTGTGCATTTTCAGTTTAATAAGCAAACTACTATGAGACATTAACTATATTGTTAGAAATTGTCGTTGAAATTGATAGTTATGGACACATGGGTCATTTTCAGCCCTATTTATGGATATGAATTGACTGTAAGTTCAACCACAAGAAATTATGATGAATCATCATGTGATACTTGAGCAGTTTGCATTTGAAATGAATTAACTCATTAATTATTCATGTGTTTTTGCAGAGGATGGATCGATCCGGAACACGGTCTCACCGTCAGATTTCATCAGGTCACAGGCCCAGACTCGAAGACAACAATGGTGAAGTTTTTGATTCTCTTAGCAATACCAGTTTAATGGAGGTAAACATGAACATATTTTTTGTATATATTTGTGTACCAAATTACCAATCGTGTATCGGGTTTCTTGAAAAATATGTCAAAACATAAAGGTGACTTGTATCTTGAAATGCAGATTGAAACTCGATCTCGAGCTCAGACTCCTAACGGTTCTGTAACCAGTGTGAAACACACTTAAAAGAAGTTAGTAATGCATTAACAACTTCCAAAGAGCTACTAAAAATAATCCACCGAATGTGGGCGCACGATAATCTTCCATCGTCTAGCATGTCACTTATATCCGCCCTGCATACGGAGCTGGAACGGGCCCGCCTTCAGGTCAACCACATCATCAAAGACCAAAGTGTTGACCATTCAGAAGTCAGCTATTTACTGAAATGCTTTGCTGAAGAGAAAGCTTCATGGAAGAGTAAAGAAAGACAGGCGATCGAAACTGCCATCGAGTCGATTGCTGGTGAATTGGAGGTGGAGAAAAAGATTAGACGAAGAGCGGAAAGTTTAAACAAGAAACTCGGGCAAGAATTAGCGGAAACAAAGTCTTCGTTTGCTAAAGTGTTGAAGGAACTCGAGAGTGAGAAACGGCCCGTGAGATAATGGAGCAAGTTTGTGACGAACTCGCGGTTGATTTTGGTGAAGATCAGGCCGAAGCAGAACTAAAACGGGAATCGGTTAAACTTCATGAAGAAGTTGAAAAGGAAAGGGAAATGCTTCATCTTGCTGATAAGTTAAGAGAAGAAAGGGTTCGGATGAAACTAGCGGAAGCCAAGCATCAATTCGAAGAGAAAAACGCGCTAGTTGACAAGTTAAGAAATCAACTCGAGTCGTTTCTTGGAAGCAAGAAGAAAAAGGGGCGAAAAGACGAAGATTTGATGATGTATTTGAACAAAAGTTAATCTTGGTGGGACCCGTTTGAACGAAGAACACGACAATGGTGAAGTTGAAGACGATGAAGGTTCAGGGGAGAGTGATCTTCATTCTATAGAACTTAACATGGATAATAACACAGAGTTTCAAATTGGCTCATGGTCAAAACTTCCATAATGATTCGGTCAATGCGAAAACCTCAAGGAGAAGTGTTTCTTCACTTCAAAGAAAGATTTCAGATGGTAATGAATGGGGAACTCAAGATACTTTTGTTGATATTGAAAAACAAACACCAAGAAGAAGCCATTGCGATGATCTGCTGAGATATAAGTCGGTCAAAGGTCTAAGGGACCGGATTTTGACCGGTTTGAGGTCAAGAGATTTTGACGAATCAGGTCATGGCAGCGGGTCAAAATCGAGAGGCAAAACCATCAGTGGTAGACGGTCAAAAAAATGACTTCTAGACTTCAAATTCAACCCTGTTCTGTAAGTCAACCGTTCATGATTTTGATCATAATAACGATCGTTATTGCAGAATCCAACAAGATCAAGATGGTAAGAAGTTAACTTTGCTTTATGAATTTGTAGCATACAAGTGTCAATTTTTGTAGACTTGTGCCAATCAAGTGATCTTCCCTGTACAAAAACTTATGTTCAACCTAAATTATATAATGTTCTTATATATTATGAAGAAATTTTTCCTTCTATACGTCCCTGTTTTTGAGCATAAACATGTATGCCCGATTGTGACAAACTTATATTTTCAACCTTCGTAAAATTCTCATAGCGATACAAATCGTTGCATACATTATCTTTCTTTTCGTTACAAAGTCACCTGAAAGTGTTTATGTGAAGGTTGAACTTAGTATGAAACTAAGTGCCATAGTATGCATTCTGTAGAAATGGTCATGTTTTAATGCATGGTAACTTGCCAACACATTTGTTTAAAAAAGGTATTAACTTCAAAACTTAAGTTTTTCGTCGATCTTTCACCACCGCCATGGTCCAATCATCCCACGTCCACCGTTGTTTTGGATCAATTCAACATGTGAACGGCCTTGCTAGGGAGGTAACAAGCGAGAGGGTATCGTCGGGTTGACCATTGAGAGATAGAGAAGAGTGAAGATGGACGAGGAAGATGCGGCAATGCCATGATGACAGGGAGAAGGGTTTTCCTTCAATATGTCATATGGACGCGTTAAATATATAGGGGCTATTTATTTACCTCTTAACGAGGCTCTTAATGGTTCAGACCTCTTACTAGTTCAACACGTAATGGTCTAGATTGTTTGTTTCGCGAACAGATGTCTGAATGGTTCAGACATTTGCCTCTGAATGGTTAAGCATTATACTAAGTCCGAATGGTTAAGACCTCTAATCTGAATTGGTCAGACATTTGTCTCTAAACGGTTAAGCATTATACTGGCTTTTAATGGTTCAGACATCTTACTGGTTCAACACTTAATGGTTCAGACCTCTTGTTATTTACAACACTTAACCATTCCGTGGTTGCCAAACAACCCCATAAATAACTTTTAATTGTAAGAACCATAATAGATATTGTATGTGATGGTGTTTATATATGGTGGAAGTGAGAAAGAATGTTATACATCAATTTTGTCTTATATTTTTGTTCAGTTGATGGCATATTTAGTGGAAACTAAGGTAACGAATATAGAAATTAGAGATTATTTTATTTAATTTTATAGAAACAAGTATAAAGGAATAAAGAATGTTGGGTGGGTCAAAAGACTCATCTTTTAAGATTTGTACTTTGACCAAATTGAAGTCAAAGATAATTGGGATTCTTGATAATGGTGGGCTCAGTTGTATTACTTGCTATAATATGTATAATTATTGTTGTTAGTTTTAATAATTTAGGAACATGGTGTCATCTTCTTTGTGACGAAAGAATCTTTGATAGGTGGCGGGGTGTCTATTATTTGATTGTGAAACTATGGGTTGGATGATTTAACAGGATTACTCCTTTCTTTATGCTATTCTTGTCTATTGACATATTTAATGTTTTACATCCCAACTAAATATTCACTATTGGTTTTTTTACTTATTTAAGGCTGACTCCATCTACATTACATGAATTCAATCTCTATTTTAAGAATTACTTGGAACTGGAATATCAATCTAAAATGGATAGAATGTTTGGTTGAAGAATAAAAAGAATTTGATTTAGCATGAATTTCTCAATTACATATTTTAAAGGAATTCAACCATAGGAACTTGAAATCCCACTCCGTTACACTGCACCGCTACACCATCATTGCCGTCGTCCCATTACCCTAAATGTCGTGACTCCAAATACTCAATGCCAAACAACCGACACCATGACCTCTGCGACCAGGCGAAAACCGTTTTCTCATGCCCATTGCCACTACTGACGTTAGCGCAACAAAGGTCACAATAATCATCACTTTCATGGTCGCCACCATAATGTATTCTCCACAACCACGACCCAAGCAACAACCACTGCCATCACAACGACCACCAATGTGACCACAAGTACCATCTCCACTGACATGGACGACCTCCCCTTTTTCATTGCCACCATCGTTGTCGGGATCATCTCCACCCAACCCATGTTGCGGCCACGAAGCCCTCATCACCGCACCCACCAACGCATTATAAGTTCTTTAACAAAGTTACAATCAAACATGATTAATTTGTCAACCATATGCATGACAAAATTCAATTCATTTGATTTACTCAAAAAAATTCTCAAATTTCAATTTCAAATCTAAGTTATCACAATTACAATTACTTTGACGGTACCATACCGAGCCCTTTCGGTACCGTACCGAGCACTTTCGGTATCAGTATTGGTTTCCATTTGGGTGAATTTTGGGATCGATATTTTTGATACCGGTATGATACGATGCCAATATCATTCCTACATCGCAAGGTTTAAGTTATCAATTGTTTGAACTACGTAATTCTCCCGCGCGTTGCCGCGGTACGATACTGCAAGCGTTAAACGGGTATCAATTTCAGTTTGTTACAATATTGCTATGATAATTCACTCGGTATAGAAATCAACATGTATTTCTATCGACTGAAAACGATAAAAACGACCACGGTACCGACACCGATATTGTTTTAACTATATTGACCAGTTAAGATTGTTACCGTATCAATACCGATATTCATTTATAGTCGTAGATAGATTTGTATAAACAAAAAGTTATTGAAACCGGAAACATAAAGATGATTACAAGTACCTTTACCAATGTTGTTTGGTCGTTCTTGGTTCAGTTTGGTATGATAGTGGCATAATATCTATTTTTAATAAAATTTGTATCACAATGTTGAAAAAAAATAAACATAGGTGCGGAGGTAAATGTTAAAAAAAATTAATATACGCAACTTTTTTAGAAAAAAAATCAAATTATATGATGACTAAAATATTATTATGAAAATCAAAACAACTACTCAAAAATATTTCAAATAATATATAAAAATCAAATTATATATGATAAATTATATATTATTATAAAATGAGACAAATACTGAAAATATTAAGTTAGTATTCATGGAAACTTTCGAATAATATGTATAATAATGTATACTAATAATCAGGTGATTGTTATTTTTTTAAAGAAAATTGCTAGCTTTAGCGTTAGAAACTAATTATTTATAACCAAAAAACTTTCGAATAATATATATAATAATGTATAATAATAATCAGGTGATTGTTATTTTTTTAAAAGAAAATTGCTAGCTTTAGCGTTAGAAACTAATTCTTTATAACAAATTCAAATTATTAGTGAACAATGTTTATTACTTATTGTTTATGTGGTAACCACCTATCAAACGCCCCGTAGCCAAGTGGTTATTATATAATATGTGTGTTTTTTTTCCTAAGTGATTGAATATTTTTATCCCAAGATATATTTTTTGTAGGTTTAGTAGATATGCAAGTTAGTTAAAATATATGGTAACCACCTCATGTCCATGGTGGGTGATAGAAGTTCTATAATAACATATTAAAACTTTATTTTTTATTTGAGTAATCAATGAAATAGATGGGTTATATAATGTATCCAAATCATAAGTTTTTTAGCATGTGTCAAACAGAACAGGCCAGGTCGCCTCGAAGACAAAAACAACTTATGTCATTTCGTTTTCTTTCTTTCGAATATTACAAAAATAATTTCATTACATGAGAGTACAAAAATTGTGACTGTAATTTCTTTTCATAAAACAATTAAGACATTTACATTTTACTTTTAAAATACATTTAGATGATTATTGACCTGTGCGGTTCATTACCAACTATGTGTGCACACATTTGTACGTGTAATGGATAGGTTTTGGATTTCTTATGAAGTTGAAGCTTTATGAATTGTGTTATCAGTTTCAGTTTAAACTATTTTTTTGTTACTCGAAACCAATAATAAAAAAAAAACATAAACCCTATATCCAACAACGAGATGTTCTTATATGTGAAAAGGAATTTTTAAATTTGCGGAAATTGGACTGGATGTTTTCTATATATAGGGCTGAACTATCATATTGATTCTATTCAGTCATTGCAATTATTGGTTAAAAGGTAGTTTGGGTGTAACTTATATTGATTATAATTGCCTTGCAATTATCAGTTGCTTCAGTGAAAAATACGAGCACCAGAGCTTAAATGATAGGAGGATTTGAGTTTTTCTTTGAAGCAAAAAGGAGCGAGGTATTAGGGGGTAATGATACGAGACCCTAGGAAACTTGAGTTCGATCATTAAGCCAAATGGGGTTTAGCGGTAATTTCATCGTCGTGTCTACGGGCAGGTGGGATATCGGGTTTTCCCCGGAAGCTGTGGTGGACAACTCGGGTTACTCTCAGAATACTCCGTTTGTCTAGTGGATACCCCGAGATTGCTCGGGATTAATTGTTAACCGTTAAAAAAAACTCGATCAGAGTTTCCACCAAACATATTCCATTGAAACACCAACTAGCCATTGATATATATAGTTGCAATTGTTGCACACTTGCATCATATTCACAATTGCAACTGATGACCAATCATTGTTCGTTAGTTCTCACCGAATAATATCTTGCCATCGCTTGACTAAGTTATTACTAAGACCATGTGTAGTAATAAAGCCTCTTGTGGGGCGTTACTTTACAAGTGTCAAAAAGTGCATAAGGGGGGCTTTATATCACAAGAGAGTGTAGTCATAAAGCCTCATACTCATCATTACCTAATCATTAATTTTCTATTTTTTTTAATTAATCTCTAGATTATTTAAAAACACTTTTATTAAATTAAAAAAAAACATTACAATAAATAAAAAACAATAAATTTATTCTTCGTCTTCATCGTCATTCTCTCCTTCTTCCTCTTCGTTTTCTCCATCATCCAAACCTCTGTCTTCAAAGTTCCTAGCTTCGAATTCTTCAACTTCTTCTTCCTCGTAGTCTTCTTCAATGTCACCATCGTGTCGAATTGGGTGAATAGCCCAAGCATGCTCGACCAAATCCGCCTTTAACGCATTATGTATATCCTTGGATCGCAATAGTTGAGTATTTAAGATTCTCTCTTCCATTGTTGCTTGGGTTCCTTCAACTACATCTTTCGGAAAATAGTTTTGGCATATCGCTTTTCCATCATCCTCTATGATCATATTATGCATAATGAGGCAAGCATACATGACCATTCGAATTATATCCTTATTCCACATACGACAAGGATTTCTAATAAAATGTCATCGTTGTTGAAGAACCCCGAAACACCTCTCGATGTCGTTTTGCGAATACTCTTGTAGTTTTTTGAAATATTGTCTTCTCACATCGAGCGTTTTAGAAAACGTTTTAACAATAATCGAATACTCTGGGTATATACCATTGCCCAAATAGTATCCATACTTGTAGTCATTCCCGTTTGCATGAAAACCGACTTTCGGTATCGTGCCAGAAATGTAGCTCTCTAACAATGGTGAACACTCGAAGGTATTAATGTCGTTCATACACCCAGCTACACCAAAGAAAGCCCCCCAAAGGTCGTATAACGCAACCACTTGTAAAACCAAAGTTGGTCCTTTCTGGTCATTGCATGTATGTTGACCTCGCTATGCGGTTGGACAATTATACCAACCCCATTGACGACAATCCAAACTACCAATCATGCCGGGTCTTCCATGTTTTTCTAAATGCACCTCGTATATTTGTTGAAGGTCGTTCCAAGTGGGATTTCTCAAGTAACATTTTCCATATAACAGACATATACCTAAAATATACTTAAATATATAAAATTTAATATAAAAGTTTAACTAGTGATGTACTTTAAAATAAAAAAATATATATATGTAAGTGAGTAAAAAATACCAAAGCAGAAATGTTCCACGCTATCTCGTGTTGTTTTCCCCCATCTTCAAATACTCATCGTTGATATCGTACTGTTTTCGTAGGCTAGTATATGTAAAGCGGAAGTTACCTTTTGCATTGAGGTGAATCCTAGATATCCTCTCACATCCATTCTTTGCTTAAAGTAGTCATACATAGCTTCCAAATCATCATTAATCCACAAATAACCTTTGGCTCATCCTATACCGCAGTCTAAAAACATCGGTTCCGTGAACTAGTGTGGATTAAAATACTCTATCATCAAACACTCGTTTGCGGCTTCAAGGTCTCGCAACATAAAAGTGCGCCTCAAAATGGGGCATGGAGGAGAATAGATAACGTGTTGCATGGCTTGTATCGCGAGAGCACATGCACTCGTAACCGCTTCTTCCTCCTTCGCGATTTCTTTAGGTGAAAAAAACCTTTGGTAAATATCAGTGAACGAATTATCGGATGGAGAGCCCATTATTTTTTAAAAGAAAGTGGGAGTATATGAATGAGAGTTTGGTTGAGGTGAATGTTAAAAATAAATGGTATAAATATTTAGGAAAAAAAAATTATTTAATGAATTGGACCGTTGGTAATGGTCGGATTTTTGAAAATAACACTCCCTCACGCCGCTAACACCTTCGCGGGGACTCAATTTCAAGACCCCATAGTGCCGGCCGTAGTGGCGTGCGGCAACGCAATGGGGCGCTATGCCCTCTTTTGTCGTGTGGTGACGTCCCACTACGGGTGGCTTAATCTTTAGTGGTAACCACTGATGATTTGTAGCAATTTGACTAGGATATTCAATTATTTATGAAAATCAATATAATTGTAATATTCATTGTAAAACGGGTTCTAAAAATCGCTCCGTTTAAATAATTCAAATATAAGATATGAGGTTTTGTTACTTATTTATGTTAATCGTTCAAATTCGTTATATAAATTTATGTAAGTAATAAATAAATTAAAAGAGTTAAAATAATAAATAAATAAAAACTAATAATAATATTAATAAATAAAACTGAAAAAAATAAATACATATAAAGGGGTGACCGGGTTTCGAACCCGGGTCTGGATGGGACTAACACACACAACACACCACTGAGCTACACGCACATATTTGTTATAATCCTAAAACAATTAAATTATATACTAAAACAACCGCTGAATTTGAAGTTCAAATCATAGAGCTGTAACGGCCGGAGATTTAATTCAGCAATCAAGGACTCGTTTTTCTATTACAATTAACAATTGAAACCGTTTTAATCATAAGATTTAGATCTAATTCGTTAATCAATTCAAGAGCAGTTACACCATCATATATCATTGAAACCGAAAACATTAAAAATCATAACTGCCTCTCCACCTATAAATAGCGACCCTACACCTCAATTGAACTCGCTCACACCCAATCATTCTTTCTAAAACTCTCGAAAGAACATCTCTGTTCAATTTTGCTTTTCGCCGGAAAACCGTACCTCGCCGGAGTTCAACCGGAGAACCCACAATTTCGGTATAAACACTTTGATTCTATTATTTTCAATTGTTTTATGTTTAGTTATGATAAATCAGTTAATCCAACATGCATAATTGGGTTAACAGTCGAGGGTTATGTTTCTGGGTTTTTATATATGAAGAAGACGATGTTCTTATAGAGTATAAATGTAATTGAAATCGAAGTTTATACCGGGTTAGACACACAGTCCAGTAGTGGATTGTGTGCAAATTTTAAGCAGATGTCCCGGGTTCGAGTCTTAACATGTTGCCAACTTCCGAATTTAAACCAAAACTTTTTAATACATACATACATTAACTGTCAGAATGTGTATAAGATTAATATAAATCTTAGTTTTTCCAGGTTAGTCACACAACCTAGTTGGTAGTGTTGTGTGCAATGTAACGTTGGGGCGCGGGTTCGAGCCGATTCTGTAACCGGTTTTGCAAACATAAAAACCTTTTTAAAATAAAACAAAATATAGTTTAACTCAGTTAGTATATATATAAAATTAAAATCCAGATTATTTCGGGTTAGACACGTAGCTCAGTTGGTAGAGCTGCGTGCACGTAAACGGGAGGTCACGAGTTCAATCCTCACACGCTCCTAAAAATCACCTAAGTGACCGGTTCAACCCTGAAAAGGATATATTTTTTTAATTAATCTTTTCTTTATTTTTTTTTCCAAAAATCCTTAAAATTATAGATAAAAATAAGACTTTATAAGCATTAAATTTGTAATGAATACTACAAAAATAGTCTTAAAAGTCTAATAAAAGGCATAAAAATAAAAATATTAATTTCAAATAAAAGAAATATATTTACTGAATTATTACGTGATTATTTAGGTTAGTTTTCTCGTCGGTTGAAATCTATAATCGTGCGCATTCGTTATCAACTCAAGGAACGCACCCACTGTGAGTGAATTCTTACAAACTTCCCCTTTTTATTTATGTTTTGGGGTGTATCATGTATAACGTGCTATGTAATAATTTGTTTATTGTTATTTGTGGTTATACTTTCTCATTTCAGTCAAGTATTCACATTAGGCCCATCAGTTCCCTGTATAGACGGGTAGAGTATCGCGTGCCTAATTAGATCGGCTCCGTTTGTTTGATCCTTGATCTCACAGTTCATCATTTATCATGCTCACGTGTATTTTGCTAGATGATTATGTGGTTTGTGGATTGTTTACATATACGTTATTCATATTTGGTTTATGCACATTTTTATTAAATTAATCAACACATCATTTCTATCTAATGTTTAAACGGGATTCACTCGCCAACTTTTGTTGACCCAAAAACTCTATTTTTACACATGATACAGGTGATCAGGTTAAAGCAAGGAACACATAGGATTGGGCCTTAGAAGAAGAATAAATCGTTACTTGAATGCCTTGTATAGAACAATTTATGCTTGTATGATTTATGTGTTAGATGGAATTTTTCCTTTTAAATTGAAATAATAAATATGAAACATTATTATAGTAAATGTCATGAGCTTCGATGAAAATTACCATTTTCGCTGCGGGTCAGGGTATGACAATAGCGTAGGCCAAACTACGAATATTGCTCCTTGGACTACACAGGGGGCCAACCCTAGACCCCAGCTAAGGTGTTGCCGTGGACCTTTTCAATTGGTGATGCCCTCTTGAAACCCTTTTGGTCTAGGGGCTTCGCCCCTTAGAAACTTCAAGGTTCCATGGTACCTGAAATCATAATATTTGATCGAGTGTGTGCTTTATTAGTATTAATAACACAAGATCGGTCTCCATAGATTGAAAGATGTTTGCTGAACTCATGGGGAGAACTATACACACAACACTCTCTTTTCCCTAACTAGGATTTGTTCGACTGGGATTTCTTAATAAGGTTTTTAATGACTTATGCATAATATCAGTATATTTAAGTCCCGAGGTACCTATTTAACATTATCCTGAAGTATGAGAGGGAGTTTTATGAATGCAGATATTTCACCATGATTTTTTCCTATTCTATTGTAGTTTCCTGTCACATCTTTGACTACACGTAAATTGTATATATATAGTTTTCGAATAAACATGAATAGTAAATTTAAATTGTATATGTATAGTTTTCAAATAAACATGAATAGTAAATTTAAATTTAAAATATAATATATCTTTTTAAAATTTATTATATCAATATATTAATTTTAATTATTTACTTTTAACTTCAAACATATTTTTATTTTATATATATATATATATATAGTTTTCGAATAAACATAGTAAATTTAAATTTAAAATAATATATAACTTTTTAAAATTTTATTATATCAATATATTAATTTTAATATTTACTTTTAACTTCTAACATATTTTTATTTTTTTCTATTCACTTTTAGCTTTTAATGTATTTTTATTTTTTCCTTTTTCTAAACCATATTTCCTTTATCATTTATTTTTTGTTTTTAATAAATTTTTTTATAATCTTTACTTTATCAATTAATTTAATATTTTTAATACCTTATGTTTGTTAATTTCTTTTTTCTAAAAACATAGTTTTTAATCATTCTTTTTTCTTTTCTTAATTATCTTTACTTTATCAATTAATTTGATATTTCGTTTTATAACTTACGTTTGTTATTTTTTTCTAAAACTTAAGTACGTAGTTGTGTTTAATGTTTGCCCTCGATTAGTAAAAGTTTAATAAAAAACGAATATTTATTAAAAAATAAAAGTATTTATTTGGTATCGTAAAATGAAACGTTAATAAACTGAACCAATTCTAACAGTTTAGCTTTCTAAACAACATGCTACATTTTCAAATAATTTTTGTTTTACATTATCTCTATTTTTCCGTAACGCGTGACAAAAAAAACCTAATCTATATAGGAGATAGAGTTGACTGATTTATATACGGTTCTCATATTTCAATAATAACTAAAAAAAGGTTTTAAAGAATACTAGTGTGATATAACATTAGTAATACTCTTAACAAAAAAATTAACCATTCCCACGAATGATAATAAAGTGTCTTTATATTCAAGGAAGTTGCATGATTTTTTACTCATTTTGCTTTGTATATTATGCAATTTGTTCTTATGAGTGTTTGAATGATATGATAGTACTTAGCCGAACCAATTTGCAAGTGGAATATTGGTAAAAGCGATTAGACTAATGTTATTACTTTCTAACCCATTAACTATACTAAAACAATATTATGTCATACAACATCAACTTAGCTTATTATTGTCATATGACAATCCTTTACTTCACTTCTCTCTGAAAAAGTTATTTTACTTTAATTTCATTTTTTATCTTAATAATATTTTTATATACTTAATGATCTTTCTAGTTTACCGTGCAATTAAATTACTACACTATTTAAAAGATATCTTCAAGACATGATATTGATGGAAAGATTTATAATTAGAGTTGAGTATACTTATTGATTATTCCTTATGAAAGATGAGATTTGTTAATATTCTACTTTATAGTTTAATAAAAAAAGCACATTATTTTCGGATCACGATTTTGGCATATAAACTTGATTGATTGTTGCTTTAGTATCATAGTAAGATTGCTTCCAAGGTAACAAAGAAAACTTAATCACGTATACAGATCTTTTTTTTATATGTTAGTTATCATAAAATAAATATTATAATTGTCACATAAGCAAATAATATTAGTACGTTACCTGATGGTAGAAAATTGAAGTTTGCAAATTTCAATACATGTTCTACAGATCCTATAAATTTTAATAAACCCAACTCTTAAAGAAGGTGATTTTGACCGCCATGCTCCGGTAACTTGAGTGAAAAATGTTTTTTATATTTTTTTTACAGACGTTGCTCCTATGTCTGAAACACAATAAGTTCAATATTGGAAAAAGAAGTCATATAAATGAATGAAAAACTAATTAAAGTACCATATCTGAATATTGTCAGTTCCGGATGATTTTGTTTTTAGCAACAAAAAGGAGCTTTGGTGGAATGATCGATGTAGTTTTACTAATAACGAAACCAAAGCAGTGATCACCGTTGGTTTGAGGTGCAACGACGAACATAAGTCGTTCCTTCATCGAAAATGAGTAGTTCCGGTCATTATAGGAATGGTTCTAGCCATCGTTTGAATCATACCGGACATCTGCTCCGCCTGTGGTCACACTTAGTTTTTAACACCCCAAAAATTTACTTAATATTTAATGTCAAGTATTTACCAAATGATAACAGGTAGAAGCATGTAACTAGAGAAATTTAACCTAGCTTTATAAAAATAATTAAAATTTAATTGAATCTCAACTAATAATCCCTTTAAAAACAAAACCCCAAACTTGAGGGGCCAAAAAGGGAAAAGCTGAAAATCTAGGTTTTATTAAGAAATAAAACACAATACATACACTATGTGTGTGTGTGTCGATCAGTAGCAAAGAAAGAGGGGGAAAACCCCATGTCAACCTAATTTTCAAAATCTCTAAAATTTGAAGGCTCAAATGTGTAAATCTTGTGCATGAACTAAAATTTATGATCACCCAAGCTAGAAGATCAAAAGGTATGTTGAATTTTATGTTATGTGAAGTGGAGAATGCAGATGAACACCATAACTTGTAATTTTTGAATAAGTTGCAGAATTTATGGTAAAATTGATAGTTAGTACATATTTAGAGCCCAACCTTTTTATGAAATTGTGAAACAAGTATGATGAATCAAGTGTTTGGACTAATAGCCTTGTGTATGTAAGTGGGTTTTAGTGAAATTAAGGAAGACATGAATTATGGTGGATAATTTATGCATTTGAAGTATGATAAACTGAAATTAGATGTTAATTGGATCACAATTGTGCACATTAATTTGATGAAATGAGAATATATGGTTGAATGATGTGTAATTGAGTTACTAGAAGTAGTATAAAAATCCATGTCTATGAGGTGTTTGATGAAATGCCTAAGTGAATATTGATTGTTGAAAAAATATGAAGTATCACGTAATTGAAATTTTGACAAAGTTATGTGTCATAAGATGTACCAAGAGTTCTAAATGACGAATCGGGTTGAACTCTATAGGCAATTTGGGTGAAGCATCAAGTGGCCAAGCCGGGGTGGACACGCGCTTGAAAGGGAAACTATGAGGTACGTGACTATGCGTTTCATAGTTACTTCTTTGTTTAAAAAATGTAATTTATTGATAAGATAGTTGAGAATAATGATATGTATAAAGTTTGGCCGTTCATAAGTGATGGATTTCATACGAACGAACCAAACGAGTCATTTAAAGAATGCATAAACTTTGGTCATTCATAAGTGATGGATTTCATACGAACGAACCAAACGGTTCAATTAAAGAATGCATAAAGTTTGGTCATTCATAAGTGATGGATTTCATACGAATGAATCAAACGGGTCAATTGGTGTAAACCGAGTAACGGGAACACAGGTTATAATATGATTAACCCAAGAAATGGGTCAAAATATATAGAGGATGTTAACCACCTCATGGCAAATTAAAGAGAAATTAAGTTTGGCCAAAGTTAGCTTAATGGGTCAAACTAGTGCGAACGCTAACCGGGTAAATGGAAGGGAAGAATGCAGGTTTAGTAAGCCTAGATAATGGTTAAAGTTGTAGGGAATTGATCCCTACCATAAAATGTGAGAAACATAGCTTAAATGCTTAAATAAGTGAAACGGGTCGAATAATTATGCGCTTGAACTGGGTAACGGTAGCGTTATCATAAAAATAAAGACGATTTGGGTCAATTCAGATAAAACGCTAAATCGAAGGGCAATAAGGGAATATCAAGGTTTGACCTTGAAAGCTCTAATTTTATTTATGGGAGCCATGAAGATCATTAACGGAGGGAATGAGATCCGGATGATCAAAAAAGGAATTTTAACAAGTTTTGGGGAAAAATTCAGCAGCTCTGAGGAGTAGCCTATGCCAGTGAAGTAGCCTACTCCTACCAGCTGCTACTCCCCAAGCGTAACCTACTTCTAGACGCTGCTGTAAAATTGTTTCATTTTATATTTTTAACGCTTTCACTTGGTTTAAGTGTTTATTAATCAATTGAATGAAAATATTTTGATAGGTAAAGTATAAGTTAGGTAAAGTATAAGTTAAAGCTCCGGATGAATATAAAGTCGAATTAAGAACCGAACACACTTTAAATCCCCCTTTGCTTCCGCATTTTAGTAATTTATGTTTCTAAACTTAAGGACATTTATTTTGTAGCAAATTGTAGTTACTTGTGTATTGAAATCTCTTTTGAACATAACTTTTGTCGGTACAAGTGGTATGAAACTATAAATTTAATGTTTACAAAAAGGGGTCTTACATATGAGAGCTTAAGGTTAAAGATGAAATGTGTTCGGTTCAAGGCTTGATCAAGACATCCAGTAAGAATTAGTTAAGAAATAAGTTTCAATTGAAAATATTAGAAAAGAGGATGATTTAAAGTGTATGGGAGGAGTGTATTAACACACTCGAATCCGGGAAATACACTAAGTATAATTGGTTGAAGCAAGTTATATACTTGACCAAGAATGATACATCAAGTGCATTATTGAGTCATGAGTAAGTTTCCATATAATAATATGGAAATGATTAAACAAGTTATTTACCAAATTGTTATGGGCATTTCAGTTAAAGAGATGTCTGAAGGAATTGATAATGATACGGTATCACTCCTGACGGGAAGATACGAGAAAAGATTTCCGAGGAAGTCAGAAAGGCTCTAGAGGCTAGTCTACCCCAGTTTATGGATAGACTACAAACCAAAATTCTATCAGTGGTAGAAGAAAGGATAAACGACCTAAAGGAAAGCCTCGTACAAGAAAAAGACAAAGCTAAAGGGAAGGCATGCCCTTATAATAAGTTCATGGCGTGTAAACCCCGATTTACAACGGCAAAGTAGATCCAATCATTTGTCAATGATGGATAAGTGATATGGAAGGAGTCTTTGAACGGACTCACTGTGATGCAACCGGTTTCATAGCTTACGGGACCGGTCAACTAAGGGGTCAAGCGAAATATTGGTGGGACAATCTTAGGAAGGAATAAGGGATTGAGACCAAAAGAGCCATGACATGGGAGGAGTTTAAGGTACCTTTTATTAAACATCATAGCCCAAAAGCCGTGATCAACAAGATCAAAGAAGAATTTATTCAACTAAGGGAAAAAGGTGTATCGATTGACAAGATCAGGGGGTGTTCCTCGACAAATTGAGGTTTTGTGACGAACTGGTGCAAATGGAAGAGCAAAAGATTGATTATTATTATAACATATTGAGTGCAGAATATCGGGAGTTTATAACTCCCTTGAAATATGAACATCTCACGAAGATCGTGAATGCCGCTCAGGAACGTGAGATAGAATTAAGAAAGCAAGTGGAAAGAGGAGAGAGAAGGGTGTTGGATGCGAATCCAAGCCCCACAAAGAAACTAAAAACGACCGAGTCCTCAAAGAAAGTGAATGTAAAAGGAGTAACACCAAATTGCAAGATTTGTGGTCATACCCATATGGGCGAATGTTATTTCAAAAACAAGTTGTGAGTATGTGGCTTCAAATTGCCCCGGTAAAGTATCGGTGTGCTACAAATATTATCAACCGGGTCACAAGAAGTTTGAATGCCCGGATTTGGTAGGAAGGAAAGATACAGCCAACACAAAGGTGGAAGTTACAAAGTCAAAGGCAAGTCTTTCCAAATAACGGCAGTCGAGGCAAAAATTGAACCCAATGTGGTTTTAGGTATATTTACCGTAAATTCTATTCCCGCACATGTTTTATTTGACACAGGTGCAAATAAATCCTTTGTTTCACATAGATATATTCGACATTCTTTGTTTGCACTATCAAAATTACCTATGCCCTAAGTTTTGTTGTTTGTGATATATGCCGGATTGCAAATTAAATGTTGATGATGAGGACTATTTAGTTGATTTGATACCCATGTCGATGGGGGAGTTCCAAGTGGTGATTGGGATGGATTGGTTGTCACGTTACCATGCCAAAGTTATATGCTTCCGTTAGGAAATACAACTAACATCACCGAGCGGAAGGCATGTTATTATTTATGTGGAAAAGAATTGAAATCACTTACTATGTTCAATGCTAGAAGCCCGTAGGCTCATCCGACACGGGTGTAAAGCTTACGTAACTTAAATACACGATTCGGAAAATAGTCGCCAAGGATTGAAGATGTACCCGTCGCACGAGAATTTGAAGAAGTATTTCCGGAAGAGTCACCGGGAATACCACCCGAGCGTGAGGTGGAGTTTGGTATTGAACTAGTTCTAGGTGCGAAACCGGTGCTAAGGCACCATATGGTTTGGTACCATCGGAACTTAAAGGATTATTGTCCCAATTGGAAGACTTGCTTGACAAGGGGTTTATCCGACCAAGTGTCTCTCCCTAGGGAGTGCCGGTATTGTTCGTGAAGAAGAAAGACGGAAGTATGCGCATGTGTATTGATTACCGCGTGCTAAATAAGCTTATGGTAAAGAATCGATATCCACTTCCAAGGATCGATGACCTATTTGACCATCTACAAGGTTCAAGTTGGTTTTCAAAGATCGGCTAAAGGTTGGGTTACAATCAACTAAGAGTGGATGAAGAAGATTGTAACACCCTGTAAAAATCGTGTCCAATAGTATAGTGACACGTGGTTTATTTTAAATATAGTCTTTTAAAGACCAATAAGGACTAAAGGCATCAACATGCCCAAACGGAGCCTCTGAGTGAATGTCCGATGTCAACATGCATAAATAACAGCCTCTAAGTGACTAATATGTCAACATGCTTAATCATTAGCCTCTGAGTGACTGATATGTCATCATGCTTGAAATTTGGCCTCTTAGTGACTGATATGTCAACATGCCCAGCCTCTGAGTGATATCGGAATCAACATGCTTATAATAAGCCTCTGAGTGATCTTTTGTAAAGTCCCAACTCTCATTCGTGCCATTTGTTGGACGAGAGAGTTCAATTTTTGTAAATATGTGAAAGTTGGATGATGGAGGGATTAAAAGCGTCAACATGTTAATTTATACCTCTGAGTGACCTTTTAACGAACCGAGAGCTCGACAATGTCTGGGCAAAACCCCGGGTATGCCAAGTATTGGTTACAAAGGGGTAAAAGTGCCAAAAAGGTGTTTAAAAAGTTTTTTAGAAGCTTTTTAAAATTAAGGGGCTAAAGTGTCAAAGTTTGAAAGTGGCCTTGGGGCGGTCGCGGGCCGCGAGAGACATGGCCTGTGTCTCTCGCGGGGCGCAGGAGAGCCTCTGTTGCAGAAAGTTTTGCTTTGTCTCCAAACAAAACTCCAAAAACCATTTGATCGAATCTATGGACTTGTAATCAGCTATGTCACGTTTTAGGACACTTGTAAGCTTCCTCTTACACCCCTAAACACCTAGCTTCACCTCCTTTGAGCTCTCCAACTATAAATAGGTGCTTAAGTTCACTTTCCAACTTGCACCTTTCTCATTAATTCACTCTTCTCCCTCCTCTGGAAGTTCCTAGCTAAAAGGAGCATCCAACATAGTTCTTTTGCACCCTAAGAATCACTAGTAAGTGTTCCTTCCTTGTGCATTTTCGTTTATAGGCTTTTATAGCCAAAAGTCAAGCGTTTTTTCGGAAACACTTTGACTTTCGGTTAAGACCATTATGGTCCAGCCATTGTTTGAAATGAACATGGTTAAGTGATCATAATAATAGGTGTTAGTCCCTATAAAGGGCACCTCCTGAAGATCAGTCTGCTAGACCAATTGACGGGTCAAAGTTATGATATTAAAAAGTCCAACAGGCCATTTTTTGAAAAATCATAAATTAATCTTATATATGTTATGAAACCTGTTTTGACACTTAAAAAAGTTGGTAATAATTATTAGGACATGTAAGAACATGTTCGGCTCGTCAATTTCAGTTCTAGGGTCGGTTCGCAACCGAAAGTCGCGAAGTTTGACTTCTGCTTTGACTTTTGATTCTGACCCCATTTAGATTAGTTACCTACTGATCTAAAGTTGCATTATGATCATAATATAATATAGCATAACCTTCTGAGGTTATATGACATGATCATAATCAGAATCTAAGTTTATGCGCAAGTTCCATAATTATGTCATCTTTGACCAATATGTCCTTTTTGCATAAAACAAGGTTTTAAATGGTAATGAACTTGAAAATAAGTTTTACTGATGTAATATTATAAGTAGGATTATTTTGGATGTTAAACCAAGGTTATAAACCGAGTTTTCAAGCAAGTCCTTAAACTATGTCGATAAATGCAATTTTAGCCCTTGTGGCTTATAAAATGGTTTTAATCAAATATTTTCAAGGTAAATCATTTACTACTGATATTTTATATTACATAACATACTAAGACATTTTAATTTGAACTTAACAATCAGTTTTCATGAAAATCGCGTAAGGACGCCACTTTACGACATAAGCGCCATTTCGGCGCATAGTATGGTTTTAAACCATATTATTGACCAAGACTTGATACCTACTGATTTTTAAACTAATTTTAAACATATTACAGTAGGTACATGTTATAAACTCAGAATCCCAAATAATTTATAAACTTTATGTAAAATGACCAAAATGCCCCTTAGGTGCATAGTTTGGTCATAAAAGATAATTTACACATATAATTGACATCCTACTGATATTATATCATAAATAAAGAATTTTTCCAGAATACTTACAATCAAACATTAAATTATATTCAAGTTCCTTTTATATGATATGAAATTACCAAAACCCCTTATGAGGCATAATTTCATTTAAAACCTTAACGGGCATACAAGTTGATATCCTACTGATATCTTAACTTATTTAAAGTATAATGGCATATAGAACTTGTCCATGACTTATCCGGTTACCCGATATCGCTAATATGCGCACAGTTACGTATATGTAACTATTTTACGGAAATTAACCGAAACGGGTTTAACCTTGTCATTTAAGTTTCAAAATCCAGAATGTATATAGTTTACCCATATTAAACAAGCCAAGGTACTTGTTGGGATTAAACTACATTCTATCCACTCATCGTTTAATCTAGCGTCATATGTTTTGCTCAAGTACGCTAGTCGGTCTAAGTCTATGACTAAATAAGACCGTTAGTATTTAATTGTTAGTTTATGCCATAATCCAGACTAGAGACTTGCCGGTAAATGCTATCTGCACTTAGTCCTTTTTGTGTACGGCTGAGTTATAAAAATTAAAGAAGACTAGCTCAGGTAAATACTCTCGCTTATTTTCCCTATATGGGCCCTGGGTTACGGTAAAATATTACCGCTTGGTCGGAAATGGGATTCAATCAAACGCCGGTTCGGGGATAGTAAATCGTATATTCTGTTTTAAATAGTTTTGTTTGATAATTTAACATCGGAGGTTAACTACCGTGTCCTAGATATCCTCGGCTCATTACAATAGAAATGGCCACGACCTTAGCGCGGGTGTAGGCAAACACCCGATAGACGCTCAATTATGCATTCCCACAAGGTTGGGAGGAATTGACTCCTTCGTGAGTCCAAAGTGGTGTGTACGTTAATTGTGTCTCGGTCTTCGTACAGGCCCCGTATGTATGAACAAACATGTAAATCTATTAACAAGGTTGGACGGTCAATTAACCTAAGTTATAAAAAGATTTTGTGCTGATACGCACTTAAAACATTTTTGAAATGTTTTCAAAATGAGTCAGTTAGGTGTATTTACCAGCGAAAGCTGACGTATTTTCAAAAGACTAAACTGCAGGTACAATACGAAAATAGGCCGGAGGTGCTCGGTAGTGATAGAGGATCTTGCAAAACCTAAATCTGCCCAAAGTCTGTTTTATATTCTTTCCATGTACAATTTATGATCCGCATGTGGATCTTCTATTACGAGCCTGTATATTATTTTGTATTTTCGAAAATTTGGTTTGTAATAGTAATTTTACTCCAAAACTTCCGCTGTGCCGTGTTTAATTGACTATGATGATTATCAACTGACGTCACGATACTCCCCACCCAGGCCTTCTGGTGTATGGATTTCCGGATGGAAATTAGGGGTGTGACAGGTTCGTATCAGAGCCAACGTTTGAGAGAATTAAACACTATCCTTCTTATGTTTAATCTCAAACTTACACGTGCACATTCCTTAGACTTTCGAGTCTAGGCATTGACCTAGGATTTACTCATTTTATTATTAAGGTATTAGTAAAATTTTTGAATTGATTTTTAACAGGAAAATGCCGCCACGTGTGAGAGGACAAAGTGGAAGAGGAAAAAGGTCCAAGAGGGGAGGACCACCGGGGCACATACCCCCTCAACCTCATAACCCAGATGCTTACCAAGAATCAGGAGATTCATCTCCTTGGCAACCAGCGAGACTTCTGTCTCTAATAGACACTCGCCCTCACATTCCCAAAATTATTACCACTCTCACCACTCTTATCATTCACACCATACCCATCATTCCCATTCACACTCTTACCATGAGGAATTTAACCCTAACCATTATTTTAACACACCTCTAGCCGATCAAAATCAGTTGGACCAACCACACCCTATGGACGAGGACTCCGACCCAGAGATGCCACCGCCGGGATCAAATATACATCCTATTGAAATATCAAGCGATTCGAATTCTTACGCTGGATCGCCCTACCAAGGTCCTAATGAATGGGACCAATTCACCTTCACCCACTCTCCTTCCCATCACTCTCAACCACCTCCTGTTCAAGAAGATGTCCACATGGAACCGGTGGATCAACCTCAACAACCAACTGAACCACCAAGAAGGAAGCGTGGTGCACATATGTCGGTACGTGCAGGACAAAGGTCGGGATCACTGCCACCTTTGCCCAACTCCTACCCCACAATTCAAGAGGACCCACAAATGGGGGGACCCTCTAATGTTTCACCTATAGTGGAACCAACACCACCACCTGTTGTTCAACCACCACCATCGGGTTATACTAACCCAATCCCTACATATCCGGACACGTCTGGATATGATCCTTATAACCCGTCTACACCGGTAGACTATCAAGCATGGTCGCAAAACCCATATATGCAAGCAGTTATGCACAATGCACTTTACCCGTCTCCTTTCCTACCTACTTATCCACCGACTGGATATCCAACTTATGGGTACCAGTATCCGGTTATGCCACAACCTCAACCACAACCTCCGCCACCACTTGAGGCCATTAATGATGCCTTGGAAAGAATGAAAAAAATGCAGTAGCAGGCGAAGAAAACGGAGAAGAAGAGAAATAAGTTCTTCAAGAAACTCTCCAAATTGGTCAAGGGAAAGAAGGATGAGTGAAGTCTCTTCTAATTATATGTAGTCCCTGCGAGGACATCGTTGTTTCTTTAGTCCCCGTGTGGACATTTTTATTCCTTTAAAGTCCTTGCATGGACAGTTTATTTCATTTTCTAGTATTGTAATTTCTATTGGAAAATTTATGAAGTATTTGGAATTATATATGTGTATTCATCCTCTTGAAAATGAGCGTCTCGATTTTACTCAAAATTTATGCTCTGCTATATAATTCCAAAAGATCTTAATGGATTGATTATGCCAAGTGGCGTAGACCACATATTGGCCAAGAAATGATAGTTAAGTACAAAGGAGTCTTCTATCAGGATGGTTAAGGGAAGTTATCCTTCTATCCAGAGGTAAGGGACTAGGTCCAAACCTCCAAGGTCGTTAAGGTCGAAGGTGACTGGGACCATTAATCTATCATTAAGGTACTCTTATGTTAACATTAAGAAATGTTCATACTCTTGGTAGTGTGACTTGAGGAATCACGCTAGCCTTCAAGGTAATGGACTACGTCCTAACCTTATATAGCCCTTGTGATCTGTTTGATCCCGGCTAAATATCACCAATGCGGTGATGAATAAGACATCCATTAGAGATGTATTTTATATAGCCCTTGTGATCTATTTGATCCCGGCTAATATCACCAGTGCGGTGAATATACATCTGATATGATGTAGGCCAATGTGCCCAATTTATGTCCAGCGGGACAGGCTGATATGCCATATACATCTGATATGGTGTAGGCCAATGTACCCAGTTTATGTTTAGCGGGACTGGCTGATATGCCAAATACATCTGATATGATGTAGGCCAATGTGCCCAATTATTGTCCAGCGGGACAGGCTGATATGCCATATACATCTGATATGATGTAGGCCAATGTGCCCAATTTATGTCCAGCGAGACAGGCTGATATGCCATATACATCTGATATGATGTAGGCCAATGTGCCCAATTATTATGTCCATTAGGGACAAGCCTATGAGCTACATAATTGTCAATGATGACAATGACAGTTGTGACAATGCGATCCACTGTACAATAATATATGGACTACGTCCAAATTGTAATTTGCCTATGATGGTCCTATTAAGACCTAGGCCAAATACAGATATGTTAAGCCTAAGAGTTGTGATGTTATTCACATTAAGAATAGGCAATGGATTGTTAGATCCAATGTTGAAAGCCGATATGGTTGATATATCATGGTTAAACAAAAATTTATTTGGTGTATAGAAACCAAGACTTAAACATGGCTAATTCGAATGAAACACAAAATAGCCAGCGAGACATTGAACCCAGCAATGCTGAAAATAGAAATATTAATGATAAGGATTTCCAAGCTCGCATTGATGCGGCTGTGGAAAGGGCCATGGGTAAGGCCATAGAAAAGCTAAAAGAGTTTAGTGCTACTCGCTCTAGACCCTTATCTATTCCACCATCTTCAGCTCATAAGGAGAGCTCTGTTCACTCTTCAAATGCGAAGAGTGAACCAAAGAAAATAGATCTTACTGAAAGGTCCCGTTCTATTAAGGACGGATGTACCTATAAGTATTTTGTCTTCTGTAAGCCCCGAACTTTAACGAAGAGAAAGGAGCTGTAGAAGCCCTAAAGTGGCTAGACGAGATAGAGACGATAGTAGATATCAGCAACTGTGCTGATAAGGATGTGGTCAAGTATGTATCACAATCCTTCAAGGGCGATGCCCTATTATGGTGGAAAGCTATGATTCAATCAACAGGTAAGGTACACATGTACAACTTGGGATGGTCCAAGTTTGTTGATTTGGTAAAGGAAACTTACTGCCCACCTCATGAAGTGGAGAAGTTAGAGACAGATTTCTTGTCTCTTTCAATGAAAAACCTAGACTGTCGGAAGTACGTTTCCGATTTCAATTCCCTATCTAGGTTAGTTGTCACACCCCAACCGATGGCGGAAACATCAGAGTGAGACGAAATAGATTGCTCATTGCTCACAACGCTAATAGTGACTATATTTAATTAAAGTCGAATTTCATTTCAAATAACAATTGTCAAGTACAACATCGAAGCAATTACAATACAACAAAATTGATACAACAATTTAGCCTAAACGTCTACTTGTGTGTATCTAAGTCCTTGCTATTTTTTTCATAGCATCCTCTTCATCAACCTGTAACATGTTTTAAAATACAATTCAATGCAAAAGCAAAGGCGAGTACACAAGTTTAGGCATAGCATACATATACGATCAAAGTTTAAATGAATCCACATGGCAACTATGATTTTACAAGAGCATATACAAGGCATGTAATACTACAAGTCAAACCCTTAACGCAAAACACGTTGTTTTAACATGGCCTCAAGTTTATGCGATGGAGGGGGATGCGTGACTTTCTATAGCGCTATACATGTTAAACGAAGGCTTAAAACAAGTTAATGACTAAAGTACACATAAAGAATGTCCAAGATATAAGCATCACGTAATCGTATCAAGTATTCATGTGTATAGGATTGTTTGTGCATTTTATAAAGTTTAAGTGTTGTGGTTTTGGTATAAGTAAACATGTTACACCCAAAAGTGTTGTAAACAAAAAAGTGGGTCGAGTGTACTCACGGTTTTACGAAATCTTCAACTTGATTAGTCCTTGAAGGGGATTTGATGGATGGAGTGAGCGTCGAGTTATCCTACATTAGGAAACGTAGGTTGGTAAGTAAGCGAATGATAACGGAGGATTTGGAAAATTACAACGACAAAATATGATAAAGTATGTATGTGAGAAAATAATCATGTAGACTTAATACTCGTTCTCAACACTATTATGCCCATTCGGGTTGACGTGATTTCATGGGTTATTATACCCATTAGAATCGTAACGAGAGATTAAGTACATAGGTGATATAACCTAGTATCATGACGGATAATCATTTGATTACCATCAAGAGTTCGGTTAGTACGTATATATATATATATATATTACATAAGTATATCAAGAATTGCAGGTTCATAGAAGTCATGCATGGAGGTAGGAGGATAACATTCATTTTAAAACCTCACGTATATTTTACCAATGCGCAAGTCGTCTCAAGGACGACAAGGATGGTCCATGAGTAAGTTTGAACATAAAAGTAAAAGCATAAGTAAATGAAATCATCAAGTGAGGTGGTGGATCGAAGTTAGGATAGCCAAGGCTTCCATGTGATCACACTTTACCAACTTAAGTCTTGTTTCGAGAACAAGCTTGGAAGGATACAACACTTGTGGGTAAAACCCTATTAAAACCAAAAGAAAACACTTACTCTTGGGACCTTAGTCATGGTGATGTTCCAAGTTAGTCTTCCATGGAAGATTTATGGAAACATTCCAAAAGGTATTTCCAAGTAGTAAGAAAAAGAAAGATCAAAAGAGAGAGGTGAGTTAGAACTCACTTTTTTTGGGGCTTTGATCTTTGAGAGAAGAAGAAGCTCTTTAGAGCTTTTAGAGGAGAGAAGAGAGAAATGAGGTGTGAGTTGAAAGTGAAATGGGATGGGGTATTTATAGGTAAAATGGGGGAGGGTGTTCGTTGAGGTAATAAATGCAAGAAAACCAAATCTAGCCAATCAACAAGCTTGAAACGAGTTTTTCCGGATCGTGATCCTCTCACGGGCCGCGAGAGGATTGAGGCCTCTCGGGCGCGGGCCGCTAGAGGCCTGGCGGGGCGCGAGAGCTTCGATTGTTTCGGTCGCGGGGCGCGAGGCAAGGTATTCTAGAAGGTTCTTTGATTTTTAACACTTTTAGCCCTTCAACTTGATTATTTAGCCAATTTTTGCATGTTTTAAGCATATAATGAATTAGTGTCGTGTGTGAATGCGCGTATAAGTATAAGTTTGCATGTACTCAACGTTTAAATGAATATAAGACAAGTAAGTATTAAGAATAAGTTTCATTATGATTCAAGTCTCGGATTACAAGGAAAAGAGGTACGAATACAAGCTTAAAAAAAGAAGGAATATGAAAAAACTTTCTAATTATGGAAAGTATGAAAAAGCGAGGCGTTATATTAGTATCCTACCTAATCACCCCTGAATCCAAACACATTGCGCGTTTTATAAATGGATTAGCGCCCGAGATTAAGGGCATGGTAAAGGCTACTCAGCCTAATACCTATAGGTTCGTTGTAGACCTATCTTTTTCCCTCACCCTTGATTTGGTAAGACAAAGGTCAGTTAGGACTGAAACTGACGGAAAGAGGAAACGGGAGGATAATAACTCCAAGGATTAAAGAAAGGAAATTTTGGGTTCAAGAAGAACCAGCACGCGTCTAATGACAAACCTCTGTACAAGAACTGTAAATATAGGGATTGGGGACAGTGTGGCATAAATCCACAGACCAAACCCTGTGGTATACTGCAAAAGAAAAGGGCGTAAGACCTTAGATTTCAAGGATCTTAAGGATGCAGTTTGCTACAACTGCAATGAAAAAGGGCATATAACGTACAATTGCCCAAGAAACCCAAAAGTAACAATGCAAAGTCTGGAGAGGCCAAGAAAGAGAATGCACGTGCCTTTCAAATGAATGCCTGGGAGGCCGTGAATGACAACAACGTCATAACAGGTACATTCCTCATTAACAATATTTACGCTATAGTTCTTTTTGATTCGGGTGCGGATAAATCATTTGTTGATCATAAGTTTAGTAAACTATTAAACCTGCCCATAAGAACTCTAGATAAAACTTATGAGATAGAACTTGCCGATGGAACCTTAGAATCTGCTTCTTCCATTCTTAATGGATGCTCAATATCCATTAAGAATCATTCCATCCCTATCTCTCTTCTGCCAATGAAATTGGCGGGGTGGTTCGATGTTGTCTTAGGCATGGCTTGGTTATCTCATAACAAAACCCGCATTGCCTGCGATAAAAAGCTCATCAAGATTAAGACCCCATCTGGTGAAATGGTCACCATCCCCGGAGACTCACACTATGGATTTCCAGACAAGGTGTCATTATTTAAGGCATCCAAGTGTTTGAGGAAAGGATGTGTCATCTACATGGCACAAGTCACCATAAATGAATCAAAACCGAACCTTCCAGACATGCAAGTGGAGTTTAGAATAGATATCCTACCAGGATCAGCACCAATGGCTAGAGCTCCATATAGGATAGCACCAACGGAGCTGAAGGAATTAAGGACACAGTTAGACGAACTCTTAAAGAAAGGATTTATACAGCCCAGTTCCTCACCTTCGGGAGCTCCTATCCTCTTTGTAAGAAGAAAGACGGTTTGATGCGAATGTGTATCGACTATCGGGAGCTGAACAAGCTAACCATTAAGAATAGATATCCCCTGCCCAAGATCAATGATTTATTCAACCAACTTCAAGGGGCTAGTTACTTTTCTAAGATCGATTTGAGATCAGGATATCATCAACTAAAGGTTAGAAATGAAGATGTTTCTAAGACAGCCTTCAGGACCCGCTATGGTCATTTTGAGTTCTTGGTGATGCCTTTTGGGCTCACAAATGCACCTGCAGCATTCATGGATCTCATGAGTAGGGTCTGCAAACCGTATTTGGATAAGTTTGTCATTGTTTTCATAGACGACATACTTATCTATTCTCGTAATCAAGCTGATCACGAGAAACATCTTCGGTGCATCCTAGAATTATTAAGACAGGAGAAACTTTATGCAAAGTTCTCTAAATGCAAATTTTGACTTAGAGAAGTCCAATTCCTTTGACATGTTGTAAGTTAGCATGGTATCCATGTGGATCCCATCAAAATTGAAGCCATCATGAATTGGGAAGTGCCCAAGACCCCAACGGAGGTTCGCAGCTTCTTAGGATTGGCTGGATACTATAGGAGGTTCATTGAGAACTTTTCAAGAATAGCCACTCCTTTAACTACCTTGACCCGTAAGAATGTTAAGTATAATTGGGGTCCAAAGCAACAAGAATCTTTTGAGGTTCTTAAACACAAGTTGAGCAACGCTCCTATGTTATCTCTACCCTAGGGTATTGAGAACTTTGTTGTCTATTGTGATGCTTCACACACCGGCATGGGCTGTGTGCTAATGCAGAATGGCAAGGTAATTGCCTACGCATCATGACAATTAAAGGTTCATGAAAAGAAGTACGCCACCCATGATTTGGAACTGGGTGCCGTTGTATTTGCACTAAAACTGTGGAGACATTACTTGTATGGCACGAAATGTATTATATACACTGATCATAAAAGTCTTCAACACATGTTCAATCAAAAGGAATTGAACATGCGACAACGCCGATGGATGGAAACACTTAATGACTATGATTGCGAGATTCGCTACCATCCTGGCAGGGCAAATATAGTTGCCGACGCCTTAAGTCGCAAAGAAAGAGTTAAACCTATTAGGATTAACGCCAAGAGCATTGAGCTCAGAAATAGCTTAAGTGAAAAGCAATTAGATGCGCAAAAGCAAGCCTTATTAAAGGCTAATATTCCTAATGAGGGATTAGGCGAAACTGTTGATCAGTTAGCGACTGGAAAGGATGGAATCCTTAGATTCAATGATAGAATTTGGGTTCCAGTCTTTGGAGGACTTAGAGATCTAATCCTCCAAGAAGCACATAGTTCGAGATACTCAGTTCACCCGGGAAGCGACAAGATGTATCAAGACTTGAAGAAGAATTATTGGTGGATGGGTTTGAAGAAATCCATAGCCACTTATATAGCTAAGTGTCTAACGTGTTCACAAGTTAAGGCCGAACATCAGAAACCGTCAGGACTTCTACAACAGCTTGAGATTCCCACTTGGAAATGGGAAATGATAACTATGGATTTGATTACCAAGTTACCTAAGACCAAATGTTGACACGATTTGGGTCATCGTTGATAGGCTGACTAAGTCATCGCATTTCCTGCCAATTAAAGAGACGTATAATTCAGATAAATTGGCTAAATTGTATGTGGACAAGATTGTGTCCCTACCCGGTGTGCAGGTAACTATTGTATCTGAAAGAGATACTAGATACACATCTCATTTTTCAAAAAGTTTCCAACAATCCTTAGGCACACGATTAAACTTTAGTACGGCTTACCATCCACAATGGTCAAAGTGAGCGTACTATTCAAACACTGGAAGACATGCTTAGGGCATGTGTGATTGATTTAGGTGGAAGTTGGGATGACCACTTACCCCTAATAGAATTCTCCTATAATAACAGTTATCATACGAGCATCAAGGCTGCTCCTTTTGAGGCCTTGTATGGGAGAAAGTGTCGAACGCCCGTGTGCTAGGCAGAAGTTGGGGAAGCCCACCTATCAGGACCGGAGATTATCCTGGAGACCACGGAAAAGATTGTGCAAATCCGTGATCATCTCAAAGCTGCCAAGAATAGGCAGAAGAGTTATGCTGACAAGAGGCGTAAACCTCTCCAGTTCCAAACAGGGAAAAAGTCATGCTAAAAGTATCACCCTGGAAAGGTGTGATGCGTTTTGGAAAGAAGGGCAAGTTAAGCCCAAGATATATAGGACCCTTCGAGATAAACGAACGTGTCGGCACTGTAGCTTATAAGCTCAGATTACCAGAGGAGCTTAGTGGAATTCATGATGTATTCCATATATCTAATCTTAAGAAATGTCTAGCTGATGAGTCGCTAGCAATGTCGCACGAGGATGTGCAAATTGATGAAAACCTGAGGTTCATTGAGAAACCAATTTCGATCAAGGATCGACAGGTTAAGAAGCTTCGAGAAAAATCAATTCTAGTAAAGGTTAAGTGGGACACCTTTAGAGGTCCCGAGTATACATGGGAGGTTGAGTCCACTATGCGACAAAAGTACCCCCATCTTTTTGAATAAAATCTCGAGGTCGAGATTTCTTTTAAGGGGGTGAGGATGTAACACCCTGTAAAAATCGTGTCCAATAGTATAGCACCACATGTTGTATTTTAAATATAGGCTATTAAAGACTAGTAAGGACTAAAGGCGTCAACATGCTCAAACAGAGCCTCTGAGTGACGGTCCGATATCAACATGCATAAATAACAGCCTCTGAATGACTAATATGTCAACATGCTTAAATCATTAGCCTCTGAGTGACTGATATGTCAACATGCTTGAAATTTGGACTCTGAGTGACTGATATGTCAACATGCCCATCCTCTGAGTCACATCGGAATCAACATGCTTATAATAACCTCTGAGTGATCTTTTGTAAAGTCACAACTCTCATTCGTGCCATTTGTTGGACGGGAGAGTTCAATTTTTGTAAATATGTGAAAGTTTGATGATGGAGGGATTAAAAGCGTCAACATGTTAATTTATACCTCTGAGTGACCTTTTAACGAACCGAGATCTCGACAATGTCCGAGCATAACCCCGGGTTTGCCAAGTATTGGCTACGGAGGGGTAAAAGTGCCAAAAAGGTGTTTAAAAAGGTTTTTAGAAGCTTTTTAAAGTTAAGGGGCTAAAGTGTCAAAGTTTGAAAGTGGCCTTGAGGCGGTCGGGGCCACGAGAGACATGTCCTGTGTCTCTCGCGGGGCGCGCGAGAGCCTCTACTACATAAAGTTTTGCTTGGTCTCCAAACAAAACTCCAAAAACCATTTGATCGAATCTATGGACTTGTAATCAGCTATGCCACGTTTTGGGACACTTGTAAGCTTCCTCTTACACCCCTAAACACCTGGCTTCACCTCCTTTGAGCTCTCGAACTATAAATCGGTGCTTAAGTTCACTTTCCAACTTGCACCTTTCTCATTAATTCACTCTTCTCACTCCTCTGGAAGTTCCTAGCTAAAAGGAGCATCCAACATAGTTCTTTTGCACCATAGGAATCACTGGTAAGTGTTCCTTCCTTGTGCATTTTCGTTTGTAGGCTTTTATAGCCAAAAGTCAAGCGTTTTTCGGAAACGCTTTGACTTTCGGTTAAGACCATTATGGTCTAGCCATTGTTCGAAATGAACATGGCTAAGTGATCGTAATAAGGTAGATGTTAGTCCCTATAAAGGGCACCTCATGAAGATCACGTTTGCTAGACCAATTGACGGGTCAAAGTTATGATATTAAAAAGTCAAACAGGCCATTTTTCAGAAAAATCATAAATTAATCTTATGTATGTTATGAAACCTGTTTTGACACTTAAACAAGTTGGTAATAATTATTAGAACATGTAAGAACATGTTCGGCTCGTCAATTTCAGTTCTAGGGTCGGTTCGCAACCGAAAGTCGCGAAGTTTGACTTCTGCTTTGACTTTTGATTCTGACCCGATTTAGATTAGTTACCTACTGATCTAAAGTTCGATTATGATCATAATATAATATAGCATAACCTTCTGAGGTTATATGACATGATCATAATCAGAATCTAAGTTTATGCGCAAGTTCCATAATTATGCCATCTTTGACCAATATGTCCTTTTTGCATAAAACAAGGTTTTAAATGGTAATGAACTTGAAAATAAGTTTTATACTGATGTAATATTATAAGTAGGATTATTTTGGATGTTAAACCAAGTTATAAACCGAGTTTTCAAGCAAGTCCTTAAACTATGTCGATAAATGGCAATTTTAGCTCTTGTGGCTTATAAAATGGTTTTAATCAAATATTTTCAAGGTAAATCATTTAACTACTGATATTTTATATTAAATAACATACTAAGACATTTTAATCTGAACTTAACAATCAGTTTTCATGAAAATCGCGTAAGGACGCCACTTTACGACATAAGCGCCATTTCGGCGCATAGTATGGTTTTAAACCATATTATTGACCAAGACTTGATACCTACTGATTTTTAAACTAATTTTAAACATACTTACAGTAGGTACATGTTATAAACTCAGAATCCCAAATAATTTATAAACTTTATGTAAAATGACCAAAATGCCCCTTAGGTGCATAGTTTGGTCATAAAAGATAATTTACACATATAATTGACATCCTACTGATATTATATCATAAATAAAGAATTTTTCCAGAATACTTACAATCAAAACATTAAATTATATTCAAGTTCCTTTTATATGATATGAAATTACCAAAACGCCCTTATGAGGCATAATTTCGTCTTAAAACCTTAACGGGCATACAAGTTGATATCCTACTGATATCTTAACTTATTTAAAGTATAATGGCATATAGAACTTGTCCATGAATTATCCGGTTACCCGATATCGCTAATATGCGCACAGTTACATATATTTTACGGAAATTAACCGAAACGGGTTTAACCTTGTCATTTAAGTTTCAAAATCCAGAATGTATATAGTTTACCCATATTAAACAAGCCAAGGTACTTGTTGGGATTAAACTACATTCTATCCACTCATCGTTTAATCTAGAGTCATACGTTTTGCTCAAGTACGCTAGTCGGTCTAAGTCTATGACTTAAATAAGACCGTTAGTATTTGATTGGTTAGTTTATGCCATAATCCAGACTAGAGACTTGCCGGTAAATGCTATCTGCACTTAGTCCTTTTTGTGTACGGCTGATTTATTAAAAATTAAAGAAGACTAGCTCAGGTAAATACTCTCGACTTATTTTCCCTATACGGGCTTGGGTTACGGTAAAATATTACCGCTTGTTCGGAAATGGGATTCAATCGAACGCCGGTTCGGGGATAGTAAATCCGCATATTCTGTTTTAATCAGTTTTGTTTGATAATTTAACATCGGAGGTTAACTACCGTGTCCTGGATATCCTCGGCTCATTACAATAGAAATGGCCACGACCTTAGCGTGGGTGTAGGCATACACCCGATAGACGCTCAATTATGCATTCTCACAAGGTTGGGAGGAATTGACTCCTTCGTGAGTCAAAAGTGGTGTGTACGTTAATCGTGTCTCGGTCTCCGTACCGGACCCCGTATGTGTGAACAAACATGTAAATCTGTTAACAAGGTTGGACGGTCAATTAACCCAAGTTATAAAAAGATTTTGTGCTTATACGCACTTAAAACATTTTTGAAATGTTTTCAAAATGAGTCAGTTGGGTGTATTTACCAGCGAAAGCTGACGTATTTTCAAAAGACTAAACTGCAGGTACAATACGAAAATAGGCCGGAGGTGCTCGGTAGTGATAGAGGATCTTGCAAATCCTAAATCTGCCCAAAGTCTGTTTTATATGCTTTCCATGTACAATTTATGATCCACCTGACGGTCTTCTATTACGAGCCTGTATATTATTTTGTATTTTCAAACATTTGGTTTGTAATAGTAATTTTACTCCAAGACTTCCGCTGTGCCGTGTTTAATTGACTTTGATGATTATCAACTGACGTCACGATACTCCCCACCCGGGCCCACCGGTTATGGATTTCGGTATGGAAATCCGGGGTGTGACAAAGATATACTAGAAACAGCTTTCCGTGCACGGTACGGGCACTACGAGTTTCTTTTAATATCCTTCGGATTAACGAACGCACCCGCTGCATTCATGGATCTCATGAATCGGGTTTGCAGGCCTATGTTCGATAAGTCAGTGATAGTGTTCATCGACAACATTCTAGTCTGTTCAAAAAACGAGGCGGATCACACACGTTATTTACAAGAAGTGTTGGAAACCCTTAGGCGAGAGAAAGTTTATGCAAAATTCTTGAAATGCGCCTTTTAGCTTCGAGAAGTGGAATTCCTCGGGCACATTATAAGTGCCTATGGAACACTAGTAGATCCGTCCAAAATTGAGGCGGTGTCGAAATGGAGTCCTTCGAAAAATCCCTCGTAGATTAGAAGCTTTTTAGGACTTGCGGGTTACTATAAGACATTCATCCAAGACTTCTCCAAAATTGCGTCTCTGTTAACTAAGTTAACACGTAAGGATGAAAAGTTTATTTGGGGTAACGAACAATAGAGGGCGTTCCAAACGCTTAATAAATACTGACACGTGCTTCGGTATTGACCTTACCGGATGGCATCGACGACATGGTAGTGTACTAAGCATCGCACCTAGGCCATGGGTGTGTACTTATGCAACGGGGCAAGGTGATTGCCTATGCCTCGAGACAATAGAAGTTCACGAAAAGAAATATCCGACTCATAACCTTGAGTTGGCGGCAGTAGTTTTTGCCCTAAAAATCTGGAGGCACTACCTGTACGGGGTAAAATTCACTATCTTCACCGATCATAAAAGCCTAAAGTATTTCTTTGATCAAAAGGAGTTGAATATGAGACAAAAATGTTGGTTAGAGACGGTGAAAGATTATGACTGCGAAATCCATTATCACCCGGGAAAAGCCAACGTAGAGGCGAATACCCTTAGCCGAAAGGAAGGATACACTCCTATCCGGTACGGTCGATGCAACTTGTGGTAACTTCGGGTTTACTTGAACGAATCCGAGAAGCACAAATTAAAGCGGCGAAATAAGAAAATTTGGAGAAAAGAACGAGTGAAGGGCCAAGTGAAAGATATCATAGATGGTGATAACGGGTTGAAATCCCGGTTTGGTAGAATATGGATTCCAAACACATGTGGGTTAAGGACCTCCTACTTGACGAAGCTCATAAATCGCGTTATTCGATTCACCCGGGGGCGACCAAGATGTATCGGGACTTGAAATAAAATTATTCGTGGCCCGGAATGAAAAGAGATGTGACGAAGTATGTCAAAAAATGCTTAACTTGTTTACAAGTAAAATGGGAGCATCAAAAGCTTTATACAAGCTCCAAGCATTAGATATACCGGTTTGGAAATGGGAATATATCACTATGGACCTATTAACCAAATTACCGAGGACGGCTTGTGGATTTGATGCCATATGTGTAGTTGTGGATAGATTGACGAAAGGTGCTCATTTTATTCTATTCATGAAACCTATACTTCCGAAAAGATGTTGGATGTGTATATGAACAATGTAATAGCACGCCATGGAGTGCCGGTATCAATCGTATCCGATAGTGATGCCCGGTTCACTTCAAAATTTTGGCAGAAATTCCAAGAACAATTGGGAACTAAACTGTTGATCAGTATTGCATATCACCCTCAAACTGATGGGCAAAGCGAGCAACAATTCAAACTTTAGAAGATTTGCTTCGGGCATGTATTATCAGTTTTTGCGGTAGTTGGGATGTGTACCTACCGTAGTTGAATTTTGATATAACAATAGTTACCATTCAAGTATTGGTATGGCTCCATATAAAATACTCTATGGTAGGAAATGCCGAACACTGGTATGTTGGGGTGATATGGGCCCTCGAGAACTCGCTCACAAAGATGTGATTAAAGTCACAAATGAAAAGATTGATTTGGTACGAGCCCATTGAAAGCACTCAAGATCGGCAAAAGTCATATACAAATAAAAGGCGAATACCGATCGAGTTCTAAATTGGTAATAAGGTAATGCTTAAAGTATCTCCGTGGAAGGGGATAATTCGATTCAAAAAAATATGAAAGTTGAGCCCGCGGTTTATTGGGCCTTTCAAGATTATCGATCGAGTGGGCAAGTAGCATACCGACTGGAATTACCGGAAGAATTGAGCGGAATACATAACATGTTCCATGTCTCACATCTCCGAAAATGTTTGACTGATGAAACGGACTACATTCGGTATGATGATATAGAGGTGGATGATACACTCCATCATATGGTTAAGCCTATTGAAATTCTCGATCGAAAAGTCAAAAGACTAAGAAACAAAGAAATTAACCAAGTAAAGGTTAAATGGGAGCATCGGAAGGGGTTGGACACTACTTGGGAGTCCAAAGAAGAAATGAAGAGATTATACCCTTCTCTTTTCGGTACGTATTCATGTTTCGGGGACAAAACCCTTTTTAAGAGGGGTGGACTTGTAACACCCCAAAAATTTACTTAATATATAATATCAAATATTTATCGAATGATAACTAGTAGAAGCATGTAACTAGATAAATTTAACCTAGTTAATAAAAATAATTTAAATTTAATTGAATCTCAACTAACAATCCCTTTAAAAAAAACCTCAAACTTGAGGGGCCAAAATGGGAAAAAATGAAAATTTGGGTTTTATTAAGAAATAAAACACAACACACACAGTGTGTGTGTGTCGATCAGTAGCAAAGAAAGAGGGGAAAACCCCATGTCAACCTGATTTTCAAAATCTCTAAAATTGGAAGGCTCAAGTGTGTAAATCCTGTGCATGAACTGAAATTTGTGATCATCCAAGCTATGAGATCAAAAGATATGTTAAAATTTTGTGTTAGGTGAAGTAGAGAATGTAGATGAACACCATAACTTGCAATTTTTGAATAGATTGCAGAATTTATGGTGAAATTGATAGTGATTATATATCTAGAGACCAACCTTTTTATGAAATTGTGAAACAAGTATGATGAATCAAGTGTTTTGACTAATAGCCTTGTGTATGTAAGTGGGTTTTAGTGAAATTAAGGAACACATGAATTATGATGCATAATTTATGCATTTGAAGTATAATAAACTGAAATTAGATGTTACTTAGATCACACTTGTGCACATTGATTTGATGTTGATGAAATGAGAATATATGGTTAAATGATGTTTAATTGAGTTAATAGAAGTAGTATAAAAATCCATGTTTACCGGGTTAGGCTCTGAAATGGTTCAATTGGTTGAACCAGGCAGTTCAACCGGGTTACTAGTTAACACTATAATTTCATAAAATACAAATTAATCTAAAAAATCCAATCTCAATTAAGATTTATATAACTGATTATGGTTTTATCTAAAAGAACTATTTTCTTGTAAAATGTTATGCATTTTTAGGAGCATTTTTATTACTTATAAACAATATTACATTGGACGATGTGAGTAACAGTTTCAATAGCGACGAAATATTGTAATGGAAGGCGCTAGGTTAATTAACAAGAATGGAACATCGTATTTTACTATAATTAAAAAAATCAAATTAAGATAATGCAAACTGGTTCAATGGTTTAAACTGGTAGAACCGAATTTACCGATGATACATAAGATATACCGTATTTGGGTTTTACCGATCTTTATCATACCGGACACGTGGGTATTTAAAACATTGATTAAATGGGTTGAGTAGCTTGCTTCATATTGGTTTAAAAAGTTGTTCGTGTGTGGATACGCAAAATAGAGAGGCTATATTGGTTCTTTAACTCATGCTTCCAAAGACTTTTTCTAAAAGCCATTACATTTAACTATTTCAGTTTCTTAAAGTCCACATATTTTGATGAATTTTAAATTGTTTATAGTTGTTGTTCCTTTGCTCTAGTATGGTTCTGACTAGGGATAACACAAAACTTAAGTTTGACGGGTATATTTAAAACCTAAAACATACGGGTTGGATATATCCGATGTGCAATGGGTATGGGTCGGTATGGGTTTAAAAAAGAAAAAATTCGGATACGGGTATGGGATTTAGTGATACTCGCCTGATATCCGCCCATTTACCCGAAAGTATCATATTATAATTTTTCATATGTATAAACTTAGTACATTTACTTATTATCTTCTCTATAGTACTAGGGTCTAGTATTCTAGTCATATGTGGATATGTATATGGTATGTGCTTAGTGAACAAATAACTTATTTTTAAGCATGAATATTAGATATGGAAGCTAGCACTCTTTATTATGTGGATGTTTATGCAATTAGGTGGTTAATACAATTACTTAATTAAGTAATCGTTCTGATTTAGTTTGGTATATGTGGTCTGAATATAATATGTAAGTTATTAATCGTATTTTTATTTGTTATAGTCATTAAAATAGTAAATTATATAAACATCAAAGTAAAATTGCACATTTGTCCCAACGGGTATTTTTAAGAAATTAACGGGTATACCCGATACCCGCGGTATGCCCGATACCCGACGAGTAATTATCCGACGGGTAACGGGTCGGGTATGGGACAAAAAATTACAACCGGGTACAGGCATGGGAGTACCAATACACCCAGCCCATTGCCATTCCTAGTGTGATAACTCGAGTATTGGTGTATATGAAAGGCGAGGAATGAAGCTGTTTTCTCTGGTACATCGGCTAATGTCGCAAAACCATGAAAGAAATCAAGTCGCTTAGCTTCCTTTGGATAAAAATAGGTCCCTATTTAGCTCTTTGTCATGGAAAAATTGATGTAATTTTGTTGTTTAATTGTTGTTTTGTTAGTTTCTTGCTAGTTATTGGTTAATGAAATATATCCGTTCCAAAAAAAAAGGTAAATAGAATTAGAATCCTTCCTTGCATCCTTAACAACATTTAATGAAGGTTGAATAGTGCTGTTTTTCTTATAATTTCGTTTTAAAATAAGTTCGATAAACATTAGAGAAGTCCATCTTGAACTACTTCATCACTGTTACTTACATTTTCAACATACACAGCGTTAACATCAACATCGATAATGGATTGTATGGTCTCCAACTTCTTCACTAGGGACAAAGATAATATCATATATTATTTTTCAAAATTAATTTCAAAATTTTACACAAACTTGAATACAGGACAACCCAAAAAGTATCATATATTATTTAAAAAAAATAAAAAATAACAAAAGTAAATAAACTTTAGTGTTGTCAAATAAATATTCACCCATGCCACGACCCCAATATCTTATCACAATCAATTGGGGTGTGGCCCAAAAACATGGTCCATGAAATGACTTCCTAGTTAAGCCTCACCTCTATTAGCCATAACAAAAGTCACCAAGTTGACACTTGTGACCAACCCCAATAACATGAACAAAATCTACCATGATTTTCTTTTTGTACAAGATACAGCATGATCTTTAATAGCCGAACCTCTTATACAATGAATATAAATTATGAATGTTAATAAAAGGGTTATTTGATTTTAATAATTCAAATTTTGATATCTTGACCGACAATAATGCCAAATTAAAAAAATTCCCTCTGGTAGTCGCGGGTTCTAAGCCGAATTAGTTATTCTTTTCTATATTTTACCTTTTCAGACTATTTTTTGCGAATTAACACGCCGTAACGTGTGTGCATGATTCATTGTTTTTACCTTTACTTTTTGTTCGGCTTTACAGTCCCACCGTAAAAAACAGATCCTATATACTAGTATATTTAAAAAATACATTTAAATTACAAAGCGTTTAAATTTTTGGAAGTATCCCATTTTTCTTTTTGCATTGTTGAAAAGGAGAGCACTTTGTTATAATAACTTATATTCAACCACAATTCCCACTCTAATTATATTACTAAATTATGAATAACTAAACCCCCAACTTTTATTTGTAATTTTGAAATTTAAATTTGCATTCTTAAATAGTCAAATCATATTGTTGTAATCCCATGTATATCCACTGCATACTCTCGTGCTTCCATGTATAAATACCGACCAGAGAATTGAACCATTAACACTTAAAAAATAAAAGAATTGATACCGCTATACTATAGGCCGCTTACTTAATAGTTACTACCAAGTCACATTCATATGCGAAAATTTTATATTGTATTCCTAGTAATGACCTTTATATCAAATTTACTTTTATAAATTTAATACGTCTACTCAACATAAGATGCCATTTTAATTACTACTTTTCTACATTTGAACCGATCATTTTTTCATTCAAAATAAATGTATATCATTGAAGTCAATGATAAATAAAAATATAACCAAAAACAAAGAAAAAAGGCAAAGCACAAGCTCTCATTTCAAACTATTTAGGTATTTTGATGATACTATATATGTTCTAAATTGGTGGACGATTTTAGCTAGGGAACCTAAATTGTTTTATATAACAATTAAGACTCAATTAACTTTTCTAATGTGATGCGACACGACTTGACATCCAGGGGTGGACCTAGCATGTTATTAGGGGTAGCCCCCGCTACCCCTTGACGCTCTGGTGGTAATGTAACTTTTGAAAAAAAAAATTGACGTTTTTCGATTTCGTTACCCCTTTCTATATGAAACGTGGCCCCTATACAAAATTTCTAGATCCGCCACTGTTGACATCGCCACTAAATCACAATAGAATAAGTATTTTGAGGAACTATAGAGGTGGTGGTTGTTTTGTTAATGAAGTATACAGTTAAAAAAAATGCAACAAGGTTTACAATCCTAATGTATGGGATTTGTTAGTTGTAAATAGTTAAAGGACCTAGTTGTTAATTAGAGGTCCCTACATGTAATTATATATATATATATATATATATATATATCCTTGCATGTAATTATTGATGTCTCTACATGTAATTAGTATTTACTTGTTGGTCCATGTTTCCCCTATAAATAGAGGAGTCATTTTTATTAGTACATACACTTAATCAATACAATTTCACATTTCCTTTCCATTTAATACAGTCTCATTTACATGGTATCAGAGCTAAAGGTTTCTTAGCTCACGGGTGTCTTTCGGGTGACCATTTTCGGCTAAATTTCCGATCACCATCAGTTCGGTATAATATTTCTACTTCTAAAGTCCACTTCAAATCTGCTCAAACACCCAAAACCACCACAACCTGTTACCTATGTTTTCAGATCCGACACATTTTACGGAATGTGGGATTACACCTCCCATACCATTGTGTTCAGAACGTGCCGATCTATAGTCCCTAAAAAATTAAGCTTCATCCGACGCTGAAAAAAACGTCACTCGTTGTCGGACCACCACCACGTGTCGCCGCCTCTTTTTCAGACTTGCATTGTTTTCCGGCAAGTGAGATCTCACCTCCCACACCATTGTACTCAGGAGGTCTTGATCTACAAACCTGCAAATTTCGGTCTCATCCAACGCCAGATACGCCACCACACGTCATCACCCTTCCGCCACGATTTCCTATACGCATGATGCTATTTCCGGTCACCGTTTTTCTATAGTGTTGCCAGAAATCTCGTTCCGAACAAGATCGTACGCTTAGTTTTTTAATCTGAGCATCTTTTGTTTTCTGCCTTGGTTCGCGTGCTCGAGTTTCAGTTTGTGTTTTTTGGGTTAAACATCTTTCCAAATGGGAGACGAACGAACTCACATCATTGCATGCACCAAGGAGGAGTACAATTTGCTTCGACGGTTCCTTTCTTTTTGGTCATCAGGTCATCAAACCAACTCGGTACAACCAGGTACGTTTTCTGGCTTTGACTTATCCTAGATTATTGATTATGGAGCTACTCATCACATGACTGCGAATCAAGGAATTCACACTAGCCTTCATAATACCTCTTACCCACCGATTAAACTTGCAGATGATTTCTCATGCCCCGTACGCGGTATTGGATCCATTCACAACCCAGATAGCCTAAAACTGTCTTATGTTCTTCTTGTTCCTAACTTCCATGCTAGCCTTTATCTTTCAGTCAGATACTAAGCGAAATAATTGTTCTGTTACCTTTTATCCTACTCATTGTACATTTAATGAACTAGGTACTAACCGAGTAATTGGTACCGGCCTCGAATTAGGAGGTGTTTATCGAATGTCCTTATCGTCGCATCCCAAAGCAAACATTTGTGAGTCTAGTATCCTTGAAACTCATTGTCGGTTAGGCCATCCCTCAGTAGCCATCTTACGACAAATGAGATCTGGCATCTCTATTCCCAATAACTTCCATTATGAGTCATTTCAGCTTGGTAAACATACTCGACATCCTTACCCCTCAAAAGTGTCAAGTCGAACCATTTCCATATTTTAACTTATCCATTTTGACGTATGGGGTCCATGTCCAGTTAAGACTACATTGGGCTTTCAATATTTTGTTACTTTTATTTATGATTATTCTCGTGCTACATGGGTTTACCTATTGAAATCCCGTGGTGAATTCAACTCGATCTTTCATTAATTCGCTGCGTATGTTAAGACCCAGTTCAAAACATCCATTCAAACCTTACGCATTGATAATGCTAAAGAATACTTGTCCGATTTCTCTACATATCTCAAAACACAAGGTATAATTCATGAGACTTCTTGCACATATGCATCCCAATAGAATGGTGTTGTTGTACGCAAGAACCGCCATTTGTTGGATGTTACTCGCACTCTCATGATTCATTCTCATGTTCCTCGTCAATTTTGGGGTGATGCTGTTTACTGCGGCTTATCTGATTAATCGTATGCCATCGTCCATTCTTCATGGTCAAACCCCCTTCTCTGTTTTATTTCCTAGAGGAACTCCGTTTCCTCTAGAGCCCCAAATTTTTGGATGTGTAGCTTATGTCCATGATCATCGTCCCGAAGTCCCTAAAATCGACCCTCGAGCCATTCGTTGTGTCTTTGTGGGTTACTCACGAGTCCAGAAAGGTTATCGATATTATAGTCCTTCTCTTCGCCGATACTTTACTAGTGCCGATGTCACCTTTGATCAGTTGCGTCCTTTCTTTCCTGGATATTCCATTCCAGTTTCTAACCTGTTTCCTGATCCCGATATACCTAAGTCTCACATAATCCCTACCTCTTCCTGTGTTATTTGTTCCCTCTACCCCTCTGGTTTCAGACACCATAGTTCCAACTCCTATAGCTTCGGGCCTTCTGACAGACCTTCTACCATTACCCTTCACATATTCTCAGCGAGGTAAGGATCAGACCTCAGCGACCCTTGATCCCTAGCCTACTCATGCCTTGGATATGTCCTTTGTTCCTGCCATGACTGAATCTGATACACCCTTACAAGATACTACCTAACTACCTCGGATACCCTGCTTATGACCTTCCAGGTGCACCATATCCCGATATCCCTATTGCCTTCCCCAGGGAACCTAGACGCTCCACTCGTTATCCCATTCAGGATTACATTGCCTACACTCACTTCTCTACTGAGTCTCATGCCTTTACCCACTTCCCTGGATCCTACCTAATTCCCAAGAATGTGATGACAGCTCTAGCTCACCCAGGATGGCGTCCAGCCATGGAAGACGAGATTGGGGCCTTACGAACCAATCAGAATTGGGATCTTGAACCACTTCCTCCTGGCAATCGTGTTTTTGGCTATCATTGGGTCTTCACGGTTAAACTTAACCCTGATGGTGCTCTACATCGTCAGAAAATCTCGTTTGGTAGCTAAAGGCTACTCTCAAGCTTATGGTATTAGTTATGACGAGACTTTCTCCCAAGTTGGCAAAATGCCCTCTATGACTATTTGTATTGCTCTTGTTGGCATTCATCATTGGCCGCTCTACCAGCTTGATGTCAAGTACGCCTTCTCAATGGTGTTCTTGAGGAGGAGGTTTATATGGAGCAACCACATGGGTTCATTGTTAAGGAGGAGGCCTCAAAGGTATGCAGACTATGTCGTTCCCTATATGGTCTTAAACAGTCTCCAAGGGCATGGTTTGGTCGTTTCTCTAGTGTTATGGGAGAGTTTGGGATGGTTCATAGTGCATACGATCACTTTGTATTCTTTAGACATCATCAAGGCTGAAGGATCATTCTAGTTGTTTATGTGGATGATATTATAATTACAGGGGATGATGAAGATGGGATTACCAAGCTCAAACAGTTCCTCCAGTCTTAGTTTCAGATTACTGACTTAGGTCGACTTCGGTACTTCCTTGGCATAGAAGTATCTTGTTCCCCACAAGTAATACTCCTTCTCAGCGGAAGTATGTCCTTGATATGCTAACTGAGTGTGGCTTATTGGGTTGCAAACCAGTTGATAGTCCTATGCTTCCTACAAGGAAGCTCCTTCTAGAGGAGGGAAGTCCTATGAAAGATCCTAAGTGATACAGACGATGGTTGGAAAACTTAACTACTTAACTGTCACCTGACCAGATATCTCCTTTGTCATTAGTGTCCTAAGTCAGTTCATGGCCACTCCGTACACAGGACACTTGGATGCTGCTCTCCGTGTCTTAAGATATCTCAAGATCACACCATGCCTGGGGATCTTATATTCTGATCAGGGTCATTATCATGTGGGTGTTTTCATAGAAGATGGAGATGGACGTATATCTAGATTCTCATACGCAGATTGGGCAGGCTGTCCTATTTCCCGTCGATCCACCACTTGGATTGTGTATTCGTTGGAGGAAACCTTGTGTCCTGAAAGAGTAAGAAACAACACACTCTATCCAGATCAAGTGCCGAATCAGAGTACGGAGTTATAGCAGATGTTACATCAGAGATGATATGGGTTCGTCGTCTTCTTAGAAAACTTGGGGTTATCTATGAAGACTTGATGCGATTGTATTGTGATAATCAATCAGCTATACATATAGCCAAAAATCAAGTATTCCATGAGAGAACTAAACACATTGAGGTTGATTGTCATCTAATCAGAGATCAGATAGTCGGTACTCAAAAGGATCCTCCATCGATTCAACTAATCCATGTTAGGACGGAATTCCAACTAGCGGATATCTTCACGAAACCACTCGGGAAGCCACAAATAGATTTCATATGTAACAAGTTGGGCATGATTAACATCTATGCTCCAACTTAAGGAGGAGTTTTAGTTGTAAATAGTTAAAGAACCTAGTTGTTAACTAGAGGTCCCTACATGTAATTATAGATGTCCTTGCATGTAATTATAGATGTCCCTACATGCAATTAGTATTTACTTGTTGCTCCCTCCTTCCTCTATAAATAAAAGGGTTATATTCATTTGTACATACACTTAATTAATACAAAAGTTCATATTTCCTTTCCATTTAATAAAAGTGTCATTTACAAGATTTAAATTGAAAATAAAAGAATCCTAATGTATGGGATTTAAATTGAAAATAAAAGGAGTTTCAAAGAGCTCAATATATTTCCATACATTACTAATACTAAATGAGTGATAAGTGTATTGTAAATATGTCTCTCCCGATGAAGGTTCAAGTACCATAATAAATAGATCAAATATATAAATTTAGAAATAAGTTTAGAGAGTGTATGAATTTGTTATTTAAAAAAAACTCGGATGAACAAAGTTAATACACGTATAGGGTGATATAATTCTCATTGTGGAAGAGTGACAATCTTAGTTTTTAGTGACAACCATAATTCTAATATATAATTTTCCATGTATCTTTTGTGAAAACATAATTGTAAAATTCATTAATATTAAAACCATACTCAATTATTTATTAACATAACATTTGAAAATTTTTGTTTTCCAATCTAACGTGGGACTAAAATCATGGTTGTAAAAATCCCGATTGAGTGCCGATTAGTCCATGATTAGTCGCCGAGTAATCAAATTAGTCCTGAAGAATCCCCATTAATTCCGATTAATCCCCGATTAATCGATAGTCCCTACTTTACCGCCTAACTAGCGACTAGCGACTAGCGATTACTTCAACACTGACTAAAACCCTTCAAGTACATATGAGACTCCTTGACCCGACGCGTTAAAGATCATAGCTTCATATATGTGGAGGTTCCTTAGTGTGAAGGTTATAATCTTTAAATACAAAGGAGAAGATTATTAAACCTAGTTGTGAAGCTGAGAGACTTTGGATACACATGTCATCTTTTTTACTTCCTTGACCCTGAGGTCCGCAATTGTTAGGTTCAAAAGTCCTCAAATATAATAGCGGGTCTTGAATACGTGGTCGTGTAAACAACTGTCCAAGTTGCCCCTCTCACCACCATCAATACAGCCAAAACCACCATTTATTCTTCCTCTTTCCTCCTTTCACTCACAAAACCGGTTCTTAGTCGTTTTTGCACAAGAATGCACACCCTTCTCTCCTCAGTCATGGCCGCTCTTCCACACATCATCTCCTCTATCCCAAAATATGCCACATTGTAGATGCGTTAAGACCACGTCCAATAAGGAGAACCAAAAGCGATGGTGGCATGACACATGTCGACAAACTCTCTCTCTCTCTCTCAAACACGTTTGATGTCGTTCCTCCACAAGAACTTCATCCACCTTCTCCCATCCTTCTACCCTCTATCTCCCCCAAGACATTATAACTATCATCACCATTGAAATTGGTTTGAACGACAAGATATGCTTAAACTATAAAAAATGACGATTTTTCAAAAATTATGAGTTAATTCCTAAGTGATTGGCCTGTCAACTCCAAACCAGACTTGTCAACTCCCAAGTGAGATTTGTATAAGTGGTTAGCCTGTCAACTTCCATTGAGATTTGAAAGTGGTTGACATATCAACTTCTAGCAAGATTTGTCACATCTCATGGTACCATGGGATTCTTCGTTATTGGCTTAAACCGTTAGTCTTTTGTGTTTTTGAGCTCATGTATTGTATCGTTAAATTTAATACATTTAATGTTAACTTACATATATATATATATATATAACTACTTTGAACTGTTATTTAGTTATATATTAAGTTAAATGAACATTTATTAGATTTTTCCCTAACAAAACCAATCACTTTCAAATAAAAGGTAAAAAAAGAAAGAAAAAATGTAATCCAACAAACACACCTGTGTTGAATCACACGATATTAGTACAGGTTTTGGTACTGTTTGGTGTACTTGTAATAATTGTACACTCTTAGATGAACAGCAATTTGGTACATCTGGTTCAGTTTGACGATGTTACTGACGTTACATTTGGTTACTCATTTGGTTCCATCTCAAATATTAACTTTTTTCTTTTCACTTTCACTTTGTACCTTTTTCACTCAATATTGTATTAGTTATGACTCGTCAAATGTAACCTCAACTTATCCAGATTATATTTTACGTTTTTTATAATATATTCAAGGCAAGCCAAATAGTCTCCAATTTATCTTATCTCTATTTTCAAATAATTTTGTTTAAAAATACGTGTTTGTTAGATTTTGTGTGGTATAGTTCTTTATTATCAATAGGTTTTATTATCGCATCAACTTCTAATGAATTCACTTGTTATGACTTCACGAACAAAATAGTTTTCACTACTCACATAAGGTTCACTACACATATTTTAACTTTTTAAATGAAAATATTATATTCTATGTTTTTATCATTTGGACGTTTTGGTTCGAGCGATGCTTCATCAGTTTCATGCTCGTTTAGATCTATGAAACAATGTGCACCCGAACCTCACTATTTTTTGAATACGAATAATATTGTTATATTTTTAAACAATATTAATATTAAAATACGATTAATCTTATGTAGAAAAGATTAATTTGAATAAAATATAAAAAATATATCACTTCAAATCGAAAAATCCACAAATGTAAAATACCAAAAAAAATCTATTCATTATCACTGTCAGGTAGTCAAAGTGCAAATATCTATCCCACCAAAGTTACCGGTCCAAAAACATACAAAGACGTTTATGAGACTATAGAACCCTTTATAATTTGAAACTTACTCGCCTTTCAACAAAAAATTATGTCAAAATATTCATAAAAATAAGTTGATTTATTTAAAAAGTTAACGAACATAGTCAAATTATATGCTAAATGATATATTATTAAAAGAATAAAAGAATCAACTCGTTGAGAGAAAACATTGACTATCTTCACGCCAACCTTTCACCACCATGGACCACGCCTAGATGTGCATTGTTTCGAAAGCGGTCAAGGTGTCACATCAGCCCAGTCCGACTCCATGGTGATTAAGGATGAGCATTTGGTACCGAGTACCGGTACCGGTTTTTTCATTTTTCGGTACTTGTACCGTACCGGTATATTCAGTACCAATACCATACTCATCCCTAGTGGCGACCATGCTCCATTGCCTTAGACAACTCTACCCATGTATTCGAATAGTTAATAAGTAAGTGTGACATGCTCATTTGACAACAAATGTGATAATTATATTCGTATCTAGTTAAAGAGGGTGCAAGCCTATTAATGGAAGCTATTTTAAAGTTAATTAACTTCTAATTATAACCTTTAATAACAAAATTTGGTTTCGTTTTGACACTACTAAAAAGCAGATATTTGCTACGGCCGCACAAAAGGTTTTTAAAATGGAAATGGTCAATTGCTAGTTTTGTGATAGATGAGTTATGTTCCAAAAGCAATATCGAGATTAAAACTAGGCGTGAATTTTGCGACATGGTTCAACTGTAATTAACAACGGATTTATTTTAGACTATCCACTATCGTAAATTTTTCTTTACTTAGTTGTCAGGTGGCTAATTAGAAAAAAAAATAAAGCCGCTTTTTTAATAAAAAATATAATATTGGTGAATGACCTGGTTGTGTGCTCAACCAAGGATTGTAACCAAAATATATAATATTTAATTGTTTTCTTCTTTTTCCTCTATTTTAAAATTAATTATAAAGTATATTTATTTAATAAAATATTGGTTTTGGTTGAGTTGTGAATGAGAGTGAAAAAAATGAATTGAGTTGGGTTGGTTGGGTTGTGTAAGTTTCGAGAGAAAATAGTTTTTAATGAAAGATTGGGTTGGTTTGGGTTGTGAGATGATAGTGAAAGATTGGGTTGGTTGGTTTGGGTTATGAAACTAGGCCGTACGTCGTTGAAACTACCTTTTCCGCACCAGATTTCTTCCATTCAAGAGTTAGTCGAAGGAGCCTTGCACATGAGCTAGTCAAAGTTATGGAAAAAACCATTGAAGCGATTCTACAAATGGTGGCATGGGAAATTCGGAAGGGGAGAAACCAGAAACTGTTAATGATGAACAAATTCATTTCAATCGAAGGGTGGACATCAGCAAAGAAAACTCATTTTTATGGTTTAGTAATCGTTCTAAATTTTATAACTTAGAATGGGATAGATAATTTGATTTAATATTAACGATTATAATTGTAATCGTCGGGTCTCAGCTACTTAGTGTCCCATTTCTTTATTTATATAACTAAGTTTCTCAGTTTAAAAAAATAAAGACGAGTACATGAAAGTGCTACATGTTAAGTTGAGACAATTTATTATGAATCATGTTAATGATATGGATGGTGTTGGGTCATTCATCCATGTGGGGTCAGAAGATTGCATACGCACATTGATTTAGTGGGGAACTATGAACTCATATAGACGTGGCTTCTTCCATTGTCTCTCGTGTCTTTCATTCTTTTATTTGGTTGTCACAGTTAACATATGGATGCTATAATCATGTTGCATCTCCTCGTTTTTTTTATTGCCGCAATTGCCCGCATAATATTATTTTTAAGAAACATGTTATGAATGGGTCAGAGTCCTTATCAAAGTCCGGCTTCAAGATCCCACAGTAGAATTATATGGTTTTCATGGTTTATAATGTTCATAGGGTTTGTGAGAATGAATAATCAGGAGCTAAAGAGATTACGGGTTCACCTTTTAGTCATCGGGTCATGGTTCTTAGTCTCTACTATACTTCATGAATCGTGATTGTTACCTTCTTTTGTCCGTTTTATGATCAAATAGTAATAGAATTACACAATTATATATTATTTTAGTTCCTAATTTGGGTGGTTTTAATTTTAACCAAGACATTATTATATATATAATGAAAAAGTTGTTAACCACAATGAAAATTATATTGACATATAAGTGACTCACAAACATTATTTTATCTAATCATGTGGAATCTGATGTAATCTCATTAATTAATACTTATTTACATGAAAAATCTAAATTAATATTGTTATAATTTTCATGACTTCTATATTTATTTAATTAATTATATTTTTGAGGTAACATCCTTATTTTATAATCAAAATTAAATTAAAATGAATAATAAATATAATTACTTTTTATGAAATCATATGAGTTTAGTATTTGTATCGAATGTAAATTTACTAGGTGTTTATAATTAACTGAAAAGTTCGATTTGATACAGTCCATGAAATCCAACTACGATTAATAAAATACAATTTTGTGGTAAGATGTGGGTTCAACCGCAATAACACACAATGGATCCAATTACAATTGATTTCTCAAACAACTTGTAAGCATCTAAAGGCTGAAAATGTAATCGCTCATTCTTTTATTTTCAAAGACAATTATAAAAAGTCATATGGTCAGATCACATCGAAAAAAATTGATTCCGTAATGCGGAAAATCAATTATAGTTAATTATATAACTCTAAGTGTGTGTATATATATATATTCAAAATATTATTTTATATGAAAAGAAAGTATTTATAATCTTCTTTCAAGAAAATAGTCATACAATTATTGGTGCACATACACCATCATCACCTGCGTCATCCTTTTTATGTGTTAATATAATTACGCTAAGCATATATTACAATCTGTTATATATACAAAAATCTTAGAACTTGTGGCACACATAAAAAGGTTCCTTGGAGATGTTTAGTGTTCTATATCAATAATGAAAACAAGTCTAACATAGCGGCTTTATAAATATATGCTCGTGCTTGTTTGTATATATTCAAGGTGGTCCATGTTTGAAAAATTAAATAAAATATTGTCTATTTGGAATAATATTCTTTATCTCACTTTTACAAGTAAATGCGACACTCGAACCTTTGTAGTTTGTACTTTACATGGTATTTGAAATATTAATAAAAATAATTTAGAATACTTATCACATTTTAGATCATCTAACTTTTAGTTTTCATGGCTTTTTTATTAAATTAAAGATATTTATTATTTAATTATAAATAATTATTTAAATCTCTATATAACCAAATATAAAAAGTTATATTTATGTCTTCGAATATCACCTAATTCAAAATTATATTTCTTAAAATATTAAAAAATAAAGAATAATGATAATAATTATTTTTTATAAATGGGTTCTAACTTTTTTAGATATTTAATGTAGTTCATGATTTGAATGGAAAGAAATATCAATAATAAAAAAGAAGTATAATTATTCAAGTTTAAGTTTAATTCCTAATTTTTTTATAAGTATGTATATATTTATAATTGCTATTTAAGTTAAGTCAATGTAGCTAAAAAGATATTTAAAGGACACTCATTTTCTCTCTAATAAGTCATCCTTATATTCTCACATATTTATATATATATATATATATATAGATAGTAGGTTCATGTGAGAAAATTTAAAAGTGTGAGAAGGATAAGAAAGATTATGGAGGTGACATGTGTCCCTTTTTATTTTGGTAGTTTAAGGGTATAAGTGTAATTTAACTAATAAAATATAATTATGGAATGAATATAACAACCGATTTTTGACAGTTATTGTAGGATTTTCAAATTTGAAATAACACCCTAACTCATAAAAACAGCACAACATGTATATTGAAGGCAACCACGACATGTATATTGAAGGCATACATCTTATAAAGAACATAAATAAAACAAAAATAACTCATAAAAAACACCACAACAGTTATATTAAAGGCATACATCTTATAAAAACACCATAACATTGAATATAACAGAAATAACACCCTAATATAACACCAGTCGAGACTTTAATCAGAATCAAAACAGAAAAACACCCTAAATATATAAAAACAGAAATAACTCTACATAAGTATATCAATATGGTACTCATATTAAAGATAAAAAAATACTCGTTATTATGGTGTAATTGTTTTTTTAAAAAAGTTACGTATAAAAAGTTATTGATGTTTAAAAAATAAGGGGGGAACTTTGCATGTGTATTAACGTTAGTTTCTTAATTTAAAAATATTAAATTTACCGTTATACCCTTAATCTAGAAAATTAATTACTTTAATAGTCAACATTATTTACAGAATTGTCACTATAATCTCAACCATTAGATTAAATATCTAATGGTTTAGATTTTTTTCTTATCCTTCTCACACTTTTAAATTTTCTCACAATAACCTCACCCTATATATAATTATATATATAATATAATTATATATATATATATGGATGGCTTAAAGTGAGAGCCACTATAAGTTGTGAGAATCGTGAGAACTAGACTATCCAAAAGGGTTTTTTAAATTTTTTTCTTTAAAGTCATAAAAAAATCATTTGTTTCAGCCAAAAAAGAATTTAAAAATGCAGCATACCCACATTTACATGAAGCGTAAAATAATATTTATGTTCGTACAAAATTTACAAACACGTAAAAACTTGCATTAGTTAAAACTACCGACTCGATAATTTTAGCACTTCTTTTTACAGATGTTTTTATAATATTTTTATCTACGTTTGTGCAAAAAAAAATTCGCCCTCCCGATAACACACCCGTATTTACAACCAAACACCGGTGGCCCGGGTGTGGAATATCGTGACGTAAGTTAATACCATCATAGTCAATTAAACACAGTACAGCGAAGTATTGGAGTTTAAATTAATATTACAAACCAAATGTTCAAAGTACGAAAAATAATATACAGACGACTTGTAATGAAAGATCCACAGGCGATCGAAAAATGTAGAAAAATGTATAACAGACTTTGGGCAGATCTAAGGATTTGCAAGATCCTCTTATATCATTACCGAGCAGCTTCCAGCCTATTTCGTATTGTACCTGCATCTTAGTATTTTGAAAATACGTCAGATTTTGCTGGTAAATACTCCCAACTGACTCATTTTGAAAACATTTTGACAATGGATTTAAGTGCACAGGGCACGAAAAATCTTTTATAACTTGGGAAAGTCAGCCTTGTAACCTTGTTAACAGATTCACATGTTTGTCCACATATATGGGGCCCAATACAGAGACTAAGACATGATTAACGTACACACCACTTAAGAACCCACGAAGGAGTTATCCCTAACTAGTGGGTAAAAAAATTTAGCATGAGCATCTGTCAGGTGTATGCCTACACCCCGCGCTTTGGTCGTGGCCATTAACTAATGTAATGAGCCTAGGATATCCAGGACACGGTCGTTAACCCTGATGTTTAAGTTATCAAACAAAACTGATTAAAACGGAATATGCGGATTTACTAGCCACAATCCGGCATTCGATTGATCCCATTTCGACCAAGCGGTAATAGTTTACCTTAACCTAAGCCCGTATAGGGAAAATACATCGAGAGTATTTACCTGAGCTAGTCTTGATTAAAAATGCAAGATCTAAAATCTCATCCATATCCAAAATGAACTAAGTGCAGAAAGGTTAAACCCGTTTCGGTTAATTTCCGTAAACTAGTTACATATACTTAACCGTGCGCATAGTGTAAGACCCTATCTTACTTTACTGAATTTCTATTAAAATTTCGTATTTAAATGTGTAAATGTGAATATACGTTCAAACATATTTTCGAACTTATTAAAACTTCATAAACATTAAATAATTTAACATGTTATCATAGATTAGTTTCGTGATAACAAAACCAAGTGCGGAATCTTCGTCTTTGATCGTGTTCGGTTCTTTGTAGAGCTTGGTCCACCTCCGGTGCTCCCAATCATTACCTATATTTCATAATTTATGAAATACATTAGTTATTAATAAATTATAACGTAACCGAATAAACCCGAAGGTCCAAAACATCAAAAACAACATTTTTGAAAATTCCCCGCCGTAAGCTACGGTCCCCGTGTTAACTACGGCTCCAAACCATAGCTTACGGTCTATGATTTCTGTTTTATGGTCAAGGCTTTCTGTTTCAACACAGCAGCTGCCTACCATAAGCTACGGTAGACCACCGTAGCTTACGGTGGGCTGCTGCAGCCTTTTCAAATTTGTCGTTTTAGTTACGAAAACTTCCGTAACTCATTCAATTTCATCCGTTTTACTCGAAATTTGTTTCTAAATGTTCGTAAATTGTTTATCTACATATTTAGCTTGAAATCCTTAACTCGGATTCTTAATTCTTATGAATTACGCATTCAATCTTGGTTTATGCGTGTATTCATTTTGACCCATTAAGATATTTAAGCATATAAACTTAAATCTTACTTCCTCTTACCTTGTTTCTCATTTTCATACTAAAATATCTATTTATCTTCCACCACAACTATACTTGTGGTAGATCGGTTATAGAAAATGTTATATTTTCAAATTCTACCTTCAGTTTGACAATTTACGAAAAAGACCCAATATGAGGCATTAAGCCAAAACAACTTATGCCATTTGCTATTACACTACCGCAAGGGTGAACTTTCTTATAAAATTCATTTTTAAACTACCCTTAAGGTCGTTTAGTGGTTTTATCACTCGAGAGCATTTTGGTCAACTTAGACCCCTCTTTTATGATGAAGGACTTTCAATCGCATGATATGACCAAAAGAGCATATTTAAATCGTAATCTTATGTAAAATCATTAGATTCCTATGAACCTGATGTCTACCATTTAAATTATGAGATTTACCTTGCTTTAGGTAATCCGATATTCATTCATGACTCATTTAACTCTCATCGGACCTTAAATTCCTCAATGAGAGTTTAACCCATTACACATACTTGACTCGAGTCATAGAATTGACCCGTTTAAATACCTTGCACTACTCATTACTAATTAATAGTGACGCCAACCAAATGCCATTTCCCTGTGAATATAAAACTCGACAGCGTTCATTAAATATTATTTTCAAATGGTGATATCATCACCATTTGATCCATTTGGCCTAAATGACCACTTATCATTATGAGATGGCATTTATTTGCCATCTCACCCGTTTAGCCCATTTCATTTTACAATGTGATCATGTTACATTAAAAATATCGTTTCTTATTCGCTTGACCCATTATGACTTACGCCATATGGTGTCTTTTTCAAAATCTTTATTTATCCGTCAACTCGTGACTTTTTACCCCTTATTACCCATTATGGTTTACACCATAAGGTAATGTTTCAAAACTCCTTAATTTTTTCGTCATCACATGACTAATTTACCGTTTTACCCTTTTACCATCATTCATGGTTTCTTACCATTTGCACTTGTTCCGACTTGAATCACTTCGCATCGGAACATCATAATTCAATACTAATCTATCTTTTTCTTAACCAATACTACCGGTGTGTATTCTACTTAAAATATGGAAGCTTTACTTACCTTGAAATCCAATTATGCTTTTTCCACGTACTTGATCCGTTTGACCCGCTTCTTCCGAAGCCTCCACCTAGCTTGTCAAGCGTCAAACTATCATTTATCATTCGCAAGATGGTTAGGTTAGTCATCATTTAACACGCTATTCCACCTTATGGATTTTACATCAAATTTATAATTTGATCTTATTACAGGTCAGTTTGACTTTTAATAGTCAACTGCCCATTTACACATACAAACTCACAAATAAGTTCAACAACTCATTTAGGCATTTCGTTAATTACCCGGTAAGCGCTATTCTTAGGCCACCATTATAGCTATGTTTCCCAAACCAAGTTCACAAAATTGTTAATATCAAATTAACATAGTTTCTATAATCATATGCTAATCTATCGATAATTACACAAGAACTTGGAATTGTTTCATTATCTCAAAACAACTTATCTCATCATATTACTAGACATTCATCCGAATACTTAATATAATCAAATTCTACGCACTAGCTAGTATATAACATGATCTAAAACACTTAATAACATTGACATAGCATTAGTTTTATTATATCATACAAAATCCATTTCAAGTCATGTATGATTACTTACTCGAATCTCTAATTTGTTCGAGTATCTTATACATACATACAAGTATGATGATAAAAAACACTCATACGTTATCAATTCCATCATATAATCAAAACCCACTTTATAATCTACTTGTTAATCACTAACAAGAAATCTTACATAATAGTGCATATTTTTTTTATGTTTAACGAAATCAAGCATACACATACACTTAATTTCATCTTTGGATCATAATCCAACAACCTAATTGCAAGTATTCTACTTCACATTATAACTTTCACCAATCTAACTTTTTAGACATACTCATGATCCCCTAATCAAGGTGAACGATAATTCATGTTCATGTAAGTCTTTGAGGTCCAATCTCTCCTTCAGTTTGATGTTCTTGGTTGAACAAGGGTTTGCCCTTGTTCCATCTCCTGCTGATTGACACATACACACACTAAGTGTGTGTTATGTGTTAAATTTTTATGTTTTAATAAAACAAGTTTCCTTGTTTTGGCAGCTTTGGTCCCTCAAGTTTAGTTTTTGAGTATAAATGAGATAACAACTCATTGTCTTGTTACTTATATATATGTTATTAACTAGGTTAATTTGTTCCTAGTTATTTTATTTACGGGTTTATTTTTACCACTAACAATCTTTAACCCACTTTTTAATATTAACGTGGTTTGATTACCAAACCCGTTTTTGGGGTGTTACACATAGAAGCGATATCTAGGATATCAACTTACATGCCAGTTAAGGTTTTAAAATGAAATTATGCCTCATAAGGGCGTTTTGGTAATTATATACCGTATTAATGGAACTTGAATATAATTTGCTGTTATGATCATAATTATTCTGGAAAAAAATTAATTTATGATATAATATCAGTAAGATATTGATTATATGTGTAATTTATCTTTTATGACCAAACTATGCACCAAAGGGGCATTTTGGTCATTTCACACATAGTTTTATAATTTCTTTGGGATTCTGAGTTTACATCATGTACCTACTATAAAAATATTTTAAATAAATTTTAAAATCAGTAGGTAACAAGTCTTGGTCGATTATATGGTTTAAAACCATATCATGCGCCGAAACGGCATTTATGTCGTAAAAGACGATTTGAGCGAAGTTTAGTAAAAACTGGTGTTAAGATAGGTTTAATTGTTTTAGATATGTTAATATTACATATTAGTAGGTAAAAGATTTGATATGAAAATTATGATTAAAACCATTTTATGAGCCATAAAGGCTTTATCGTCATTTATCGACATAATTCAAGAACTTGTACGTAAACTCAGTATATAATCTGACTTGATGTCCCCAATAATCTTACTTATGATATTACATCAGTAGGAAATTCATTTTCAAGTTCGTTATCAATTAAACCTTATTTTATGTGAAAAGAGAATTTTAGTCAAAATGGCATAATAACGGAACTTGTGCATAAACTAGGATTCTAATTATCATCATGTAATATAACCTCAGGGGGTTATCCTACATTATATTATGATCATAATTCAACCTTAGATCAATAGCTAATTAATCTAAATCGGGTCATAATCGAAAGTCAAAGCAGAAGTCAAACTTTGCGACTTTCGGTTGCGAACCGGCCTTAGAACTGATATTGACGAGCCGAACATGTTCTCTTATGTTATAATAATTATTACCAACTTGTTTAAGTGCCAAAACATGTTTCATAACATATATAAGCTCAGATTATAATATTTTCGAAAACTGGCATGTTTGACTTTTTATTAATAAAACTTTGACCCGTCAATTGGTCTAGTAATTGTGATCATTAGGAGGTGCCCTTTACAGGGATTAACACCTACCTTATTACGATCACTTAGCCATATTCATTAAGAACAATGGATGGACCATAATGGTCTTAACCGAAAGTTAAGGCGTTTTTCATAAAACGCTTGACTTTTGACTATAAAAGTCTCTAAATGAAAATGCAAGAGAAAGGAACACTTATAAGTGATTCCTAGGATGAAATAGAACTAAGTTGGATGCTCCTTTCAGTTAGGAACTTCCAGATGAGGGAGATATAGTGACAAATGAGAAAGGTGCAAGTTCAAGTGGTGAACTAATGTACCTTTTTATAGTTGGGGAGCTTGAAGGAGGTGATGTCATGTATTAGGGAGTGTTAGAGGGAGCTTACAAGTGTCCTAAAACGTTATATAGCAGTTTGGAAGTCCATGGTTTCGAATCAAATGGTTTTTGGCAATATGTGTGGAGCCAAGAAAATTTTCTGCAGGCACAGGCCTCTAGCGGCCCGTGAGAGACCAGGCCAGTGTCTCTCGGACCCCACGAGTTCCTCTTGGGAACTTTCAAACTTTGTTACATTTAGCCCCTCAACTTATAATACTTCTAAAACACCTTTAATAGCATAATTAGCCCTCCGTAGCCAACATTTGGCGTACCCGGGAGTATGCCCGGACATTGTCAAGCTCTTGGTTCGTTAAAAGGTCACTCAGAGGTATAAATTAACATGTTGACACTTTTAACTCCTCCATTGTTCAACTTTTACATATTTACAGAATTAGTCCCTCTCGTCCAACCAGTGGCTCATATGAGAGTTAGGACTTCGTAAAGGATCAGTTAGAGGCTCAACATAAGCATGTTGACTCTGATGGTCACTCAGAGGCTAAGCATTGTGACACTAATGGTCACTCAGAGGCTAAGTTTAAGCATGTTAACACTAATAGTCACTCAGAGGCTCGGTTTAAGCATGTTGACACTAATGGTCACTCAGAGGCTCAGTTTATGCATGTTGACACTAGAGGATCACTTAGAGGCTTAGTTTGAGAATGTTGACACCTTTAGTCCTTAATAGACTTATAAAAAAACATATGGCACGTGTCACTATATTATTGGACACGATTTTACGAGGTGTTACAGAAATAGTTCTCACGGTTGTCACAACTCATGGTGGTTATCATTTGAATCGAGCCCTATATATATAGGGTAGGGTTATTGTAAAAAGGGTGTTTTTGTGAGAAGTGTAAAAAAGAATCTACACCCTTTGATCTATAATCTAATGGTTGAGATTATAATGGCCAAATTGTAAATAATGTTTACCCTTAAAATAATTAATTTTCTATATTAAGGGTATAAAGTCAATTTAACATTTTTAAATTAAAAAACCCACATGACATGCATATGCAACTCCCCCCTCTTTTTAAATGTCAATAACTTTTATACGTAACTTTTTTTTAAAAAAACAATTACACCATAATAAATAAGTGTTTTTTATCTTTAATATGAGTACCATATTGCTATACTTATATAGAGAAAAAAAATTACGTTTTGATCGGATGTTTTAGTCCATGATGTTTTGTCTATTTTGTTTTAGTTATATAGTGATGCAAGGTGTTGTGTTTTACAGTAAAACACCATGAACGTATATAAGAGACCATAACATTGCAAATACCATTGAATTCAGCAAACTACCATTTTCTGATACAGAAACACCGTGAAACTAAAATAAAACACCATAGAAAACAAGACGCATACAAGTATACAAAGAACCATTCCATTAACAATAAAAAATATAATTAAATTCACCATAACCTGTTTTGAAATCCCGTAGAAAACGAGATTGAAAGATTGAACGTAAATGGTATTTTCAATGTTATGGTGTTTTATAAACGTTCATGGTGTTTTACTGTAAAACACAATGCACTGAATCACTATACAATTAAAACAATATAGAAAAAACATCATATACTAAAACATACGATTGAAATGTAATTTTTTTTGCATATAAGTATAACAATATGGTACTCATATTAAAGATAAAAAAACACTCGTTATTATGGTGTAATTTTAAAAAAAAAACTATGTATAAAAAGTTTTTGACGTTTAAAAAAGAGGGGAGGGGGAATTGCATATGCATTGCATGTGTGTTTTTGAATTTTATCTTTAATTAGGTTTTTTATTAAATTTCTTAATTGCTCTTATTCTAATAAATTAAATAATGACATGTTTCATCATATTCTTTCTTATCTTTCTTACAAATTTCATCTTTTTCACAGGATCCTAAACCTATATATATTGTGAACAGCTTCTTGAAAATGAACTGAGTGAACTAATCTTGACCATTAATTATTTTTTAGATTAAAAGGGTAAGATTGACATTAGCTCTCTCCCTCTCTCTCTTAATTAAAGTTCCTTAATTTTCTCATCTATTAATTCTCTCTCTCTCTCTCTCACACATTTTAATTACTTCTCCATTATTTTAAACTCGTGTAGAATCAGTTGCTAACGTATATGAAACTCCTAACGGAACTAGGTACTGGACACCAACTGTCCCCCTCGGATTCAAACCGTATATGAACTCCTAACGGAACTAGGTCGTTATGGTGTTTTATAAACGTTCATGGTGTTTTACTGTAAAACACAATGCACTGAATCACTATACAATTAAAACAATATAGAAAAAACATCATATACTAAAACATACGATTGAAATGTAATTTTTTTTTGCATATAAGTATAACAATATGGTACTCATATTAAAGATAAAAAAACACTCGTTATTATGGTGTAATTTAAAAAAAAACTATGTATAAAAAGTTTTTGACGTTTAAAAAAGGGGGGGGGGGGAATTGCATATGCATTGCATGTGTGTTTTTGAATTTTATCTTTAATTAGGTTTTTTATTAAATTTCTTAATTGCTCTTATTCTAATAAATTAAATAATGACATGTTTCATCATATTCTTTCTTATCTTTCTTACAAATTTCATCTTTTTCACAGGATCCTAAACCTATATATATTGTGAACAGCTTCTTGAAAATGAACTGAGTGAACTAATCTTGACCATTAATTATTTTTTAGATTAAAAGGGTAAGATTGACATTAGCTCTCTCCATCTCTCTCTTAATTAAAGTTCCTTAATTTTCTCATCTATTAATTCTCTCTCTCTCTCACATTTTAATTACTTCTCCATTATTTTAAACTCGTGTAGAATCAGTTGCTAACGTATATGAAACTCCTAACGGAACTAGGTACTGGCCACCAACTGTCCCCCTCGGATTCAAACCGTATATGAACTCCTAACGGAACTAGGTCGTGGACGATAAAATACACAGATGTATCAAAAGTCTGTACACATCTGTATAAACTAACAACTGTGTATCTTGTATAAACTGATAGTTAGCGAGAGTGTACACATGGTATAAACTAACAGCGGTGTATCTGGTATAAATTGATAGTTAGCGAGACTGTAAACATTAAACTAACATCTGTGTATCTTGTAGAAACTGATACTATCGAGACTGTACACATGTGTATACACTAACAACTGTGTATCTTGTATATACGGAAACTAGCAAGATTTTAGGAATTTTAATTATATCGTTTAATAAATGCAATTTACAAAAGACGCAAATACCCTTCTGTCAATTAATTTAAAGGGAAGTTACAACATTATAATTACAATCTTGTCATTGTCTAAAAATCTCTAGATGATATAATCTAATGGCTCAGATTAGTTCACACAGTTCACTCTCAAGCTAGTATTCACTGTAGAACCCTACCCATATATATATATATAATATATATATATATATATATATATCAAATCGAAGACTACAATTTATAAGCATATTAAAATAAATAATTCTATAGATTTCATATAAGACGTGAACCAAATATGTATTTCTACACATAAAACAAAATAGTTAACGTGGGATAACTCACTTGATAGAGTCTTATACTTTTTAAAAGAGAGGTTTGAGATTCAATTTTGAATAAAGGTGAAAATTTAGAATATTAGTGATAGTAGAGCAAAGAAGATCATTCAACAAGCCAAAGTAATAAATAAAAACATTATCATATTGATATCGATGTTTGTAAGGTTAGCTTTAGTTTCTTTTATAAACATATGCAGAATCACTAAAACTTTTTTTATATGTACATGTGTATATTGCTAAAAAATACGAGGGAAACAGAGAGAAGTTAATTAATTTAACGGAGATAACCGCTTTAACTTTTTGTAATCATATACTTTTATTTTAGTTTTGAGCTTTTGGTATTGAAAATAAAAGCATGGTTGAGATTGATTATTGAACTTTGCCATATTTTAGAGTTCTATTTTCCGTCCTACTTGTGAATAATAAGTTGAAAATAAAATTATATGATCCCGTCTTCCAGTTGAATTACTACCAATAATAAAGTGTGTCCTTTTGATATATATAATTTCACTAGTTCACGTAAAACAAACGCATGATTTAGTTAAGGTTTTAGCATGATGCATGCATTTGGCCGTAATGACTAATATGTAAATCTTTCTTAGGTATTAAAAAAGACATGAAATACATAATCATAACTGTTGCGAATTTTAAATATTACGTTTTGATTCTAATTCGCATACAATAATTTATATATAACCATACTCGCACATTCATGCAACTAACATCGTTCCACTTTATTGTATAATATTCATGCCTCTAAAATATTAAGCATCTTCGAACTTAAATCAGAAACGGGTGATTAGAAAAAGAATATACCTCGATATAATTTTAATAATATATATTCAGTACTATGTTTAATATTTGTTTGGTGCATTATTAGTCCTTGTTTAATTTTACAGTACGATGCAGAGATGCGTATCTACATTTGGATTATGATACAATGTTTGTAGTCGGCTAACGTTGATTTACACATTTAAATACGTAAACATGTGTATTAAAATAATTTAATTGAGTTCCACTAGAAACGAAGTTAGCTTTCTATTTCTCAGAAATGATCTAACTGTACTTTAAAATTTTATTATTTATACTTTCTTTTTCATTTTAAATAAATCCTTTTATACATCCATGTATTTGTTTTGTTTATCTTTCAATTCAACCATTAATTTTCTTATATCTGAACTACGTCTAATATAAAGTTAGTAATAAAATACAAATAAACTACAATTAATTTATCCTCACTAGCTTAAGACCGGTTTCGCTATATTTGATTTTCACCAACCTTCAAGATATGTTATGAGATGGTTAATCATATCCTACATTATATTATCTATCTATCACTTTCTCTTCTCTTTTTTTATATAAACGTGCGTACACGACACTTATTGTTGTAAAACAGTGGTGGACATAGGTGGGCATAGGGGCGTAACCAGTGTTTCAGCAGCTGTAGCACAGGCTACGGCTCAAGTTCATATTCGTAGTGTATATTTTTCGATTTTATATAAATGATACCTCTAAAATGATATAAGGATACCCCTAACCAATCCAAACCTATAGAATAAGGGAGCCCGATTGAAATGGTAGCCCAATTGCCCAAATTAATAATAATATTATTGTCACACCCCGACCCGCAGCGGAAAAAGGTATCGGGGCATGATTGGGTTTTCATCAAAGCTCATGACATTTATTATAATGTTTCATATTTATTATTACAATTTAAAGGAGAATCATTACAATCAATCATACTAGTACAACATGTTCTATACATTTTTCAAGACTTCATTATTTTTCTTCTAAGGTAATTTCCTATGTGTTCCTTGCTTCAACCTGTCCACCTGTATCATGTGTAAAAATGGTTTTTGGGTCAACAAAAAGTTGGCGAGTGAATCCTATGAAAACATTTAAACGTGTTTATTGAATCAATTATAAAATAAAGTGCATAACCACATATGAGTAAATGTAGATGTAAATTTATTCACAAAACACATAATATTAAATATTGCACACACATACAACAGATGATTGTTTTGAGGCACGCGTTGTTCAACTCGTCTCCCACGAGGAACTGATGGGCCTAATGAATGAGTTTTGAGGCAGCATTGTTCAACGAACTGATGGGCCTAATGAATGTTTTTGAGGCACGCGTTGTTCAACTCGTCTCCCACGAGGAACTGATGGGCCTAATAAATAATTTGCATACAACTTGACAATATGTAATACATCACAACAAACAATATTTACATTCTAAGTTTAGATCATATAATGGTATAGCACGAGTTTGAATAAGCGAATTAATTTAAGCGACACATGATACACCACAAAACATGAATAAAAAAGGGGAATTTGTAAGAATTCACTCACAGTGGTTGCGTTTTCTTGGATTGATGATGAATGCACACGAATTTGGATTTAACCACGAGATAAACTAACCTAAATAATAACATAATGGTTCGGTAAATAAATGAATTTTATTTGAGATTAATAATTTAATTCATAACCTTAATAGGATTTCTAGATTTATTTTTGTGAGTTTAAGGACATTTTCTAACTTTAAAAATATTATTTTAAGTATTTTTAAATAATTTTCTGATTAAATAAATAAATAATAAAAAATGTTGACCGTTGACTTTGACCGTTGACCGGTCTGATTGTGTTTATTATGTGCGCTGAGTGAGGTTCGAACTCGTGACCTCCCGTACGCGTGCACGCAGCTCTACCAACTGAGCTACGTGTCTAACCCGAAATAAATCTGACTTTAATTATATTTATATATTAATTAGATTAATTCATAAATTAATTTATTTAAAAAGGGTTTTAACTGATCGAACCGGTGTGCAGTATACGTTTCGAACTCGAGACCTTGGTCTTGCAACGCACCCAGCCCTACCAACTGGGCTGGGTGACTAGCCCGTTTATATTATGATTTTTATTTCTCTTATACACTTACTGTCAAGTTCCGAATTTGGGTTTTATAAAAAGGTTTGAATATTGTGTCGAATCGGAACAAGGACAGAGTCGAACCCGGGACCATGATTTAAATATGCACACAGTCCACCACTGGACTGTGTGTCTAACCCGTATAAGTTCCGTTTTCAATTTCCTTTAAACACATTACAAACTTCATCTTCTTCAGTTTATGAAACCAGAGAATCAACTCAACTGTTTAATAAATAATTCTTGTTGAATTGGTTGATTGAGTATACTGATTAACAAAATTAATTTAAACAGAAAGGTTTTAAGGATGTTGTACCGAACAGGTGTGATTTCCGGCGAATTTCCGGTGACTGAAACTTTTCTGGCGACGTGTAACTTGCGACAGAGGATCTACAGGAAGTTTGAGGTGAGTGCGGTGCTTTCTGTCTGAGCTCTAGAAGTCCTATTTTAGAGTAAGGCAAAGAAATGAAATGGGTTCGGTTTTCCGGTGACCTATTCCGGCGAAATTGGAAATCTCCGGCGACGAGTTTCTGAGCACTTCAACTACGAAAAAGTGTGCGGTCTTGAGCGAAAGGATTCCTGGAAGGTTGTGGGGGGGTATTTATAGGGTAGAACAGGAGGAATTTAGTCTGAATTGGGTCTTGATTCGTGGTCAAGGTTTCTCCGGCGGTTACGACTTGGATTGGGGGTCAGATGTCGGTTATAACCGATGTAGACGTCGGTTATAACGTTATAGTCAAAAGGAAAATGGCTAAACTCGCGGATCGCTGGATTTTCCGGTGATTGCGAGTTCAGCCGCGCTGGAAGTCCGGTTTGAATTCGGATTTCATCATAAGATTTATTTGTTTCGATATAATAACAAAGAAGTCAAGTGGCGGAGCAGTAAAGTGTTTGTTTGGTGAATTAGCTGACCCGGGTTCGAAACCCGGCAGCTTGTTATTATTTTTTTTGCACTAATTTTTACTTTTTAATAATTATAGTTTTTAAATTCTAAAATGTTTATTAATTATGTATTGTTTAAAATTAGTTTGAGCTCTAAACATGCAACAAAAATTTTAACTGGATGTTCGGTTAATAAACGAAGCGGGTTTTGGAAACCCGTTTTTTTTACGGATGTTACAGTATCCATACTTTTAGAAATTTCGTCCCGAAATTTAAGTAGTAGTGGTATATTTGACTTGGAGGGAGGATGTTTTAATTAGACAATTACATAATTAGAAGAGGGTGAGAGTTTAAATCTTATTTGAGGCGGTAACGTTCCTAGTAAGGGTTGAATACCCGGCTACAGGAATCGCTTTTTGATGCCTAAAGTGTAAGAATACGGAACATGGATAAACAGAGTTGATTCACTAAGTATGATTTCATGCACAAGAGTTTTGATACGTTTGGAAAGATAAGGTTATACCCTAAAACAAAACTTCTACCACTAAAACCTACATGGAACCTCTCATAACCGCCTGACAATGCCTCTGATCCTTTGGCAAGAATACTTATATATAGGAAGTACCAGCGGCGTATCCACCATATTCTTGTCAAATTTTCATTGGCTTTATCAGTAAGTTATGATTAGTTCTATGTGACTCTAGAACATAAACAAACACAACAACCAAAGCTTGAGTCTTAATTCTGAAAGTATACATGTTTGAATGATGACAGTACCTCTCTCGTTTGTTATGATGAAGAGGTTAGTCTATGTAGAAGTGAGACACAACCCAACTTCTTTGAATGATGAGATTGAAATACATTGAGATGTATGATGACATGAATACTAAATTAGTGAGTATAAAACAAACTTCAACCATGACATTACTAAATCCTACATGGAACTTCTCATAACCGCCTGACAATGCCTCTGATCCTTTGGCATGAATACTTATATATAGGAAGTACCAGCGGCGTATCCACCATATTCTTGTCAAATTTTAATTGGCTTTATCAGTAAGTTATGATTAGTTCTATGTGACTCTAAAACATAAACAAACACAACAACCAAAACTTGAGTCTCAAATCTGAAGGTATACATGATTGAATGATGACGGTACCTCTCTCGTTTGTTATGATGAAGGGGTTAGTCTAGGTAAAAGTGAGACATAACCCAACTTCTTTAAATGATGAGACTGAGATACGTCGTGAGGTATGATGATATGAATGTTAAATCAATGAGTATAAAACAAAACTGACATAGTAATTCGCATTAAGATTCTTGGATAAATTTCCAATTTATAATTGAGATACGTGAAGATTGAGATAACCTAAAGAAAACATAAAAAAACTAAGCGGTTGGAGTTGAATTCTTGATTTTTGGTGAAGAAAACTAGTTGGGTGGTTCGTTTGGGCCGTTATTATCTTCAACAGAATTGGCGTTGATGTTGTAAACTCTTCCTCTTGCTGATGGCCTAGTGATTAGGTTTTCTTGATTTGCTTGGTTAACTGGGTTTGCTTGAGCTTGGGCGTTTATGATGTTAACCAATCGAGGGCACGTGTTTCTAAAGTGGGTAGGGTCTCCACAATTAAAACAAGCTCGAACATATGGGAACATGGGGTATTGGGGTTGTTGATATGTTTGGATCATGTTTTGAGTAGGGGGTGAGGTTTGGTTTGGAGGGGTGCGGCAAACCTTGCTCAAATGACCAAAGCCTCCACAATTCGCACATAGTCGACAAGGTAAGGTAGATGGATGGTGATAAAAACAGGTGTGGCATTGAGGGTGAGGTTCAATGTAAGGTTTCTTATTTGGGTAAGTTGAGTTGGGTGCTACTTGAGTGATTGGGATAGCTTGAAGGGGTACGGCTTGTGAGGCTGGTTGATTGCGTTGGGTGACAGCGAAAATTTGCCCATCTCGTTTTCTCTTAGAAATGGGTTGAGAAGGGGATTCGGTTTGGGTGGAGTTTGAGGTTTCAGTTGATGATTTATCCTTCTTCTTCTCTTCCTTGAAGTCTTTATTCCGTATGCGGTTTTCGGTGAGCTCTGTTGCTAACTCCATGGCTGCTTCCAAAGTTGCAGGTGTGGTACTTATTATAGGGTCTTGAATTTTTGAAGGAAGACCTCGAATGTAGTGCTCGATCAAACGGTAGAGAGGAGTGAACAAGTTGGGGACCATCTGATTCAACTCAAGGAATCTCTTGTTCTATGTGGTGTGGTCGCCTTCTTTTTGTTTCAAAGAATAGAACTCATCTTCCAATTTCTTGATTTCGCTTCTTGGACAAAACCGTCTTGTCATGATTTCCTTCAACCCTTCCCAAGTCAAAGTCATAGCATCTTCAACTCCTCGCTTGGCCTTCTCTGTATTCCACCATGTAAGTGCTATTCCAAGTAAATGACCGGTAGCATATCGCACCTTGCGATCATCGGGGCAATCGCAATTTAGAAAAGTGTTTTCCATTTCCTCAAACCAATGGAGGAGAGCGGTGACACCTTCAGTCCCTTCGTATTTTGGAGGGTCGCAGGATTTGAAATGCTTGAAGGTGCATTTAGTGGTATTTGGGGGAGGGTTGATAACATTTTGATCTTCTTGATTGATTGGGTTGACGGGATTAGCGGTAAGGGCTTGTTGAACTTGAACTACGATGTTGGGTATTACGGCAGCCATTTGTTGAGCGATTTGGGCAGCCATGCGCTCGCGGGCTTTTCCTGCTCTCATTTTCCTACGAGCTAGACTAGAAGACATCTACAAGGAATACGTATCAAGAGTATGAGTTGGACGTTTTGGGGGTCATGTGTCGTATTTAGGAATGAACATTCATAAAATAAATATAGAATAATAAATCTACTACATCCATAGGATGTCTTGGGCTTTGCTCGTAGTTGGGCCTTGCATGCCGCCATACTTCACCTTCGTAATCATGTGGGCCCCATGATTACCGGGTCTTTCATATGGTTCGCATGTGTTAGCCTGGTAACATACACTAAAACCCGGAGAAAATCGAGAAATATGTATGTAACGTATGATATTCGGAATGTATCCAGGTGTGGACACGGTGACACCTCAAAGTGGGGTTAGTTCGAACGACGTTTGGTGTGGCATGCTTTGGCCTAATAGGTCCTTCGTACTCTCATCGTAGTCCCCAGGTAGGCAAACTGGTCCGTTATATTGGATTTATACGAATGCCAACCTAGACAGGACGTTCCGACTACCGGTACTTGTACCCTTACAGTTACTACATGCCCGTCGTAGAACTCACTTTGAAGAGATTGAAAAACGAAAAATGCGAGAAAATCTTGAATAAAGAAATATGAGGATGACTTGAATATGTGAACATTGAAAGATGCGTGATGAATGTATATGTAAGTATGTTATGTTTGACTATAAGTATAACTCATTAAGTATCACACAAAATGATAGTGGGTGTTTGCATGCATTTGTGTATATAATAAATACGAAACAAATAAACATCATGAGTTTGCATGTAACCACATAAACAATTAAAATCTAATCAACTATAGTATAGGCTCTAAGGGTCTAATAACATATCCTATATCCCTATAGTCAAAAGCTCTTATACCAATCTGTCACACCCCGACCCGCAGCGGAAAAAGGTGATCGGGGCATGATTGGGTTTTCATCAAAGCTCATGACATTTATAATAATGTTTCATATTTATTATTACAATTTAAAGGAGAATCATTACAATCAATCATACTAGTACAACATGTTCTATACATTTTTCAAGACTTCATTATTTTTCTTCTAAGGTAATTTCCTATGTGTTCCTTGCTTCAATCTGTCCACCTGTATCATGTGTAAAAATGGTTTTTTGTGTAACATCCGTCAAAAACGGATTTTACCAAACCCGCTCCGTTTATTAACCGAACAGTCAGTTAAAAATTTCGTTGCGAATTAAATGCCTAAAATAATTTTAAACGATACATAATCAATTATTATATGGGATTATATAATTAGTTTTTGAAAAACTGTCAAAAATAAGAAAATAAAAATGTTTTGTTCCTGCCGGGTTTCGAACCCGGGTCAGTACCGGTCAGCAAAGTCTTAGCACTCAACACATAAACCACTACGCCACTGATGTTCTCTGTTAATTATTAAGATCATTAAATTCATATCATGACTTTCCGAATTCAAAACCGGCGCCCAAATGCAACCGTCGGAAATCCCGGCGATCTCGCCAATAATTTAACGAATCCTTCCGTTATAACGTAAACTTTAAACCTATATCGGTTATAACTGACGTCTGAGTTCGCGAAACCATCTATAACCGCCGGAGAAATTCAACCAACGAATCAAGTTGAAAATCAGACCAAGTTCATCGATAATTTGCCCTATGAATACCCCCTCGAACCTCTGCAAACCTTTTCGCTCAAAACCGCACCCTTTCTCGGCGAAAACTCACTCGCCGGAAATCACCTTCAAATCGCCGGAAAACCGGGTTCCTCATTTCTGAGCCTTACTGAACCCCCTAAGCTTATACCGAAGTCACCCATACCTTTTTCAAACTTTCTGAAGACTCGCTGCTGCAAGACACACGTCGCCGGAAGTGATTGCTGTCGCCGGAGTTACGCCGAAGAAACAGAGGAATCCAGTCGGTATACCTCACGCCTATTTCTTCATTCTTTTTTATTTAATATCACTTGTATATAATCATCAGACACTAAATAAACCGATTTAATCATCGAACCAGTCGAATGTCCGATTCTGGTTAAAACTCAACGAAGAAGACGAAGTCACGGAACATATAAGTATAATTTAAATCAAGAAATAACTCGGCTTAGACACACAGTCCAGCGGTGGACTGTGTGCACATTAAACACACTAACGTCTCGAGTTCGAATCTTGTTCCACACACGCTGCCTTAATAAAAACGTTTTTTTTGTTGTTAACCGAACCGGAGTCACGCTGTTATATGTTAAGTATATTAATAATCGGAATAATAACCAAGTTAGACACACAGTCCAGTGGTGGACTGTGTGTATGTTTAATCAAAGCGCACGAGTTCAAGTCCGGTCTTCTACATCGACCCGGACAACTATTCAAACTTTTTAATATGGCAGAAATAAAAATAATTAGTTTGTGTTTAAGTATAATAAAATCAGTTAAGTTAACAAGTTGGACACACAGTCCAGCGGTGGACTGTGTGTTAGTATAAGCCACAGGTCCCGGGTTTGAGACCTGTGGAGCGCACCGAGTCTTGGGTTAAATCGTTTTTAGAAAATAAATGATTTTCTGTTTAACATAATTAATATATAAATATAATTAAAAACAGAAATATTTCGGATTAGACACGTAGCTCAGTTGGTAGAGCTGCGTGCACGCGTACGGGAGGTCTCGGGTTCGAGCCTCACCCAGCGCACACAATAATACATACGAACCGGTCAACAGTCACTGTTACAGTCAAAGTCAAAGTCAACGGTCAAAAAAAGTCAACTTTTTTTATTATTTTTATTTATTTATTTTAATTAAAAATCAATAAAAAATACTTAAAAATAACATTTTTAAGGTTAGAAAATAGCCTTAAACTCACAAAAATGCACCCAACAATCCTACTAAAATAGATTAATAAAATCCGTTTACTTACCGAACCATAATGATATTTATCTAGGTTAATTTCACTCGTGGTTAAAACCACTTCGTGTGCATTCAACATCATCAACCGAACGCACCCACTGTGAGTGAATCTTACAACTCCCCCTTTTTAATTACACGTTTTGGGGTGTGTCATGTGTCACAAATTAATTAACTCATTTATTTAAACTTGTGTCATACCATATCGTGATCTAAACATAGATTGTTTATATTGTTGTGATTACTTATTTCATTTTGTCAAATTATATGAAATTCATTCATTAAGCCCATCAGTTCCTCGTGGGAGACGAGTTGAACAACGCGTGCCTCAAAACCAATCCATTATTGTTCATGTGTGTATCATTGAGTTTATATTGTTTGTAGTTGTGTCATTCATATTATCATGTTTATGCAATTCATTCATTAGGCCCATCAGTTCCTCGTGAGAGACGAGTAGAGCAACGCGTGCCTCTAAATGTTCCATTATTGTTCATGTGTGTTTTATTTAATATTTAATTATTGTTGAATAAGTTTACATCTATTTTTACTCATGTTTGGTTGTGCACTTATTTCATAATCAATTAAATAAACTTGTTCAAATGTTTTCCATAGGATTCACTCGCCAACTTTATGTTGATCCAAAAACCCTTTTACACATGATACAGGTGAACAGGTTGAAGCAAGGAAAACATAGGAATTGCCTTAGAAGAGAATAAAGAAGCTTAGATTGATAGTTAGAACATGTTGTAATATTTATTGTAAATTTCCATTAAATTGTATTAAATGAATATGAAACGCATAATAAAAGTCATGAGCTTTGATGATAACCCAATCATGCCCCGATCACCTTTTCCGCTGCGGGTTCGGGTGTGACAGATTGGTATCAGAGCCATGACTATAGGGATATAGGATAGGTTATTAGACCCTTAGAGCCTATACTATAGTCTGCCTAAATTTTATTTGATTAGGTGGTTACATACAAACTTGTGATATTTATTTGTTTCATATTTGTTTACATTTACAGTCAAACATACATGCTTATATACATATTCATTATACATATATCGATGTTCATGTATTCAATTTATTTTCATACTCTCATTATTCAAAGATTTTGTTGCAATTTTAAAATCTCATCAAAGTAAGTTCTGCGACGGGCATGTAGTAACTGGAAGGGTACAAGTACCGGTAGTCGGAACGTCCTGTCTAGGTTGGCATTCGTATAAATCCAATATAACGGACCAGTTTGCCTACCTGGGGACTAACGATGAGAGTACGAAGGACCTATTAGGGCAAAGCATGCCACACCAAACGTCGTTCGAACTAACCTACTTTGAGGTGTCACCGTGTCTACACCTGGACACATTCCGAATATCACACGTTGTATACATATTTCTCGATTTTCTCCGGGTTTTAGTGTACGCAACCTGGCAAACCGTGCGAACCATATGAAAAACCGGTATTCATGGGGGCCCACATGATTACAAAGGTAAAGTATGGCGGCATGTAGGGCCTAATGGCGAGCAAAGCCCAAGACATCCTATGGATATAGTAGATTTATTTTTCTATAATTATTTTATGAATGTTCATTCCTGAATGCGACCCATGAACCCAAAAGCATCCAACTCATACTCTTGACATGTATTCCTTGTAGATGTCTTCTAACCTCGCCCGTAGGAAGATGAGAGCAGGAAAAGCCCGTGAGCGCATGGCTGCCCTAATCGCTCAACAAATGGCTGCCGTAATACCCAACATTGTAATCCAAGTTCAACAAGCACTTGCCGCTAATCCTGTCAATCAAGCAAACCAAAACGTTATCAACTTTTCCCCAAATACCACTAAATGCACCTACAAGCATTTCAAATCATGCGACCCTCCAAAATACAAAGGGACTGAAGGCGTCACCGCTCTCTTCCATTGGTTTGAAGAGATGGAGAACACCTTTCTAAATTGCGATTGCCCCGATGATCGCAAAGTGCGTTATGCTACTGGTCGTTTATATGGAATAGCACTTACTTGGTGGAATACAGAGAAGGCCAAACGAGGTGTGGAAGATGCTATGACCTTAACTTGGAACGAATTGAAGGAAATCATGACCAGACGATTTTGCCCAAGGAGCGAAATCAAGAAATTAGAAGATGAATTTTATTCGTTGAAGCAAAAGGAAGGAGACCACACCACATACAACAAAAGATTCCTCGAATTACATCAAATGGTTCCCAACATGTTCACTCCCCTCTACCGTTTGATCGAGCACTACATTCGTGGTCTTCCGTCAAAGATTCAAGACCCTGTAATAAGTACCAAGCCTGCAACTTTGGAAGCAGCAATGGAGTTAGCAACAGAGCTCACCGAGAATCGAATCCGAAACAAAGACTTCAAGGAGGAGAAGAAGAAGGATAAAGAACCGATTGAAACCTTCGACTCCACCCAAACCGAATCCCCTTCTCAACCCAATTCTAAGAGAAAAAGAGACGGGCAACTTTTCGCTGCTACCCAACGTAATCAACCAGTTTTACAAGCCATACAAATCCAAGCTATCCCAATCACTCAAGTGTCACCCAACTCAACCTACCCAAATAGAAACCATATCTTGGACCTCACCCTCAATGCAACAACTGTCTTTATCACCATCCCCTTACCTTACCTTGTCGACTATGTGCAACTTGTGGACGCTATGGTCATTTGAGCAAGGTTTGCCGCACCTTTCAAAACCAAACCTCTTCCCCTACTCAAAACATGGCCCAAACCTATCAACAACCCCATTACCCCGTGTTCCCATATGTTCGAGCTTGTTTCAATTGTGGCGACTCTACCCACTTTAGAAACACATGCCCTCAATTGGTTAACGTCATCAACGCTCAAGCCCAATCAAACCCAGATAACCAAGTAAACCAAGAAAACCCAACCACTAGGCCACCAGCAAGAGGAAGAGTCTTCAACATCAATGCCAATCCGGTCGAAGATAATGACGGCCCAAGCGAAGATACTCAACTAGTCCTCTTCACCGAAGATCCAGATTCAACTCCTATCGTTTAGTTTTATGTTTTTCTTTATCACATAGAACCAAACATAACTTAAGGATAAAGCCAATGAAACTTTGACGAGAATACGGTGGATACGCCGCTGGTACTTCCTATATATAAGTATTCTTGTTAAAGGATCAGAAGTATTATCTGGCGGTTATGAGAGGTTCCATGTGTAGACTGTTAGAGTAATTATTGTTTATTATTTTCAGTATATGCAATTGCCGAGGCCGCCTGCTCCCCATTTATGAGCGTTGAGCCTGTTCCCCATTTTATTATGCGGTTGAACCTGGCGTGCCCGCATACGATCGGCTCCGTTTGATTGAGCCTTGATCGCACAGTTCATTTTACATTTTCATTACATGCAATACGATCGGCTCCGTTTGATTGAGCCTTGATCGCACAGACATTTTCATTATCAGTATTTTGTGGTTGTTGTGTTTGTAGTAGAGTCGCGTAGAACTAACCATAACTTGCGGATAAAGTCAATGAGAATTTGACAAGAATATGGTGGATACGCCGCTGGTACTTCCTATATATAAGTATTCTTGTCAAAGGATCAGAGGCATTATCAGGCGGTTATGAGAGGTTCCATGCATAGGCTGTTTGTGTGATTGTTGTTTAGATTAAGTTATTCATTTTCAGTACATGCAATACGCTCGGCTCCGTTTGATTGAGCCTTGAGTGCACAGACATTTTCATTTTCAATACGATCGGCTCCGTTTGATTGAGCCTTGATCGTACAGACATTTACATTATCAGTATCTTGTGGTTGTTGTGTTTGTTGTAGAGTCGCATATAACTAATCATAACTTGCGGATAAAGTCAATGAGAATTTGACAAGAATATGGTGGATACGCTGCTGGTACTTCCTATATATAAGTATTCTTGTCAAATGATCGGAGGCATTATCAGGCGGTTATGAGAGGTTCCATGCATAGGCTGTTTGTGTGATTGTTGTTTAGATTAAGTTATTCATTTTCAGTACATGCAATACGCTCGGCTCCGTTTGATTGAGCCTTGAGCGCACAGACAATTTCATTTTTAGTACATGCAATACGATCGGCTCCGTTTGATTGAGCCTTGATCGCACAGACATTTTTTATTTCAGTATTTTATGTTTGTTGTATTGGTTGTAGAGTTATATAGGACTAATCATAATTCACTGATAAAACCAATGAAAATTTGACAAGAATATGGTGGATACGCCGCTGGTACTTCCTATATATAAGTATTCTTGTCAAAGGATCAAGAGCATTGTTAGATGGTTATGAGAAGTTCTATGTAGGATTTAGTAGTTCCTTGGTAACTAATCATAACTTGCGGATAAAACCAATGAAAACTTGGCAAGAATATGGTGGATACGCCGCTGGTACTTCCTATATATAAGTATTCTTGCCAAAGGATCAGAGGCATTATCAGGCGGTTATGAGAAGTTCCATGTAGGATTTAGTATTGCCTTGGTTGAAAATTGTGTTACATTTATATCATCTTGCTATTTAAAGAACTTGGATTGTGATCCATTTCTACATAAACTAACCTCTCCATCATAACAAACGAGAGAGGAACTGCCACCATTCAAACATATATGCTATCAGAATATGGATTCAAATGTTAGCTGTTGTGTTTATTTATGTTCAAATATTAGCTGTTGTGTTTTATTTATGTTCTATGTAGGCTATAGTATTAGAAGTTTTGCCTTAGGATATAACAATACCCTTCCAAACATATCCAAACTCTTATGCATGATATCATAGTTAGCGAAACAATTCTGCTTATCAATACTTTTACAGTAGGCAACAAAAAGCGATTCCTGTAATAGGGTACTTAACCCTTACAAGGGACGCTACCGCCTCAAACAAAAAAATTAAAAACTCTTACTTTTTCTAAGTATGTAACTGTCAAAACTAAACACCATCATTCTTTTAGTCAAATATATCACTATTTAAATTTCGGGACGAAATTTCTAAAAAGCAGGGGATATTGTAACATCCGTCAAAAACGGATTTTACCAAACCCGCTCCGTTTATTAACCGAACAGTCAGTTAAAAATTTCGTTGCGAATTAAATGCCTAAAATAATTTTAAACGATACATAATCAATTATTATATGGGATTATATAATTAGTTTTTGAAAAACTGTCAAAAATAAGAAAATAAAAATGTTTTGTTCCTGCCGGGTTTCGAACCCGGGTCAGTACCGGTCAGCAAAGTCTTAGCACTCAACACATAAACCACTGCGCCACTGATGTTCTCTGTTAATTATTAAGATCATTAAATTCATATCATGACTTTCCGAATTCAAAACCGGCGCCCAAATGCAACCGTCGGAAATCCTGGCGATCTCGCCAATAATTTAACGAATCCTTCCGTTATAACGTAAACTTTAAACCTATATCGGTTATAACTGACGTCTGAGTCCGCGACACCATCTATAACCGCCGGAGAAATTCAAACCAACGAATCAAGTTGAAAATCAGACCAAGTTCATCGATAATTTGCCGTATAAATACCCCCTCGAACCTCTGCAAACCTTTTCGCTCAAAACCTCACCCTTTCTCGGCGAAAACTCACTCGCCGGAAATCACCTGCAAATCGCCGGAAAACCGGGTTCCTCATTTCTGAGCCTTACTGAACCCCCTAAGCTTATACCAAAGTCACCCATACCTTTTTCAAACTTTCTGAAGACTCGCTGCTGCAAGACACACGTCGCCGGAAGTGATTGCTGTCGCCGGAGTTACGCCGAAGAAACAGAGGAATCCAATCGGTATACCTCACGCCTATTTCTTCATTCTTTTTTATTTAATATCACTTGTATATAATCATCAGACACTAAATAAACCGATTTAATCATCGAACCAGTCGAATGTCCGATTCTGGTTAAAACTCAACGAAGAAGACGAAGTCACGGAACATATAAGTATAATTTAAATCAAGAAATAACTCGGGTTAGAGACACAGTCCAGCGGTGGACTGTGTGCACATTAAACACACTAACGTCTCGAGTTCGAATCTTGTTCCACACACGCTGCCTTAATAAAAACGTTTTTTTTGTTGTTAACCGAACCGGAGTCACGCTGTTATATGTTAAGTATATTAATAATCGGAATAATAACCAAGTTAGACACACAGTCCAGTGGTGGACTGTGTGTATGTTTAATCAAAGCGCACGAGTTCAAGTCCGGTCTTCTACATCGACCCGGACAACTATTCAAACTTTTTAATATGGCAGAAATAAAAATAATTAGTTTGTGTTTAAGTATAATAAAAATCAGTAAAGTTAACAAGTTGGACACACAGCCAGCGGTGAACTGTGTGGTAGTATAAGCCACAGGTCCCGGGTTCGAGACCTGTGGAGTGCACCGAGTCTTGGGTTAAATCGTTTTTAGAAAATCAAGGATTTTCTGTTTAACATAATTAATATATAAATATAATTAAAAACAGAAATATTTCGGATTAGACACGTAGCTCAGTTGGTAGAGCTGCGTGCACGCGTACGGGAGGTCTCGGGTTCGAGCCTCACCTAGCGCACACAATAATACATACGAACCGGTCAACTGTCACTGTTACAGTCAAAGTCAAAGTCAACGGTCAAAAAAAGTCAACTTTTTTTTTATTATTTTTATTTATTTATTTTAATTAAAAATCAATTAAAAATACTTAAAAATAACATTTTTAAGGTTAGAAAATAGCCTTAAACTCACAAAAATGCACCCAACAATCCTACTAAAATAGATTAATAAAATCCGTTTACTTACCGAACCATAATGATATTTATCTAGGTTAATTTCACTCGTGGTTAAAACCACTTCGTGTGCATTCAACATCATCAACCGAACGCACCCACTGTGAGTGAATCTTACAACTCCCCCTTTTTAATTACACGTTTTGGGGTGTGTCATGTGTCACAAATTAATTAACTCATTTATTTAAACTTGTGCCATACCATATCGTGATCTAAACATAGATTGTTTATATTGTTGTGATTACTTATTTCATTTTGTCAAATTATATGAAATTCATTCATTAAGCCCATCAGTTCCTCGTGGGAGACGAGTTGAACAACGCGTGCCTCAAAACCAATCCATTATTGTTCATGTGTGTATCATTGAGTTTATATTGTTTGTAGTTGTGTCATTCATATTATCATGTTTATGCAATTCATTCATTAGGCCCATCAGTTCCTCGTGAGAGACGAGTAGAGCAACGCGTGCCTCTAAATGTTCCATTATTGTTCATGTGTGTTTTATTTAATATTTAATTATTGTTGAATAAGTTTACATCTATTTTTACTCATGTTTGGTTGTGCACTTATTTCATAATCAATTAAATAAACTTGTTCAAATGTTTTCCATAGGATTCACTCGCCAACTTTATGTTGATCCAAAAACCCTTTTACACATGATACAGGTGAACAGGTTGAAGCAAGGAAAACATAGGAAATGCCTTAGAAGAGAATAAAGAAGCTTAGATTGATAGTTAGAACATGTTGTAATATTTATTGTAAATTTCCATTAAATTGTATTAAATGAATATGAAACGCATAATAAATGTCATGAGCTTTGATGATAACCCAATCATGCCCCGATCACCTTTTCCGCTGCGGGTCGGGGTGTGACATTTTGGGTCAACAAAAAGTTGGCGAGTGAATCCTATGAAAACATTTAAACGTGTTTATTGAATCAATTATAAAATAAAGTGCATAACCACATATGAGTAAATGTAGATGTAAATTTATTCACCAAACACATAATATTAAATATTGCACACACATACAACAAATGATTGTTTTGAGGCACGCGTTGTTCAACTCGTCTCCCACGAGGAACTGATGGGCCTAATGAATGAGTTTTGAGGCACGCGTTGTTCAACGAACTTATGGGCCTAATGAATGTTTTTGAGGCACGCGTTGTTCAACTCGTCTCCCACGAGGAACTGATGGGCCTAATAAATAATTTGCATACAACTTGACAATATGTAATACATCACAACAAACAATATTTACATTCTAAGTTTAGATCATATAATGGTATAGCACGAGTTTGAATAAGCGAATTAATTTAAGCGACACATGATACACCCCAAAACATGAATAACAAGGGGAAATTCACTCACAGTGGTTGCGTTTTCTTGGATTGATGATGAATGCGCACGAATTTGGATTTAACCACGAGAGAAACTAACCTAAATAATAACATAATGGTTCGGTAAATAAATGGATTTTATTTGAGATTAATAATTTTAATTCATAACCTTAATAGGATTTCTAGATTTATTTTTGTGAGTTTAAGGACATTTTCTAACTTTAAAAATATTATTTTTAAGTATTTTTAAATAATTTTTTGATTAAATAAATAAATAAAAAAAATGTTGACCGTTGACTTTGACCGTTGACCGGTCTGATTGTGTTTATTATGTGCGCTGAGTGAGGTTCGAACTCGTGACCTCCCGTACGCGTGCACGCAGCTCTACCAACTGAGCTACGTGTCTAACCCGAAATAAATCTGATTTTAATTATATTGTGCAGTATACGTTTCGAACTCGAGACCTTGGTCTTGCAACGCACATAGCCCTACCAACTGGGCTGGGTGACTAACCCCTTTATATTATGATTTTTATTTCTCTTATACACTTACTGTCAAGTTCCGAATTTGGGTTTTATAAAAAGGTTTGAATATTGTGTCGAATCGGAACAAGGACAGAGTCGAACCCGGGACCATGATTTAAATATGCACACAGTCCACCACTGGACTGTGTGTCTAACCCGGTATAAGTTCCGTTTTCAATTTCCTTTAAACACATTACAAACTTCATCTTCTTCAGTTTATGAAACAAGAGAATCAACTCAACTGTTTAATCAATAATTCTTGTTAAATTAGTTGATTGAGTATACTGATTAACGAAATTAATTTAAACAGAAAGGTTTTAAGGATGTTGTACCGAACAGGTGTGATTTCCGGCGAATTTCCGGTGACTGAAACTTTTCCGGCGACGTGTAACTTGCGACAGAGGATCTACAGGAAGTTTGAGGTGAGTGCGGTGATTTTTGTCTGAGCTCTAGAAGTCCTATTTTAGAGTAAGGCAAAGAAATGGGTTCGGTTTTTCCGGTGACCTATTCCGGCGAAATTGGAAATCTCCGGCGACGAGTTTCTGAGCACTTCAACTACGAAAAAGTGTGCGGTCTTGAGCGAAAGGATTCCTGGAAGGTTGTGGGGGGTATTTATAGGGTAGAACAGGATGAATTTAGTCTGAATTGGGTATTGATTCGTGGTCAAGGTTTCTCCGGCGGTTGCGACTTGGATTGGGGGTCAGACGTCGGTTATAACCGATGTAGACGTCGGTTATAACGTTATAGTCAAAAAGAAAATGGCTAAACTCGCGGATCGCCGGATTTTCCGGTGATTGCGAGTTCAGCCGCGCTGGAAGTCCGGTTTGAATTCCGATTTCATCATAAGATTTATTTGTTTCGATATAATAACAAAGAAGTCAAGTGGCGAAGCAGTAAAGTGTTTGTTTGGTGAATTAGCTGACCCGGGTTCGAAACCCGGCAGCTTGTTATTATTTTTTTTTTGCACTAATTTTTACTTTTTAATAATTATAGTTTTTAAATTCTAAAATGTTTATTAATTATGTATTGTTTAAAATTAGTTTGAGCTCTAAACATGCAACAAAAATTTTAACTGGATGTTCGGTTAATAAACGAAGCGGGTTTTGGAAACCCGTTTTTTTTGACGGATGTTACAATTATTGATATCAGGGGCGGTGCAAGTGTATTTGAAGCGGTGAGCTACCCCTCAACCCCGTCTCCGTACCGATTCGTAGTGTAAAAAATATAAAAAATTTCCGTTTTATACAAAGGATACTTGTGGTCCACCAAAAACTAAATTGGGATGCCCCTGAATTTTTGGGCTAGCTGCGCCTCTGGGTGGGTGGGTGCACCTCTTAAAAAATAAAAGTTTAGTGTATTCTATAGAGCACAATCCTGATCATACACCTGAAAATTTGGTTAAATTTCTCGTTTGCACCCTTAGAATATAATTTTTGAATACGCCACTGTTTCAGAAACAATTTTTATTAATTTATAATAACATTTGAATTTCGGAAGTATATAACTACCAACATAACTCCTTCAAAAAAATTTATTTTATGAAAGAATTATAACATCTTAAGGCAAATCTCAGATTATTTGTTTCCACATAATAGATATTGCACCATAAAAAAATGTTTCACTTCAAAGATCAACAACGCTTTTTTAGCAAATTGGTTGTGTATAAAATGATAAAACTCAACAATTAGGCTTCTTGAGTGGAAGCATCCAACTATAGGTGACATTCCGAGAAGTGTCATCCAATAACAAAAATCAAATCTGTAAGTTTTTTAACGGGCAAAATGGACAATAATAATTGTTACAAAAGACCAGATATCACAAGATATCCTGCAATCATATTTTTTTTTCTTAGCTATAGTTGTTATATGGCGCAATTTCTTAAAATTATAATTATCAGGTAATAAATAATATATTTAGATTATAACTACCAACACTAAACATGAACTTTAGTGTGTTCCTATTTATGACATTTAGCCAATTGGCTTTATGCACGATGTCATGTTTAGTATAAAAAATGCATCGACCAACAACGGCTTGCTGATCCATCTAAGGACATAATGTTGCCTTTACAGAAACTTATTTTATCTCTAAAATAAAGTATAATTATTAGTTTCAGTTATCGCTTATCATAAAATAAATCGAGTATCTTCTTAAAATCTATGCTTATTTTACATGATTATTTGCTCCTTTAGTTATCACCAAAGGACGTATTGGCATTATTATCACTTGAACAGATTATTGTGTAATAATCGAGACAGAACATAGCGGTGTAATTTGAACATTAAATATGTCGAGGATACTTGGTCGCAAATGTTTCACGTGAATGGATACACCACACCAAAAGTGGACTGTATTAAATAAATTAAATTCTAATTATTTATCAACTTATACCATTTGACTTGATAATATAATTTGGTTTTTTTAATGTTAGGAGAAAGTGTTTAGACCTATTAAAATGTAAGTTGTGAGCCGTTGTTTTCATGAACTCTAATTAATAACTTTAATTAGAGACATAGAATTATTTTATATCTTAACCAAATATTAGAGACACAGAGTTATTATTATATCTTAACCCAAAAAAGTCAAGTCCCTTATGTCATTCTTAATCAAAAAGCATATAATCATGGGTTCAAACTTCAAGTCTTAAATAAAATTTAAATTTGAGAATACTTTATAGAAAAAACTTAAGCATACAATCATCCAAACAATTATAAAAAACGAAATAGTAATTTATAGTTGAAGTAGTTAAGTAAATATTTTTATTGTTTTCTTCTAAGAGATCTTTTTCAGTTTACCAAATGGTCGCATTATTTATTTTTTTCTTGTGTCATTTGGGATATTGATGCAGTATTTTATGTAATTTGGAAATATACTTTGGTGCGGACGCTAACATCACTTTTCATTATCGAAATAAAATTCTGTACATGTATTAAGAGTTCTCTTTTAATTGTATAAGCATTTTTAAGAAAAGTTTTAGTTAATTGAATTCACTACAAACCCCCATTAATAAGCTATAGCTTTTGTCACATTTCAATGAATTTTTGAGTTGATCCATTTAATTTGAGTAAATTGCACAAAACATCCTTTATGTTTCCTCAAACTTGCAGGTTTCAGGCTTAATGTTTAAAAGTTGCTAAAAACAGCCTTTAAGTTTATATTTGTTGCTGGTTCAATCCTTTACAGCTAACCACGTTATTTTCTTCAGTTAAGTTCCCTCACATGCATAACATGTGAGGGTATATTCGTCATTTCAGCTGATCTTCACCACATCAATTATAAGAAAAAAGAATATATCAGGTTTAACCTATTTAAAAAAAAAATTCTAACACAGGTACTAATGTGCAATAAAACCAAACTTTTAAAAACCAAACACCCTCTTTTCCGGTCTTCTTTTCGTCATTTCAGCTGATCTTCCACCCACATCAATTATAAGAAAAAAGAATATATCAGGTTTAACCTATTTAAAAAAAAAAATTCTAACCACAGGTACTAATGTGCAATAAAACCAAACTTTTAAAAACCAAACACCCTCTTTTCCGGTCTTCTTCTCCGGCGACTTCGCCGGATTCCGGCGAACCCGAAATTAAGATAAGAATCTTGTTAAGCTAGCCCACTAAGCTGTAAAGATTAACACAGATTTTGATCATGCCAATCAAACTCTTCAGGATTATCATCAGTTGGAAGAATCGGCGCCTTATTCGCATCAGAAGGAAACGACAAACGACTCTTCAACCCTAGATACCTCTCACGGAACTCCGATGCCGTCAAATCAGAGAACTTCGTAACACCGTGTTCAGTAGTCGGATCCAACAACTGGTGACGCTTAGGACGCCGCAAGTTAGACTTAAACACTATCAAACGGTAATCGTGCTCCTCTGTAGTCGCGTACGTTTTACCAAACTTTGTTTAAACTAGGTTAAAACTTAAATATTCTTTTTCTTATAATTGAAGTGGGTGAAAGATCAACCAAAATGACGAATATACCCTCACATGTTATGTATGTGAGGGAACTTAACTGAAGAAAATAACGTGGTTAGCTGTAAAGGATTGAACCCGCAACAAATATAAACTTAAAGGCTGTTTTTAGCAACTTTTAAACATTAAGGCTGAAACTTGCAAGTTTGAGGAAACATAAAGGATGTTTTGTGTAATTTACTCTTTAAATTTTTGTATATTAGACAGAAATCATAAATATTTTTAAACTTTATAAAATTATTGAATTTATTAGTTTGATTGAACCCTTTTAAGTATTCAATTTAAAATATCCAGTCTATTTCTAGAATATTTTATAGTTAATTTTGTTCATCGGGTCATGATATACAAGTATCAGGATTCAGGAGTAGTCAATAGTAGAAGTCAGGAGTTTCACTCGGGAATTGAGGCCTTCCGGATATAGAAATATTTTAACATATTCATGTTCTATTTCTTTTTGAAGATATATCGTGAACAGTGATTTATTGATTAAAATATACCCCATTTATGTTTTCAGCGGTAGACCAATATGTGTCTAGAGTCGTAAGCAAGAGGGTTGAATTTGAATATTATTCAGCATTGTTATAAATAGGATCTATGTGGTGGTGATTGTGTGTTTTCGGGTATTGAGGTTAGGTGTTATTGTGGTGTTATTTTTCTTAAATCAAGTGTTCAAGTCCCGTCAAAGACGAATTTAGCGTAATTTAAGCCGTTAAAAACATGTTTAAGATATTAAGATAAAAATTTTATTTAAATCCAGTTTGACTTTTTTACTTCCTCTTTAATTTGAAAAATCTTCAGGTTTACATCTTTTAGTTACGGTAGTATTCTTATCCAGGGGCAGATCTAGCTAATGAGGGGCGGGTTTACGTGAACCCACTTGGTTTCAAATTTTTAGTAGAAAGGTATATAATCAAAAATGGTATGAACCCACAACAAAACTTAAATGCTCCATTTAAACAATAGGTTTTGAGTTCGATCCTTGCAACAGGTGGTTTTTTCTTAAGTTTCTTTTCTTAAATGCTGAAACCCAAAGTAAGCTTTTATTAATAAACCATCGAGTAACATCACACACGACCCATTCTGCCCTTCAAACACAGCTACTCCATTGATTCTATAATATGATCAATCTGTTTTAAATTTGTTGAAACTTAAATAGTTGAATGATTATGTGAAAATGTAAAATTGAATTAGATGTGAAAAATAAAAGTGAATGATTTATTGAAACTTGACTAGTTAATAGTTGACTTCCTATATTTATGTATGATGATGATGATTGCCCAATAATTATTCAATATATTCTAATCACTATTTAATTTAGTTTACATTTTGCATGCAATTGCAAATCTTTTTGTTTTGATAGTTGTAGTAATTTACTGATCCGTAGTTTAGGATATATGCATCAATTAAATACGTACTCCTAGTCTGTATATGTCTGCCAAAGTACTCTTGGAGGAACATGTAAGCAATAGTGAAAGATTCCATAACTTAGTATTGATTAAGTTTGCACTCATTACTTATAAAAAATGAAATATCAAAAGCATCAGTGAGAGATAAATATATTTAGACATGGATTGTGACCTATGAAAGGATATTGGTTAAAAGGAGTCGATAGTTCTTTAGCTTTTAAATGTAAGCATTTGATAGTTGTATAATATCTGATAGTTTGAAATTAACATCATTAACCCAAACATTGGTGAGGCCAAGGCACCCCTGGCCCCTTATAAGTTGCGTCTCTGTGTCAAACCAGTATAATGGTTGGGGTAAAGCATCACAAATATTCATGAAAGAGTATACTAGTTGGGGTGTAACCACAATTAGACAAATACCCAATTGCTACGGTTGATCAAATTTTCACCAACGAGTGATCTAAGTTAATATGCTCGAGCCCCAGGCCCCTGCTAGGGGCTGCCCTATGGAACTTCTATATGGTCTAGGGACTTCGTCCATAAATCTATTGAGGTTCATTGGTATCGGTATTAGAACAATCTTGATCGAGTACACTCAACATCTTATAACTCGTATCAATGTTTATTTCAAATTATTTTTTGGTCTTTAAGTAAATTTGGATTACCCAAATGACTGGATAACACTAATTAATCACCAGCAAACGTCTACATATATTTCATAATAACAAAGTAACAAACCTATGCTTAGATTATGCATAGGCAGTTACGTTTCTTCAATATTTTCGAACTCATGAACTTAAACAAATCAATTCTTCCAAAAATAAAAGAAAAATGAAGAGAAGAGAAAACCACACACACGTGGTACGATTAGCATTGTAGTTTACTGTTTAAGTTAATTATACTTCGTAAATTATTATTCGTATACTAGACTAGTGAGTATGCATGCATGTTGCAGAGAACAGGTATAGATGCTTTATGTACATGTGAGTATAAAATAGGAGACATGATTACATTTAATTACTTTATTCAACAGAAACCAACAAGTTCTATCATATGATTCAATACACCTCATAAAAAAGAGACAACTTTCAATATTTTTTTAAGGCAGGGAGAAAAAGGGTGCCTGAATGTACCTGGAATTGAAGGTGGTTTTTGTCTTTAATCATTACATATAATACATTAGAATAGGACTTTAAATGAACCAAACGTTCAGTGAATAATTTGTGAATTGTTTAGCGGAAAATTCGTTTATGTTCGTTCGTTTATTAAACAAACAAACACGAACAAGAAATTTTTTTCGTTTAGTTAAATGAATAAACATGAATAGAGGTTGAGTTCGTTCGTTTTTATTCGTGAACGTTCGATTACGTGTTCGTTTGTGTTTGATAGTTCATTGGTGTTTTAGTTTTTATGTTTATTGAAATACTTCAAAATTCCGAAAAACTAAATATCTAATAAGTGTCAGTGTATTATATATTATGTTCATGAACGATTGGTTGTGTTCGCCTGTTTCCATTGGTGTTTATGATCATTAGTTTGTGCTCATTTGTGTTCGTCAATGTTTGTTGCGTAAAATTAACAAACAAACACAAACGAACATGAACAAGTTCATTTCCTTAACAAACGAAGAACATAAAATCTTGTTCAATAAGTGTTCGTGAATGGTTCGCGAACACATATATTTTTTAATAAACGAACACGAACAAGGTCTTTTTTTGTATTCATTTAGTTTGTTTGCAGCCTTACACTAGAATATGTCTCAAATTATCATCATGCAAGCATGATATGTATGTGCATATACATTAAAATGACACTAATTACATAAAACTGTTATTCATGTCATATCATATCATATTCAAAGTCGACGCTTTTTTAAAGAATTTAACATAATCACTCGGCCCTATATGTGTACCGTTATCTAACTACGCCTACTAAATTGATTGCAAGTATATACACATGGATGTGTGTATAGATACGTATATCAATATATGCATGCAGTCGTTACTTGTAGATACATTCATATATGCATACGTGTGTGTATGTGTGAGAGAGGGGATAGAAGGGCGGTGGGGGTGATGGTCCAAGATTTTAGTATGAGGAGAAGATTGAAACACGAAAGCAAGAAATATAACATTCAACATATATTATTTAATCATTTTGGTTAGTTATGGGAAATGAAAACCATATTCTTGCATTTATTATATTTTATTGGTTTGTCTCATAATCATTGAATCACTTATTAGTAGCTAACCTCAAATGGTCAAAGATATGCTAATACTCTCCTGGTTGGCATGCACGTGATGTAATTACCCCTGTCAAGATATTTTCAATCAATTTGCAGAATTATCCTCATCGAGAAATTAAACATTTTGCTAGAAGAGTTTTGGTTCGACCGTTGAAGAAAGTTGGTCGACAATACATACTCATCACTATAAGAATGAACATGTTGCAATCTACACTTGTTTATTGTATTGATGGTGCAACTTTAGGTTCACCACAGATCAAATGAGTAACTATATATCATATGACTTTTTAAATATAACTTTTTAAATCAAGCGCATGTGAAGGTTTGAATAGGAGTCATTTCCACGTCATTTTTTTCGTTTTGTGGGGCCCAATATAAAACAATCATAACAACAGGGTTGGTTTTGATCATTGGGTAGGTAATCGGCATCGCCACCATGAACAACGATCACTAAAGAAAATATAGTGTAACATTCTAAACCGATTTAACAAAACAAGCAGCGGAAAAGCGAACAAAAAAATTCCTTATTACATACAATAAAACACAACGTCAAAAGACTATGTGATCATGCTTCCGTACCATTAGTGTCCTGACTCGATCTTCAACCATTCCTTGCTTCGTATGGAAGATCTGAATAACCTACAAGCACTATTTAAGTGTTTCGTAAGCTAAGTAAGTGACTTCATGCAAAACATTCACAATGTGGAAATAACATCTAACGAAAACTCAATGATCATGTCCAAACGTCTCTGCAAGTTTGGATTAGGGTTGAGCAAATTAATCGCCAAAACTGATAACCGAACCATAACCGACATAACCAAACCAATTTAACCGATAACCAACATAACCGATGGTTATCGTTATGAAGTTTTGGTTAACCGACCAATTGGTTATTGTTAGGATCTAAGTTTGATCTGTTGTGAATAGTTAAGATTAAAAAATGAGAGAAGATAAACAAAGAAGAAATAGTGCAGCGGAATGAAAAACTTTTAAATCAAAACAAATGAGATATTGTTTTCATCAACATGCTTTTGTAAATTATGATTCACGTATGCATGAAGATTACAACTCCCCCTTAGTCTGATCACTTCTAATTTGTTCGTATAAGAATGTCAAGAAGAAAAGTGATGAATAGAACAGTACATGCATTGTTATTTTTATAGTACAAAGCAAACATCTAAAGCATCTTGGCTGACGTCACCTAGACAGCGACATTTAACGACCTAATTAACTCTATCATCTTCTAGACCTAAACACTATTACATTGAATTATAAATAAACTCTATTGATATCATATTTGAGCTTTAACCTCTGTTGACCTTTATCCTTTGTTGGTCTTCAGCAGAGCTTTGCCTCAACAGTCTTTAGTCTTCATCAGTGTAACATCCGTCGAAAAACGGGTTTCCAAACCCGCTTCGTTTATTAATCGAATAATCAGTTATAAAATTTCGTTGCGTATTTATGATCAATATTAATTTTAAACAATACATAATTAATAAACATTTTAGAATTTAAAAACTATAATTATTAAAAAGTAAAAATAAGTTAGAAAAAAATTAAAAGAGGCTGCCGGGTTTCGAACCCGGGTCAGCCGGAAGAAACAAGCAACACCCAACCACTCCGCCACTTGACTCATTTTTGATAACTAATAAAACAATTAATACTTATAATAAAACTCAAAACTCAAATTCGGTAATCAGCGCGCCCAATTCGCAGTCGCCGGAAATACCGACGATTTCGCTAATTGTCGACGGTTTCCTTTGACTAAACGCGTGTATTAACCTCGACATCGGTTATAACCGATGTCTAATCCCGCGATCTCAATCATAACCGCGGAGAAAACCTTGACCATGAATCAAGACCAAATTCGGACTCAATTCATCCTGATTCTTCCCTATAAATACACACCCAAGTCTCTGGTAATCTTTTCGCTCAAAATCGCACAATTTCTCGAAGCAATTACACTCGCCGGAGATATTCTGTATTGCCGGACATTCGCCGGAAAACTGAGACTTACATCAAATAGGTAAATTTCTAGACTCTTTCGTTTTCAATCCATTGTTAGACTTATACTAACTTCAATCCTTCAACCAGAATCGGTCCCAGACGACGTTGCCGATAATCTGCACTCGCCGGAAAATCTCTGGAAAGTTTCGAAATCACGCTGTGAATCGGTACAATCATCTAAACCCTCTGATAATTTTTGTTTAGTAACTCAATTTCACAACTCATCGATCAAAACTGTTAATTGATTCAATCAGACGGAATTCACAAATCAGAGCCGACGACCATTGCCGGAATTCTGAGGAAAGCATTCTGTTCGGTACATTCGATTCCGTAAATCTATTTATTCATTACATTTCAATCACTTATATGATCGACGAACGATTTAAACCAGAACAGTTGGATATCGTTTGTCTGTGTCTTGAACGAAGAAGACGAAGTCAAACGTTGTGTATAAGTGTAAATAAAACAAGATATTAAACCTGGTTAGACACACAGTCCAGCGGTGGACTGTGTGCAAACACATAGCGCACGTCACGAGTTCGAACCTTACAAACACACCGACTTTCCGAATTAAAACCAATTTTTTTAAATAGAATCAGATCAAGTCACGGTATGTCTATAAGATTAAAATAAACCGTAAGTTAAACAGATAAGACACACAGCCCAACTGGTTGGGCTGTGCGCTTACAAACCAAAGGACCCGAGTTCGATCCGGCTCCCTGCAACCGGTTCAACCATTTTAAATTCTTTTAATATAAACCAAATAAATTAACATTAAATTAGTATATATATATAATTAAAACATAGAATATTTCGGGTTAGACACGTAGCTCAGTTGGTAGAGCTGCGTGCACGCGTACGAGAGGTCCCGGGTTCGAACCTCACTCAGTGCACACTCAACCACAGTCCGACCGGTCAACGGTCCGGTCAACGACCGGTCAACGGTCAACGGTCAACAAAAAGTCAAATTTTATTTATTTATTTATTTAATTTAAAAATCAATTAAAAATACTTAAAAATAATATTTTTAAAGTTAGAAAATGACCGTAAACTCACAAAAAAATAAATCTAAAAATTCTATTAAAATTGTTAATAAAATCCACTTATTTACCGAACCATTTCGTTATTATTTTAGGTTAGTTTTTCCTCGTCGATCAAATCCCAAAACTCGTGCGCATCCAACATCATCAAAAGAACGCACCCAATGTGAGTGAATCTCTACCAATTCCCCGTTTTAATCACATTTTGGGGTGTATCATGTATCGCTTAATTATTTATTATATTTAAACACTTGTGCATCCATCATATCCATGATCAAATGTGTATTCCAATATGTATCAATTGTTTGTGTGGTTAATGTTTAGATTAAATTTATCATTTTCAGTACATACATTTCATTAGGCCCAATAGCTCCCCGTGGGAGACGGGTTGAGTACAGGTGCCTCATTTCGATCGGCTCCGTTTGATTGAGCCTTGATCTCACATACATCATCATAGGCTCGTCTGTTCCCCATTACCTATGAGCGGAACGTGACGTTGCCAACATACGAGGCCAGCTCTGTTTGATTGAGCCTGGATCTCACAATACATTATCATTCATGTCATATACTCATTCAAGGTGGTTTGTGATTGTTTGTTTATATACGTTTGCTCACATATGATTATTGCACGATTTTCAATATTAAATTCAACATGAAATCAATGACAATGTTTTTAAACAAGGTTCACTCGCCAACTTTTGTTGACCCAAAATTTCCCCATTTTTACACATGATACAGGTGATCCAGTTGAAGCAAGAAACACATAGGACGGCCTAGAAGAATAAATCAGTTTAGGCTTTGGATTGTTTATTTAGTTTTCATTTCCTTGTATTGTATGAATTTGGTTTGAACATTTAAGTTGTAATTTGAATTTAATAAATATGAAACATTTTAGTAAACATCATGAGCTTTGGTGATAACCCAATTATGCCCCGACTCTTATTCCGCTGCGGGTCGGGGTGTGACAGATTGGTATCAGAGCCATGACTATAGGAATATATGATAGGTTATTAGACCCTTAGACCTATACTATAGTTGATTAGAATTTTTAAATTGTTTATGTGTTACATGCAAAATTCATGATGTTTATATGCTTTATGTTTATTGTTACATTCAATGTTATGCAAGCATGTTCATAAGTACATGTTATTATACAATGCTCATCATGAATCATATCCTCATAACATACCATATCCATGAGAGCACACACCTCACAATTCCTATGATTTTTGCAACGATCTTTGTATTTTCAAATCACATCAAAGTGTGTTCTCATGACGGGCATGTAGTAACTGGAAGGGTACGAGTACCGGTAGTCGGAACGTCCTGTCTAGGCTTGGCATTCGTATAAATCCAAAATAAAGGACCAGTTTGCCTACCTGGGGACTAACGATGAGAGTACGAAGGACCTATTAGGCCAAAGCACGCTATACCAAACGTCGTGTGAGCTAACCCCACTTTGAGTTGTCATTGTGTCTATACCTGGACACCCTCCTACATACATCTCGCAAACATATTTCATGGTTTTCATTCGGGTGATGCGAGTGTTAAACCGCCAACACCAATGTGAATCCTACTAAGCCAATAGTCATGGGGGCCCACATGACTATACAGGCGATGGTATGGGGGACATTGGAGGCCCAAACATGAGCAAACCCAAGACATCCTATGGATGTAGTTGCATTATTGATGATTATGTTATTTTATTATTTTTAACGACACATGACACCTAAAAACTTCTTAAACTCACAATCTTCCTATGTATGTTCCTGTAGATGTCGGCTAGGCAACTACGTGGAGGTAGAAAGTCAGGAAGGTCAAACGAATGCTTGGCCACCCAAATTGCAAAACAAATGGCCGCGGTGCTTCCTGACATTTGTAATTCAAGTCCAACAAGCTCTCACCGCGAATCCCATCAACCTCCCAACCAAGAAGACCAGAACATCGACAACCCTCCCTCCAAAAAGTGCTCCTACAAACACTTCAAGTCTTGCGATCCCCCAAAGTATGAAGGGACCGAAGGTGTCACTTGCTCTCCTCCACTGGTTTGAGGAAATGGAGAACACCTTCCTCAATTGCGATTGTCCCGAGGATTGCAAGGTACGTTACGCAACCGGGAGACTGTTTGGGGTAGCGCTGACCTGTGGAACACAGAGAAGGGTAAGAGAGGAGTCGAAGATGCTATGGCCTTAACATGGGAAGAGTTAAGGGAAATAATGACAAGACGCTTCTGTCCAAGAAGCGAAATCAAGAAGTTGGAAGATGAATTCCACTCGTTAAAACAAAAGGAAGGAGATCATACTTCCTACAACAAAAGATTTCTCGAGCTAAACCAAATGATCCCCAACTTGTTCACCCCAGTGTACCACTTGGTTGAACACTACATTCGAGGCATCCCCTGAAAATTCAAGACTCGGTTCTAAGCACTTCGCCAGCAACACTTGAAGTCGCAATGGAACTAGCTACCGAACTTACCAGAATCGCATCCGAAACGGTAAATTCAAGGAGGAGAAAAAGAAAGCCCCCATTGAGGCTCAAACTTCAAACCATTCTGGCTCCTCTTCGAAGTTTACTGGTAAAAGGAAGCGAAACAACCGAAACTTTGCTGTCACTCAAACAAACCCCCCAATCACTGCTGCACCCATCACCCAAATTGCCCCTCAGCTGCACCATATAAAAAGCCATACTCCGGTCCCATACCCAAAATGTAACCGTTGCCAATACCATCACTTTCCCGAACACCCCTGCCAACATTGCACCAGCTGTGGCCGTGCAGGTCACACCATCCAAACCTGTCGCACACTTCAGCAAATGAACCGCAACCAACCCTCAACCCAAACCCACCATCAGATAGTGGGTCAAGCCCAACAACCCTTACTTCTACCACCTACACAACATACGGCCCAATCCTACTACCAACCCCACTACCCCATGATGCAACCCATGCGGCTTGTTACAACTGTGGAGACCCAAACCACTTTAGAAACACTTGTCCACGCTTGGTGAACATCATTCATGCCCAAGCTCAAGCAAATCCGGTGAACCAAGCTAACCAAGCTCCTCCACCTGCTAGAGGAAGAGCTTTCAACATCAACGCCAATCAAGCTAGGGCTGACAACAACGTGGTTAACGGTACGTTTCTCATCAATGGTAGTTATGCATCCATGTTATTTGATACTGGCGCGGATAAGAGTTTTGTGTCCTTAGAATTTGAACCCATCCTCAACCAAACTCGTGATAATCTCATGGAATCCATAACGGTGGAAGTTGCTGACGGAAAACCGGTCTCATTAAACTCTATTATACGAAATTGTACCCTCACTTTAAACGATCACGATTTTCCAGTTGACCTCATTCCTATGAAGTTGGGAAGTTTCGACATTATAATCGGTATGGACTGGCTCAGCCAACATCATGCTGAAGTAGTATGCCGCGAAAAGTTCATTCGCATTCCTCTTGCAGACGGTCAAACCCTACGAATCTTTGGAGAAACCCCTTCGAAAGGACTCAAATTGATCTCCTGCCTTCAAGCCCGAAAGTATCTCCGCAAGAACTATGTCGCATTCCTAACTCACGTCGTCAAGAAGGGAAACAAGGAGAAGAAACTAGAAGATATACCTGTAGTGAAAGAATTCCCACAAGTCTTTCCCGACGACATCTCAGGACTTCCTCCCATGAGGGAAGTCGAATTCCGCATTGATCTTATACCTGGCGCTACACCAGTCGCAAAATCTCCTTACAGGTTAGCCCCATCAGAAATGCAAGAGCTGGCCAGTCAACTGCAAGAGCTGACTGACAAAGGATTCATACGTCCTAGCTCATCGCCATGGGGTGCACCTGTTCTGTTTGTGAAGAAGAAAGATGGAACGTTTCGCATGTGTATCGACTATAGAGAACTCAACAAGTTAACGGTCAAGAACCCTACCCATTACCTCACATCGATGACCTTCTAGACCAACTTCAAGGCGGCACCTGTTTTTCAAAAATCGACCTTCGTTCTGGATATCATCAACTCAGAGTACATGAAGAAGACGTCCCAAAGACCGCCTTCCGAACTCGTATGGTCATTACGAATTCATGGTCATGCCATTTGGATTAACCAACGCCCCAGCTGTATTCATGGATCAATAGGGTATGCAAACCCTATCTCGACCGCTTTGTCATAGTCTTCATCAACGACATCCTCATCTACTCAAAGTTTAAATCTGATCATGAACGACACCTTCGACTCACCCTTACACTCTTAAGGAATGAAAAGCTCTACGCCAAATTCTCCAAATGCGAATTCTGGTTAAAAGAGGTACAATTCTTTGGACATGTCGTCAATGACAAGGGAATACATGTCGACCCCACAAAGATCAAAGCAGTACAGGAATGGCAAGCGCCACGTACCCCTACCGAAGTAAGATCATTTCTTGGTTTGGCTGGTTGCTATCGCCGTTTCATTGCAAATTTCTCCCGTATTGCTGTACCACTCACGGCTTTGACTCATAAAGGGAAACCCTTCATATGGGGACCTAAACAAGAAGAAGCCTTCCAAACCCTTAAGCAAAAGCTTTGTGACGCACCTATCCTCACACTCCCCGAAGGTTGCAATGACTTTGTAGTATATTGCGACGCATCAGGGCAAGGACTAGGCTGCGTATTAATGCAAAGAGGAAAAGTGATAGCCTATGCTTCTAGACAACTCAAATTTCATGAGAAGAACTACACCACCCACGACCTGGAACTTGGAGCCGTTGTGTTCGCTCTCAAGATATGGAGACATTACCTCTACGGTACCAAGTGTGAAATATACACTGACCACAAGAGCCTCCAACATATCTTTAACCAAAAGGAGTTGAATATGAGGCAACGAAGATGGGTCGAACTTCTTAATGACTAGACTGTGAAATTCGGTATCATCCTGGCAAGGCAAACGTGGTGGCCGATGCGCTCAGTCGAAAGGGTTATGCGAACTCCATTCATCTTCTATGTTCGCAAATCATAACCAACATCAAAGATCGAATCCGAGAAGCTCAACATGTTTCTGTAACAGAAAACGACGTACGCAATGAGCTGTCTTGTGGAGCAGAACTTAAAATCGAAACCAAATCCGACGGTATTCTGTACTATCTGGATCGCATATGGATTCCCGATCACAATAACCTTCGTGAATTCCTTATGAATGAGGCGCACAAAACACGGTACTCTATACACCCAGGAGCCGACAAGATGTATCAAGACTTTCGATACACCTACTGGTGGCCTGGAATGAAAAAGGATATTGCTGTTTTTGTATCCAAGTGCCTTACCTGTTCCAAAGTAAAAGCTGAACACCAAAGACCTTCAGGACTTCTAACCCAACCTGAAATACCTGTATGGAAGTGGAAAAACATAACCATGGACTTCATTACCGGGTTACCTCGCACCTCCAGTGGGTATGACACAATATGGGTAATCATTGATCGTCTCACAAAATCAGCTCACTTCATTCCGATTCGCGAGGACTTCAAGAACGAGAAGTTAGCTCGTATCTACATCAGCGAGATCGTAAGCCGTCATGGTGTACCTTTAAGCATCATTTCAGACCGTGATGGTCGTTTCACTTCACGAACATGGCAAGCCGTACAAGCCGCTTTGGGTACACGATTAGACCTCAGTACCGCTTTTCATCCTCAAACTGATGGACAATCTGAACGCACCATCCAAACTCTTGAAGACATGCTTCGAGCATGTGTCATAGACTTCAAAGGGAATTGGGACGCTCATCTACCATTAGTTGAATTTTCGTACAACAACAGCTATCATTCAAGTATCGGCATGGCACCTTTCGAAGCTTTATATGGTCGTAAGTGCCGATCACCAATATGTTGGCACGAAATTGGAGAAGCACAAATCACCGGTCCAGAATTAATTCAAGAAACAACAGACAAGATCCATCAAATTCGAAACAATCTTCTAGCGACACAAAGTCGTCAAAAGAGTTATGCAGATAAACGGCGAAAGCCCTTGGAGTTTAACATTGGTGATCAAGTACTTTTAAAAGTATCACCGTGGAAGGGAGTAGTTCGTTTTGGCCAGAAGGGCAAGCTAGCACGACGCTACGTAGGACCTTTCAAGATACTCGAAAGAGTAGGACCTGTAGCATACAAGCTTGACCTACCAGAAGAACTCAACAGAATTCATCCCACATTCCACGTATCAAACTTAAAGAAGTGCCTCGCCGATGAAAACCTCCATATTCCCCTAGAAGACATTCAAGTCGATGAATCTATGCATTTCATTGAAAGACCAGTAGAAATTATGGACTTCGGAGAGAAGCGTTTAAGACGGAGTCGTATTCCAATTGTCAGGGTACGCTGGGAGTCGAAACGAGGACCTGAGTTTACTTGGGAACGTGAAGACTCAATGCGCGAGAAATACCCGCACCTTTTTCCTGTTACCATTACTACTTAAATTTCGGGACGAAATTTCTAAAAGTAGGGGATACTGTAACATCCCGGGTTTCCAAACCCTCTTCGTTTATTAATCGAATAATCAGTTATAAAATTTCGTTGCGTATTTATGATCAATATTAATTTTAAACAATACATAATTAATAAACATTTTAGAATTTAAAAACTATAATTATTAAAAAGTAAAAATAAGTTAGAAAAAAATTAAAAGAGGCTGCCGGGTTTCGAACCCGGGTCAGCCGGAAGAAACAAGCAACACCCAACCACTCCGCCACTTGACTCATTTGTGATAACTAATAAAACAATTAATATTTATAATAAAACTCAAAACTCAAATTCGGTAATCAGCGCGCCCAATTCGCAGTCGCCGGAAATACCGACGATTTCGCCAATTGTCGACGGTTTCCTTTGACTAAACGCGTGTATTAACCTCGACATCGGTTATAACCGATGTCTAATCCCGCGATCTCAGTCATAACCGGCGGAGAAAACCTTGACCATGAATCAAGACCAAATTCGGACTCAATTCATCCTGATTCTTCCCTATAAATACACACCCAAGTATCTGGTAATCTTTTCGCTCAAAATCGCACAATTTCTCGAAGCAATTACACTCGCCGGAGATATTCTGTGTTGCCGGACATTCGCCGGAAAACCGAGACTTACATCAAATCGGTAAATTTCTCGACTCTTTCGTTTTCAATCCATTGTTAGACTTAACTAACTTCAATCCTTCAACCAGAATCGGTCCTAGACGACGTTGCCGGATAATCTGCACTCGCCAAAAAATCTCTGGAAAGTTCCGAAATCACGCTGTGAGTCGGTACAATCATCTAAACCCTCTGATAATCCTTGTTTAGTAACTCAATTTCACCACTCATCGATCAAAACTGTTAATTGATTCAATCAGACGGAATTCACAAATCAGAGCCGACGACCATTGCCGGAATTCTGAGGAAAGCATTCTGTTCGGTACATTAGATTCCGTAACTCTATTTATTCATTACATTTCAATCACTTATATGATCGACGAACGATTTAAACCAGAACAGTTGGATATCGTTTGTCTGTGTCTTGAACGAAGAAGACGAAGTCAAACGTTGTGTATAAGTGTAAATAAAACAAGATATTAAACCGGGTTAGACACACAGTCCAGCGGTGGACTGTGTGCAAACACATAGCGCACGTCACGAGTTCAAACCTTACAAACACACGACTTTCCGAATTAAAACCAATTTTTTTAAACAGAATCAGATCAAGTCACGGTATGTCTATAAGATTAAAATAAACCGTAAGTTAAACAGATAAGACACACAGCCCAACTGGTTGGGCTGTGCGCTTACAAACCAAAGGACCCGAGTTCGATCCGGCTCCCTGCAACCGGTTCAACCATTTTAAATTCTTTTAATATAAACCAAATAAATTAACATTTAATTAGTATATATATATTTAAAACATAGAATATTTCGGGTTAGACACGTAGCTCAGTTGGTAGAGCTGCGTGCACGCGTACGAGAGGTCCCGGGTTCGAACCTCACTCAGTGCACACTCAACCACAGTCCGACCGGTCAACTGTTCGGTCAACGGACCGGTCAACGGTCAACGGTCAACAAAAAGTCAAATTTTTTTTATATATTTATTTAATTTAAAAATAAATTAAAAATACTTAAAAATAATATTTTTAAAGTTAGAAAATGACCGTAAACTCACAAAAAAATAAATCTAAATATTCTATTAAAATTGTTAATAAAATCCACTTATTTACCGAACCATTTCGTTATTATTTTAGGTTAGTTTTTCCTCGTCGATCAAATCCCAAAACTCGTGCGCATCCAACATCATCAAAAGAACGCACCCAATGTGAGTGAATCTCTACCAATTCCCCGTTTTAATCACATTTTAGGGTGTATCATGTGTCGCTTAATTATTTATTATATTTAAACACTTGTGCATCCATCATATCCATGATCAAATGTGTATTCCAATATGTATCAATTGTTTGTGTGGTTAATGTTTAGATTAAATTTATCATTTTCAGTACATACATTTCATTAGGCCCAACAGCTCCCCGTGGGAGACGGGTTGAGTACAGGTGCCTCATTTCGATCGGCTCCGTTTGATTGAGCCTTGATCTCACATACATCATCATAGGCTCGTCTGTTCCCCATTACCTATGAGCGGAACGTGACGTTGCCAACATACGAGGCCAGCTCCGTTTGATTGAGCCTGGATCTCACAATACATTATCATTCATGTCATATACTCATTCAAGGTGGTTTGTGATTGTTTGTTTATATACGTTTGCTCACATATGATTATTGCACAATTTTTAAATATTAAATTCAACATAAAATCAATAACAATGTTTTAAACAAGGTTCACTCGCCAACTTTTGTTGACCCAAAATTTCCCCATTTTTACACATGATACAGGTGATCCAGTTGAAGCAAGAAACACATAGGGCGGCCTAGAAGAATAAATCAGTTTAGGCTTTGGATTGTTTATTTAGTTTTCATTTCCTTGTATTGTATGAATTTGGTTTGAACATTTAAGTTGTAATTTGAATTTAATAAATATGAAACATTTTAGTAAACATCATGAGCTTTGGTGATAACCCAATTATGCCCGACTCTTATTCCACTGCGGGTCGGGGTGTGACAATCAGAGGTTCTTTTTAGCAGACCTTTGACTTCAAGTAGAGTTTGTCGTTAACAGTTCTTTGTAAGCAAATTTAGCTTTAACACACTTTAGAGCAGTAGATGTTGAGTCTTTGCAATTGGGATGAGCATATCTTTTAAGCACTGTTTATTTATGATCAGTAGTTATAGACTATTTTGGCTTTTCAATCATTTGTTCCTTTGTGGGGTCTACTAGATCCAACAATCTCCCCATAGAACAGATGATGACAAAACACTTCTTTATTTTTTTTATCTTTATTTCTCATCAACATTTCCCTGATTTGACATTTAAAAAAGTTCAAGGAAATCATATCTTAAAAATCCCTTTCAAGTTCAAGTTTCAACAGATCTTGGAGGTCATCTTCATTCAAACCATATGTATCCTCTATTCTAAGCTTTTGAACTTCACCATCTGATCTGAGCAAGGTCAATTCATGGGTGTCTGAGGATGACTTCCAATTCAGAATTTTTGGACCAGATGATTCTTTTGGGTGAAGGGTTTTTGTAGATGAGTTGGGTGATTGTGGCTTGCTGACAAGATTTGCAATTGTTTCTCTTAATTTGTTACTTGCGGGATCTGTGTGATATAGCAGTTGGTCTTTATTCCCTCCTTTCTGTGTTCTTCAAACATCTGTTCATCAGCCTCAGCCATCTGCTTTTACCTTTTTGCTTGATTCAAGGCAATTGTGGAAAAACCAGAGGTTGAGGTATGCTTTTTAGATGTTAGGGTCTGTTGAGGGATAACCATTGATGGATAATCTGGCTTTCTAGAATTGTAGGTTCCTTTTCTCTTAGCTGCTCCAGTCTTTTGTAAGTTTCTACGACTTTTGATTCTAACCATCTAGCAACAGCTCTAGTTGTACTATACTTAGAATCCACAAGTTCTTCTTTTATTCTCTTTAGCTTCAAAGCCCTATTTTGATCCACCGTCTTGTATTTCTTCCAATCTAGTGGAGTTGGCTTATGCAAAGGATCATTAAGCATCTTTTGCATTCTTTCTATTTCTTTTTTGAGCTCATCTGTTGGCCATTCTTTGAACTGTGCTCTATTTGCTTTGTATGGTTTATGTTTCATGATATGATCCAAGTAATCCTGCCATATTTCATTATCCAGCTTAGCATTTATTGACTTCTCTGACATGGACTTGGTCAGATCCTTAGCAAAATCTTCAATCTTTCTAACTTTGCTAAGCTCTAGTGACAAGATTTCCTAAGCAGTCCTGTCATCCTTCCCTTTACAAATCTCCTTTCCAATGTTCTCAGATTGCCTTGCCTTTAGCTTCAAGTATTCATCTAAGTTTTTAGGCTTTCTATACCCAAAGAGAGATAGGAAGGATCTTTGTGATGCATCCTCTATAGAGAAAAATGATTCAATTTCACTTTGAACGGCTAAAATCTCAAGAGGATACCGAGCAGCCAGTGGGATGGGTTGTGGAGGTTTAGTGGATGGTAGTGAAGTGGATCTAGGTGGAAGTAATGAGAATGATGTGGTAGTAATGGGGCAGATGATAAGGGGATTGGTGATGGAACCTCCTCATCATCTTCTTCCACAACAAATGTTTTCCTTTTGCGTGTGAATTTGATTTTAGGTAAAGGTGGGCGTGTTAGAATTCTTGGTGGTGTGGATCCTGGTTGGGTTAAGGTAGGAAAGGTTATTATGGCAGTTGTTTGGGTAACATCTATTGATACATCTGTTCTACCAACATCTGTTGTTTGGTTTGGTGGTGATTTTGTAATATCAACTGGTACATCTGTTGTGCCAGCATCTATTGGTTGATTTGGTGATGGTTTCTTTTTGGGTGATTTTTATGGTGAGGGTTTGGTTTTGGTTCCAGCAGAAGATACACTCTTTGTAGAACTATCAGTAGTTTTAGGAGGGGTGGAAATTGGTTGTCTAACTTTTCTTTTTGACTTTCTCCTTTTTGAAATACCAACATCCTCCTTTTTCCTCTGCATGGCCTGTTCTTGTTCAATTAAGAGGGAAGCTTTGCTTTCCAGTGTATCTTGCCTTCTCTGATTTTCTAAGGCAATCTCTTCTGCTTTCTTGTTTAGGGTCTCATCAATCCCTTTTGCACTTCTAGCATCTGATGCCTTAGCAGAGATTTGTGTCGTAGCAGGCCCTGGCTTTTGTTGTTGCACCTTTGGTTTTGCTTGTGAAGAAGGCTGCAACTTTCTTAACTTGTCATTCTCCGCCCTTTTGGCATAATCTTCTATTTCCTTTTGAAGTACTATTGGAGGGGCAGAGCTAGTGGTCTGTAACAGATGTTCTCTTATGGCCTTGATATCTGCTTGTATAACCTTGTATCTGGCCTCAACCATATTTCTGATCAATTTCATGTGAGTATTGTGGTTGATATCAGCCAAATTCCTTTGAGCTTGGATAACTAGTTGCATTCATTTCCACAGCTCATTGGCAATTTGCTGAGTTGAAGCTTGATTTTGAGAATTTTGTAACATTTGCTTCATCATTCTTTTCATCTCATCTATTGAAGACTCCATTGATGTCATTCTCTCCGTCAATTACTTGTATCTTAATTTCATCACCTAACTTAATAGGATCATCTGAATCCCTACCAGAGGTAGTTTATTTGATTCCTTAATAGGAGAAAACTCCAAGTTAATAGAGCCAAATGCCCCTTTGTTTTGGTACTTGGGACTTACAATTGGAACAGAGGTTATAATTGTAGCCTCAACAGTTGTTGCCTTCAAGGAAGACTTATAGATGTAACCACTGTCCAACAAAACACAGTTGTGTCATCAATTGTAGTGGCTGCTTCACTTGAACTACCACCAAGAGTTACATGTAACTCATGGGGTGTAGCCTCCTCAATTGTTTGTGGGTTAGAAAATTGATCTATCTCAGACTCAGTTACTTGTGGAAGATTACTCTCTTTAATTGGTGATTGAGAGGAACTGATTTGTGTTTGAGTAGTATAATTGCTGCAAATAGGGGTATAAATGTGGGTGGAATTTAAGGTGAAGGTTGTGGAGTTGAAAGAGAGATAGCCCTGGGAGAGGGACTGTGAAACATACTTTCAAGTGAAATGTCTACTTCATAATGTGCTCCCTGTGCTTACAACCTGATCCTTTTGTGAGGATGCAGGAGCAATTTGGATAGGTGAAGATCTTTCCATCTGTTGTGAGGAAGTAGCAATATTTGTTTCAAGTGGCTTTAATGTTGCGACAAGGTTATCCTGTGGGATCTCATCTTCTGGAGGTGCCTTTTTATGTTGTTTTGTTTTGGTGGGCTTTTTGGATGTAAGGGGTTTCTTTTTAGATTTTGCTGGTGCGGGTTTCACAACACCGGTTGTGGTGTCATGATCACTAGGAGAAGTGGGCTCAACAACAGAGGTTTGAGCAATTGATGTGGACTCATCTAAATTTGGCTCGTCTCCCTTTTCTTGTGTTTTAGAAACTTTTGGCACTTTGTCTTGCATTCTAGTAAAAGTTTCATGTGTAAGACTTTTTCATTTTAAAAGCATTTCCTTGTTGAAAATCCTTTTCAGACACTTGTTTTTGAAGATAATAGCTTAAAATCCTGGGATACATAAAAAAGCTTTATTTTTGTTTCCTTTTATAGCATTCACATTTGCAACCAAGTCCAAGAACAATGCCTAAGATAGATGATAATCAGATTTTGTAAAAATGGCATATCCCAAGGATTGGACTTTTTGTGGAATCTCATTGAATGAGGTGTTCTTGGGAGAGAGACATGTCAGTAAAGTATGGAAACAATATCTCATTTTAGGAGAAAATTGAGGTTGAAAAATTGTAACTTCTGTTAATTGACCCTCATACCCTCTTTCTATAAACTATGTGTGAAGAGACTGTTTTTCAAAAGAATTATTACCTTCTTGGTCATTCAATGCAAATGCTGTGGATATGGAAGATGGGGATATTTGAGTAATAGTTTCTCTGATCTTTGACTTAATAGCATAGGGCTTTTTATTTTGAAGTTGAACTTCAGCATTACCCCGGAATTGTCGGAGAGTATCCACATAGATTGGTACATCGGCAGTGAGTATGGTTTTGTATTTTGATGATGTCAAAACATCAATTATTGAGTGAAAGGATTTATTTTTGTCGGTTTTCTCGAAAGTAGGGAGGTAGTTATGAGGGAGTTTGATGTGCAGAGCCATGATCAAAGATAGGATGTGAGTAGTAGAGAAGAAGATGAGAGTAGTAACCGCTTTTTGTGAATTTTGAATTCGAGTCGGCAGTAAAGGCTCAGTTTGGATGGAACAGGGATATATAAAGAGAAAAAGTGAAAGCGACGTGGCATTGGTTAAAAGATCTGATGGCTAAATTTGTCCACATGGAACCTCTGTTGTGTTAATGGATGATAGTTGTTTGATAACCTCTGCTGGAGAGCAACAGAGGTTAGGAACAGTAGATAGGAATATAGTGAATGGTAGCAGAGGATTGTAACATTCATGTAAAACGGGTTTTCAAAAAAAAACCCGCTTCGTTTATTAATCAAGTATTCATGTTCGTTACATATTTATTAACGTTAGTTATGTAATAAATGGCATAATGATAATGATAATAAATATTGTGTGATAAAAGAATAAAGGATATTAATAAAACCTAAAGAATAAAGAAAGAAAATAAAAAAAATAATAAAGGAGACAATCGGAATCGAACCCGGGTCTCCCGTGTATGCACACACACAAAACACCACTACTTTACACGCACTTTGTTTATCGAATCAGAATCAAATAATCTATATAGGAGAACTAATAACTAAACCTGCAAATCAAAAGTTCATCTCCGAATCGTTTGTCAAGATCAAATCGCGGAATCTGGGGGGTAACGTCTTCATTACGATTGAAAACGGATATAACTGATGGCAAACATTAGTTATAACCGAAAACTTAAAATCATTTCATTCTAAATCTGTAAATCGTAACCGAAAATTTAACCTTGATAGGGATCACCTTTGCATATAAATACCATCTATCAATCATTCTAAAGCTCACACTTCCAATCATTTCTCGAAACCACTTGCTCAAATGGAATACAGTTTCTGTTCGCCGGAATTCATCGTCGGAGCACTGCAATCGTCGGTAAACCTTTCAGTTATTCTTGTAAATTATTATTAACATGTCTAATTTATAAACCGCATAGCAACAACATCATTTTAACCGAGCATGATCGAGTTCAATTCTGGGTTGTTTCATGGAAGAAGATGAAGTTTCGAGTCGTATATATATTTAATTAAAAACGGGTTATAACCGGGTTAGGCACACAGTCCAGCAGTGGACTGTGTGCAAACATGATGTTTACGTCCCGAGTTCGAGTCTTGGTTAGATCCGTGTTGTTGTCACACCCCGGATTTCCAACCAAAATCCATACACCGGTGGGCCCGGGTGGGAGTAATCGTGACGTCAGTTGATAATCATCATAGTCAATTAAACACAGCATAACGGAAGTCTTGGAGTAAAATTACTATTATAAACCGAATGTTCGAAAATACAAAATATTCTACAGGCTCGTAATAAAGATCCACAGGCGGATCATTTAAATGTACAATAAAGAATATAAAACAGAATTTAGGGCAGATCTAAGGATTAGCAAGATCCTCTTATTCACTACCGAGCAGCATCCGGCCTATTTCGTATTGTACATGCAGTTTAGCCTTTGGATGATACGCCAGCTTACGCTGTTAAATACACCCAACTGACTCATTTTGAAAACTTTAAAATGGTTTCTAAGTTAAAAACGGCACAAAATCTTTTATTAACTTGGGAAAGTTGACCTTGCAACCTTGTATCAGATTCACATGTTCGTCAATACATACATGGCCGGGACAGAAACTGAGACATGATTAAATACACACCACTTACGAACTCACGAAGGAGTTATCCCCAACGTCTTGGGTAATTTGCATATGAGCATCTGACAGGTGTATGCCTACACCCCGTGCTAAGGTCGTGGCCAATAACTAATGTATTGAGCCAAGGATATCCAGGACATGGTAATTTAACCCCCGATGTTTAAGTTATCAAACAAAACTGATTAAAATGAAATATGGGGTTTACTAGCCACAAACGGGCATTCGTTTGACTCCATTTTGGACCAAGTGGTAATAATTTACTCCCAAGCCCGTATAGGGAAAATGAGTCGAGAGTATTTACCTGAGCTAGTCTTCTTCTTTTAATTTTAAATAACTCAACCGTATACCAAAGTACCAAGTGCAGATAGCATTTACCGGGAAGGCTCTAGTCTGGATTATGGCATAAGCTAGCCAATTAAATACTAACGGTCTTATAAACCGAATAGTGTACATGATCATTACGTATGACGCTTGATTAAACGATGGTCGGATAGAATGTAGTTTAAACCTGACAAGTACTTTGACTTGCATAATATGGGTAAACAATTAACATTCTGGATTTTGAAGTTTAAATGACAAGGTTAAACCCGTTTTGGTTAAATTCCGTAAACCAGTTACGTATAATCAACCGTACGCTCATAAGCGATAATGGGTAACCGGATAAGTCATGAACAAGTTCAATATGCCATTATATTTTAAATAAGTTAAGATATCAGTAGGATATCAACTTGTATGCCCGTTAAGGTTTTAACGAATTTATGCCTTATAAGGGCATTTCGGTAATTATATACCGTATAAAAGGAACTTGAATATATTTTAAGTTTATAATCATAAGTATTCTGGAAAAATAATTTATTTATCATATAATATCAGTAGGATGTCAAATATATGTGTAAATTATCTTTTATGATCAAACTATGCACCAAAGGGGTATTTTGGTCATTTTATACATAGTTTATAAATTATTTGGGATTCTAAGTTTATAATATGTACCTACTGTAAATATGTTTAAAATAAGTTTTAAAATCAGTAGGTAACAAGTCTTGGTTCATTAATATGGTTTAAAACCATACTATGCGCCGAAACGACGCTTATGTCGTAAAATGACGTTTTATGCGAGGTTTAATGAAAACTGAAATTAGGGTCAGATTAAAATGTATTAAATATGTTATTTAATATAACATATCAGTAGGTAATTGATTACCTTGAAAAGATTTGATTAAAACCATTTTATAAGCCACATGGGCTAAAATTGTCATTTATCGACATAGTTTAAGCACCTGTTTGAAAACTCAGTTTATAACTTGGTTTAACATCCCAAATGATCCTACTTATAATATTGCATCAGTAGAAAACTCATTTTCAAGTTAATTACTAGTTAAAACCTTGTTTTACGCAAAATGGCATTTTGGTCAAAGATGACATAATTATGGAACTTGCACATAAACTTAGATTCTGATTATGGTCATGTAATATAACCTCAGAGGGTTATGCTACATTATATTATGATCATAATAAAACCTTAGATCAGTAGGTAACTAATCTAAATCGGGTCAGAATCGAAAGTCAAAGCAGAAGTCAAACTTCGCGACTTTCGGTTGCGAACCGACCCTAGAACTGAAATTGATGAGCCGAACATGTTCTTACATGTTCTAATAATTTTTACCAACTTGTTTAAGTGTTAAAACAGTTTTCATAACATATATAAGATCAATTTATGATTTTTCCGAAAAATGGCCTGTTTGACTTTTGAATATCGTAACTTTGACACGTCAATTGGTCTAGCAAACGTGATCTTCAGGAGGTACCCTTTAATGGGACTAACACCTACCTTATTACGATCACTTAGCCATTTTCATTTCAAACAATGGCTGGACCATAATGGTCTTAACCGAAAGTCAAAGCGTTTTTCGAAAAACGCTTGACTTTTGGCTATAATAGCCTATAAACGAAAATGCACAAAGAAGGAACACTTACCAGTGATTGCTAAGGTGCAAAAGAACTATGTTGGATGCTCCTTTTAGCTAGGAACTTCCAGAGGAGGGAAAGAGTTGAAATAAGAAAGGTGCAAGTTCAAATGGTGAACTTCATCACCTATTTATAGTTGGAGAACTCAAAGGAGGTGAAGCCAGGTGTTTAGGGGTGTAAGAGGGAGCTTACAAGTGTCCCAAAATGTGGCATAACAGTTTGGGAAGCCATGGTATCGAAAACATGGTTTTGGAGTTTTGTTTGGAGACCAAGCAAAACTTTCTGCTGCAGACCTTTTGTCACGCCCCGCGAGAGATACAAGCCATGTCTCTCGCGGCTGCGACCGACCCATGGCCAGTTTCAAAGTTTGACACTTTTAACCCCTTAACTTATTAAAGCTTCTAAAAACCTTTTTAAACACCTTTTTGGCACTTTTAGCCCTCCGTAGCCAATACTTGGCATACCCGGGATTATGCCCGGGCATTTTCGAGCTCTCGATTCGTTAAAAGGTCACTCAGAGGTATAAATTAACATGTTGAAACTTTTAATCCCTCCATTATCCAACTTTCATATATTATTGGATTTAATCACTCTCGTCCAACAAACTAGACATATGAGAGTTAGGACTACGTAAAGGATGACTCAGAGACTCAGTATAAGCATGTTGACTCCCATGTTACTCAGAGGCTAGGCATGTTGACACAACAGTCACTCAGAGGCTAGGCATGTTGACACAACAGTCACTCAGAGGCCGGGTTTAAGCATAACAACAGTAATGGTCGTTCAGAGGCTACGTTTTATGCATAACGACACTAATGGTCGTTCAGAGGCTATGTTTTTATGCATGACGACACTATTGGTCGTTCAGAGGCTAGGTTTATGCATGTTGACATCAGAAAGTCATTCAGAGGCTTAGTTTGAGCATGTTGTCACTTTTAGTCCATATTAGTCTTTAACAGACTATATTTAAAATTACAACACGTGTCATTTTACTATTGGACACGATTTTACAGGGTGTTACATCCTCACCCCCTTAAAAGAGATCTCGACCTCGAGATTTTATTCAAAAAGATGGGGGTATTTTTGTCGCATAGTGGCTCAACCTCCCATGTATACTCGCGACCTCTAAAGGCGTCCCACTTAACCTTTACTATAGGTATCATTTTCCTTCGGAGCTTCTTAACCTGTCGATCCTTGATCGAAATTGGTTTCTCAATGAACCTCAGGTTTTCGTCAATTTGCACATCTTCGTGCGACATTGCTAGCGACTCATTGGCTAGACATTTCTTAAGATCAGATATGTGGAATACATCATGGATTCCACTAAGCTCCTCTGGCAACCTGAGCTTATAAGCTACAAGGTGCCGACACATTCGACTATCTCGAATGGTCCAATATATCTTGGGCTCAACTTGCCCTTCTTTCCAAAACGCATCACACCGTTCCAGGGTGGTACTTTCAGCATGACTTTGTCCCCTATTTGGAACTTAAGAGGTTTATGCCTCTTGTCAGTATAGCTCTTCTGCCTGTCCCTGGCAACTTTGAGACGATCACGGATTTGCACAATCTTTTCCGTGGTCTCCAGGACAATCTCTAGTCCTGATAGTTGGGCTTCCCCAACTTCTGCCCAACACACTGGCGTTCTACATTTTCTCCCATATAAGGCCTCAAAAGGAGCTGCCTTGATGCTCGCATGATAACTGTTATTGTAGGAGAATTCTATTAGGGGTAAGTGGTCATCCCAACTTCCACCTAAATCAATCACACATGCCCTAAGCATGTCTTCCAGTGTCTGGATAGTACGCTCACTTTGACCATCAGTCTGCGGATGGTAAGTCGTACTAAAATTTAATCGTGTGCCCAAAGATTATTGGAAACTTTTCCAAAAGTGAGAGGTATATCTAGTATCTATATCAGATACAATAAATACTAGCACACCGTGTAGGGACACAATCTTGTCCACGTACAACTTAGCCAATTTGTCAAAACTATAAGTCTCTTTAATTGGCAAGAAATGCGTTGACTTAGTTAGCCTATCAACGATGACCCAAATCGTATCATTACAACATTTGGTCTTAGGTAACTTGGTAATCAAATCCATAGTTACCATTTCCCATTTCCAAGTGGGAATATCAAGTTGTTGTAGAAGTCCTGACAGTTTCAGATGTTCGGCTTTAACTTGCGAACACGTTAGACACTTAGCTACATAAGTGGCAATGGATTTCTTCAAACCCATCCACCAATAATTCTTCTTTAGATCTTGATACATCTTTTCACCTCCCGGGTGAACTGAGTATCTCGAACTATGCGCTTCTTGGAGGATTAGATCTCTAAGTCCTCCAAAGACTCGAACCCAAATTCTATCATTGAATCTAAGGATTCCATCCTTTCCAGGCGCTAACTGATCAACAGTTCTGCCTAATCCTCATTAGGGTTATTAGCCTCTAATAGAGCTTGCTTCTGCGCATCTAGTAGCTTCTCACTCAAGCTATTTCTGAGCTCAATGCATTTGGCGTTAATCCTAATAGGTTTAACTCTTTCTTTGCGAATTAAGGCGTCGGCAACTACATTTGCCTTGCCGGGATGGTAGCGAATCTCGCAATCATAATCATTAAGTGTTTCCATCCACCAACGTTGTGCATGTTCAATTCTTTCTGATTGAACAGATGCTGGAGACTTTTATGGTCTGGATATAACACACTTTGTACCATACAAGTAATGTCTCCATAGTTTTAGTACAAATACAACGGCACCCAATTCCAAATCATGGGTGGTGTAATTTCGTTCATGCACCCTTAATTGTCGTGATGCATAGACAATTACCTTGCCATTTTGCATTAGCACACAACCCATACCGGTGTGTGATGCATCACAATAAACAACAAAATTCTCAATACCCTCAGGTAGAGATAACACAGGAGCGTTGCTCAACTTATGTTTTAGAATCTCAAAAGATTCTTGTTGTTTTGGACCCCAAACGAACTTAACATTTTTACGGGTCAGGGTAGTCAAAGGAGTATTCTTGAGAAGTTTTCCATAAACCTTCTATAATATCCAGCAAGTCCTAAGAAACTACGAATTTCAAACGGAGTCTTGGGAACTTCCCAATTCATTATGGCTTCTATCTTGGCGAGATCCACTTGGATACCACGCTCACTTACGACATGTCCAAGGAATTGGACTTCTCTAAGCCAAAATTTGCATTTAGAGAACTTTGCATAAAGTTTCTCCTGCGTTAATAATTCTAGGATCTACCGAAGATGTTTCTCGTGATCAGCTTGGTTACGAGAATAGATAAGTATGTGTCTATGAAGACAACGACAAACTTATCCAAATACGGTTTGCAGACTCTAATCATGAGATCTATGAATGCTGCAGGTGCATTTATGAGCCCAAAAGGCATCACCAAAAATTCAAAATGACCATAGCGGGTCCTGAAGGCTTTCTTAGGAACATCTTCACTTCTAACCTTCAGCTGATGATATCCGGATCTCAAATCGATCTTAGAAAAGTAGCTAGCCCCTTGAAGTTGGTCGAATAAATCATCGATCCTGGGCAGAGGATATCTATTCTTAATTGTTAGCTTGTTCAGCTCCCGATAGTCGACGCACATCCGCATTGATCCGTCTTTCTTCTTAACAAAGAGGATTGGAGCTCCCCAAGGCGAGGAACTAGGTTGAATAAATCCTTTCTCCAGGAGTTCATCCAATTGAACTCTTAACTCATTTATTTCGGTTGGAGCTAGTCTATATGGAGCTCTAGCTACGGGTGCTGATCCGGGTGTAATATCAATCTTGAATTCCACTTGTCTATCTGGAGGTAGGCCTGGTAAATGCTCAGGGAAAACATCGGGATATTCTGAGATGACTGGTAGGTCTTCTAAGTTTGGCTTAGGCTCGTTTATGTTAACTTGTGCCATGTAGATGACACACCCTTTCCTCAAACACTTGGATGCCTTAAATAATGACAACTTGTTTGGCAGTCCATAGTGTGAGTCTCCGGGGATGGTGATCATTTCACCAGATGGGGTCTTAATCTCGATGAGCTTTTTATCGCAGGCAATGCGAGCTTGGTGATAAGATAACCAATCCATGCCTAAGACACATTGAACCCCGCCAATTTCATTGGCAGAAGAGAGATAGGGATGGAATGATTCTTAATGGATATAGAGCATCCATCAGGAATGGAAGATGTGGATTCTATCGTTCCATTAGCAAGTTCTATCTCATAGGTTTTATCTAGAGTTCTTATGGTAAATTTAACAGTTTACTAAACTTATGATCAACAAATGATTTATCTGCACCCGAATCGAAAAGAACTCTAGCATAAATATCATTAATGGGGAAAGTACCTGTTATGATGTTATTGTCATTAATAGGTTCCTTAGTAGTTATTTGAAAATCGCGTGCATTCCCCTTCTTGGCCTTCCCAGGCTTCGGATTATTATTCTTTGAATTCTTAGGACAGTTAGTTGCAGTGTGCCCTTTTTCATTGCAGATATAACATACAACATCCTTAAGATCTTTACAATCTAGGGTTTTATGCCCTCTCCTTTTACAAATACCACAAGGTCAAGCTTGTGAATCAGAATTACACTGTCCCAGTGTCTGCGGTTGCAAGTCTTGCAAAATGGCATCACAGCCGACTTGCCTTGGTTCCCTTTGAACCTGAATCTCCCTTTTTTTTCTTATTTAATCTTTGGAGTTGCCTTCATCTCTTTTCCTTTTCCCGTCAGTTTCTGGCTTAACTGACTTTTGCCTTACAAGATCAAGGGTGAGAGAGAGAGAGAGAGATAGGTCTACAGCAGACCTATAGGTATTAGGCTGAGCAGCCTTTACCATGCCCTTAATCTCGGGGGCTAATCCGTTAATAAAACGCGCTATGCGTTTGGATTCAGGGGTGATTAGGTAGGATACTAACCTAGATAGGGAATTGAAATTGGAAACATATTTCCAACAATCTAGGTTCTTCATAGAAAGAGACAAGAAGTCGGTCTCTAATTTCTCCACCTCATGAGGTGGGCAATAAGTTTCCTTAATAAGGTCCACAAAGTTGGACCACCCTAAATTATACAGGTGTACCTTACCTGTTGACTGAATCATGGCTTTCCACCAGATTAGGGCATCGCCCTTAAAGGACTGTGATACATACTTGACCACGTCCTTATCAGCACAGTTGCTGATGTCCACAATTGTTTCCATCTCATCTAGCCACTTTAGGGCTTCCACCGCTCCTTTTTCCCCGTTAAAGTCTCGGGGCTTGCAGGAGACGAAATACTTATAGGTACATCCGTCTTTAACAAAACGGGACCTTTCAGCGAAATCTATTTTCTTTGGTTCACTCTTCGCATTTGAAGAGTGAACGGAGCTCTTTATGAGCTGAAGATGGTGGAATAGATAAGGGTCTAGAGCGAGTAGCACTCGGCTCTCTAAGCCTTTCGATGGCCTTTCCCATGGCCTTTTCAACTGCCGCGTCATTGCGAGCTTGAAAATCGTCATTATTAATGACTCTATTCTCAGCATTATTAGATTCCACATTCCGGTGGCTACTTTGTGCCTCGTTCGAGTTAGCCATCTTTAAGCCTTGGTTTCTATATACCAAATAAGCTTCACTTAGCCATGGTATGTCAACCATATTGGTCTTAAAAACATTGGATATAAGAATCCATTGCCTATTCTAGTGTGAATAACATCACATCTCTTAGGCTTAACATATCTATATTTGGCCTAGGTCACAAAAGGACCACTAAAGGCAAATTACAATTTGGACTTAATCCATGTATTATTGGACAGTGGATTTGCATTGTCACAATTATCATTGTCATATTTTGACAAATTTTATTTAGCTTTTAAGCTTGTCACGAAGGACATAAAATATGGCACATAGGCCTGTCACTAATGGACATAAAATATGGTACATAGGCCTGTCACTAATGGACATAAAATATGACACATAGGCACTACATTACTAATAGATGTTTGAACCATAGCCCCAAGGGCAATACATTATTAATGGATGTTTAATCACCGCCTGGTGATATTAGCCGGGATCAGAATAGAGCACATAGGCCATATAAAATTAATTATAGTCCGAAAGGGAAATACATCACTAATGGATGTTTAATCACCGCACTGGTGATATTAGCCGGGATTAGAATATATCACATAGGCTATATAAAATTGACATAGCTCGAAAGGGCAATACATCACTAATGGATGTTTAATCACCGCACTGGTGATATAAGCCGGATCATAATAGATCACATAGGCAATATAAAATTAATCATAGCCCGAAAGGGCAATACATCACTAATGGATGTTTAATCACCGCACTGGTGATATTTAGCCGGATCAGACAAATCACAAGGGCTATATAAGGTTAGGACATAGTCCATTACCTTGAATGTTAGCGTGATTCCTCAGGTCACACTACCATGAGTGTGAACATTACTTGAATGTTAACGTAAGAGGACCTTAATGGTTGATTAATAGTCCCGGTCGCATTGACCTTAATGACTTGGAGGCTTGAACTTAGTCCACCACCTCTAGATAGAAGGGTAACTTCCCTTAACTATCATGATAGAAGACTCTTCCGTTCTTAACTATCATTTATATATTTGGCCAAATATGTGGTCTGTGCCACTCGGCAAATCAAAACCATTAAGATCTTTTTGGAATTATATAGCTGATAAAAACATTCCGAGTAAAATCGAGACGATCGCTTGAAGAGGATAAGTTCATATATATAATTCCAAAATATTTCATTAAATGATAATTAGAAAGTACAATACTTGAAATAAATAAAAGAAACTGATTGTCCATGCAAGGACTAAAAGAAATAAAATGTCCATGCATGGACTAAATAAATAACAATGTCCATGCAGGGACTACATATAATAGAAGAGACTTTACTCGTCCTTCTTTCCTTTGACCAACTTGGAGAGTTTCTTGAAGAACTTATTTGTCTTCTTCTCCATTTTCTCCGCTTGCTGCTGCATTTCTTTCATTCTTTCTAAGGCCTCATTGATGGCCTCAAGTGGTGGCGGAGGTTGTGGTTGTGGTTGTGGCATGACCGGATACTGGTACCCATAAATTGGATATCCAGTCGGTGGATAAGTAGGTGGGAAAGGATACGGTAAAGTGCATTGTGCAAACTGCTTGCATATAGGGGTCTTGTGACCATGCTTGATAGTCTACCAGTGTAGACGGGTTAAAATGATCATATCCAGACGTGGTTGGATATGTGGGGATTGGGTTAGTGAACAACAGGTGTTGGTGTTGGTTCCACTATAGGTGGAACATTAGAGGGTCCACCTATTCGTGGGTCCTCTTGAATTGTGGGGTAGGAGTTGGGAAAGGTGGCAGCGATCCCGACCTTTGTTCAGCATGTACCAACATACGTGCACCACGCTTCCGTCTTGGTGGTTCAGGTGGTGGTTGTGGTAGGTCCACCGGTTCCATGTGGACATCTTCTTGAACAGGAGGTGGTTGAGAGTGATGAGAAGGAGTGTGGGCGAAGGTGAATTGATTCCAATATTGGTCCCACTCGTTAGGACCTTGGTTGGGCAATCCAGCGTAAGTGTTTGAATCGCTTGATATTTCAATGGGATGTATATTTGATCCCAACGCGGCATCTCCGGGTCGGAGTCTTCGTCCATAGGGTGTGGCTGGCCCAACTGATTTGATCGGCTGGAGGTGTGTTAAAATAATGGTTAGGGTTAAATTCTTCATGGTAAGAGTGATGAGAATGGGAACGGTGAGAATGGTGTGAATGCTTAAGAGTGGTGAGAGTGGTAAGAATTTTGGGAATGTGAGGGCGAGTGTCTATTAGAGACTGAACGTCTCGCTGGTTGCCAAGGAGATGAATCTCCTGATTCTTGGTAAGCATCTGAGTTATGAGGTTGAGGGGGAATGCGCCCCGATGGTCCTCCCCTCATTGGACCTTTTCCTCTTCCGCTTTGTCCTCTCACAGTGGCGGCATTTTCCTGTTTAAAAAATCAATTCAAAACAATGCTAATAACTTAATAATGAAATGAGTAATCCTAGGTCAGACTCGGAAGTCTAAGGATTGTGCTCATGTAAGTTTGAGACTAAACACAAGAAGGATAGTGTTTAATTCTCTCAAACGTTGGCTCTGATACCAACCTGTCACACCCCGGATTTCCAACCCAAAATCCATACACCGGTGGGCTCGGGTAGGGAGTATCGTGATGTCAGATGATAATCTCATAGTCAATTAAACACGGTACATCGGAAGTCTTGGAGTAAAATTACTATTACAAAACGAATGTTCGAAAATACAAAATCATATACAGGCTCGTAATAGAAGATCCACAAGCGGGTTTTAAATGTACAAAAAAGAATATAAAACAGACTTTAGGGCAGATCTAAGGATTTACAAGATCCTTTTATTCACTACCGAGCTGCTTCCGGCCTATTTCCTATTGTACATGCAGTTTAGCCTTTGAACGATATGTCAGCTTACGCTGTTAAATACACCCAACTGACTCATTTTTAAAACTTTAAAATGGTTTCTAAGTGCAAAACGGCACAAAATCTTTTATTAACTTGGGAAAGTTGACCTTGCAACCTTGTATCAGATTCACATGTTTGTCAATACATACAGGGCCCGGGACAGAAACCGAGACATGATTAAATACACACCACTTACGAACTCATGAATGAGTTATCCCCAATGTCTTGGGTAATTTGCATATGAGCATCTGACAGGTGTATGCCTACACCCGTGTTAAAGTCGTGGCCAATAACTAATGTATTGAGCTGATGATATCTAGGACACGGTAATTTAACCCCCGATGTTTAAGTTATCAAACAAAACTGGTTAAAATGAAATATGGGGTTTACTAGCCACAAACGGGCATTCAACTGACCCCATTTTGGACCAAGCGGTAATAATCTACCGTATCCCAAGCCCGTATAGGGAAAATAAGTCGAGAGTATTTACCTGAGCTAGTCTTCTTCTTTTATTTTTAAATAACTCAGCCGTATATAAAAGTACCAAGTGCAGATAGCATTTACCGGGAAGGCTCTAGTCTGGATTATGGCATAAGCTAGCCAATTAAATACTAAAGGTCTTATAAACCGAATAGTGTACATGATCATTAAGTATAACGCTTGATTAAACGATGGTCCGATAGAATGTAGTTTAAACCCGACAAGTACTTTGACTTGCATAATATGGGTAAACAATTAACATTCTGGATTTCGAAGTTTAAATGACAAGGTTAAACCCGTTTGGTTAAATTCCGTAAACTAGTTACATATAATCAATCGTACGCTCATAAGCGATAATGGGTAACCGGATAAGTCATGGACAAGTTCTATATGCCATTATGTTTTAAATAAGTTAAGATATTAGTAGGATATCAACTTGTATGCCCGTTAAGGTTTTAAAACGAAATTATGCCTTATAAGGGCATTTCGGTAATTATATACAGTATAAAAGGAACTTGAATATATTTTAAGTTTATAATCATAAGTATTCTGGAAAAATAATTTATTTATGATATAATATCAGTAGGATGTCAAATATATGTGTAAATTATCTTTTATAATCAAACTATGCACCGAAGGGGCATTTTGGTCATTTTACACATAGTTTATAAATTATTTGGGATTCTGAGTTTATAACATGTACCTACTGTAAATATGTTTAAAATAAGTTTTAAAATCAGTAGGTAACAAGTCTTGGTTCATTAATATGGTTTAAAACCATACTATGGCGCAGAAACGACGCTTATGTCGTAAAATGACGTTTTATGCGAGGTTTAATGAAAACTGACATTAGGGTCAGATTAAAATGTCCTAAATATATTATTTAATATAACATATCAGTAGGTAATTGATTTACCTTGAAAATATTTGATTAAAACATTTTATATGCCACAGGGGCTAAAATTGTCATTTATCGAAATAGTTTAAGGACTTGTTAGAAAACTCAGTTTATAACTTGGTTTAACCTCCAAATGATCCTACTTATAATATTACATCAGTAGAAAACTCATTATCAAGTTCATTACTATTTAAAACCTTGTTTTATGCAAAAATGGATGTTGGTCAAAGATGGCACAATTATGAAACTTACGTATAAACTTAGATTCTGTTTATGAGCATGTTATATAACCTCAAGGGTTATGCTACATTATATTATGATCATAATGCAACTTTAGATCAGTAGGTAACTAATCTAAATCGGGCAGAATCGAAAGTCAAAGCAGAAGTCGAAATTCGCGACTTTCGGTTGCGAACCGACCATAGAACTGAAATTGACGAGCCAACATGTTCTAAAAATTTTACCAACTTGTTTAAGTGTCAAAACAGTTTTCATAACATATATAAGATCAGTTTATGATTTTTCCGAAAAATGGCCTGTTTGACTTTTTAATATTGATAACTTTGACCCGTCAATTGGTCTAGCAAACGTGATCTCCAGGAGGTGCCCTTTATAGGGACTAACACCTACCTTATTACGATCACTTAGCCATGTTCATTTTGAACAATGGATGGACCATAATGGTCTTAACCGAAAGTCAAAGCGTTTTCCGAAAAACGCTTGACTTTTGGCTATAAAAGCCTATAAACGAAAATGCACAAAGAATGAACACTTACCAGTGATGGACATGTTCTATATGCCATTATGTTTTAAATAAGTTAAGATAATGGGTTACCGGATAAGTCTGGACAAGTTCTATATGCCATTATGCTTTAAATAAGTTAAGATATTAGTAGGATATCAACTTGTATGCCCTTTAAGGTTTTAAAACGAAATTATGCCTTATAAGGGCTTCGGTAATTATATACCGTATAAAAGGAGCTTGAATATATTTTAAGTTTATAATCATAAGTATTCTTGAAAATAATTTATTTATCATATAATATCAGTAGGATGTCAAATATATGTGTAAATTATCTTTTATGATCAAACTATGCACCGAAGGGGTATTTTGGTCATTTTATACATAGTTATAAATTATTTGGGATTCTAAGTTTATAATATGTACCTACTGTAAATATGTTTAAAATAAGTTTTAAATCAGTAGGTAACAAGTCTTGGTTCATTAATATGGTTTAAAACCATACTATGCGCCGAAACGACGCTTATGTCGTAAAATGACGTTTTATGCGAGGTTTAATGAAAACTGAAATTAGGGTCAGATTAAAATGTATTAAATATGTTATTTAATATAACATATAGTAGGTAATTGATTACCTTGAAAAGATTTGATTAAAACCATTTTATAAGCCACATGGGCTAAAATTGTCATTTATCGACATAGTTTAAGCACCTGTTTGAAAACTCAGTTATAACTTGGTTTAACATTCCCAAATGATCCTACTTATAATATTACATCAGTAGAAAACTCATTTTCAAGTTAATTACTATTTAAAACCTTGTTTTATGCAAAATGGCATTTTGGTCAAAGATGGCATAATTATGGAACTTGCACATAAACTTAGATTCTGATTATGATCATGTAATATAACCTCAGAGGATTATGCTACATTATATTATGATCATAATAAAACCTTAGATCAGTAGGTAACTAATCTAAATCGGGTCAGAATCGAAAGTCAAAGCAGAAGTCAAACTTGCGACTTTCGGTTGCGAACCGACCCTAGAAATGAAATTGACGAGCTGAACATGTTCTTACATGTTCTAAAAAATTTTACCAACTTGTTTAAGTGTTAAAACAGTTTTCATAACATATATAAGATCAATTTATGATTTTTCCGAAAAATGGCCTGTTTGACTTTTTAATATTGTAACTTTGACCCGTCAACTGGTATAGCAAACGTGATCTTCAGGAGGTGCCCTTTATAGGGACTAACACCTACCTTATTACGATCACTTAGCCATGTTCATTTCGAACAATGGATGGACATAATGGTCTTAACCGAAAGTCAAAGCGTTTTCCGAAAAACGCTTGACTTTTGGCTATAAAAGCCTATAAACGAAAATGCACAAAGAAGGAACATTTACCAGTGATTCCTAAGGTGCAAAGAACTATGTTGGATGCTCCTTTTAGCTAGGAACTTCCAGAGGTGGGAGAAGAGTTGAAATAAAAAAGGATCAAGTTGAAATGGGGAACTTGATCACCTATTTATAGTTGGAGAACTCAAAGGAGGTGAAGCCAGGTGTTTAGGGGTGTAAGAGGGAGCTTACAAGTGTCCCAAAACGTGGTATAACAGTTTGGGAAGCCATGGTTTCGAAAACATGGTTTTGGAGTTTTGTTTGGAAACCAAGCAAAACTTTCTGCTGCAGACCTTCTGTCGCCCCCGTGAGAGACACAGGCCATGTCTCTTGCGGCCCGCGACCGACCCATGGCCAGTTTCAAAGTTTGACACTTTTAACCCCTTAACTTATTAAAGCTTCTAAAAACTTTTTAAACCTTTTTGCACTTTTAGCCCTCCGTAGCCAATACATGGCATACCCGGGATTATGCCCGGGCATTGTCGAGCTCTCGGTTCGTTAAAAGGTCACTCAGAGGTGTAAATTAACATGTTAACACTTTTTATCCCTCCATTATCCAACTTTCATATATTATTGGATTTAATTTGAGCATGTTGTCACTTTTAGTCCATATTAGTCTTTAACAGACTATATTTAAAATTACAACACATGTCATTTTACTATTAGACACAATTTTACAGGGTGTTACAGTTGTTGAATAAAAACCCTTTTTCTTTTTAATCAAATACGCTAATACACAGTAAGTTGTTAAGTATAATAAAATTTCTATAATAGACGGGTTAGACACCCAGCCCAACTGGTTGGGCTGGGTGCAAAACAACACCAAGGTCACGGGTTCGAAGCACATCTCTCACACGGTTCATTAATGTAAAAAAGTTTTAAATTAAATAAATTCTGGTATAATCTAATGAGTATATAAGAGTAATTAAAATCGGTATACCAACTGGTTAGACACGTAGCTCAGTTGGAAGAGCTGCGTGCACGTAAATGGTAGGTCACGAGTTCGAATCTCATCATAGGCAGCCAAAACTCACCCATTGAACCAGTCAGACCCCCCTTGTCAGGCCTGACAAGGTTTTTTATTATTTTATCTTATATATTATTTAGGTATTTATATTCTAGTTAAAAATCAATTAAAAATACTTATAGATACAATTTCGAAGGTTTTAAAATCTCAATAAATACCACGAAAATAACCTAAAAATCTAACAAAAAGTATTAAATCAAAATATTAATTTTTATATATTTATCGAATCATTGCGTTATTATTTGGGTTTGTCTTCTTCGTCGGTTAAATCCTCAATTCGTGTGCACTCTTCATCAATCAAGGAAACGCACCCACTGTGAGTGAATCCTTACATATTCCCCTTTTTAATCATGTTTTGGGGTGTATCATGTGTCGTACATATTTTATTTAATTTAACACTTGTGCTAACACCATTGTGTGATCTAATAGTATATATGTTCGTGTGGTTATGTGTGGTTACATTTTATCATTTCGGTGCAATCATTCATTTAAGGCCCATCAGTTCCTCGTGGGATACGAGTTGAGCATCAGGTGCCTCCTTAGATCGGCTCCGTTTGATTGATCCTTGATCTCAAGTTCATCATTCATCATGTTCATATGTTCATTGTGGATATTAAGTGGTTTGTGATTGTTTTTATATATATATACATATGCTCACTTATGGTTCATGTACAATTTTTATTTAAATAACTAATATAACAATTGTTAAATGTTTTTCTTAAATTCACTCGCCAACTTTTGTTGCCCAAGCTTTTGTTTTACGCATGATACATGTGGACATGCTAAGGAGAGGAACACTTAGGAATGGCCTTAGAAGATGAATAAAATATATTTTGTTTAGAACAATGTTTTCTTGAGCTTGTATGTTTCCTTGTGTTGGGATATTTGAGTTTAAATTTCAACTTAATAGATATGAAACCTTAAATGTCATGAGATTTGATGATAACCCAATTATGCCCCGACTTTTATTTCCGCTGCAGGTCGGGGTGTGACAAGGATACCCTTTTAACAATGGATAAGATTAAGCCAAACAGAGGTTTTAGAAACAGTGTTTTAGAGCAGACTCTAAGGATTTATTTAAAAATTTTCAATTTTAAAGCTATTTTTAAGGTTGAATTTTTTATTTTCTGAAAACATTTTAATGCTTTTTATTCATGGAAAACAAGATTTTGCTTTTAATCCATATTTAGCATGCCAATCCTAGAGATCAAGCTTTTAAAGTTGGATATATCTAAAGCTTTTGTCAAAACATCTACCAGTTGATCCTTTGTTGGAACATGATGGAGAGAAATCAAACCTTTTTCATAGCAATCCCTCAAAGTGATGTCTGATGTCAATGTGCGTGGTTGTGGAATGTGAAACTGGATTTTTAATGATGTTTTTAGTTGCTTGACTATCCAACATGAGAGGAGTCTTTAAAGCAGTTACACCAAAATCCAAAAATTAATTTTGAAGCACAGGAGTTGTGTTGTATAGCTTGTAGCATCAATATACTCAGCCTCTACTGTTAATGTTGAAACTGCTGCTTGCTTTTTGCTTTGCCAAGAAACCAAACAATTGCCTAGAAACTAACATCCTCCTGATGTGGACTTCCTTGTTGCATGGCAACCAGCAAAATCACTATCTGAATAACCTGAAAGCTCAATATTTCCATTAGAAGGATACCTGATACCAAGTGTGGGAGCACGTTTTATGTATTTGAATATCCTTTTCACAGCTATAAGGTTGGACTTACCAGATACCAAGTGTGGGAGCACCTTTTATGTATTTGAATATCCTTTTCACAGCTATAAGGTTGGACTTTCTAGGTGCTGATTGGGATCTGGCACAAACACATGTTGCAAAAATGATGTATGGCTTTGATGCAGTTAGGTACAATAAAGACCCAATCATGTTTCTATATAGTCTTTGATCAACCAAGTCATCTTTATCATCAATAGTGACCAATTTTGATGTGGCCATGGGTGTACTACATGGTTTACAATCATTCACATCAAATTTTGTTAATAAGTCTTTGACATATTTGCTTTGAAGAATGAATGTACCATTTTGTGATTGTTCAACTTGGAGGCTAAGAAAGCATTGAAGTTCACCCATGGTACTCATCTCAAACTCCACTGGCATGAGTTCCCAAACTCTTCACACATGGTATTGATGTGGATCCAAAAATGATGTCATCCACATAAATTTGGACAAGCATCAAATCCTTTCCTCTCCATTTTAAAAACAAAGTTTTATCAATTTTACCTCTTGTGAAGCCTATGGATAAGAGAAAGGTGGATAACGTTTTATACTAGGCTCTAGGTGCTTGTTTCAAGCCATATAAAGCTTTGTATAGCTTGTAAACATTATATGGATAGACAACATCTTCAAAACTAGGGGGTTGGCATACATATACCTCTTCCTTGATCTTACCATAAAGGAATGCACATTTGATATCCACTTGATACACCTTGATGTTGTGGTTGACAACAAAGGTGAGAATAATCTGATAGTCTCTTGTCTTGCTATCGGAGCAAATGTTTCATCATAATCAATACCTTTTTCTTGTCTATAGCCTTGAACCACAAGCCTAGCTTTGTTCTTAACAACAATACCCCTTTCGTCTGTTTTGTTCTTGAAGACCCATTTTGTGCCAATTGGACATACATCCTGAGGCAATGGTACAAGTTCCCATACTTGTTGTCTTTTGAACTGTAGGAGCTCTACCCAAATGTTGTCTTTTAGTGCCTCTTGGTACTTGACAGGTTGTGTGAGAGATAGAAAACCAGCAAAAAGACAAATGTTTTGGGATTGACTTCTTGTGAGTACCCTTTCATTGATGTTGCCAATAACTTGATCTGGTGGACGATTTTTAAGGTAGATTAGATCTCCCTTATATGGAGCAATGGCATTTTGAGGTGAAGGCTACGGATGGGAATCATCTGAGCTAACATTTGTTGCCAATTTTGAAGAGCCAACATCTATTTTAAATGGAGGTGGAGGTATACGTGGGTGATGTATTGTAAAATACATTGATTTATCATGTATAGTTTGTGCATATTTCGTATTCTTTTGTTTAGATTAATACATAAACATCATAAACTCATAATTCAAACCTGGTTATGAACCAGCAACAACTTGGGCGAAAATTGGACATCTTTTGGAGCGTTTTTAAGAGCCTGAAGCAACGGTTGAAGTTTGGAAGCTTAGGAATTCATCGGGTCATCATCATACCATTCGGTTGTTTTTATTATTCGTTTCTTACTTTGATCATGTTTCTTGTTCTTAAAATACTTGTTTCTTGTTTCGATGACTATGATTGGCTAGATCTTTTGTACTACCTAGATTGGAAGAACGGTTATGTAAAGTTTTGATTTTTATTATGGATTATTAGTTATTTATGGATTATTTGCGAAAGTAGTCAACTCGATTATTGGTTTGATGTGTTTGCATGCTTAAAATTGTTTGATTGTCTTTTATTACTTCATATGAGTCTTGGTGAATGTGTTTCACGGAATAGGCTCATGCTAGATTATAATTAATTTTATGATCTTTTGGGTTAATTGGCCAATACACCTTAGAAGTAGTAATCCGTAATTATATAAGTTTAAGTGTTCTACTACTTCAATAGCTGTGAGGTGCGAGGTTATTGTTAGGTCTAAGTCATTAAATTGCAGGTAGGAGCTTCATGAGGAGTCTAAACTAGTTTACCTTTTGACCGTTGTCTAACAAGTCTAATCAAGAACCCGAGTGTGTCCTAGGTTTATAGCCTGTGAGGGAGTAAATAGAATTAGGATACTTTCGTAAAACACTTAGATAGCTTGTGAGGGAGTATAGACCAACCGGTATAATTAACAGCCTTTTGCCATAAGTGTCTTCCTGAGAAAGGACGGGGGTCTTGTTCGGTATTTCAACATGGTTAGTATTAGAAGATCCCGGCTCCATAATAGCTCATTTCATAATAAAATCATTACTGATGCAAACTAGGATTTAGTCAAGGTAGTTGTTTCCACCATCTGAGTAAAAACCGAGTTTAGTTCGTGCTTAGTTAATTTAGTTAATTCGTATCTAATTTAATTGAAATTTTAGGATTTTTAGTAACCCTTCCCAACAAATATAAAAATGACTAGTGTCTTGTCCGTGTTAGTCTAGGTCTAGATAGAGTCTAATTAGCGTAATTAAATCGAGTCTCATGGGTTCGATATCCGGACTTACTTAGCTTTAGTAGAGTCGATCGGTTCACTTGCCAGTTAGTAGTTTAGTCGAGTTTAGAGAGTCTAGAGTATTACTTTGAGTCTAGATTTAGGTTAATTTTAGTTGTTTTTATTAAACTACTTTTAGCACATCAAGTTTTTGGCACCGTTGCTGGGGGACTATTTGGCAATTGCGTTAATTACTTTTATTTGGACTTAATTAACATCATACATGCTATTTATTTGTTTGAGTCGTAGGAGTCTAAATAGTTCTAGTGTCTTTTATATTTTGTCGAGTCATTCTCTAGAGTCTTGTTACTTGTTTATCGTCGGTTTTGCAGTGGATGTCGCATACACGCTCTCAAGGACCACTGTCGAAGCCGCCAACGGACAAGTCTTCCTTATCCTATCTAACCAAAGGTTAATATTTCTTCTTCTTCATCTTCCGTCCCTAATGACTCTACCATTCCATCTAAACCACCGAGCTTTGACTTCACACCGAAGTCGTCACCCCGCAATTCCCCACCACCTTCTCGTCCTCTAATTCCACCACCCGTTGTCCAAATGGCCAATAATCAAATTGTTTACCAACAAGCAACCACTGGTTTCACCGGTGCGAACTCACCCATCACCCTTCCCGCAATGAACAAGCAAATCCCGTCTTACATCATGACCGTTATCCCTAACTCGTGCCAATTTTACGGTCGTTATGATGATGATGCCTCTGCTCACATCTATCGCCTCACTCGCCTCTGTTATACATTCAACATGCAGGGTGCTAGCAATGACGCCTGTTTCCTGCAGGTCTTCTCGTTTTCCTTAGCTGGTTGAGCAGCCATCTGGCTTGACTCGCACCCACCAAACACTTTCACCACATGGGCTGGCCTGCGAGATGCTTTCCTAGCTAAGTACTTCCCACCTTCTAAAGCATCTCGCCTTCGCGATCAGATCCATTCATTCCGGATGGAGCCTGACGAGCCCAACCACTTAGCTTGGGAAAGATTCCAAACCCTACTTTCTCGTTGTTCTCAGCATGGACTGTCTAATTGGGCACTTATAGAGAAATTCTACAATGGTCTCACCCCCGAAACTAGAGCCCGTTTTGACACTTCAGCAGGAGGCAATCTTATAGGTAAGAAAACAATAGCTGAGTGCAATGACCTATTCGAGAGTTTTGTACAGTCCGACACAGACCATCGAGCTACCACCAGGACTTCCATTCCTGTGTCCAGTATTACCTCGGCCATTCGAGGAGTACACCACGTTAGCTTGGAAATAAAAGTAGTCGCTGCTCTGGATAGCTTTATGCAAGAGGTTAGTAAAGAAATACAAGAGTTGAAAGCTAAAGTACATAGATGTGATGTTTATAGTGGAGGTCATGATACCATTGAGTGCCCAACGCTCACTGAGGAGCAAGTTGATTTCATCACGGGTCACAACCGAGGTCTAACGGACCCTTTCAATAACAATAATAACTCAAACTATAGTTCGAATTGGCGTAGTAACAACAACACTTTCCATTCTACCGGTAACCCCTTATTTCCAAACAGGTTCAAATCAAAACAGGGGGTAGGGTCAATTCTATAGTGGGGGTTCAAACAATCAGGGTCAATATTCTTGTGGGTGGTCAATCAGTCAAGGTTCAAACAACCAATACTTGGGTAGTGGTCTAGATGAGCTTAAATCCATGTTATCCCAATTACTAGTTAAGGATCAAACCACCCAAAGAACCTTAAAGGAACATGTCACACTCTTAAAGAATAACCATTCTTATTTCTAGATCTTCATAGGCAAGTCAGGGACATTACTCTCAATTGCAAGAAAGATCTCCTGGTCAATTCTTGGGCAACACCCAACCGAATCCGTCTGGCCAATTGAAAACCATTACGACCCGTAGTGCTAGAACCTTAGGAGAGGTAGTTAGACCTGAGGTAGTTGAGGAAGAAGATGAAGATCCTGTAGATGAGGAGATCGAGATGGAGACTCCCGATAATGTGCAAACTAGGCTAGACCCAGCAATTACCTCACACACCGAGGAGCCTCAAGTTGAGAAGAACGATAAAAAGCGAACCACAGAGGTTAGACGTCACCACTCATTGACCTTTCATGGGTCCCATATCCCGCCCGCCTTAAGCATCAGAAATATGCTAAGGAATACAGGCAATTTCTCGACATGTTCAAGCATTTAAAAATCAATCTTTCCTTTATTGAAACCCTTCAATCCATTCCCAAATATACAAAATTCTTAAAGGACCTTCTTAAACGTAAGATAGGATAGGAGAGCTCTCTAACATCCCGTTGAGTGGGGGGTGTTCAGCCATTGTCTGAAACAAGGTTGTTGGTGCATATTAGTGACAACAGCTTAATAGTTTAATAGTTTAGTCTTTGGGTATTTTGTATTGGGCTTAGTATTTGTGTTTAGCTTGTTTAGAGTTGTAATGGGCTTGGAGAATGGCCTAGCCCAAGATAAAGCCTAGTATGTGAACATGTAGTATAAATACATGTTATGCATTTGGGTTTTAGGTTAGACACAGAGAAGAGACAGTTGGTTGGAAGAAATCTACAAAGAGTGGCTGAGAGATTTCTAGAGTGTCTTGAATTAATTGTAAACACATAGTGTTGGATAATCAATAGAAGACTGCTTAAAAGAATTCGTGTTCGTGTTCTTGTGTTTTCTGTGAAATATGATCTAGGGGATTCCGCACTCTAGATTGGATAGACGATTCTGTCAAGATCCATAAGGACTAGGGGACCTACAATTGGTATCAGAACTTTCGGCTCTTGATTTTGCTCGGTTCTGAATCGTAACAGCAGAAAAAGTCAGATTTTTGGAAGTTTTTGGAGGCTGGTTGAAGGTTGTGACGGCTGAATTAGGGTTTTTGACAGTGTTTTGGATAAACAACAGGCATTTCGGAAAGAAGTATTGCATTTCGGATCAGAGAATTGGCCTTTCGGATTGGAAGACTTGAATTTCGGATTGAAAAGTTGCATTTCGGATTCAAAATTGGATCAGAAGTGTATTCCGGATTTCAGAAAAGTCATTCCGGATTCCATCTCGGATTAGAACTATTCCCGATTCCATCTCGGATCAGGTAGTCTATTCCGGATTTCCATTTCGGATCAGAACAGTGCATTTCGGATTTCATCTATGATCACTATTCCGGATTCTGTTCCGGATTATCTTTCGGATTGTAAATCCGAGTTACTGTTCCGGATTTGGTAATATTCCGAGTTATATACAAAAAGGTGGAAAGTTAACCAGCTGACATAACCAGAGTTAAACGTTTTCGAACATAGAAGTTGATTCGTAAACTATCTTAACAAACCGACTGCACGGTTAGACTCGTGTGACTTTTAGGGCAAAAAATATGGTAACCACACTTTCAGACAGTATATATCATTGGATTCGTATCGACGAGACAAGTTTAACGGTACAATTTGGTAACCACACTTTTCGGACAAATTTTTGAACGTTTTTTACGGTACGGTTACGGTAAAATACGAAGAAGGACCAGAAGAGAGGTTAGATTTGGGTTTTGATACAGGTATACCAAACTCCATTTAAACTGATACTCTACGTGGTAAAGATGGTCAGAATGAAGAACAGCAGTGAGTGTGTTAATAACTTCCCAAAGTTGATTTATGCTACACAATATCTAGACTGGAAAGAGAAGTTTGAGGCATTTGTTCAATGTGAAGATTCTAAGATGTGGAGCTGTATGATTGATGGGTATATTGCTCCCACACGTCGAGTTAACGGAGAGAAGTATGGCTCTCTCATATGAGAAGATGGAAGATTCTGAGAAACGTATATATGATGCTGAAAAGAAGGCTTTAGCAGCGATAAAGATGTCCTTGCCATTTGATATGAAAAACATCTAGTAGGTATGGATCATCTAGAGAGCTGTGAGAAGCTTTAGAAAAACGTTATCAGAATACTTCAAGACAAAGTACACGTGTGGCTGAGACTGCTAGCTGTGAAGATTGGTGAAGAAGCTGCTAAGATAGAAGAGAAGAAGGAAGCTGAGAAGGAGAGAGTGGAAGTCAAGGATGCAAAAGCTGCAGTGTGCATGGATGATACAGATGAGCTTACAGCAAAGGTACAGGTACAAGTACAATCTGTAAGTCATACTTGTTATAATTGCATTGAACTACAGGGTAAAGTTGACAAACTATCGGAGCAAAACAAAATTCTGTTAGCTGAATTAGAAAAATTGAAAGACTCAAATGTTCTTTTTAGTAAGAGGGAGTCAAATTTTTTAAATACACTCAATTCAAATGAACAAGAAATCATCAGTTTGACCAGCAAAGTTAATGAACTTTTACAGATCATTGATTTGGCTCGTGAAACTGTGAAGGATAAGACTAACGAGCTTTCTGAAAAGTGCACCGAATTGGCTAGTGCACATGCCAAAATTATTGAACTTCATAGAAAGTTAGATAAATTTGGAGAATCCTCGTTAGTCAGGGCTCAAATTCAGAAAAGTTTGAAAAGGAGTGTGATAAAACAGGAGTGGGGTTTAGTAAGGCTCCATCTTCTAAATGAAAATGAGCTAACAGATTTTGTTCCTACTATGCCAGCTATAGTGGATCCGATAACAGTCGACATACCTAATAGTCCAAGTTCTTTGAAAGAATCTGTTAGGTCTAATAGTACACCTCATAAAGTGGATGGGGATACTAAAGACAAAACAATCAAATCATTTATAAAGGGATCTAACAGAAAGGAAACTTTTAAAAAGAGATCCTGTTTTAAATGTCAAAACAAAGGACATGTGGCTAGTTGTTGTCCTTTTAAAAAGGGTAAGAAAGTAGAGGCTGAAGTTGATGTTAAGGATGGAATCAGGTTGGTTCAAGTAAAAATGTTAAATCAAGTTTTTAGACAAATCAACCTAGATTTCAACCTAAACCTTCAACATCAAGAAGATTTGTTGGTTCTAGAAACTCTTCTCCTAAATCATATCACAATTAGGGTCAATCAAATTCTCTTTAAAGTAAAAATTTGGATATCAAAATCGATACCAAACTTCTGGTAATCGAAAATTTCAAAGAAGAAACGAATATAAGGGTTTTAGTAACTCGAATGTTCAAATAATCCAAATATTTTTTCAAAGATCAGATTATGATAATGGGAGAAGAAGGTTTCGAGATAATAAAATCCAAAGGTTGGAAAATCCGAGAGTTTATTGGAATTCTCGTGATCAAAGGTCTCGTGGAAATTATAAATCTTGTTCAACAGCTTGGAAGACATCCAAGAGACCAGTACGGTGTGATGGATATTGGATTGATGTTCTAGTGGTTGCTGAATCTGGACGACCCAAGACCTTTAAGGCTTGGGTCCCCCAGTCTAACTAAGTTGTTGAGTGTTTGCAGGATGACCAAGAAGGACTGTTGATGTGTTCAACAGTGGTTATTCCTGTCAATCATCTGAGGTGAATAGTAGGTTACACATGGTAACGAATTATTTACTTCTGTGATCGAAAATGTTTACTAAAAGTGAAAAACCTACTTGTCAGGTTGAAGTGGGAGTTTGTTTGTGTTTAAATTTCTGTTTTAAAATCTTACTCCATAAAAACAAAAATTTAGGAGGAGAAATTTCCCTAAGACAAAAAGAGTTTTAGTTAGTGCGTGAGTTTACGGGGAGTAAGTTGAATAGTTTAAAGTTTTTCAAAAATAAAAAATGAGGTTTACTGTGTGGAAAAGAAGAAATGATAGTAAATCAGCAAGTTAGACTGTCACACTGAACTTAAAAGAAACTTGCTTAAGTGTGATAGCAGCTTCATCATATGATGTACCAGTAGGCAAAAGGCATGAGATAATCAACTTACCTTTGTGATACAAATATAAAAGAATTGTGTATGAGTGGGGAACATATAAGTGGCGTATGGTTTTATAACCTTAATCTTGCTTGATAGATTGCCAAAATATGAGGTTTAGGTCTTTATATCGTTATTTCATCCGGGGTATCAAGGTTGTCCTTCTGCTGCATCCAGGTATATGCTGACCTAGGCACAACCAGGATATCTCAAAAGAGCAAAAAATGCCAAATCCCAAAAATTGAAGAAGCTCTTCTAGAGAGTCATTCAAATGTGCAAAACTGCATTATTCGTACCAAAATTTGGTATTTGTCCTAACCCTCGTTGGATATTGGTCTTTTTGCTGTACGAAAGTACTGACCTGATCACCAATTATCTAACGTTGTAATTCAAAAGGATGAATTTCGGTATACTCACCTACTATGATGAATTTTTGTGCATACCTTAATCGCGGGGGTATGTCCTGAAGTGGGACACACTAGTATATCAGTATAAAATATCAAAATAAATCACGAGGTAATGGAACTTGAAATGTTCATGTATTTTTTTAAGTGGATAAACCATACTGGTAATCGTCTTGAATTGCTTTCCATGAATATTGCATATAGAATAAACAGATAGTGTTAAAACAGTTTGATGTTGCTGATATGATCTTCTTACCGGTGATACTCCCAAAAATAGAGTGTTTATTATTTTGTTATTTATTTGTTTTAAGAAAATATAAAAAAATCCAAAAAGATTTGGTTTTAAAGTCTCCCAGTTTGAACTGATAAGTTGTTTATTTTTGCATGAGAAGATAAAATATTGGTTTATCTTTAATGTGGAAAAGGACTAATGGTTTTTTGAGTTACTTGCTTGTGTTTCTAAACAGATTGAGGTAGTTATCAAAATGAAGTGCAGAATTCAAGTAAAGTACATTTTAAGAATGGAGTGCAGAATGTGTGAAGATGCATGGTAGGATCCTTCTTTACATTGCAAAGGGAGATATAGAGGAATTTGGTGATATGAGCTTAACCAGAGAATGCTAGCTTACTAATCTACAATGAATAAAGTTTTGGTGATTGGATGTATCAGCTTAGGGGAGTCGGTTGTTCTCAGAATCTACTTGTAGCTGAAGTTATCCAAAGACCAAAAGATCACAAGATGTTTGAAGACAAAGTTACACTATGAAGCTATTGGCAAGGGGGAGTCTGTTGGTGCATATTAGTGACAACAGCTTAATAGTTTAATAGTTTAGTCTTTGGATATTTTGTATTGGGCTTAGTATTTGTGTTTAGCTTGTTTAGAGTTGTAATGGGCTTGGAGAATGGCCTAGCCCAAGATAAAGCCTAGTATGTGAACATGTAGTATAAATACATGTTATGCATTAGGGTTTTAGGTTAGACACAGAGAAGAGATAGTTGGTTGGAAGAAATCTACAGAGAGTGGCTGAGAGATTTCTAGAGTGTCTTGAATTGATTGTAAACACATAGTGTTGGATAATCAATAGAAGACTGTTTGAAGGAATTCGTGTTCGTGTTCTTGTGTTTTCTGTGAAATCTGATCTAGAGGATTCGCACTCTAGATTGGATAGACGATTCTGTCAAGATCCATAAGAACTAGGGGCCTACAAAGGTCCTGTAAAAGTTGACGAATCTGGGCCTTTTTACCATTCCATGTCTCTTCGGAAGTGATACCGAGTGTAGAGCCTTAGCCGATCTAGGTGCTAGTATCAACCTTATGCGATACACAATTTACGAGAAGCTAGACCTACGAGAGTTCTCACCCACCCGCATGTCCTTTTCCTTAGCCGATCGGTCAGTTAAATATCCTCGTGGCATAGTTAAAAATCTTTTAGTTAAGGTCGATAAGTTCGTCTTCCCGTAGACTTTGTCATTCTTGAAATGGAAGCTGATGAGAGAGTTCCTATCATTTTAGGACGTTCGTTCTTGTGCACTGCAAAGGCTATCATTGGTGTCTTTGACGTAACATTACCCTTCGGGTCGGTGAGGAAAAGGTAACATTCGAGGTAGCTCGTTCCATGCAACACCTAGTGGTTCCAATGATTATAGTGGTCCTTGTCACTTGGTCTATTTCATCGAGTAATTCTTATCGTCCGTTGACCGACATTTCAATTTCATTAGTGGAGCTGATTTAGTCGAAGAGGGGATAGTTGAGAAAAAGGAAGAGGTTGTTGAAGAGAGTGAAGATGAAGGGGGAGGTCGACTGGGTCCCCGAAGTATTAGAATTGAGTGAGGTTAGGGACGAGAGCGAAAAAATCCCCATTGAGACACCAGCCCCTTTAGAGCTTAAGGTCCTTCATTCCCATTTAGAGTACGCTTTTCTAGGTGAGGGGTCAAACCAACCCGTCATTATTTCTTCTAAATTAGAAGAGGATGAGAAGTCTAGGTTGATAGATGTGTTGAGGGTGAATAGAGAGGCCATCACATGGAGGCTTTCGGATATTAAGGGCATAAGCCCCGCCTATTGTACCCACTTGATACTCATGGAAGATGAATATAAGCCGGTGGCGCAACCTCAAAGCCGCCTCAATTCGAACATGCAAGAGGTAGTGAAGTAGGAGGTCCTTAAAGTGTTAGATGCCGGGGTGATTTACCCCATTTCCGTCTCTCTGTGGGTTAGTCCAACCCAAGCTGTCCCAAAGAAGGGTGGGATGACGGTAGTTATGAATGAAAAGAATGAGCTTATTCCATCCCGTATAGTCACCGGTTGGCGTGTGTGCATTGACTACCGAAAGTTAAATGACACGACACGGAAAGATCACTTTCCTCTTCCATTTATCGATCAAATGTTGGCGCGTCTCGCAAGGCAACAATTCTATTATTTCCTTGACGGCTTTTTCAGGTTACTTTCAGATCCCCATCGCAACAGAGGATCAAGATAAGATGACCTTTACAAGTCCATATGGCAAGTACGCGTATCGACGCATGCCTTTTGGATTATGTAATGCTCTGGCTACCTTTCAGCGATGCATGGTCGTGATTTTCCAAGACATGCTGAAACTTTTATGGAAGTCTTCATAGATGACTTCTCGGTTTATGGTGCCACTTTCAATATGTGTCTTCTTAATCTAGATAGGATGTTAAAGAGGTGTGTTGAGACCAACTTGATGCTAAATTGGGAGAAGTGTCACTTTATGGTGACGGAGGGGATAATGTTAGGCCATAAAATTTCAAGAGAGGGGATTGAAGTGGATAGGGCTAAAGAAGACACAATTAGTAGGTTGCCACCACCCATGAGTCTGAAGTATGTTCGTAGTTTCCTTGCTCATGCGAGCTTCTATAGGTATTTCATTAAGGATTTTTCCAAGGTTACTCTCCCCATGACCCAACTCCTTGAAAAAGACGTACCCCTTGTCTTTGACGAGGAATGTCTTAAAGCCATTGACTTTTTGAAGGAAAAGCTTGTTAGTGCCCCCATCCTTGTTTCGCCTGATTGGAGCTTGCCCTTTGAGCTCATGTGCGATACAAGTGACTATGTCGTCGAAGCACTTTTGGGCAAAAGAATCGATAAGCACTTTCATCTGATCTATTATCCAAGTAAAACTCTCAATGATTCTCAAGAGAACTATACCACCACAGAAAAATAACTCTTTGCCATAGTGTTCACGTTTGATAAGTTTTGCTCATACCTTGTGCTTTCTAAGACCATTGTCTTTACCGATCACTCTGCATTGTGTTTTCTTTTCCATAAGAAAGACGCCAAACCCCGCCTCATCCGATGGATTCTTTTGCTCTCTGAGTTCGATATAGAGATTAGGGATAAAAGGGAGCAGAGAATGTAGCCGCTGATCATTTGTCACGGCCCAGAGGACCCAAGAGAGAGAAAACTCGCGAGGAGGCGATAAGAGATAAATTCCTTCACGAATCCATAGATTTTGTATTGGCCGAAAAAGAGGGTTTGCCATGGTTTTCGGACTTGATGAACTATTTAGCGTATGGAGCCATAGTAAAAGGTATGACCACCCAACAAAAGAAAAGTTCTTTAGGGATGCGAGAAAGTATATATGGGATGGCCCATATCTCTTTAGCATAGGAGGAGATAGAATCCTTAGGAGATTTTTATCGAAATAAGAAGGTTTAGAGATCTTTAGGCATGTACATGAAGGATTGAAAGGAGGTCACCACGGTCCACACGTCACTGCCCAAATGTTTTCGATTGTGGTTTCTATTGGCCTTCGTTAGTTAAGGATGCCTTAGAGTTTGTTAGGAAATACGATGTATGACAACGTACCAGCAATATCTCATCCAAGGATGAGATGCCACAATATCCCATCCAAGTTCTAGAAATCTTTGACGTTTGGGGCAATGACTTCATGGGACCATTCCCCTCTACTAGTGGGAATCGGTAGATCCTTGTGGCGATCGACTACGTTTCAAAGTGGGTAGAGGCACATGCACTTCCCACGAATGATGCCCGAGTGGTGGTGAGATTCGTTAAGAAACTCTTCACTCATTTTGGTACACCTATAGCCATAATCAGTGGTCGTGGTACTCACTTTTGCAACGCCGTCATGGAGAAGGCGTTAGCACGCTACAGGGTCACTCATCGATTTTCCACTGCATATCACCCCCAAAACGAGCAGTTAAGTCGAAAATGCCAATCAAGGAGTCAAGCGAATCCTAGAGAAAACCGTAGAAAAAATCGGAAAGATTATTCCGAGAAGTTAGACGATGCATTGTGGGCATTCCGTACTGCCTACAAGACACCATTAGGAACCATACCATTTATGATCGTCTACGGAAAAGCGTGTCATCTCCCGGTCGAATTAGAACATCATGCTTTGTGGGCCTTAAGACCGTAAACCTAGATCTAACTGAAACTGCTATGAAAAGATTCTTTCAAATTCACGAGAGAGAGGAGCTTAGGGATGTGGCATATGCTAGATGTGAAGCATTAAAGAGAAAATGAAACCGTTGCACGATAGGAGATTAGAGGGTTTGAAGGAATTCAAAGTGGGAGATAAAGTGCTTTTATACAACTCCCGGTTAAAAGTCTTTAGAGGAAAGTTGAAGTCGAAATGGGGGGGAGGACCGTATGTTGTGAATGAGGTTTTCCCTTATGGTACAATCGAGTTGATAAACGAGGCCAATGGAGCAAAATGGAAAGTGAATGCCATCGTTTAAAGCATTACTTAGGGGGTCCATAGAATCAAATGAGGGGGAGGTAACTCCTATCGAAATTCCACCTTGACTGTCCGAATAGAGTCTTGATGAGTTCTCACGTGTAGAGTTTGTACCATTTGTATCGAGTCGTTTTTGAGTTTTTTCGTAGCTAAAGGTAATTTTTGTAGAGTCTCGGTCTTGGTTTTTGTGTTTTTTAGTCTTTTGCAGGAATTCATTACCGAAGAGGAGCGAGAATTGACGAGAAAACAGAGTTAAAGGTAAGTCCCAGTGTTAGAAAATTTTTAGGAATGGTTTTGGGAGGTCTGGTAAAGTTGCCCAATTTTTTGAGGCATGAAAGGCAATAAATCACAAAACTTTCTGTAAAATGCCACCTTGGTGTTGCGCGAAGCTAAAATCCCTTACCCTCCACGTAACGTCTAGCCCTCCTCAACCTTTTGCCAGAAACAGACACGCAGCGTCACGGGACGGTGCCCCCAATTGACCTACGCGTAACGCGACACCCTGCCTGAACCCCCATACCTACTGAACATGGCCTAGACGCAACGCGAAGCCTAAACTTTCCGCCCGTTACGTAGCGGACCCCTTGTCCGGTTAAAAGCTACCCCTTTTCCCTTTCTCCCCCATTTCACTTCTCATACCCTAACTCGCAAAACCCAGCCGAAAACTACCATTGTCCACCATAACCACCATTCTTCACCCATTTTCATCCCACATCACCCATTTCACTTCCCATCATTTTCACCATCAATTTCACCTGTTTCACCGCATGTTCAACCCAAACACGGACTTTACTCTCTGGACTTAAAAAGTTAAAATTTGTATCTCAATCTTCATGAAGCGGTATGTTTTCTTATAATATCCTGTATAGTATTCGTCTATTAGTTAGATTCGAATTTAGTCATGCATGTTTAGGTGTCGGTTTTTGTTGGATCAGTTTCAAGTCGTAGTTTAGCATAGTGTCTAGTGTTTAATGGTTACGCGAGGCATGGGTTGGTTGTGTTTTGGACATTGTACTGATTGATTATAGCTACATTTCCATAAAGAGCCATACTTGCGTTTTGAATTTAACCGATTAAAACCTCCTTTAACTAGGTGGAATTTTTCGATTCTAAATTCTGTTTTTCACACTTAAGCTTCAATTTTTATGCAAGTTTGGACTTAATGTCCGTTAGGCACTTGGCTCTTAATTGGGACAATTAAAGTGACAGGAGGGGGTAGTGTACAACGAGTCTTGTGTTTTGAGTCGGGTTTGGTTTTAGTATAGTTTGTTCTTGGGTTTACTTATATGTACGTACAGGTACAAAACATTTCGCCCGTACTCAATCTCCATTCGGGCGTGGTTGTTTAGAATTCTATGCCTTTTGTAAACGGTAACCCGAATTTTTTACCTTATCTTTATTTTCGGATTGAGCCGCAAATGTAATGCTATAAGGTTGCTTCCACTTAAAATTTTTTTTTCAAAAAAATTAAAAAAATTAGAAATACGAAAAATAGTTTGTGATCACTGACTTGTTGCTTGTTTCTCTTTGGGTTAACATTGTTTTGTAGATATCTCAGGTGCAGGCAGCAGCAGTGGTGCAGGAGGAAAAAGACGTCGAGGGCCACCACAATGCCCATGTGGGGTCCTGGACCTGCAACCTGTAATTCACAACCTGAGGTGCAGACGTATTAGATACGAGGGTCCAGAACATATTCCGTTAGCCCGAGTTCCATGGTTAAGAAATTATCCACTTCCATAGTTTGAAAGTAATTCAAAGGAATGGAAGAAGCTGCTTAAGATAATCACAATTGAAGTGTTTGAGCATTGGACTATAGATTGGGACTGGTTGGGAATGATGGGTGCGATAGAGAGAGAGTGAGCAGTTATTGGCGGGTAAAGTGAGGGCTATGGTTGACTGTCATTGGACGCAGTATGAGGAGTTAGTGCTAGAGTTTCATTCCACTTATCAGCACAAAGAAGGTGCTTTCACTGAGGACGATGCAGTTTCGTTCAGTTTAGGGAAGATGCTACATGAGATGTCCATCCCGTAGTTTGCGGTCGCTAGTGGTTTTTATGCACCAGAGGATGTAGTGACTCTGGAATTTTTTAATAGGGTTGAGGGGTGTATTTGTGAATCAGAGGGAGTTGTGTTTTGATAGTATGGAGTTGACTATGGTTTTGGGCTACGATTGCTGATCGTGCGTTCGCCAAGACAAATTTGATATCATCTTTTAGAAACCTGATTTATAGGTATGTGCCGAAGGTGTTTTCTACCACTCTAGTTGGTAGAAAGTCGGGGGATAATAAGGCGAATTGGATTGATATATTTATTCTCATGTGTTTGGTTGAGGGTCACAATATGACAATGGCGAGCGTTTTGACATGTCTTTTAACCATGCACATATAGGGGGTCACCGAGCTACTCTAGACATGGGTTCATATATGACTAGGTTAGCTGAGAATTTGAATGTGTTTACTAAATATAATCCGAAGAACTTGACTGTAGGTGTGGCTTCGATGTTCTTTAGATTAGGGATCTACAACTTACTGGTATACTTACGTTGACTGAGCCTGTTAAATTGGATGAGGCTAGACAAGGACCTCAGGTTCTGCCACCTTAGGGCACCCAGCTGATGATGTCATGCACGGTATTTATTCGAACGACAGAGACCCTGATAGAGGCAGGAGATACTAGCACCGCAATATCTGTGTCGGCAACCACCACCAGATCTGCTCACTTTAGCGTTGCTATATGACCGGATGGACCAGGGTTTTGGTAGGATAGACTACAGGTAGGCTTGGCATGATAATGCGATCAGGTATATGATGGGTCACATGAGCATAAACGTTCCACATTTATTCGAGCTGTATGTAGAGCTGGGGCCATTTCCGATGCCAGGTCAGTATAATCTTAGTGGTGGGGGTGGTTCGGGAGAGCAGGGTGGTCAGGGATCATATCAGTATGGTTATGTGGATCCGACGTCGGATATTCCGATACGTTGAACATAGTGAAGTAGAGAGTGAGGAGGAGAGTGAAGAAGATGAAGACTAGTGTGGGGATCGGGAAAGCAACTGGAGCTTAATGGAGTATCTTTTGCTTTATTTTATTTTCATGTTGTTTTTATCCTTGTCTGGTCTGTACTTATATTTTGAATATTTTCACTGGTTGGTAGGGTCGGGTTGGTTAGTTGTGTTGGTTGACAGTTTAGACACTATAATCTATTGTTAAATTATCTGTTTTGGTATATTTGTGTTTATTTGATAGGTAGGGTGTGTTGTTGCCGCTTCCGTTCACGTGTGAGAGTTAGCAATTGTTTCCTAAGCGTGTTCGGAGTGGAGGGCATATGTGACTTGCACATTCACAATCTCGAATATTAGCTAAGTTGTTTCACTTGTATATTTTGTATATTTTATTTAGTATTTATTTTTAGTTAGTTTGAGTTGTGTTTTCATCATTGCATTAGGGACAATGCAAATTAAAGTGTGGGGATGAGATATTTGAGTCGTAGTTGTTAGTTTAGTTAGTTCGAGTCATAAAGAGTCATAAAAAATTTAAAAAATGCAAAACAAAAAAAATTAAAAAATCCAAAAATCCAAAAAAAATTGAAAATTTGAAAATGTCTCTCGTTTCAGAAGTTTGCAAAATAAAAACGGAAAATGATAGAAAAGTCGGTTGTCTTCGGGTTTCAAATAATAATAATATGAGTGAGCTTGTGTCTAGCTTGGGATATGTGAGTAGGTCCAATTCAGTTTCTAGGTCCCTTTGATATTAAAATACATCTTAATTATTGGTTTACTAGTGGGTGCTTATCTAGGAAAAGTGAGAAGCCGAAACCGCCAATAATAGTATAAGAATGTCGTTATAAGCTAAAATTGTTAGAATTTTTTATCATGGAAAAAATATAATAAACTGAGCTAGATTGAAAAGAAAAACGAGGCCTATGTAATCTCTATTGGGGATGGTGACTCTGATTGAGATTACCACTAGGTTAAGTTAAATAAGAATGCAAAAATTACCGACGTTCACGTTGTCGCTCTCGAGGATGGTGACTCTGGTTGAGACAGCCTTTGGGTTAGGTATGCAAAGTCTAATGCTCAAAGAAAAGAAAAGAAAAGGAAAAAATAGTGAAAAAAATGATGTTAAATTCTCTTGATTTTGTATAAAACGGTTAGAAAATGGGTCGATGATTTGTTCCTTTTGTTCTATGAGCTTGAGGCGGGATTAGGTGAAACTACGGCTTCTAGTGTGAGACCCTAGGTAGATGACCGAACTTGAACTTAAATTGCATGATAAGGGCTTGGAGTCGTGTTTGGGTCTAAGTGGACACATATATTCGCAACTGCGGTTAAAACAAGTTTCGATGTTAATAAGAATTCTAAGCTTTTGACCCAAGCATTTTTCGACTATGATATTGTTTGCATAATTCTTTTTCTTGGACGAAAAAAAGTAAGTGTGGGGATATTTGATGTATTGTAAAATACATTGATTTATCGTGTATAGTTTGTGCATATTTCGTATTCTTTTGTTTCGATTTTTAGGTAGATATAGTTTCTTTTGATCATTTGTTTACAGGCCTCGATTGCTGCAAAGTGAAGAAAAAGGTTAAAATCAGCCGAAAAAGAGTTAGCAGCAAGGTTTGGGTCGAGTCGTAGCAGAACGGGAACGCAAAAAGAGGAATTTTGATAAAGTGACCCCGTCGTGCTACGCGACCCCTAAAGAGAAAGAGCTACGCGTAACGTCCAGGAGTATAATACAATTGTTGGATTTTGTACACATCGCATCATGCGTAGGTGAAGTAGTATACCCGTCGCGTAACTCGATGGGGTCGTTTATCGTGGCAGGGTTTGTGTTCGAGTTGGATTGTTGTTGGATTAATATATAAGCATCATAAACTCATAATTCAAACCTAGTAACGAACCAACAGCAACTTGGGCGAAAATTGGACATCTTTTAGAGCGTTTTTAAGAGCTTTACTGGCAGATCAAATTGCTTTTCAACTTTTCTTACAAAGTCCTACAAAATACATGCAGTCTCTTATTTGGAGTGCAAAAAGTAAGTCCACGTAAACCTTGAAAAATCATTAACTAAGACAAGACAATACCTCTTCTTTTTAAGACTAATGATTTTAACAGAGCCAAACAAGTTCATGTGTAACAATTGTAAATGCTGACTAGATTTGGACTCATCAATGGATTTGTATGAATTTTTATGTTGTTTACCTTTTAGACAGGAAACACAATGTTCATCACATGTGAATTGTTTTAGTGGAAGACCTCTTACAAGACCTTGTTTTGAGAGTGTGGTGATAGTTTTGAGATTTGTGTGACCAAGTCTTCTATGCCATAGTTATGTCTCTTTGTTAGAAGCATAACATTGCCACATACAACCACATACACATTGCTACTCTTGTGAGCAACAACCTGTGCTTTGCTCTCAGCAATGATTGTTTCAATCTTTTTCACCACTTCTAGCCCAACAATCTTACAACTTTTCTTAGTGAAGAATGACCCATAACCTTTGTCACTCATTTGAGACACACTAAGAAGATTAAATTTAAGATTGTTAGTGAGATTGACATTTTCAAACTTGAGTTTCCCTGCTTGGACTGTCCTTGACCCTAACACATTCCCTTTTGAATTGTTAACAAAGGATATATCACTCCTCCATGTGCTAGAAAATCTTTGAGAAAGACATCTTGTCATGTGCCTAGAGCCTCCACTATCTACAAATCATAAACTATCAAGACAAGTAGAAGCTCCCTGCACATTAGTAACAAATTAGTTTTGGTGAATGTCCAAAGAAAAAATGGCTTTGGATAAGGTCACAGACATTCCAGCCTCAAGTCTCGGAGAATGGACAGAGTTCTGAACAGATTTTTGAAACATCTGTTGTGAACCATTTCCTTTCAAATGATTATAACCATGAGGATGCTTGTTTACTCTTGGTTTTGAAAGTCTTTTATAGATCTCATAACCAAGTGGTACACTCTTATAAGGTGGTTGACCTTATCCACTTGGAAATTTGTTTGCAGGTGGTGCATCTGTTACCTGAACCTCTCTAGTGACAGGGCTATATTCAATTGTTTGGTAACAGATGTTTGGACTGGGACAAAGGTCTGTTTGGTCTTTCCTTTATGAGTACTAGCCTATGGACTCAAGCGTTTTGGATTTATACTAATTTTTCTTAACATCAACGTTTTGAGATAAACGCACTCTTGAGTTTTGTGATTTTTCTTCCCACAGATAGTACAATGAGATGCAGCAACAATCACACTTGTCTTGTTTATGTCATATGCTTTTAAGTGAAAGTAGTCTTTAGTGACATGGTTTTTCTTTTCACAAAAGTCACAAAACAAGTTGGTTATTTTTTCTCTTTTCTTCCCTTTTTCAGCCTTTTTGTCAACAGATGTTATAACATCTGCCGGAAGATCTTTCAAGAGAATGATTTTTACTCTAGGTTGTCACACCCCGTATTTCCAACCAAACACCGGTGGGCCCGGATGGGGAGTATCATGACGTAAGTTGATATCATCATAGTCAATTAATACAGCACAGAGGAAGTCTTGGATTTTAAATTCCTATTACAAACCAAATGTTCAAAGTACGAAAATAATATACAGATGGCTTATAAATGAAAGATCCACAGGCGGATCGTAAAATATACAAAAATGTGGGTAACAGACTTTGGGCAGATCTAAGGATTTGCAAGATCCTCTTATATCACTACCAAGCAGCTTCCAGCCTATTTTGTATTGTACCTACAACTTAGTCTTTCGAAAATACGTCAGCTTTCGCTGGTAAATACACCCAACTGACTCGTTTTAAAAACATTTCACAAATTGATTTAAGTGCACAAGGCATGAAAAATCTTTTATAACTTAGAAAGTCAACCTTGTAACCTTGTTAACATATTCACATGTTTGTCCATACATATGGGGCCTAGTTAGAGACCGAGACATGATTAACGTCACACCACTTACGAACCCACGAAGGAGATATCCCCAACTTGTGGGTAAAAAAATAATTTGGCATTCGCATCTATCAGGTGTATGCCTACACCCCGTGCTTTGGTCATGGCCATTAACTAATGTAATGAGCTGAGGATATCCAGGACACGGCCGTTAACCCCCAATGTTTAAGTTATCAAACAAAACTGATCAAAACGGGATATGGAGATTTACTAGCCACAATCCGGCATTTTATTGATCCCATTTCTGACCAAGCGGTAATAATTTACCGTAACCCAAGCCCGTATAGGGAAAATAAGTCAAGAGTATTTACTTGAGCTAGTCTTGATTTAAAAATGCAAGATTTAATATCTCAGTTGTATTCAAAATGAAATAAGTGCAGATAGCATTTACTGGAAGGCTCTAGTCTGGATTATGGCATAAGCTAACCAATTAAAATGCTAATGGTCTTATTTAAGTCATAGACTTAGACCGACTAGCTTAAAGGATCAAAACGGTATAATACGCTAGATTAAGAGATAACCGGATAGAATTTAGTTTAAAACCAACAAGTATTATGACTTGTATAATATGGGTAAACCAGAAGCATTCTGGATTTAAGATTTAAAATGATAAGGTTAAACCGTTTCGGTTAATTTCCGTAAACTAGTTACATATGCTTAACCGTGTGCATATGTAAGTCATGAACAAGTTCTATATGCCATTATACTTTAAATAAGTTTTAATATCAGTAGAATATCAACTTATATGCCCGTTAAGGTTTTAGAATGAAATTATGCCTCATAAGGGCGGTTTGGTAATTATAAATCATATAAAAGGAACTTGAATATATTTTGATTTTAAGATCATAAGTATTCTAGAAAAATATTTAATTTATGGTATAATATCAGTAAGATATATATCATATGTGTAATTTATTATTTATGACCAAACTATGCACCGTAGGGGCATTTTGGTCATTTTACATATAAATTTATAATTTATTTGAGATTCTGAGTTTATATTATGTACCTACTGTAAAAATATTTTAAATAAGTTTTAAAATCAATAGGTAACAAGTCTTGATTGATAAATATGGTTTAAAACCATATTGTGCGTCGAACGGCGTTTTTGTCGCAAAATGACGATTTGTGTGAAGTTTAATGAATACTGATGCTGAGATCGGGTTTATATGTTAGATGTCTTATTTAATGTAACACGTCATTAGATAAAAAGGTTTGGTGTAAAAAGTATGATTGAAACCGTTTTATGCGCCAAAAGGGCTTTATCTTCATTTGTCGACACAATGCAAGAGCTTGTACGTAAACTTAGTATATAAGCTGACTTGATATCCCAAATAATCTTACTTATGATATTATATCAGTAGGAAATTCATTTTCAAGTTCGTTATTGATTAAAACCTTGTTTTATGTAAAAAGGGCATTTTAGTCAAAATGGTATAATAATGAAACTTGTGCATAAACTCAGATTCTGATTATGATAATGTAATATAACCTTAGAGGGTTATACTACATTATATCATGATCATAATGTGACATTAGATCAGTAGCTATCTAATCTAACTCAAGTCAGAATCGAAAGTCAATGCAGAAGTCAAACTTTGCGACTTTCGGTTGCGAACCGACCCTAGAACTGAAATTGACGAGTCGAACATGTTCTCACATGTTCTAATAAGTGTTACCAACTTGTTTAAGTGTAAAAAAAGGTTTCATAACATATGTAAACTCAGATTATAATATTTTCAAAATCTGCCTGCTTGACTTTTTTTAATATTACCAACTTGTTTAAGTGTCAAAACTTGACTAATTATTACCAACTTGTTTAAGGGATTAACACCTACTTGTTTAAACTTAATAATAAAACTTTGACCCGTCAATTGGTCCAGTAAATGTGATCTTTAGGAGGTGCCCTTTATAGGGATTAACACCTACACTATTACGGTCACTTAGCCATGTTCGTTATGAACAATGGCTGGACCATAACGGTCTTAACCGAAAGTCAAGGCGTTTTCCATAAACGCTTGACTTTTGGCTATAAAAAGCCTAAACGAAAATGCAAGAAAAAGGAACACTTACAAGTGATCCTAGGATGAAATAGAACTAAGTTGGATGCTCCTTTCAGTTAGGAACTTCTAGAGGAGGGAGATAGAATGAATTATGAGAAAGGTGTAAGTTCAAGTGGTGAACCAAAGCACCTATTTATAGTTAGAGAGCTTGAAGGAGGTGATGCCAGGTGTTAGCAAGTGTTAGAGGGTGCTTACAAGTGTCCTAAAACGTGGCATAGTAGTTTGGAAGTCAATGGTTTCGAATCAAACGGGTTATGGCAACTTGTGTGGTTGCCAAGAAAAATTTTCTGCAGATACAGTCCTCTGGCGGCCCATGAGAGACCAGGCCAAGTCTCTCGCGGCCCGCAAGCGATCGATAGAAACTTTCAAACTTTGTCACATTTAGCCCCTCAACTTATAAAACTTCTAAAACACCTTTATAAGCTTAATTACCCCTTCGTAGCTAATATTTGGCGTACCCGGGAGTATGCCCGGACATTGTCAAGCTCTCAGTTCGTTAAAAGGTCACTCAGAGGTATAAATTAACATGTTGACACTTTTAACCCTTCTATCATCCAACTTTTACATATTTACAAAAATAATCCATCTTGTCCAACAAGTGGCTCATATGAGAGTTAGCACTTTGTAAATGGTCACTCAGAGGCTTAGTTTAAGCATGTTGACACTAAAGGTCACTCAGAGGCGTAGTTTAAGCATGTTGACACTAAAGAGTCACTCAGATGCGTAATTTAAGTATGTTGACACTTTTAGTCCTTATTAGACTTAATATAAAAGTAATGGCACGTGTCACTATACTATTGGACACGATTTTACGAGGTGTTACATCCTCACCCCCTTAAAAGAAATCTCGACCTCGAGGTTTTATTAAAAAGATGGGGGTACTTTTGTCACATAGTGGACTCAACCTCCCATGTATACTCGGGGCCTCGAAGGGCATCCCATTTAACCTTTACAATAGGTAAAAATTTCCTTCGGAGCTTCTTAACCTGTCGATCCTCGATCAAAATCGGTTTCTCAACGAACCTATAGTTTTCATCAATTTGCACATCATGATGTGATATTGCTAGCGATTCATCGGCTAGACATATCTTAAGATTACAGATGGGGAATACATCATGAATTCCACTAAGCTCCTCTGGCAGCTTAAGCTTATACGCTACAGTGCCGACACATTCGATTATCTCTAATGGTCCAATACATCTCTGGCTTAACTTGCCCTTCTTTCCAAATCGCATTACACCTTTCCAAGGTGATACTTCTAGCATGACTTTGTCCCCTATTTGGAACTTAAAAGGTTTACGCCTCTTGTCAGCATAATTTTTCTGCCTGTCATGGGCAGCTTTAAGACGATCACGAATTTGTATTATCTTATCTATGGTTTCTAGGACAATCCAGGTCCAGACAGTTGGGCTTCCCCAACTTCAGCCCAACAAACATGCGTTCTACATTTTCTCCCATACAATTCCTCAAAAGGAGCAGCCTTGATGCTTGTATGATAACTATTATTATAGGAGAATTCTATTAGTGGTAAGTGGTCATCCCAACTTCCACCTAAATCAATCACACATGCTCTAAGCATGTCTTCCAAAGTCTGAATAGTACGCTCACTCTGTCCATCTGTCTGTGGGTGGTAAGCTGTACTGAAGTTTAATCTTGTGCCTAAAGATTGTTGGAAAATTTTCCAAAAGTGAGATGTATATCTAGTATCTCTATCAGATACAATTGATACTGGCACGCCACGTAGGGACACAATATTGTCCACATATAGCTTGGCCAATTTATCGGAACTATAAGTCTCTTTAATTGGCAAGAAATGTGCTTAGTCAGCATGTCCACAATAACCTAATCGTGTCATTACCATGTTTGGTTTTAGATAGCTTGGTAATTAAATCCATAGTTACCATTTTCCATTTCCAAGTGGGAATCTCAAGTTGTTGTAGAAGTCCTGACGGTTTCTGATGTTCTGCTTTAACTTGCGAACACGTCAGACACTTAGCTACATAAGTGGCTATGGATTTCTTCAAACCCATCCACCAATAATTCTTTTTTCAAATCTTGATACATCTTGTCACCACCTGGGTGAACTGAGTATCTTGAATTATGTGCTTCTTGGAGGATTAGATCCCTAAGTCCTCCAAAAATTGGAACCCAGATTCTGCCATTAAATATAAGGATTCTATCCTTTCAAGGCACTGACTGATCAACAGTTCCGCCTAATCCTTCATTAGGAATGTTAGCCTCTAACAGGGCTTACTTTTGTGCATCTAATAGCTTCTCATTCAAGCTATTTCTGAGCTCAATGCTCTTGGCGTTAATCCTTATAGGCTTAACTCTTTCTTTACGACTCAAGGCGTCAACAACGACATTTGCCTTGCCGGGATGATAGCGAATTTCGCAATCATAACCATTAAGTGTCTCCATCCAACGGCGTTGTCGCATGTTCAAATCCTTTTGATTGAACAGATTTTTGAGACTCTTATGGTCAGTGTATATAATACACTTTGTGTGATATAAGTAATGTCTCCACAACTTAAGTGCAAATACAACAGCACCCAATTCCAAGTCATGGGTGGTGTAATTCCTTTCTTGCACCTTTAATTGTCGTGATGTATAAGTAATCACTTTGCCTTTTTGCATTAGCACACAACCCATGCCAGTGTGTGAGGCATTACAATAAACGACAAAATCCTGAATACCCTCAGGTAGAGATAATACAGGAGCATTGCTCAACTTATGTTTTAGAATTTCAAAAGATTCTTGTTGTTTTGGACCCTAGTCAAACTTGACATTCTTACGGGTCAGGGTAGTTCAAGGAGTGGCTATCCTTGAAAAGTTCTCAATGAACCTCCTATAATAGCCGACCAATCCTAAGAAGCTACAAATCTCTGATGGAGTTTTGAGTTCCTCCAAATTCATTATGGCTTCAATCTTGGCGGGATCCCCTTGGATACCACGCTCACTTGCAACATGTCCAAGAAACTGGACTTCTCTAAGACAAAACTCGCACTTAGAGAACTTAGCATAAAGCTTCTCTTGTCTTAGCAATTTTAGGATGCACCGAAGATGTTTCTCGTGATCAACTTAATTATGAGAATAGATAAGTATGTCGACGATAAAGACAATGAAAAAATTATCTAGATACCGCTTGCAGACTCTATTCATGAGATCCATGAATGTTGCAGGTGCATTGGTGAGCCCAAAAGGCATCACTAGGAATTCATAATGACCATAACGGGTTCTGAAGGCAGTCATGGGAACATCTTCACTTCTAACCTTCATTTGATGGTATCCTGATCTTAAATCGATCTTAGAGAAGTAACTAGCCCCTTGAAGTTGATCGAACAAGTCATCGACCCTGGGCAAAGGATAGTAATTCTTGATAGTTATCTTGTTTAGTTCACGGTAATCAATGCACATCCACATTGAGACGTCCTTTTGCTTAACAAAAAGATAGGAGCTCCCCAGGGTGAAGAACTAGGTTGTATGAAGCCTTTCTCTAAAAGTTCATCTAATTGTATTCTCAATTCCTTCATTTTTGTCGGTGTTAACCGATACAGAGCTCTTGCAATAGGTGTCGCTCGTGGTAGGATGTCAATCCTAAACTCCACTTGTCTATCTGGAGGTAGACCTGGTAATTCTTCAGGGAACACATCAGGATATTCTGAGATAACTGAAAGGTCTTCAATACTTGGCTTTGGCTCGTTAATAGTTACTTGTGCCATGACATAACCTTTCTCCAGACACTTGCCTTAAATAATGAGACTTTGTCTGGCAATCCATAGTGTGAATCTCAAAGAATGGTGAGCATTTCTCCAGATGGGGTTTTAATTTCGATGAGTTTCTTATCACAGGCAATACGGGCTTGGTTATGAGATAACCAATCCATGACAAAGACTACATCGAACCTCGCCAATATCATTGGCAGAAGAGAAATAGGAATTGAATGATTCTTAATGGATATAAAACATCCATCAAGAATAGAAGACGTTGTTTCTAAGGTTCCGTCAGCAATTCTACTTCATAAGTTATGTCTAGGGTTCTTATGGGTAAGTTTAATAGTTTACTAAACTTATGGTATACAAAGGACTTATCTGCACCCGAATAAAAAAGAACTCTAGCATATATGTCACTGATGAGGAATGTACATGTTATGACATTGTTGTCATTAACAGCCTTCTTAGCATTCATCTGAAAGGCACATGCATGTCCTTTCTTGGCCTCTCCAGGCTTTGCATCGTTACTCTTGAGATTCTTAGGGCATTTAGGCTTGATATCCCCTTTTTCATTACAACCGTAGCAGACGACATCCTTAAGATCCTTGCATGCTAGGGTCCTATGCCCCTTTTTCTTGCATATACCACAGGGTTAACCTAGGGGTCAGAATTGCATTTCCCCAATGCCTGTGGTTACAGGTCTTGCGCAGAGGTCTATCATTAGACCTGTGCTGGTTCTTCTTGATCCCAAAATTTCCTCTCTTTTAGAACTTTTGGGAGTTATCATCCTCCCGTTTCCTTTTTCTGTCAGTCTAAGTTCTAACTGACTTTTGCCTCACCAAGTCTAAGGTGAGAGAGAGGGATAGGTCAACAGCAGACCTATAGGTACTAGGATGAGCAGCCTTTACCATGCCCTTAATCTCGGGCACTAACCCATTAATGAAACGCTCAATGCGTTTGGGTTCAGGTTTGATTAGATAGTAGACTAATCTGGATAGGGAGTTGAAGTCAGTAACATACTTCTGACAGTCCAGATTTTTCATTGTGAGAGTCAGAAATTCTGACTCTATCTTCTCCACCTCATAAGGTGGCCAGTATGTATCTTTGATTAGGTCAACAAACTTGGACCACCCCAAGTTATACAGGTGTACTTTACTTGTTGACTGAACCATTGCCTTCCACCAAATTAGGGTATCATCCTTGAAGGATTGGGATATATACTTTACCACATCCTTATCAGCGCAACCGCTGATGTCCACTATCGTCTCCATTTCATCAAGCCATCTCAAGGCTTCTACTGCTCCCCTTTCTCCATTAAAATCTCAGGGTTGCAGGAGACAAAGTATTTATAGGTACATCCGTCTTTAAAAGAACGGGACCTATCATTAAATTCTAGTTTCTTTGGTTCACTCTTAAGATTTGAAGAGTGAACAGAGCTCTCCTTTCGAGTTGATGATAGTGGAATAGATAAAGGTTTGGAGCGAGTAGTGCTCACTTCCTTAAATTTTTCCATGGCCTTTCCAACAGCTGCATCAATGCGAGCTTGGAATTCATCATTATTGATGGCTATATTTTCAGCCTTGTCAGTACTATTATCACGGCGATTACTTCGCGCCTCATCCGAGTTAGCCATTTCTGATGTTTGGGTACTAAATACCAAATTAAATATTACATTAGCCATGGTATTAATAACCATATTGGCTTTCAGAGTTGGATATATAAATCCATTGCCTATTTAAACTAGTGTACATATAATCATAACTGTTAGGCTTAACATTTCTTTGAATGTTATCTATATTTGGCATAGGTCTCAAAAGGACCATCAAAGGCAAATTACAATTTGGACGTAGTCCATATACTATTAGACAGTGGATCATTAAGTCATGCCTGTCGTATCATATTTGACAATATAATATGGTCCGTAGGCAAATCAATTAACATCTCCTAAGATGTCAAGATAGATAATCATCGCACTGATGATATTAGTCATGATCTCATTGATCATATAGACTATGAGGCTTGAGCATAGCTTATCACCTTGGACAGGGAACCATAAGGTTACAACTGTTATTGTGTTAATTCACAACAAAATATTGCTCATAGGCAAATCATCACTAATGGATGTTAAATTATAGCCATAGGCATTTCATCACTAATGGATGTTTAATTATGGCCGTAGGCACTACATTACAAATGGATGTTATATTATGGCCCGTAGGCACTACATCACTAATGGATGTTCAAATATAGCCCGTAGGCACTACATCACTAATAGATGTTTAATTATTATCATCGCATTGATGATATTAGCCGGGATCAAATTTGATCACATAGGCTATAAGGTTAGGATGTAGTCCATTACCTAGACGGCTTGTGTGGTTCCTCAAGTCACACTACCAGGAGTATTAACAATACTTGAATGTTAACATAGGATTATCTTAATGGTCGACTAATAGTCACGGTCGCATTGACCTTAACGACTTGGAGGCTTGAACATAGTCCACCACCTCTGGATAAAAGGATTAATCTTCCTTAACAATCATGATAGAAGGCTATACTTCCTTAACTATCATTTATAATTTGGCCAATTAATATGGGTTGTGCCATTTGGCTGATCAGAACCATTAAGATCTTTTGGAATTATATAGCGGATCATAAATTTCGAGTAAAATCGAGACGATCGCTTGAAGAGGATCAGTACATATATATTATATATATATATATATATATATATATATATATATATATTATATATATATATATATATATATATATATAATTAAAAATATTTCATTAAATGACAATAGGAAATTATAATACTAGAAATAAGTAATAAAACTAATTGTCCATGCAATGACTTAAAAGAAATAACTTGTCCACACAGGGACTAAAGAAATAACAATGTCCACGTAGGGACTAAATATAATAAAGAAAGGACTTCACTCGTCCTTCTTTCCCTTAACCAACTTGGAAAGCTTCTTGAAGAACTTATCCGTCTTCTTCTCCGTTTTCTCTGCTTGATGTTGCATTTCCTTCATCCGCTCCAAGCCTCATTAATGGCCTCAAGAGGGGGCGGAGGTTGTGTTGTGGTTGAGGTACAACAGGATATTGGTACCCATAACTTGGGTATCCAGTCGGTGGATAAGCAGGTGGGAAAGGAGACGGGAAAAGTGCATTATGCCTGACCGCTTGCATATAAGGGTTATGTGATAGTGTCTGGTAATTTACCGGCATAGATGGGTTAAAAGGATCATATCCAGATGTATGCGGATATGTAGGAATAGGGTTATTAAAACCCGATAGTGGTGATTGAACCACAGGTGGTGGTGTCAGTTCCACCACAGGTGAAGTATTGGCGGGTACACCCATTTGTGGGTCCTCATGAATGGTAGGATTGGTTTTGGGCAATGGTGGTAGCGAACCCAACTGTTGTCCCCACGTACCGACATACGTGCTCCACGTTTCCTCCTCGGTGGCTCAGGTGGTGGTTGTAATGCTTTGCCTTTGAAACTTTCCGTTTTAGAAAGTTTGCTTCGTGTGTCTATATTTGGAAAGGCTAAACCTTGTAATCATATTTTGTTTTCGAATCATTGTAAATCCAAGGCTTCGATTGTAATAAAATTGATCAATTATGCGAAATTCACAAACTTTATACATGCTTATACTTATGAACATACACTTATTCGTTACTCGATTTATCAATGTAAATTAACTTATGAATTCTCGTGGTGCATTTGTAAATCTTACACAATTCAAGTCAAGCAAAAATGATTGATGATTTAAGCAAAACCCTTAAGCAATTGGCACCATAAAAACTTGTCATGGTTATGCTTAAACAAGTCTTCCTGTGTAGAATTATATATTATTCATGATTCTAATCTTCCATACAACTTACAATTGTAACGTACCTAAAGTGTAACAAATATACACCAAATAATACAATTATATCTATAAAATAACAATTAATTAACAAAAAAAAAAAGAATATAAGGCAGCTTGCGGCCGCAAGCTACCACTCATTTGTTCTCTTCTTGTTTCTAGTTAAACTCTCACAAACCCCATTAAATGCAACCCTAATTCAAACCCTAATCTTCCTTTTATAAAACCCCACCTTGCTCAACCTTTTCTCACTTTTACAAGCATCCAACACTTCACAAATCCTCTCAAATCATCCGGAACTTTCTGCTGAAACATTTCAGTTTGCAAGTGAGTTTCAACTCACTTCCTTCTTTGTTTAAACCTTGTTTCTTCTTTTAACACACATGGATAACCTCTAGGAAGGTTTTTACAAGCTTTCTTGGTCAAACTAAGATGAAACCTCACCATTTTGAGCTCCAAAAGTGTGCTAAACTTTCTGCTCATGTACTTCTTTTCAAAACTTTAAAGACTTCAAGTTTTCTTTATGTTTTCTTCCTCAACAATGTTTACTAAGCCCCATGGGATGTCACCATAGGTTTTCCATGGAAAACAAGATGGAACAATACCAATTTTACGGCCAAACTTTCTGTTTTGAAAGTTAAACTTATAAACTTTTCTTAAACTTGTTTTAATCTTAAAAACTCTATGCTACTTGTGCCGTATGGTTACTTGTCCTAATATTAAGTTATTTTATCTAAGACTTAATCATTATTATGATTATATTGGCCATGACCCATAAAACCACAAACACCCTACGGGACATATAGTGTCAAAAACGAGAGTTAACGTCTAGATAAATACTTTCGACTATACATACTTTTTGCATAATCTAAATTCCTAAATTAACGAACTCCATCGTCATTCCAATACTCACACACCTACGATTCCTTCTGTAGTATAACTCGGTGTTCGCCCGCTAATCAACCCAAACGCTTTCACGGAATTAACTTTGCAAAACCGTGAGTACACTCGACACCCTTTTTACGCTTTACACTTTTTGGGTGCAATATGTTAATCTATCATTAACACACTAAATCACGCTTTTATTCTATGAAATCACACAAACAATCCATCATACATGTTATAGTTATGTGATACTTGAATTGTTTACCTGGAATATTCTTATGTGATACTAATTGTCATTAACTTCATACAAGCCTCCCCTTAACATGTATAGTGCTATAGGAGTAACGCACCGGCCGTATTCTTGAGGTCATGTTAAGTTTTTAATCTATTATGCGGTACACTTGAGGATTGACTTGTAGTTCACATGCCTTGTTTACATTAATCTTGTATACTAGCTTATCATGTGGATTTGTTTGAACGTTTTTATTACATATGCTATGATTCAAACGTGTGTACTTGCTAATACTTTGTTATTGAACTATACTTTTTAACATGTTGCAGGTTGATATGACGAAACTTAGTTGGATTGGCATAGAAACACGCTTAGAATGTTAAGTTAATTATTATGTTTCATTGAATTTGTTTCATTTGATATTTGTATTTGATTTATGATGTACTTGACAATTTTATGAATGAAATGAAATGAGTTGTTTGATTAAATATTGTTGCAATTAGTATTATGATGTCTCGAGCAATCTCGTTCGTTTCACTCCAATGTTTCCGCCATCGGTTGGTGTGTGACATATTGGTATCAGAGCCATAACTATAGGTAATTAGGTAGAATTGCCATGTTCGACCTAGTCTATAGTTTAAGTGACCAACTTGACCTTTCTTGATTCATGCTTAAAATGTTAATTCTTCCTATTTGCTTCTTCCTACTTCTTTTGTTTTAATATATATGTAAGGTGTCTTTTCTAAGACGATTACACAACTTACACACTTAAGACTTGAAGACACTCATGCTATAAACGAGACGTTCTCACCAAAATAGGGTTGAAACCCGCACTTTGGTGATCACTCTCAATCCGCGTATTCAATTTTACACGAAATTACACCATCAAATTAGGAGTGAAAGCCACATCTTGATGAAAATTTCCATTTCGTACTCTACTAGACCCTTACCAACGAGTCGGAATTCGCTCCTCGTTGGTAAGTACCAACCACACTTAAGGTACGATTGTCAAGTTAGGGGTGAAACCCGCACCTTGTCAACTAGTCCCATTTCTCGATTTTCATTCTCGCCAAAGTTTCGATTTTTCGATCGGTTAGAGACGTGTACTAACCGGAAGGGTAATATGCCGTTAACCGCTTCTCGATGAGAGCATTTTACCTATAGGCCAAAGCACGTTTCTCTAATTTGAAAGGATTTCGATTCACTTTGGATTAGGCGACGTTTCTCAACCCAAAACACTCCAATGTTTTATTAAGCCTATATTTTATGTATCTCAATTATTATGTGTTTTAATACTTGTTACCTCGTTCATTTCTAGCCCGATGCACAACTCGCACGCTTTCGTAACCAAAAAAATTAATAATAATCCTCGTGAACCAACTAAATTTATACTCCTTACACGAATCGTATGTGTTTATGCTTTTAAATGCGTGTATGCCTATGCTATCTATGTGAATTCATGTGTGTTACGTGATACTTATATGCTTAAAATGATTTCTTTTATAAAAGCGCATTATGATCAAAGCCTTAATCCCTCTCTAATATTGTCAACCCTTTAGATGTCTTTCTCGCAAAGCGTCACTGGAAAGAAGAAGTCTAAGTCAAAGTCCCGCTCCGATTCAATGTCGAAGTCGCATGAAGTTCATGGCCGAGCAAATGGCCAAGGTTATCCCAGACATCGTAAGCAAGATTCAACCTTCACCGAACACTGATTCGCCTCACGCCTCCGTCGACTCAAAGGTCGAAGCACCTAAGTCGACGCTCACCTTTAAGTAGTTCTGTTCTTGCAACCCGTTACACTTCACCGGCGAAGAGGACGCCACGAAGTTACTACAATCGTTTGACGCCATTGAGGTGACTTTCCTACAAAGTGGTTGTCCTGACCACTTGCGTACCATTAACGCAACGGGAGTCTTTCGATCGAGGGCTCTTGATTCGTGGACTTCCGAGCGTAACGCTCGTGGAAACGATGTCGCTCACGCCCTCTTGTGGATCGAGCTCAAAAAGCTGATGGAGAATGAATTTTGCCCACCCTATGAACGCCAATGACTCGAGAATGAGTTTTGGAACCTTAAGCAGGTTGGTAACGACAACGACAGCCTCACGGCCCGTTTCAAGTAGCTGAGTGCAATTTGCCCTAACCAAGTCGACACGGCCGAAAATTCAAGTGCCAAGTATATACGATGCCTCCCTCCTCACCTCATTGACCTCGTCGACGCCACTTCACCCAAAACTCTTAAGGAAACCTTTCGCTTGTTTGCCAGCCTGAACAATAACCACGTCCTTCGTGAAGCCTCCAAGGCCTTCGTGAATTTGACTTATGATGTACTTGACAATTTGATGAATGAAATGAAATAAGTTGTTTAATTAACTATTGATGCAATTAGTGTTATGATGCCTCGAGCAATCTCGTTCGTCTCACTCTGATGTTTCCGCCATCGGTTGGGGTGTGACAGTGGTTGAGGTTGCTCCACTGGTTCCATTTGAACGTCTTCCTGTGTAGGAGATGGTGTTGGAGAATGGTGCGAAGGCGAGTTAACAAAAGTGAATTGACTCCAATGTTGGTCCCATTCGTTAGGACCTTGGTATGGTGATCCAGCGTAAGAGTTAGAATCGCTAGAGATCTCGATAGGGTGTCCATGCGATCCTGACGGTGGCATCTCCGAGTCGGAGTCCTCGTTCATAGGGTTTGGTTGATCCAACTGATTCTGATCAGCTGGGGGTGTGTTGAAGTAGCGGTTAGGGTTAAACTCATCATGATATGAATGAGAATGATGAGAGAGATGAGAATGGTGTGAGTGGTGAGAATGGTAAGAATGGTATGAGTTTTGTGTATGTGTAGGTGAATGTTCTTGCGAGCTAGAATGTCTCGCTAATGGCCAAGAATCTCCCGAATCCTCATAAGGATTTGAGTGACGGGGTTGTGAAAGGATAGTCTAGATGGTCCTCCCCTTATAGGTCCTTTACCTCTTCCACTCTGTCCTAACTCTTGGTGGCATTTTCCTGGTAAAATCAAGTCAAAATAATAATAATAACTTAATAATGAAATGAGTAATCCTAGGTCAATGCATAGACTCGGAAGTCTAAGGAATGCGCTTTTGTGTAAGTTTGAGATTACACACAAAAGGCTAGTGTTCAATTCTCCCAAACGTTGGCTCTGATACCAACCGGTCACACCCCGTATTTCCGACCAAACACCAGTGGGCCCGGGTGGGGAGTATCGTGACGTAAGTTGATATCATCATAGTCAATTAACATAGCACAAAGAAAGTCTTGGATTTTAAATTACTATTACAAACCAAATATTCAAAGTACGAAAATAATATACAGACGGCTTGTAAATGAAAGATCTACAGGAGGATCGTAAAATATACAAAAATGTGTGTAACAGACTTTGGGCAGATCTAAGGATTTGCAAGATCCTCTTATATCACTACTAAGCAGCTTCCAGCCTATTTCGTATTATACATGCAACTTAGTCTTTTGAAAATACGTCAGCTTTCGCTGGTAAATACACCCAACTGACTCGTTTTGTAAACATTTCAAAAATTGATTTAAGTGCACAAGGCACGAAAAATATTTTATAACTTGGGAAAGTCAACCTTGTAACCTTGTTAACAGATTCACATGTTTATCCATACATATGGGGCCCAGTACAGAGATCGAGACATGATTAACGTACACACCACTTACGAACCCACTTACTAGCCACAATCCGGCATTCGATTGATCCCATTAATGAAAACTGATGCTGAGATCAGGTATATATGTTTTAGATGTCTTATTTAATATAACACGTCAGTAGATAAAAAGGTTTGGTGTAAAAAGTATGATTGAAACTGTTTTATGCGCCATAAGGGTTTTATCGTCATTTGTCGACACAATGTAAGAGCTTATACGTAAACTCAGTATATAAGCTGACTTGATATCCCAAATAATCTTACTTATGATGTCATATCAGTGGGAAATTCATTTTCACGTTCGTTATTGATTAAAACCTTGTTTTATGTAAAAAGGGAATTTTAGTAAAAAACGGCATAATAATGAAACTTGTGCATAAACTCAGATTCTGATTATGATCATGTATTATAACCTTAGAAGATTATACTACATTATATCATGATCATAATGCAACCTTAGATCAGTAGCTAACTAATCTAAATCGGGTCAGAATCGAAAGTCAAAGCAAAAGTCAAACTTTTCGACTTTCGGTTGCGAACCGACCCTTTAACTGAAATTGACGAGTCGAACATGTTCTCACATGTTCTAATAATTATTACCAACTTGTTTAAGTGTCAAAACATGTTTCATAACATATATAAACTCAGATTATAATATTTTGCAAAATTTGGCATGTTTGACTTTTTTTAATATTACAAACTTGTTTAAGTGTTACCAACTTGTTTAATTATTACCAACTTGTTTAAGGGATTAACACCTACTTGTTTAAACTTAATAATAAAACTTTGACCAATCAATTGGTCTAGTAAACATGATCTTTAGGAGGTGCCCTTTATAGGGATTAACACCTACATTATTACGATCACTTAGCCATGTTCGTTATGAACAATGGCTGGACCATAATGGTCATAACCGAAAGTCAAGGCGTTTTTCGTAAATGCTTGACCTTTGGCTATAAAAAGCCTATAAATGAAAGAGAAAGGAACACTTACAAGTGATCCTAGGATGAAATAAAACTAAGTTGGATGCTCCTTTCAGTTAGGAACTTCCAGAGAAGGGAGATAGAATGAATTATGAGAAAGGTGCAAGTTCAAGTGGTGAACCAAAGCACCTATTTATAGTTTGAGAGCTTGAAGGAGGTGATGCCAGGTGTTGGCAAGTGTTAGAGGGTGCTTATATGTGTCCTAACACGTGGCATAGCAGTTTGGAAGTCAATGGTTTCGAATCAAATGGTTTTTGGCAACTTGTGTGGTTGCCAAGAAAACTTTTCTACAGATACAGTCCTCTGGCGGCCCGCAAGAGACCAGACCATGTCTCTCGCGCCCGCGAGCGATCCATAGAAACTTTCAAACTTTGTCACATTTAGCCCCTCAACTTATAAAACTTCTAAAACACCTTTGTAAGCTTAATTAGCCCTTCGTAGCTAATATTTGGCATACTCGGGAGTATGCCCAGACATTGTCAAGCACTCGGTTCGTTAAAAGGTCACTCAGCGGTATAAATTAATATGTTGACACTTTTAACCCTTTCAACGTCCAACTTTTACATATTTACAAAAATAATCCCTCTCGTCCAACAAGTGGCTCATATGAGAGTTAGGACTTTGTAAATGGTCACTCAGAGGCTTAGTTTAAGCATGTTGACACTAAGGGTCACTCAGAGGCGTAGTTTAAGCATGTTAACACTAAAGAGTCACTTAGAGGCGTAGTTTAAGCATGTCGACACTTTTAGTCCTTATTGGACTTAATATAAAAGTAATGGCATGTGTCACTATACTATTGGACACGATTTTACAAGGTGTTACATAGGTGCTTTCACACCCTCAATGGTTGAGAAATCCAATGGCTTAAAATTTTCAAGAACGTCACATTCATCTGACCATGTTAGTTTGAATTGATATTTTTCAATTTCCTCAAAAGTTGAGGATCCTTCAGGTCTTTCCAAAACTATTTTACTTCCATTTGGTTCAGTGACTTTAATTTCTTGACTACCATGTTTGTTAGAATAATTTCCACTAAATCAGAATCATTTACAGTAGTTTTTGAGAAACTCGGTCATTTTTTTCGAAAACCTATGCAAAATTTTATATTGCTTTAGATCTGTTTTTCTAACATCAATTCATAACCTTTGCAGGATTCTACCCATTTTTCACAAGTGATCTAAGTAGATTCAAGCTCCTTTTTACAACTTTGATATTTTTCTATCATAGTTTGGAGTTCATCCTTGGTTATGCTTAATTCATGTTTGAGACTGCTAATTTCAATTTCTTTTTCAAACTAAATTTCATCATCTAAAATCTTGTTTCTAAGGTTTTCATTCACCACTTTAATGTTTGCAAAAGCCATAATACATTTTTCTGAACATAAGTCTTTAAAGACTTGAGGCGATACCTTAGCAGCAGCCATCATGGCACAATCACATTCTCCTTCACAAACACTTAAGTCCCATGGGTCTGACAGAGGATTTACCATTTCTTCACCAAGCTTTTCTTCTGAAACAACTGTTTCAACATTATCACAAGCCACATCAATATTGGATACCACTTCCTCAGATTCAACCCATTCTAATATTGTTTCTAGTGCGATAAAGCAAAAATCATCAACTAGGGCAAAATTTTCATCGGTTAATTCCTCAGGTAAGCTACTCTAATCAACAAAGCCTTGTGTAAAGAAGCTCTTTGACTGTTTTATGCAGGAGTAGAGGTTTGTGTAGCTTGTGGTGTAGGTTGCACTTGAACCTTGGGAATTGGGGCTTGAACATATTGTATATGAGGAACAGTGGTTTGGACATACTGTACTGGAACAATGGTTGCAGGCTGTGCAAAGTGAGCAGTGTTTTGCATATGTGGAGCATGGGCATATTGGGAATAATGGGTAGTGTTTTGAGTGTGTTGAGGTCTAGGACTTGGATGTGTGACAATAGGGCCACTTGTTTGGCTCCTGCATTCTCTAGCAAAATGACCTAGCCTATTACACTTGCAACACTTGATTTTAGATTTATCCAACCCAACTTTCCCTATGCAACCCTGGAAATTTTGTGCCAGTTCTTTTGTAAAATTTGTTAGTTCTTACACTTAGCAAAGCAAGTTGATGCAAGATGTCCATTTTTTTCCAAATTAGTGGAATTAAAATGTTGAAGATCATTTAACTCAAAGGATAAGTTGTCAGAAACTTGTTTTCCCCATTTGCTGTAAAATCATAATTAGGTGAGTAAGTATAAGAGTTAAAACTTCCACCAGATGTTATGTCAATAAAATGATCATAATTCTAATCCTTACTTCCACTAGAGGTTTCCTCTTGACCAAAAAGTGTTGTACTTCCAAAAGCATAGTAATCAGCAACTTTATCTGACTCTTGAAGATTCCTTTTCTGGTTAAGCTTTCTCTCATAAGTCAAGAGCCTACCATGAAGCTGAGTCAAACTCATCTCTTTGAAACCAACAGAGTTTCTAGTTACAAAAGCAATAGTGTCTCCTTTATCTGGTAATCATCTTAGAAATCGGCTATTCAAGGTTGAATTAGGATAATTAACATTTACTAGTTTTAGTTCACTTATTAGACAACTAAACCTCTCGAACTGTTGGGTTAATGATTCTCCTTTAACGTGACAAAATGTTTCATATTATTGGTATAAAACTTCTCGGTTGTTTTCGATAACTTCCGCTGTACCGCCAAACTGTTCCTTCAAAGCATCCCACAACTCCTTAGCATTGTTTCAATGCAACAAGCCAGCATAGATATCATTTGGCAAAGTCGTAGCAATGATACTAAATGCCTTTGCATCTAGCTTGATTTTCTGAAAATCTTGCTTGGAGTAGTTTTCTAGCTTTTTAGGAACTTGAATTCTTAGGTCTTCAGCACTCGGTACCATAGGAACATGTGGTCCGAAGATAACCGATTTCTAGCAACCCCTGTTCTGCTGAGCAAGTAAGTGACCCATCCGTCATTGCCAGATGTTATATTCCGATCTAACAGGAATCGGAGGTTTGTTCATAGTGCTAGTGTTGTGTGGATCTTGTGAATTTTGAGACATTTTTTATTGTTTACAAACAGGTTTTTGTTTAAAAATACTTTGAACGTAAATAAACTTTTACTTTGTTTTCAATTCAACGAACAAACGATCACAATAGTGAGAGTTGATCTGTTTATATCAAATTGATTGTTTAGATCAAATTTGAATGACCAAGCTCTGATACCAATTGTTAGGATCTGAGTTTGATTTGTTGTGAATAGTTAAGATGAAATAACGAAAGAAAATCCATAACCGAAGTTATTGGTTATGGTTATGGTTAATGGTAAAAACCAAACCAAACTGACCCATGCACACCCCTAATTCGGATCCCTTCCGATTACAATCTCGGATCCGATCTCCAGACCCTAACTTTCGACTCCCATGCATTCATCCTTACGTACCTACACGTTCATTGCCATTCTCATAAAAGTACGGTTAACAACCTTTACATACGTATATACAAATTCCATGTGTGTGTTATCTTAACCTATCATCCTAATCTCCCTTCATGTAGTTACTATGACTAACAAGGTGTTCAGAATCCTATAACCATTCCATACATAATGCCGAATTCATACATAACACTTTCACACATACATGAATAAAAGTATCTCTACATACTGTTCTATTCCCCAGTCATCTGAATGGTTTAATTCGTATAAGGCCTTGTGTAGTCATTAATTTTAATCTAATCCACACCTAAACAAGATCTTACGTCCCAATTTTACCTACACGAGTCTCATATACAATTATCCTTACTTGGGGTCATTTCGGAGGAAAAATACAGATAGGGTGTAGCTTGCGCAACTTGCAATGCAAATCAGAAGCCAAAGGTTTCCTAGAGCGCAACTTGCGCCAGGTGTAGTTCAGCTTCAACAATTTTGTGTTTTCAGCCCTGATTTTGATTCTAAACACCATTTTTGATCCCCAAATCTCCTAATTGGTAAATTAAGGTTTTTAAAAGGGATTACAAAAACTTGTAATCATTCCCACCATGCTCATATCATATGTGTGTCACACCCTAACTCGTGGCGGTTATCGGTCGGTGCGAGATGATTGTCCAAAGCTTATGGCACTAATTAAGGTTTAAATATTATTCATATCACTTTGTTAAAAATGTCACACCAAAAAATATAAGTTCAAATATAATTCAGCATAATTCAAAATAAATACAAATAAAGTTCCATTATTTATTCTAAAGCCAATCGTACGTACTTCATCTCATTTCTTGTATCACGTGTAAAATTATCTGGGTGAACTACAAGAGCTAGTGAGTAAATCTAAGTTTAAATAAAAGTTAATTTATTTCAAAACCAACATGAAATTCATGTGTTAATGAAATAATCACAAATAATGTATAACCAACAATAAAAAAAATAAACCAATGCGTGAGTTTCAAGCCCCGAAGAGCGAGACTGAATGAAGGTGAAACCTATGTCACTCCCCGACCCGCAACGAAATTGGTGATCAGGGCATGATGATTGTTCATAGCTCATGACAACTATTAAAGTTTAAATATTTATTCTATGCCATGAATTAAAATGTCACATAACCATATAACTTCAGATACTCTATACATTAAACAAAAACTGAAAACGTAAATAATCTTCTTTATGCAACTAAGGCACTCCTACGTGATTTTCATCCAAGCTCGTCCAATCAAACCTAATCACTTGTATCATGTGTATAAGTAGTTTTTAGGTCAACATAAGTTGGTGACTAAATCTTATATTTAAATAAAACACTTTTTGTTGATTTATTGTAAAGGTTTAACATGCAATTTAATAGTAAATAGTAAATAAACCACAAACAAACCAGTAATTAAATACCAACTAATGTGATAATGTATATATGTGACAAATGCGAAACTGTGACACTGTGATAAATGCAAAACTGCGAGATTTAAAGCCCACCGACGAGCAAATCTAAATGTTGTGGCGATACCAAGCTACAACCCATGGTAATAGGGAACCGTGCAGCTTGTGGATCCACATGCATAATGATTCGTGACACAAAACAAATAAACAACAAACATAATATAACACATAATTACACATTGAGTTGCATGTATTTGACACTGGAAATAAAGTGAATTAGCGAAACAAGTGAAACATAACATATCAAAAAACTGTTAATTATAAAAAGGGGAATTAGGAAGATCTACTCACTGTTTGCTTTAGCTTTGATTTGGGAAAAACATCGCACGATAATGAGAAACACTAAGAGATATGAGTTACCCTAAATTGTAAAATAACTCAAACACAAAATAACCAACAAGAACATAACCATATTGAATCTATGATTTTGGGGACTCTTGTTAACTAAATATATATTTCATTAATTTTTTATTATTCGCAAGGGACGTCTTGTTTTACCATGGTTTCCTATATCTTGACGAATCCGGATGAGATCAGAGATATATCATCACTTGGAAGGTTATGAGCTTTCCTAACTGTATACCTTTGCAAATAATTTACCTCATAAGTATAAGTGATAAATCTCTAATAGGTTTCTAATAGATAATGACTAACATCTAGGTTTTAAATTAAAGAGCAAGGTATAGAAGTTTTCATTGTTCTTAAATATCTTCAAATTTCCTAAGAAATAGAAGGAGATTTGAGGATATTCCTGAGTTCATTAATTATGTTAAAATTCTGAATCTTTATTTTAGAAACGCATATTATTAGCCTATCAACCTCTACAAATACTTGTTTTTATCTAGGTATTATTCATATAAAAATAGATTTAAAATTAATTTTTCGTACTTGAAGACAGCTTTGCGCACTGATCTTGTAAAATCGCCAAAATTTCACTAGGATTATTAGAAAGTGAACCATATATCAAATCGAAGCTAGCTCGATGAACTACAGGTAACAAAGATAATCAAGCCCATTTGGATCCTTTTGGACATGGTTTTGGTTGTCACAAAAACATACCATTTTGCTGAAAAAATGGTTTATGTTCTTAAGAAAAACTTTAATGATATAACACTAGATTTTGGAGTTGTGATTCACCTTAGGTTTGTGGTTACAATGTTAGTGAATCATAGATATAAGCTAGTTATACGTGAATTGTAGTAAAACAAAAAGAGAAAGGTACGAACACGAATAACTATAACTTACTAGCAACAACGAACTTAGATTATTCTAGAGAGACAATTTCTTCAACCTATAGAGGTCTTGGAATGTAGATTTTAGATGTGAAAAAAATGGAGAGTGATCTATGAAAATCCCAAAAAATCCTACAGAACTGTTTGATCTTGATAAATTTAACTTTGAAGAAATTATTGTCAAGACTGATGTTGATACAAGAAAATCAAAGGCAATGTAACAGGATTATAGATTTGACATTTGGATGCCATCTCAATACAAAGTCTCTTCTGACAAAGTCCATCTACTCAGAACAACATTCAATCATCAACAACTAAAATCACCGTTAACCAATGTCAACTTCAAACCACTGATCAAACATGTGGTCAAACCACTGATGTATACTCTACAACTAATTCACCACTTGGGCCAATTCCACTACCTCCTTTCCAAACCACTGTTGACCATAATACAATGGCAACATTTGTGCCCTTCACCACAAAACTATATCATTCCATGTATTAGTAATCATTCCTTTTTCAGATCCCATCCACCAGATTAAATCATTGGAAATATCAATGATGGTGTGTTCACAAGAGGACAAACCTCTAACATATGTATGTTTGTTGGTTTCTTATCATTAACTCAACATCTCAAGTACCAAGAGGTCTTGAGAGATAACAGTCGGGTAAAGACATGCAGAAAGAACTTCTTCAGTTCAAAAGACAACAAATGTGGGAACTTGTACCATTACCAAAAGAGACATGTCCAATTGATACAAAATGGGTCTTCAAAAACAAAACATATGAGAGCGGCATAGTTGTCAAAAACAACCAAGCTTGTGGTTCAAGGATATAGACAAGAAGAGGGTATAGACTATGATGAAACTTTTGCTCTTGTAGCAAGGTTAAAGGCTATATGACTCTTCTTGGTCTTTGTTATCAACCACAACATAAGGTGTATCAGATGGACATAAAATATGTTTTTCTTCATAGAAAAAATCTAAGACCATCATTTGATCGTCCTAAACCCACATTCAGTCGGACAATCAAAACCGTGGGGAACACCACTTTGGCAGCCCCTTGGTTTTGATGTATATATAATATACAACTTGTATCACATAATATACAAGTATTATCATTTCAATTTACCAAAAAAATCTCATATATATATATATATATATAGTAAATATAATCTAGTGAAAGCTATAATCTAACCTTATAATATTTACTTTTAATATTTTAACTATCCTCTTAAAAAATCCCAACGCACATCAAAATAACTAGAATTTTATAGTTTTAGTGATACATAAATTTTTTTTGATATAAACATATTACCTTTAACAAGAAAAAAAATAAAGATTTTTGGAGTGGTCTCTAGTTCCATTTTCCCCCTTTTCACTCATTTAATGCATATATATATTAGACTTAGAATAACACACAGTTTATTAATTAATATTATTTGTGTTAAATTTTCAAAAGAAAAGGTTGAAAAATAAAAACACAGATTTAAGATAATATGAAAGATGTGGGTGAAAATATAAAAGAGTGTGATGTGATACTAAAATGACATATAATAATGATTATTTTAAAAATAAGGTAATAGTAAATAATTTTATTGTAGTTAATTTTATTTTTTATCAATCAATATTTTTATTACAGAAATTTTAAAAATAAGCTAATGGTAAATAATTTTATTGTAGTTAATTTGATTTTTTATCAATCAATATTTTTATTACATAAAAATAGACAGTGGTTTATTATTGGTAAATCAAAATAGGAATATATAATTATTAACTGCATAGTAGGAAAATGGAGGAGAAAAGATTGGTGACCCCTCATGAAGGAGATGACCACTGTGGTTCTGAAAGGCATGGCGAGTGACATACATGTTACACACACTATACAGTAGTAGTAGCAGCAAGTCTAAACAATAATGGTGTGCAAAAGTGGCCAATCACTAGAATTCAGGGAAAATCCAATAGCGTGGGACAAACTAAACCCCTATCTCACTGGGGGCGGCTTCGTCACTGTGCAGGCTCACCCCATCACCATCTACATTTCATCTCTTATTATATTAAATTTTATTTCTATACATTAAACCTTTCATATATATGATACGCAAGGGTTTAGATTTAAATATAAACTATAAAGGTAATACATGTTTGTGCAAATCAAACATAAGAAACTTAGAAGCCATACGGTGGTTTTGCCATGAGTCACAATCTTGTTTTAGACTATAATCTCATCGTGACGGATTATGATGGTTATGTTATAGGTACACCTTAAAATTTTATTTGGATGTTTTTTTCTTAAATTATCTCTCTCTATACATATGTATGTATATATAGAGAAAGATAGAGTGTAAGGGTGTATCATTATCAATATCCTTAAAAAAGACAACTTATTTATTAAATTAACACCACATTGAACTCATTTATAAATTATAGATGATGAACGCTAAATATCACTTTCTATGCTTTTTATACAAATTATACGTTTCACAGAAACTACCCTTATATATTATGGATGCGTGTGAAGTATGAATTTTTTATATGAAAACACTAAAAAAACTAGCTAAGAATAAAAGATTTATATTACCACAAAAAAAAATCAGAAGACAATTTGATTGAACGAGACGCTATCAGGCAAGTGGTGGTGGAGGATGAAGAACGTTTGTATAATCAAATTTGGGCTTTGGTAGTGAACGCACTTCATGGTAATGCTAGAGTTTTCAAAGTGGTCCCGATTAAAAAGGGCCTACCAGGTGTGTGCCGAACCATTGCTGAATTAGATAAAGCTTTCAATTATGGGTGTGGCATCAATGGCAGTTGGTTTTGTAAACTTGGGAAAGGGGACAGGGCGTTGTTTCAAGCTGACAATTAGAGCAAAGTGGATTTGTTATGTGATTTATTCCCATTAATTTTCAAATTGGCTACTAATAACCAGGCACGTGGTGGTTCAAGAATGTGACGAGAAGATTGGCATAATTTTGTCTTGGCGTTAGGGATGGAAATCAGATCTATCTTTTGACGAGGAGTGGACTCAAACACAATAACTCATGGAATTCTATCCCTAAGAGTTATCTCGTACAAAGAGGACATGTGGGGATGAAAGAACGACTTGGGTAATGAATTTGATGCTAAGGTTGTTCGCGAAGATTTAGAAAAAGCTAAAGGCATGATGTATTCTAACCAAGCATTTGTTTAGAACTCGTGCGTTCCTAGCGTTTGCTAATAGTAACATATAAATTATCAGCAAGGCAAAGACTAGTTTTAAGGTAAAAGACCTAAAATACTAACTACACACGTAAACAAGCAAGTGTACCTATCATTAGCATAGTATAGTGTAGGTAAGTTACCGAGTATCAATTGTAGGACACGATAGCTTTTAATACCAACCCTTTAGTTAATATCTAACCGAAGTATAAGTGAGTTAATATAAAAAAAAAACTGTACAGATAGGAATACGTGAAATTATGTTTTCGAATTTAAATGTGTAAAAGATACCCAGTTATGATCGGAATCCTCCTAGTCTTATGAAAATTTTGTTAGATTATATATTTTTGAAAAGCTCACTTTGACAAGAATCAAAATGAGGTGTGAACTGCTAAAACACCAATGCCTTACCTGGTTGACCACATAATCTCGAACACCTAAATTATAGATATGAGTACGTAATTCGCTTTAAGTAGCTAAGTGATTTACTAATGTAAGACCCTATATTTAATCATTTAAATTTCTATTAAAAATTTTGTATTCAAACGAGTAAATGCGATTACATGTCACTACAAATTTTCGAGTTTATTAAAACTTTATCAGTACTAAACAATTTGACATGTCGTTACTGATTAGTTCCGTAACATTAAAACCAAATGCGGAAGCTTGATATTTGATGGTGTTCGGTTTTTCATTGAGTTTGATCGTCATCCAAAGGTGCTAACAAATACCTAAAACTGGAAATTTAAAAATTAGTTAGTAGTGTACTGGATAATAGTTAACACCACATAACTAATTTTAACAAACTTTATCAAGAAAAAATTTGAATCATCGAGGTTGCGTCGGCGACGGCTCCTTGCCGCGTCGGCGAAGGCGCTTCCAATATCCCGTCGGAGCTTTACTGCCGTAGGCAGTAACTTAAGGCGTCAGACAACCAAGTTGTGTCGACGACGGCCAAACATGGCGTCGGCGACGCTTCCTACTGCTGTAGTTTTGCTGCTGTGTTGTTTTGGTTGTCCGTTCGACCCGTTTCAAGTCCCGCACATTTAAACACGACCCGGGACTTACGGAGACGTATCCATATAACACTACTTTCTGCTTTCATTCAGCGGTTGAATACCGAAAGCTACGGCTGGCCACCGTAGCTTAAGGTGGTCAATCGTAATTATTTTCGTCTTGCAGTTTTTACTTGAAATCGTTCGTAACTTGTTCAATTATTATACGTTTCCCACGAAACTTGTTTCTAAATATCCGTAAAATGTTTTCTTACATATTTAACCCGAAATCCTTAACCCGGATTCTTATTTCTTATGAATTACGCATCCATCCCGGTTTATGTTCATATTTTCCGATTTTACCCTTTAACCACATTTAAACCAAAGTATGCATTTACGCATCCATTTTGGTATGCATTAAAAACTACATTTTTACCCCTATGGTTTCCTTAGCAAAATGCATCGCTTTATCCAACCAAACCTTTATTTATTTTATCATTTTGACCCGTTTGGTTGTCTTAGCGAAGTCCAACTCTTATTTCAACCAAACCTTATCTATCTTGTCATTTCCACACTAAGATATCCATCTATTTCCACCATAACTATATTTGTGGTGGATTTGTTATCATAAATACATTTTATCCAATATCTACCCTTCGGTTCGACAATTTACGGAAAAGACCGTTAAAAGGTATTAAACCAGAACGCTTATGCTTTTCGCTTTTACACTACCGAAAGGGTATACTAAATTATAAAACTCATTTTTTTAAACTGCCCTTAGATTCGTTTACTCGTTTTACCACATGAGGGCATTTTGGTCAACTTAGATCCTTCTTTTACGACGAAAGACTTTCAATATCATGTTTTAACCAAATATGAACATTTAATCATAATCTAATTAAAATCATTATGTTACTAAGAACATAATGTCTACGATCTAAATTATTAGATTTACCTTACCTTAGGTAATCAAATGTTCATTCATGACTCGTTTGACTCTCAACGTACCTTAAATCCTCTTTGAGAGTTTGGCCCATTACGCGTACCTGGGTCGGCTCTTAGCATTGATCCGTTTTAATATATTGCTCAATTAGTTGCTATGTAGTAGCAACGCAGGCTATACTCTATTCTTCCTATGAGCACAAATCTCAACAAGCGACCATTAGTCATCATTGTCAAATGGTGATAAATCACCATTTGACCCGTTTGGTCTAAATGACCATTTATCATTATGAGATGGCACTTATTTGTCATCCCACCCATTTAGCACATTTCATTTTGCACTGTGTGATCATATTACTTAAAAATTGTTTTATAATTCGCTTGACCCATTATGACTTACGCCATATGGTTTCTTTTTCAAAACTCTTTATTTATCCATCAACTCATGACCGGATTACTATTTTGCTCCTTATTACCCATTATGGTTTACACCATAAGGTAATGTTTCAAAAACTCTTTGTTTGTTTTTCATCACATGACTAATTTACCGTTTTACCCCTTTTACCATAAATCATGGTTTCATACCATTTTCACTTGTTCTGACCCGAATCACTTCGCATCGGAACATTATATTTCAGATACTAGTCTACCTTTTTCTTGACCAATACTACAAGTGTGTGTTCTACTTAAAAGATGTAAGCGTTACTTACTTGAAATCCGATTGTGTTTTCCATGCGTATTCGATCCGTTTGACCCGATTCTCTCCAAGCTTTCTCCTAGCTTATCACGCGTCAAACTACCTTTTGTCATTTCACAAGATGGTTAGAGTAGTTATTATTTGATGTTAGAATTGACCTTCAATTTGTTGATTCTTGGATGAACAAGGGTTTGGCTCCCCCTTGTTCTTCTCCTGGCCATTACACACACACACACACACTTAGTGTGTTGTGTGTGTGTTGTGTTGTGTTTCATTTTTATTTTATATATCCAAGTTTCAACTTTTCCCCCTTTGGTCCCTCATGTTTGAGGTTAACTTTTACCGCTAACGGTTCTTTACCCGCTTTTTTTTTAATATTAACGTGGTTTTGTTACCAAACCTGTTTTTGGAGTGTTACAAGTCTACCCCCCCCCTTAAAGATGTTTCGTCCCCGAAACCTTTCTTACGTAGTTCCTTGGGTTCAATCCAATGGACTTGGTTTCGTTTTCACCTGAATGTTTCTCATATTTTTATTATTCAGAAATCTTAACAGGGGTTGCTCATATTTTATTATTCAGAAATCTTAACAGGAAGATGCGACAATGCCCTTCGGATTCCCAATTGATGTCCGACCCCTTTCTTGCTTTTTTCCTTAATTAACATTTCATTTTAAAGCCTTAAATCTTTCAGCCAAATATTAACATATGCTTTGTTGTGTGCGCCTCTCATGTGTGAGGCCTCAAGGACCGTGACTTCACTTTATATTTCTTATTTTGTCATTTATTTGATCATGTTGTCATTTGGCAACTCGGTTATACAAGTCCGTCAACATGCCTACTCCACGCTCATCCTATATCGACAAGCGAAATCAAACAAGTGATAAGCATTATTATGACCTTAACTGGTCTTGCCAGTTAGACTGATTAATTACCAATCATATTATGCCCCGTTATTCAGGTGCACCCACATCGCCTTTCCCGGCTTTACATACCTTTAAGATCTCACGTCTCGTAGCTCACCCTACAGTGGAATTATATATATACTATGTTATTCTCATTGACCGTGTTTGAATCCCGTCATATTCTAGTTTATATCAATCTTTCATTTTCGAAAATTTTCTTTGAATTTATCATCTTGCACCTATTGGTGTCAAGACCTATTTCCAATGATATTAATCATTTTCCAATTTCTCTCATTCTATTTATATTTGTTAAAAACGTTGTTTTTAACTAAAACTAAATTTTAGTTTAACGTATTCTCTTTAACTCGTGTCAATTACTCGTATTCAAGCAATTGATAATCCAAGTATTTCTTCTTTATTGTTCTTATTTTATGCGGGGAATCGTATACGGTTCCCTCACTTGGTCTAAATAACCCTTAAGCCCCTTTCACTTAGCCTTGTAGGTTATTTCTTTAAGTTTTCACCCTCTTCTTTTCTTTTACTTAGCCCCCCCCCCCCTCCAAGGTGAGGCCTTTAATGCATCATTCCTCTTGATTCGTATCCCAAGGTCATTTTGACCCCATGGACCTTTACACTAACTCGAAGGTCGTGATGATCCCTTAGATCGCATCTTTACCCGTGTCGTTGTTTAAATATATTTGGTGTCAGTGCACCTCTTTTATATTTGAAAGAAAAAATCATTTGCATTATCTTTTCTTTATCCGTCAATCATGGCTCTTCTTACCATGAATGCTAATTTATTGTATTTCAATTATGGCCCTCAGACCATGTTTGATTCGAGTTGGTAATATTTTCATTTTTTATGACTGCGAGTCATTTATGAGTCATATTCATTTGTAGGATCTATTAGTCGTTTCATCTCTATTAGGTGATGATCACTTGCGTCTAAGTCTAGCACAAAGTCAATGGCATTGACCACTCGTAACAACTACCATCTTTAGTGGCAACCACAACATTTTGTGTATGTTGCCTAACACTTATTCTAATATGCAGATCAGACACTGTCTGTTGGTATCCTCATGCCCACGTGATCGTAGTCTTTGACTAGATCGTTTTCTTCGGACAATTCTTCCGACTCTATGACTTCATATGTCATTTATGCGTCAGCTTGTCTCACGTTTACCGCTATCCGGTTTATGTCTATATTTCTTTATAGCCTGTTACCTGGGTTCTATATCTTAATGTTTTAATGCTCCAGTTATTCGTTTTGCATTTCGTATAAATTCATTCACGACCCTTTACAAGGGTTCATTAATATTTCGCGCTCCCATTATTCGGTTTGCTCTACACTTATATTTAATCTCCTCCCATAACCCAGGCTCATTATTCTTTTGCTTTAACGCCCCCGTTACCCGGTTTGCGTTTTATATTCAATCACTATACTTCATTTGACTTGTTTGGCTTGTTCGTGTGAAATCCATCACTTATGAAGAATCAAAATTTATTCATTATTTAACCCGTTTGACTTGTTCGTGTGAAATCCATCACCTATGAACAGTCAAACTTTATTCTTTATTTAACCCGTTTGACTTGTTCGTGTGAAATCCATCACCTATGAACAATCAAACTTTATTCTTTGTTTGACCCGTTTAACTTGTTCGTGTGAAATCCATCACTTATGAACAGTCAACTTTATTCTTTATTTAACCCGTTTGACTTGTTCGTGTGAAATCCATCACCTATGGACAATCAAACTTTATTCTTTATTTGACCTGTTTGACTTGTTCGTGTGAAATCCATCACTTATGAGCAGTCAAACTTTATTCTTTATTTGACCCGTTTGACTTGTTCGTATGAAATCCATCACTTATGAACAGTCAAACTTTATTCTTTATTTATCCTCAAGGGTTTCCTTTAACTCATCCCATTAGCCTCGTCTTTACTACATCGGATGTATTGTGTTCATTATAAAAAGTTAATGGTATCATGTGTTTATTACTTACTTGGCCAGAGTAAGCGATCAACACATGGTACACATGACTTTATTATAACTATCACATTACTTCCCATGTAAGTAAATCCTCGGTTCATGTCCATATTTCAGATTTTATTTGGTAAACCTTGTTTAATTATTATTTAAAAATTATTAGTTTTTACCTTTTTCATCTCAAAACATATAGAATGTTTTCCTTTTTTTATAAAACTTTTATGTAACCACATTTATCCATGTGATCGTTACTTTTCCTGAATAGGATAGGATTTTATTGAAAATTTCTACTTGGATGGTCGATCCCATTCAAGTTTCAAATTCACAATTCTTTTATTGTTTTGTTATTTACAATCGTGAATAACGCGTAATATCCACCCAATTTCCTTTGGGAACATCGTCCTGGATGGGTGTCCCATCCGGATTTCCCAATTCCTTAAATTTTGTATGCATTCATTTATTCATCGCACATATATCGCATACTACTTATTCGTGGGATAATTTAAAATGTGCACCTGGGTGACATTTGTCCTCATGGGCTTTCATTGCCTTTCAACATTATTCCATATCCTTATTTGATTTAGGTCCTTGGTGAGCATGCCTACTTGGCATACTTCGAACCATTTCTTCATCATATCAGTAGATCCTTAGTCTCCTGTCATCTTCAGATGCGAGGACCTTCAACTTGAAATTTGATTATAAAAGATCAGTAGCGTTGACATTAATAAGCGCTCGTACTATAATACAAGGCTTTCCATGATACGTGTTAACACACTAATTTGTTAACTATACCGATCTTTTACCAATTTAATTGGGTTAACGTGCCTTTACACGATAACCTTATGTGTTATCTACAACACTTTAACATACTAGACCCTTAATAGTCATAATAACTTACCGGATCATGCGATCAAGTCTCGAACCGAACACATTTGATCATTAACCTTGAGCTCTGATTACCAACTTGTAAAACCCTATCTTTAATCATTTAAATTTCAATTAAAAATTTCGCATTTAAACGAGTAAGTGCGAATAGACGTCACTACAAATTTTCGAGTTTATTAAAACTTTGTCAGTACTAAACAATTTGACATGTCGTTACTGATTAGTTCCGTAACATTGAAACCAAATGCAGAAGCTTGATATTTGATGGTGTTCGGTTCTTCATTGAGCTTGATCGTCATCCAAGGGTGCTAACAAATACCTAAAACTGGAAATTTACAAACTAGTTAGTAATGTACTGGAAATTTACAAATTAGTTAGTAATGTACTGGATAATAGTTAACACCAGATAACTAATTTTAACAAAATTTATCAAGAAAAATTTTGAATCATCGAGGCTGCGTCGGCGACGGCTCCTTGCCGCGTCGGCGAAGGCTCTTCTAATATCCCGTCGGAGCTTTACTGCCGTAGGCAGTAACTTAAGGCGTCAGACAACCAAGCTGCGTCGACGACGGCCAAACATGGCGTCGACGACGCTTCCTACTACAGCAGTTTTGCTGCTGTGTTGTTTTGGTTGTCCGTTCGACCCGTTTCAAGTCCCGCACATTTAAACACGACCGGGACTTACGGAGACGTATCATATAACATTACTTTCTTCTTTCATTCGGTTGAATGCCGTAAGCTACGACTGGCCACTGTAGCTTAAGGTAGTCTATCGCAAGTATTTCCGTTTTACCGTTTTTATTAAGAAAACTTTCGTAACTTGTTCAATTATTATACGTTTCCTATGAAACTTGTTTCTAAATATCCGTAAAATGTTTTCTTACATATTTAACCCGAAATCCTTAACCCGGATTCTTATTTCTTATGAATTACGCATCCATTCCCGGTTTATGTTCATATTTTCCGATTTTACCCTTTAACCACATTTAAACCAAAGTACGCATTTACGCATCCATTTTGGTATGCATTAAAAACTACATTTTTACCCCTATGGTTTCCTTAGCAAAATGCATCGCTTTATCCAACCAAACCTTTATTTATTTTATCATTTTGACCCGTTTAGTTGTCTTAGCGAAGTCCAACTCTTATTTCAACCAAACCTTATCTATCTTGTCATTAACACACTAAGATATCCATCTATTTCCACCACAACTATATTTGTGGTGGATTTGTTATCATAAATAGATTTTATCCAATATCTACCCTTCGGTTCGACAATTTACGGAAAAGACCGTTAAAAGGTATTAAACCAGAACGCTTATGCTTTTCGCTTTTACACTACCGAAAGGGTATACTAAATTATAAAACTCATTTTTTTAAACTGCCCTTAGATTCGTTTACTCGTTTTACCACATGAGGGCATTTTGGTCAACTTAGATCCTTCTTTTACGACGAAAGACTTTCAATATCATGTTTTAACCAAATATGAACATTTAATCATAATCTAATTAAAATCATTATGTTACTAAGAACATAATGTCTATGATCTAAATTATTAGATTTACCTTACCTTAGGTAATCAAATGTTCATTCATGACTCGTTTGACTCTCAACGTACCTTAAATCCTCTTTGAGAGTTTGATCCATTACACGTTCCTGGCTCGGCTCTTAGCATTGATCCGTTTTAATACCTTGCTCTATTAGTTGCTATGTAATAGCAATGCAGGTCATACTCTATTCTTCCTATGAGCACAAATCTCAACAAGCGACCATTAGTCATCATTGTCAAATGGTGATAATGTCACCATTTGACCCGTTTGGTCTAAATGACCATTTATCATTATGAGATGGCACCTATTTGCCATCTTACCCATTTAGCCCATTTCGTTTTGCATTGTGTGATCATATTACTTAAAAATCGTTTCTTAATTCGTTTGACCCATTATGACTTACGCCATATGGTTTCTTTTTCAAAACTCTTTATTTATCCATCAACTCATGACCGGATTACTATTTTACCCCTTATTACCCATTATAGTTTACACAATAAGGTAATATTTCAAAAACTCTTTATTTGTTCATCATTACATGACTAATTTACCGTTTTACCCATTTTACCATAAATCATGGTTTCATACCATTTTCACTTGTTTCGACCCGAATCACTTCACATCGGAACATCATATTTCACATACTAGTCTACCTTTTTCTTGACCAATACTACAAGTACGTGTTCTACTTAAAAGATGTAAGCGTTACTTACTTGAAATCCGATTATGTTTTCCACGCGTATTCGATCTGTTTGACCCGCTTCTCTCCAAGCTTCCTCCTAGCTTGTCACGCGTCAAACTAACTTTTATCATTTCGCAAGATGGTTAGATTAGTTATTATTTATTAACGCTGTCCCACCTTACGGACTTTATATCAAAATCACCATTTGATCATATTACGGGTCAGTTTGACTTTTAAAAGTCAACTCCCTATTAGCGTTTGCAAGTACACAAATAAGTTTAACAACTCATTTAAGCAGTTCGTCAAATACCTGGTAGTCATTATTTTTAGGCTACCATTTTAACTACTTTTCTCAACTAAGTTAATAAAATCGTTAACATCAGATTAACATAGTCTCAATCATTATATGTTAATTTATCAATATTATACAAGAACTTGGGATTGTTTCATCATTATAAAACAATCCCATTGCACCATAAATATGGCTTTTCCTAAACATTAAATTATCTTAATACTTTAAACATCATAAACACATGATGATTTCAAACTTCATTTAACATGAATATAACATCTATTTCATTATATCATACGAAAATCCATTCCATGGCGAGTATGAACATAACTCGAACTCATAGATTATTCAAGTATTCATGCTATTATGATCATGTATGATGATTTTAAGCACACATATATCATCTACTTCATCATATTATCAAAACCCACTTCATTATCTACTTGTTAATCACTTACAAGTAATCTTATCTCAATCATTTCATAATTTATGATGTCTATAACAAAATTAGGCATACATAAACACTCAAGTTCATATTTGAATCATAATCCAACTATCTAATTGCAAGTATTCTATTTGTCTCAAGTTATGACTTTCACCAATCTATGTTTTAAGATATACGTTATGATCCCCTCGTTTAGGTGATCGTTTATATGTGTTCATGCAGTGATTTGATGTTAGAATTGACCTTCAATTTGTTGATTCTTGGATGAACAAGGGTTTGGCTCCCCCTTGTTCTTCTCCTGGCCATTACACGCACACATTAGTGTGTCTGTGTGTGTTGTGTTTCATTTTTATTTTATATATCCAAGTTTCAACTTTTCCCCTTTCGGTCCCTCATGTTTGAGGTTAACTTTTACCGCTAACAGTTCTTTACCCGCTTTTTTTTAATATTAATGTGGTTTGATTACCAAACCCATTTTAGGGTGTTACAACTAATCTCTTGTAATTTAGAGTCTCGTAATTTTTTTAGTTATATAGATTATGAACAATGCAAATTATTATCTATGCAATCCAATTTAAAGCAACTCTTAACTAATTTCTAGATCGATTTATTTACTTCCTTCTCATAGGTAGCCCATATTACCAATCTTTGAATCAATTTATCTATTACCATCTAAGTATCAAGTGCTAAGTTAACAATCGATATATAACATAAAGACAGAATAATCATATCAAACATGCATAACCTTGCAAAAAATACATAGATCATCCACACAAACTCATCCAAGGATCCATACTCAATATATAGTCAAAAACATCACAAGATCAGTAATAAACATTTGTATAAAATCACACTTTTATAAACATAATCATCCAAACCTGACAAAAACTAAAATTCATCCTACCTAACCGACTATAAGCCGACTAGCTAGCCATAATGAAAGCTAATCAACTAGAATTTATTGAATACATGACAAAGGTTAAAGAAAACAGAAATAAGAAGTATCAAACTCAATAAAAATCGCAAGCACGGTCTACTGTATGTATGATCTTCGGTTTCCAAGCTCTTTTGATTTTCAATCTTGTTGCATGAATCCAAACAACACTTTTTCGCTTCTACAGTGGCCCAACTTCGTTCTCTAGGGTTTCTTAGCCATCATATTCCTTTTATAGGATTTTTTAGGGTTTTGAAGTCGGTACAACCCATGCCTTCATTTAAAACATATGACCTATATTCACATGTAGACACGGAGATCACTATGGTTTTGACTTCTGTGGCAGTGTTTAGCTTGTCTTCTTTTGGTACTGGTCGTGCTCCAGTTCCTTGGTAGGGTCGTACTGGGCTTTTATCTAGTTTCTTCGTTTTTAGCTTTACCTTGAGGATCCATTATTTAAGTCTCATGACCTACAAAACACCACAAAGTATAAACACTTAACCAATTCTAGGTCAATTTGCAATAGACAACTAAAAAAGTAGTGGTTTCAGGTATTGAAAACTCTATGTTCTTTCAGACACATCAGTTCCCCCAAAGGTGAACCTCTTTATTTGATACACAATTGATAGAAGAATTCCCTCAAAAGTGGCATTGTCATATAAAGGTGTGCCCCCTCCTAGATTTGTCTCCCCTCATATGTCAAAATGGCGATGAGGAATTGGATCACATCTAAGTAAATTACCTGTTCCCAACAGTAGTTTGGAGAGAAATATGCACTTGATTAGTCGGCCTCCTCCAAATATGGTGGATGGTAACTCGATCATTCAAGAAGGTATGGAGTGGACCTCAAACTAAAGAAAAAAATTAACTAATTCTATCCATTCTTTATGCTACAACGTGGTGTCTATGGATAAACCACAACAACTAGGATAATATGCTCAGAAAAGTATTGGATGACATCAAAGAATTGGCATTCCTATGCCTTTCAGACCAATCTAAGATTTTGAGTCGAGACTAGAGAGATTGGGTCGTCTCCAATTTTGATTTAGATCATTAAGGAGTTTGATTTGTATTATTTTGTGGTTTGTTTTGTTCGGACACTCAGTTTATACTTTCTTTTGAATTATTAAAATAAACATTATCATTAAAAAGATTGAGATGTCATTTATCACATTTGAGTTAATATGAATATCACAAATGACCTAACTCATGTTTGTATAAATGAACAAACTTTTAAGGTGTCTTAAATGAACTTTTTTCAACATGAAATTTATTTACCACTAGAAAGCAACTAGTATAAAAAAATTGAATATAAAGGAGTGGGTTTTGCAACCAAAGCATCCCAACTTCCTAATTCTATTAACAATTCACAAAAAGAATAAAGAATAAAGTTAAATAGGCTTCCTTTCTTGGATCATCATGAGCAAAAACCATGTCATTATAAAATCTCTAAATAACTCACAATGAAGTCAGAATAATGCTATGATTCATGAATGACATCTTTTTTTTTACAAGTCGCTAAGGAATCCACCCAAGGAATCAAGTCCATTGGATTACAAGAAGATGGACGCGGGACATCGATGTAACCATTTAAAAATAACAGTCCATGATCTCGTGGAAACATCACAACCATCATGCAGAAGATCCAAAGTCTTCATTGCATCATCACATATTGGACTTAGAACACTAGGAATGTCTTTCCATCGATCAGCCAAATTAAGTCTATTAGGAAGATGATTCAATAAATTTTGTAAGCCCAAAATATTAACCTTAATTGGGATATCTCGGTTCTATCTAGTAGCCAACGATAGATTCAATAAAATCATACTATCAAGGAACTTCCAATTTTTTTTATTTATTTATTTTTAGTAGTAACTTATATCTTCTTTTCTTTAAACTTTTTTTTTCCAGTCATCTAACTAGATTTAAAATACCAAAGTAACAAATTACAAAAAAGTGGCAGGTAAACGGGCAACAAGCTGCGCCGCAGCCCCCTTTTGAATTGCAAAACCAATCCTACTAAAGATGAAACGGCCCTTAAAGGTTGAAAGATTACTATTCACAACCTGTTGGACCCTGTTTAGAAATTCTACAACCTCTGGGGCTAGGGACCCAAATGTATCAAAAGCGAATGGGATAAACACGTGTTGATTCTCTAAACAAGTCTTCTCGTGTTTAGCGACCTTGCCTGATTTCGCCTTTAACGCAGCCTGGCCAGCAACAAACTCATTATCCCTGAGTCCAACAAGAGGCGACACTCCTGTAAGGTCCACACAAGCGTGTTTTCCCCTAGCCCACCCGAACACAAGAATATCAACTGGCCGAAGAGTAGACCTCCCATCGAGCGGATCCGTCAGAAAGTTCACCAGAGCCTCCTTTTTTACCGAAATCCCTGCCCGCTTTAGAACATCATAGAGAATATCCCTTACCAAATCATGTCGGTATTTAAAACCAGGTAACTCCTTACAATGGACCGCATGTTCGCCAAATAAGTATCTAAACAAGCCTTGCGACAAACTGGGCAGGGCTCATCAACTGAAAACAGAGGGATCATTAGCCGGTACTTAAGAATTGCCCGGTATTCCACTGCTGACATGTGTTGGCCTAGTCCTTCAATGGGGATAACTGTCAGAAAATCCTGAGAATGAGGTGTCTGGAGAGAATCAAACACAGCTTTCTGACAAGGGGATAGACTAAACTTCTCTCCCAAACACTGGACAATTCTACTAAATAGGCACTCGCCAAAGCATTCTGGGCTTTAGGGGGGTGTCCTTATTAGAGAAACCACCAAGATCAAAATCCGGAAGGGACATGTGCATGCAATCCAACGCGCAACACATAATCAGAATTTAACCCAACGATACCACAGTCTCGAAGAATGTGATCCTGTAAACTCCAAGATTGCACCCTCGAGGCCACAAAAGCATACGTGGGTATATCCTCAGCCGAACATAAACCCAAACCCCCAAAACGGGTGGGGAGGGATGCAAGCCTCCATTGAAGATCCCCTAATAACGGACCCCTGCAAACCACGATATCCTCGATAGCTCTCCGAAGGCCTTTGTCAAAAACCGAAACAGCCTCCCCAACAAATGTTGGTTGGCACGTTCTGAGGCCAAACAACAACTTAGCAACACCCATGCAAGAGCGCAGCAAGAGAAGCTCGCATTGAGGGTCCTGCAGATGTGGAAGATAGCTCATCAGATCCACTGCACAAGATGCCCTTTTCACAACCAACCTACTGATGAAACCCGTATCACGACTAACAGCGCCTCCAAGGAGTTTGACACCCGACACCGGCCTTCCAAATACCATAAACACTAAATGAATCATCCACATCTTAGTCCCATATTCACAAATCTCACGTGTAAACTGTTGAAAATATCATTCACTACTCTTTAATTTTAATCTAGATATGTGTCACTAAATTGTTGGCTATTGCCTTTAACAAAAAATACATTTTATATAGAATAATTTTATATCTTAGATTACATATGCATATCACCAATAGAAAATTAACTTATAAAGATGAAAAATCATTAAAGGATACATCTGATGTTGATCATTTATGGATAATTTAAACAACAAACATTTTATAAATTTTGTCAGAAATCACTAGGTAAATGACATCTTATAGTGATCAATAAATATAGTTCAAATCCATACACACACACACATATATATATATATATAATATATAATTAATATATTATATGTGTTGTGTGTGTGTGTGGTCAATGATAATTTGAAAACCCACTTGAGTTAAGAAAACTCATGAAAATTCTATGTAACAAACCGTTTTTAATAAAAAAAAAAGTGCATGCATTATAAATATGTGTAAATAAATATTTTCAATCGTTTTGAGCCCAAAAAAAGCTGAAGCAATTTTTCTAAAATAAATTTTCTACTTAACATGTATGTAACACTAAACAGCAACGTTGTTACATATGTAACAACTTAACTTATCATTTAAAAAAATTCAATTGACACCTTTTTTTGGCTCAAAATACTTGCAAATATGTATATTACATGCTATTTTTTAAAAAGAATAGTTTGTTACATATGGTTTTCACATGTTTTCTCAACACAAGCGAATTTTCATTAGAGCCCAATCCTACACACACATGATTCCGGACTTTCTCTTGTTGATTAGTGACGTATTAGCAAGGGAACCATCAATACGGTTTGTGAAGGACCACTATACGTTGATGATTTATTAAAAAATATGTAGATAAGATACTTATTGAGACTTTTACTAGTCTTTTTAGTTGTTATTGCTTTATAAGAATTGCGATAACCGAAGTGATGTCTGAAAAGTGTGAGTGAATTCTTTGTGACACACTATGCGTTGATGATCTCTTAAAAAAGAGAAGAATATAATTTTCTCTAAACATTTTCAATCGTTGTGTGTTGGCCCCAAATGCGACAGGCTGTAGTTGCTAATGATCTATTTGAAATATTACTCTATAAGGAGACCACCTTCCCTCCGATTTTCACATTCTTCATTATTAAGATACAATTTTCATATGTCATATGAAATAACATTTTCACATGTGAGTTGGAATGGGTGGACTCGAGATTAAAGTACTAAGAAATGGATTTGCATGGTTTCACTTGTTTTCGAAGTATATACACATTTGAAAACTTGTTCATTATGGGAGTGCGTGCCAGTTTTAAAATTTATGATGAGACTTGGCCAATTTGTGCTGGAATGAGTGGTTTTAGTATCTTTGACTCTATGAGTTCTCCAAAATGGTTCCACTTGCATGATCCAAATGCACCGCTCCTATTGCAATAATATACGTCATCAACATAAGTTTCTTTCTAAGTCTAGATATAATCCTTTGTTCCCAAGTTCCTCTATTAAAAGAGAACTAGAAAATACCTCTTATATCACACATTTTCACGTATTCTGGATTATATTGTGGTGGATATGTGAACCAATGGTGCACATGTACTCACAACATGAGATATGGTAACCAATGGTGCACATGGCATATTTCTTTACATAATATGAAAATTATTGGAGATGTTTGGTAAAACAAGTCTATGAAATGTAACGTAATCCAAAAATAATTGTATTTTTCTATAAGATTTGGAAATGATTATTAGTTGACAGATTTTATAGAATAATGTGACTTTTTATAAGCTAAAAAACTCATTAACATATGATAAGGTCCTCTAACATTGAGTTAGTGGACTTATAATCAGATACATGCTATTCATACCAAATTTACTTGTTTATGACCCAATATGATCTTATGTAATCGAAAACAACTTATTAACACATGATAAGGTGCATTAACATTGAATAATAGGACTTATCGTTAAATATACACATCATGCAACATATAGATGATTTGTTATGAACTAATATGACTTTGTATAACCTAAAACAACTCACTAACACATGCTAAGCCTCATTAAAGTCCATTAACACCGGATCAGAATACTTATCATCAAACACAAGTTACAACACCTTAATGGCTTATTATTATCAAACGCGACTTTGTGTAACCTAAACTAACTCATTAACATATGATAAGGCACATCAACCCCATTCACTTTAAATTATTTGACTTTTCATCAAACACATGTCAGTAAACATATAATGGCTTGTTATAACATAATTTGACTTTGAGTAATCTAAAACAACTATTTATCACATGATTAGGCAAATTAACATTGAATTAGTGGACTTATCATCAAGCACAAGCCAACCTTGTGTAATCTAAACCAACTCCATAATACATAATAATCCTAATTAAAGTACGTTAACATTGAACTAATGGGTATATTATCAAACACAAGTTTACCAAAATGACTTGGTATGACCTCATGTAACTCTATAGCTTAAATAAAATTATAATGTCAATATTTGAAATAAAAAAACGTAAATTATCAATTTTTAAATGGTGATGGCTTAGGCATCAGTAATGTTTTTGTGTTTTAGGGATAAAACAATTCTCTAGTTGTTCAAATTTACTTATCTCTTGATCCCTTTTACACATTCACTCTTGACTCTCAACACCGTAATCACCGCTCTACATTGCTTGCCTACATCTCTTAGGCATATATTAATCGAACCCCCCAACCGCTCATTGGCTCTTCTTGCCTCACTCTTTGTGTCACATGTCTCTCGATCAATCCACCATCACAATTCTTGTTCTTTATTGTGGTTCTACCATCAAGCCTTCAAACTAACTTTCTAGTTCTTTACTTTTGTTATATTTATATGCTACGTTACAATATAAATAACTAGTTTTGTGTTATGGGATTTTGTGTTAAGCAAAAGAACATTACATATAATGACCGTAATCGATTTTGTGTTTTGTGATTTTAGGTTCCTAATGTTATATAGTTCTTACTTGTTATTTAAGTTGTGGATGATACATAGAAGTTATTGAGTTAACCTAGGGACAAATTTGCATTTACACTTGTTATTTAATTATTTACACTTTTTGTTTAATTATGGGTCCTACATAGAATTTATAAAATTTAACCAGGGACACATTTTGGCCATTGGTTCAAATGCATTTTGGCTATCGAGTTATGGATGATACTTGGCTATTGAGTTGTGGGTGTTGCAGTCACTTATTTGTATGTGTACTCATGATATTTGGATGTATGTTATACTTCATGGTGTGGGACAAAGTCTTTAATGGCTTTATCATGTCATATGAGTGTAACATAAGTAATATGTAAGTGAGAGACTTTATTGTTAACTACCATACGGTGAGATAAAACCCCTTCCATCATTACTTAATCATTAATTTTATTTTAATTACAATTTAATTGCTTTATTTAATTTACAATTAAAATTAAACAACAAATAAACAAATAACTAAATTCAAACATGATGCGTTAAAACAAAATACTAATAAAATATTGTTATTTCTACTTGTTTTCGTCGTCGTCTTCGCATTATATCTCACTCTCGGCCCATCAATAGAACAGGCCTATCAATACACCCTTTAAGCTCACCCAACATACCCTATCAATCTTATCTCTCTCTATCCAATACAACGAGCTGCGACATCAAGCTTTACTCGGAGATGGAGGCCGACCATCTCTTCCATGTTTTCTTCCTTTCTCGGTTGTGGGTAACAGTGATGAATGTTGTGGGTCCTCTTTTCTCTCCTTCTCACGCCTATTAAGGGCTTGGCGGATGACAACATAACGCCTCTCTTTGGCGCGCCCGGATGATGTTAAGGGCGTTAAACATCTGAGCTGGATGGAAACACTAACCCATACCGTATTGTATTTGAATAAAGCCGTAACATATGGTCTTAAAGTTATTTCTTATATGGAAAATCTACTAGTTTCTTTTTGTAGTTGCCATTTTAGAGAAATAAGCCTGCTAGAAGCATAACTTCACTGAAAGAAAGATCACATGTTCTATGTTGTAATTGTTTTGTTATTCAAATAATTAAAATTGTAAAAAGTAAATAAAATATTTAACTTTATATACAAACAACTAAAAATGTATTTTTTAAGAGTAAATTGCACAAAACATCCTTTATGTTTCCTCAAACTTACAGGTTCCAGCCTTAATGTTTAAAACTTGCTTAAAACAGCCTTTACGTTTATTTTTGTTGCGGGTTCAATCCTTTACAGCTAACCACGTTATTTTCTTCAGTTAAGATCCCTCACATGCAAAAAAAAAAAATAAGTTTCAACCCATTTTAAACAAATTCTAACCACAGGGACTTATGTGCAACAAAACCAAACTTTTAAAAACCTAACACCCACTTTTCAAGCCTTCTTCTTCGGCGACTTCGCCGGATTCCGGCGAACCCGAAAGTCTATAATCTGTGTATTTAACCTCCTTCCTACTACGGGAAAAGCCATCTTCATTTCACATCAATCGATTACCGAGATTCTATCCCGTAAAATCCTGAGATTTTTGGTGTATCCGATAACCCATATAACATCCGAAAAATCCTAAATCTCATACCTTTGGTTGAAAAATAACCCCGATAATTAAAGGTAGTTTCAAAAGTTCACTAGCTGTTCTGATGATTCTATTCCAGTAATATTAATTAGTAATCGATATGACATTGCAGTCGAAAGAATGAACCAACAACAGGAGGACCATATTGTGGTTTAGATTCCTCCAAGCCACTGTAGAAACAACAAACACAATGATATTTCTCACAAGTTTCCTCACAGTTTGAGTGATTTTTCACCAGTGTGGTGTTGTTTCTACACTGGTTGTGGAGGAATCAGAACCACAGTATGGTCCTCTTGCTGCTGGTTCATTCTTTCGGCTGCAATGTCATATCGATTAGTAATTAATATTACTGGAATAGAATCATGAGAACAACTAGTGAGCTTTTGAAACTACCTTTAATTATCAGGGTTATTTTTCAACCAAAGGTATGAGATTTAGGATTTTCGGATGTTATCTGGGTTATCGGATACACCAAAATCTCAGCATTGTACGGGATAGAATCTTGGTAATAGATTGATACGGAGTGAAGATGGCTTATCGCGTAGGATGAAGGAGGTTAAATGCACAGATTATGGACTTCCGGGTTCGTCGGAGAAGAAGGCTGGAAAAGCAGATGTTTGGTTTTATTGCACATCAGTCCTTGCGGTTAGAATTTGTTTAAAATAGGTTGAAACTTAATTATTTTTTTATGACGTATACCCTCACATGTTATGCATGTGAGGGAACTTAACTCAAGAAAATAACTTGGTTAGCTGTAAAGGATTGAACCCGCAACAAAAATAAACGTAAAGGCTGTTTTCAGCAAGTTTTAAACATTAAGACTAGAACCTGCAATTTTGAGAAAATATAAAGGATGTTTTGTGCAATTACTCTTTTTTAATGCTTAATATTGTATACTTGCACACAATGATATATACCCTTTTATATAAAGTTAGTAAAATTTATAAAAGGTTGAAGGTGAATTACCTCTCTAATAAATAAATTTTCAAACAAACAATGTTCTTTTAGGTTATGACATCCACATTATCAACACATAAAAACAAACCAAAAATAAAAACATTTAAAAAAAACAAATAAAAAAAATACCACCCCATCCCAAAGTCCTAGCTACATATACACATTCCAAATAGTTTCCTCACGCCTCTTTTCCCCTCTCTTCCTATTTGTGCCCCCACGCACAGTCTCCCCACCTTCACAAACACACACATGTCCCTAACTCACTTATCTTCTAACCTACCAGACCCCTTGTGGTGGACTCACCAAACACCCATACCCTATTATCATGGACCCCCCCAAACCCCCACCTTCTCCACCGTTGACCACCCACCTTCAACCCACCAAGACACCCCTAAAGAACCCATGTTTGAAAAATCCTTAACACCTAGCGACGTTGGCAAACTAAACCGGCTTGTCATTCCCAAACAACACGCTGAAAAACACTTCCCACTTCCCGGCAATGACTCAGCCGTTGACCAAACAAAAGGGTTGCTACTTTGTTTCGAAGATGAGGCCGGGAAACCCTGGCGGTTCCGGTATTCTTACTGGAATAGTAGTCAGAGTTATGTGTTGACTAAAGGGTGGAGCCGGTATGTTAAGGAAAAACGGTTGGATGCTGGGGATGTTGTGTTGTTTGAACGGCATAGGTTTGATGGTGACCGGTTGTTTATTGGGTGGAGACGCCGGCCGGTGCCGGTGGAGAGTGTGGCGGTGGGTTCGCCAGGTGGTGGTGGTGCGCAGATTAATGGCTGGACCACCAGGGTCGTATATAATGCGCAGTATAATTATCCTTCGCACCACCTACCTCTATCGGTTCCTCATCCATACCAACCTGCCTGTATTCATGCAGGTAATTATCATTATTTTTAATATTAATATTATCACTTTTTTGGTTATTTTCTTAATTTTGCAGTGTTAAGGCGGGTTTAATAATTAATTATGAGTTGTCACACTTTTCCAACAACAATTTTGGAGTTCATCACATAATTAGCATTTAATTACATCAATTACGTATATTCCAACATAATTAATTTATGAGTAATATTTTTGTCTTTTTTTCTGGCTATTATCTTTAGAATTTAATATTTGTACATGTATATTTAAAAGCTTTATTTTCAAGTATATAGAATGAGATGTTTTAAATTTCTTTAGCTTTTTGTATTATAAAACTCCATTAATCTGGGAAATTGTTTCTGTCTTATTTTCTTTCTAGAATTACACAGAAAACCACACAAATTGAGTGGAAAGTTTTATTTCTTTTTTCATCTACAATTTATTGGATATTTGTGTGAAACGAGAATTAAATGGAAAAAAAAATAAAGAATATTGGTTGTTTCTGATATTATAATGGAATGCAGGAGGTGTAAATGATAATGTAGAAAACAACCAAAGAGATACGGTGGCTAATGGGAACAACCCAAGAAGGGTGAGATTATTTGGTGTGAACCTTGAATGTCCAGATGAAACTGAACCATCAAGCCAAGATGGTTCAAGCCAAGGTGGTCAACCCCACTACCAATATTACTCAAATTCCAACAATCTCAATCACAACATGGTATGAGTTTTCTACCTTTTAAGATCTGATTTTTATTCAAGATTTCATTCATGTATTTGAACTATCCTATTTTTCAGTTAATTAAAAGAACTGGTCTATATGGCTATATAAAAGTTTTTTTTGGGTAACCATCGACATCAAGTAAAACACATTATGCGCTGGGGACATTAAAGATACAAAAGGCATGAAAATCGAATTTTGTTTCTACTAAATTATATGAATTAAGAAAAATGTCTTGAGTAAATCAATCTTCAAGAAAGGTTATGGTATCTAGTTTTAACTAAGGTTATGGTTTGAGGTTTTCCAGTTAAAACTTAAGTATTTTAGGTGAATTTCAAAACTTTATTATTTTGAAAATTTTCTGACCATTTAAATTGAGCGAATTGGGAAATAATTATATTACATTTAGTCAAAAGTATTAATAGTGTAAGTACTATATACTTCCACTTCCAATCTTCCATAATAATTAGAGTCTTCATTTTATTATTTCTAAAATGCCAAATTAATCGTTAAATTAAATAAAAATTAAGCATATACAAAAAAATTTAGTAAACTTGAAATCTTTTTGTAAGTTCAAGGATAATCTATTAATCTTTTTTAAAGGAACTGATCCGATTATCTTATTTAATTAAGTTAAACAGATGTGATAGTCGCCAGTAATGATTTTACTGCCTCCTCAAATGAAGCATATACTTTTTATTTATTTAACTAATCATACTTAGACTAGTCAAAACCCCTTAAGTACTTTATTATAATTTCTAATATTATATTAATCAAGCTATCTACATGCAACTTGTGCACATCATTATATATAATATATATATATTATATGGTAGGGTTATTGTAAAAAGAGTGTGTTTTGTAAGAAGTGTAAGAAAGAATCTACACCCTTTGATCTATAATCTAATGGTTGAGATTATAATGGTAAAATTGTAAATAATGTTTACTCTTAAAATAATTAATTTTTCTAGTTTAATGGTATAAAAGTAAATATAACAATTTTAATTCAAAAACCCACATGTAATGCACATGCAAGTTCCTTCCGTCTTTTTTAATCGTCAATAGTTTTTTATACGTAACTTTTTTTTGTAAAAAAAAGCTACACTATAATAACAAATGTTTTTTTATCTTTAATATGAGTACCGTATTATTATACTTATATAGAGAAAAAAAATTATGTTTTGATCTGATGTTTTAGTCCATGTGTTTTGTCTATTTTGTTTTAGTTATATAATGATTCAATGCGTTATGTTTTACAGTAAAACGCCATGAACATATATAAGACATCATAACATTGCAAATACCATTGAATTCAATAAATTACCATTTTCTTATACAAAAACAACATGAAACTAAAATAAAACACCATAAAGTATACAAAACACCATTCCATTAGCAATAAAAAAATATCATTAAATTAAGCGTGCTAATTTTTCTTTTACAAGACACCATAATCTATTTTGAAATCCTGAAATAAAACACCATAGAAAATGAGATTTAAAGATTGATGGTAAATGATATTCGCAATGTTATAATATTTTAATACGTTCATGGTGTTAACTGTAAAACACAATACCTTGAATCACTATACAATTAAAACAATATGGAGAAAACACCATGTTCTAAAATATACGATCGAAACGTCATTTTTTTATATAAATATAGCAATATGGTACTCATATAAAAAATAAAAAAACACTCGTTATTATGGTGTATTTTTTTTAAGTTACGTATAAAAAGTTAATGACGTTTAAAAGAGACGAGAGCAACTTGCATGTGCATTGGATATGAGTTTTAAAATTTTATCTTTAATTAGGTTTTTTGTTAAATTACTTATTGCCCTTATCCTAATAAATTAAATAATGACATGTGTCATCATCATGTTCTTTCTTATCATTTTCATAAATTTTATCTTTTTTACAGGATTCTAAACGATTAATATATATATATATATATAATAGTATAATATATATATTTTATATATATATATATGTATATATGAATCCTACATATCCTAGTCATTTGTTAGGAATACTCTTTAAAATTATAATTAACTTTGGAAGTTTGGATCATAAGTTTTCTAATAAATGGCAGGTTGCATTATATTTATAGGATAATACCGCCACAAATTAACATACTTTCTCGAATTAATAGCTAAAATATGTAACTAGTTCTAGTAGTATGAAGTTTATTTCCAGTTTGATCCTTATAGATTTGGATATTATGCAAAACAACAAACATAAAACAAGGGTATTTAAGGAATAGAATTTTAGAATATTACAGGGCCAACAAATTGGTAGAATCATTTGTTGTATATGTAAATTACAAATGTCTAAACTATGTAATAATAAATGTACCTTAAGCTGTCATTCAGATTCAGAAAGTAAATGCCATTAAATACAATTGGAAATTTGTATTTCTCAGTTTTACTTCAATAGTAATTAATTTAAACTTTTTATACTGGTTTTGTTTTTGGTGTACTTGAGTTTTAGATATACAAAAAATATTAGAAACTATATAACACATATAAGTATTATACTAGATGATCGCTCAAGCTTCAATATTATTGTATTTTAAATATTGATCTAAAAATAGTATTGAAAACGAATAGCGTTTTATTGCAAATTTACAAGCAAAATACGGTGTCAAAGCTAATTAAAAACTTTAAAAAAATTGTAGGCTGCAATACCAATTTGTGGTCCAACATTTTGACTTTAATTACATCCAAACCAAACTCTTTGTACCTTTTAGTCACTTCCTAACTAGTTTTCAGTTCTTACATGTGTTTTAGATTCCTCCTAATCTTGTAGAAAATTCATCATATATTTCTTTATAAGATTATACAGTTTTATTTCATTTTTCAGAATTCCAAGATAACAAGTTATCTTTTGTATATTTTACGTTATTGTTCATATCATATAATTTTTATAGTGATAAAATAGGTTAAATTATTTCGTATATCTATTTTTAATTTCATTCATCATCAAAAATACTTTAGAATGTATAAACTTAAATTTATGTTTTCGTTTTTTCATATATATGTAATTTTTGTTGGTAAACCCTTTTTGTTGATTATCTATTTTATTATCTTATAAAGTGGGTTAAGTTAGAAAAAAAAAACATTTCTTATGATCATGAAATTACAGTAGATGTTTCAATATTTTTATGTATTTTATAGCGCTACATATATGCAGTTTTATCTAAAATAAAATGAAAACTATCGTGTTAATATACTTAAAGATGATTATTCTTGTATTTTTTTTTTTTTGTTCTCATTAACATGCATTATTTCTACAATGATTTTTTTTATTCTTGTGATAGTTCTTATTTGATCTTCATAGTTACAGGTTATTCACAACATAATCATAGTTATGGTATCTATTTCTATGGTTATAACTTATGATACATCTGGGATCTGGCTTACTTGTGTGAAAGATATATGTTCATTTATATTGTTTCTTTTTTTTTTCTTGAATGATATTGTTTAAATTATTATGAAATTTAACTGTGGGTAGTGCTGTATGTTTGTAACAGAACATCAATTTCAGCCAGATGAGGTACCAACACCAGGGATAAGATCTGAGGAATGTGACATGTGTTGGATTTCTCAATTTTGTCAACAAACACCATGCAATGCTTTGCTGTCCAACAACTTGGTGAAATAACATGTAACCCATCAAAGAAAATAGTATATAAAATCTGGAAAAAGAAAAAAAATCTCAAGATGTCTTCAAAACAAGACCGAGTATGACAATCATTAATTTCTTACAATCGGCTACCTCAACCGATCTGATCCGTCTATGTCGTCACACAACTGGCAATCTGAACCAATTCGTCTGTTTTTCATGCGACTGGCTTTCTGTAGCGACCCTTCTGTTTTGTCATGCAACTGGCTCTCTAAACCGAACTGTTTTGTAGAATTTTAATTTTAATTTCAAGTTGTAAGGCGTAATAGCCACTGAAAATAGAAAAGAAAAAGTGAAATGATTAGGGGTAGAAAGGGGGTCCATTTAGGTATTGGGCAACTGTTGTGATTCAGTATGATAGATTTTTTGTGTAATGTTTGTAGTAGTAGTAGTACTTGGTGATTGTACTATTCTGCCCTCTGTTGCTGCAGTTTGGATGACACCAATGCTACTAACTTCTCGTTCTCATTTTCTCCATGTTTTATGTAAACTAGTTCTAATTTTGTTTAATTCAATTTTGCATTTTTTTCACCTTTTCAGTTTTTTATAACAACACTTGCTAGATTTTTTGGAATAAATACATTTCAAACCTCAAAATTTAACTGTGAAACACACATCTTAACCAGCATGATTCCCCTTTAAGGACTTTTCCTTTAAAATTAGTTAATAAGGCTTGAAAACAAAAACATTAAAATATGCTGAAAATGTATTTGAACTACTGGGTAACCACTCACGTTTTACGACGGGTTCAAAAGGTTGAAAAAAATAAACAACACCCGAATGTAACGATGAAAAACCACGTCGCAACCTTATATTCTCGAAAGTCATGGAAGTGTTACGGCGTGTATGAAAGCCAAGTTATCTAAAGAAAATTGACACAAAAACGAATCAGGTGGTGTTATTGAAAAAAAAAACTAAAACCTAAAAGAAAAAAAAAACAATTAACTGCAACTCAGATTACGTGTGAATTGTTTTATATAATTATCTGAATATGTTATCAACTTAATAACACTATTCTGATAATAAAATTATACCTAAGTTTAACCGATCAAGTGCTCTTAAGTTTTAACATGCTATTTAACCCATCATCATTAATATCATGTATAGAAATTAAAATTTTCAAAACAAATTCAGAGATTAATATCAGTTATAGAAATTAAAATTTTCAAAGCAAATTCAGAGTATTGAGGTTTCACTTATTTTTTTTTAAATTATTTTAATCATTATCGAGCATTAAAACATTTAAAATAAGTAATTTTAACATTTTAGGTGTTTTTTAAAAATAACAAGTGTCATTTATCTGAAATCTTATATCAAAATTCAAAATGCATTATTGCATTTTTCAAGATTTTTTTGCATGCTGAACGTGGAAATAAAAACCATTTTTATTTTATACTTTCAATTTCTAAAATTGAAAAGTGTTGTATCATATTTCAATGTTTTTGAATTGTTTGATAACTTTTTATAATAAACTCCTTTTTCTTATAAAACTTGTAGTGATATTTTTAATTCTCAAGTTCTTCATTATTAACCCAACTTTTATAAACCTTAAATAGAATAGTTTATAAAAGATGTGTTTATAGGCTTTATAAACATGTATTCATGATCTTAAACTTATCTTAAACACAAACAACTTAGTCTTAATTTGTTGTATCTTAAATATACCCAATGATGTTTATGCTCGTTGTTTAATTGAGATATTGAAATTTTACTTGATAGTTTTGCCTATACCTCTTCTGTGTAGGGTTGTAATCGAACCGAACGAACACGAATAAAGTCATGTTCGTGTCCGTTCCCTAAGTAAATTAAAATGTTTACAAACTGTTCACGAACACATATCGAACATAAGTTTATGTTCGTATTCGTTCGTTAAGGAAATTCGGTTGTTCGTTAACAGTTCGTGAACACGGATCTTGAACGCAAACGAAATAAAACAAACGTAAACGAACATTTAACTTGAAAGTAAAACATAAAAATATTGTTAACCTTAAACATTGGACATAAGTAGTTAAACACAATAATCAAATGATAAATCAAAACACAAGAAGTCTACCACAACCACCAAACGATGAATCAAGTTTAACTAACTTAGACATAATCATTCAAAGTTTAACTAACTTAGACATAATTATCACAAAAAAAAAAGTTTTGAATGTCTAAATTTTAGTTAACTTAGAAAAAATAGAGTTTCAAGTTTTAACATGTATAGATAAAAGGTTTATTATTTATTTATTTTTAATATAATCAAACGAACACGCACGCAGATAAACGGACGAACATGAACGAACTTCACCCAACTTATACCAAACACTCATGAATGCAGTCAAACGAACGAGACTATTTGTTCTTGTTCGTTCGCTAAGCTAACGAACGAATTTTTTTGTCCGTGTTCGTTCGTTAAGTTAATCAAACAAACATAAACAAACTTCCCGCTGAACGGTTTACGAATCATTCGCTGAACGTTTGGTTCGTTTATAGCCCTACTTCTGTGGTTGAACTGTGAATCTCATGTTGCTTGGCTCGTCACATTTGTTTAGTTCTCTACAGGGTCTTGACATGCACTTTGGACAGTCGATACATGACTCAATAGTAGTATCGAAATTCAAGCTTTTGTCTAATATTTATTGACTGATTTGTGTTATCTTTTTAGACATTTGAGTTGATGAATATTGATTGACGAATATATGTTATATACATATCAATAATTATATTTAGTAGCTATCCCGCATGTTCATATTTTTAATATAATCAAAATAAAGAGTGACCATATGTATTAAAAAGATTCCCGTTTTCAACAATGACAAAATTTGGAACCATGTAACAGATTTGCTAAATGTAATTTTGTATGTTAACAATGGTAGATACATTTCTCCATGTCGAAGAAAAAAGGGTTGTCTCAATTTTCAAACTTTCTTCTATTCTGGAGTTATCTCTTATTTTCCAAATATATAACTCTCCCTTAATGCTTTCCATTCCCATTATCGGTGTTTCCTTCAAGAAAGATAAACAAGACAGAGCTAAAACAAAATTACAATGTGCTTGGTATGGCGTAATGTAACAAGCGAGGTAATGGGATAGATTATTACGATTCCATATCTTGTTTGGTAACCTTTTGAAAATGAAATAAATCATTACTTTATGTTGTTTGGTAGAAAAGAATAAAATCAGTGATGATTGGCGGTAGTTGGTGGTGGTGGGTGGTCGGAGGTGATGACGGTGGCAGTGTGAGGTGGCGACGACGGCGGTGGGTGGCGGCTGTGGCAATGGTGGTGTTAATGGTGGGTGTCGGCGGGTGACGGGCGGCGGAGGTGGGTGACGCTGCCAGGTGGTGGTGGTGGGTGGTGGCGGGGGACGACAAGGCTGGAGGTGTCGGCAGTGGGTGACGGTGGGCGTCGATGGAGGTGGTGGCGGGTGGTGGCGGAGGTGGGTGACTACGGCAGGTTAGGCGGTTGACAGCGGAGGCGGAGGTGGGTGGCAGGTGACAACGGAGGCGAAGGTGGGTAGCAGTGGGTGGTGGCGGGTAACGGCGGGAGCAAAGGTCGGTGGCAGCGCCGGTGGTCGGTGGCGGAGGTGGGTGGCGACGATGATGGTGAGTAGTGGCGACTTTGGTGGGTTATGATTTTGTTAGTGAAATGTGAAAGGAGGGATGGAATGAAAAAAAAAAGGAGGGGTGGAATGATTTTGATGAATGGAATGCCTTATCTAATGATTGATTCTATTTCCTCGACCAACCAAACACTCTTTTTTTCATTACCTCATATTGGTCAATTCCATTCCATCTCTCAAGTCCAGCATACCAAACGCTACCTTATAGTCTAAAGTTTATGAGGAAAGGGGCATCTATGGTTTTAAGCGTAGATATAATCGATAACTATCAAATGCGTATCGGTGACCTTGATCACATAGCAAACACGCGCACAAAGACGCGCGCGCACATATACACAAACACAATCATGTTTAGAAGGAAAGCATGCAAGGTAATAGAAAACTTAAACCTAATAAGGGATCTTAATAAGAAAAATATCATTGTTTAGTGATAAACTATTAACCTACCTTTATGTAAAGTGTCAGTTATAAATTATATATACCAGTATGATAAAACACAACATTATTTATATATAATGAAGGAAGTTGTTAGCTATAGTAATTCTAAATTCACATGATATTAACTTACAATCTAACCATAGACTTTCATGTGTCTTTTGACATTTTTATCAAATTTTATCATTACCTATATATATTGACTTTCATCAATCTAGAAAAAGATTAATTTTTTAAAGACCCATGAAAAGATTAGATAAAACTGAACGATAACACATAACTTATTTTTAACAAATAGTATATACATAATTTTCTTTAAAATCAACAAAAAATGAAAATTACTAAACTAATATAGTTTGAATTAAATTTAAATTAAAATTATAGTGAAAAGCACAGAAAATATTTATATGATATGTGTAACACCCGGTTTAACGAGCGTTAATATTTTTGATATTATATATACGAATGTTAATATTTATTTTATTTATATAACCTAGTTAAAAATGTACATAGCTATGAATATAATAGTGGTTATTGATTGAATTGTGATACATAGTATATGTGATTTGTATTTGTGCGGATAAAATGATTTGCAATATAAATTTAATCACATTAGAATTTTTAATTTTAAATAAAATAAAAGGTAACAAATGATGTTACCATGTAGAAAGTTATGGTTGATTTTATATTTAGCATATGAGTTTGAATTTTTTAAATATAATTAAGAGTTATGAGATTTATGAATAATTGTTATTTACTAGATTTATGGTTATGATTGGTTACCATATATCTATATGTGTGCATGTATTTCAAATGTATGTATATAGGCTACGTTGCATGATAAGAATTTGGATGGGTTGAAATAGAATTAGCAATCGTACATAGAATTTAATATTAATAATAAGATAGGAAATAAACGTATGGTAAGTTGAAAAAGTAATAATAGAAGATACTATAACATATTTTGAGGAACCTTCTTAGGCGGAAATTCCGCATAATCCCTACGAGACCCTATGAAACCTAGCCTCTCTTCACAAAAAAAATAGAACATTTTGTATCTCCTTTGGGACGCACAAAAACCAAACCAGAGAAAACGGTGACTGGGAAACCGAGCTTCATAAATTCGGCGATGAAAGCATCAAGGGGCGATCGAGATCTGAAGGTAAACTTCATCCATAGCCTTAGATACGTAAGAGAAATCGACTGGCCGAGTTTCTTAACTGTGTCCGTTACGAGCTAGCATGCTTATCGTCACATATGATCATAAATATGCATATAGGTTGATTAAGTTGAATGATGTTTATGATATATATTTACTGTCATCAAGCACACACACACAAAAAAAAACCATTTTTGTAAAACCAAAACAATATATACATATATATATATATATAGGATCATTTGTGAAGAAATTCTTGAAAATGAAACTGAGTAAACTAATCTTGGTCATTGACCATTTTTTATATTAAAAAGGTAAAATTGACATTAGCTCTCTCTATCTCCCTCTTAATTAAAATCCCTTAATTTTCTTATATTTTGATTCTCTCTCTCTCTTACACACATTTTTAATTACTTCTCCATTATTTTAAACTCGTGTAAAATCAGTTGCTAATAACGTATATGAAACTCCTAACGGAACTAGGTACTTGACACCAACTGTCCCTCCCCGATTCAAACCGTATATGAAACTCCTAATGGAACTAGGTCGTCGACTACAAAATACACAGATGTATCAAAAGTCTATGCACATCTGTATAAACTAACAATTGTGTATCTTGTATAAATTGATAATTAGCGAGACTGTACACATGTATATAAACTAACTGCGGTGTATCTTGTATAAATTGATAGTTAGCGATACTGTACACATATGTATAATCTAACATTTGTGTATCTTGTATAAACTGATACTATCGAGACTGTACACATGTGTATACACTAACAATTGTGTATCTTGTATATACGAAACCTAACAATATTTTAGGAATCTTGATTATATTGTTTAATAAATGCAATTTACAAACGAAACAAATACCCTTCTCTCAATTAATTTAAAGGGAAGTTACAACATTATAATTACAATCTTGCTATTGTTTAAAAATCTCTAGATGATATAATCCAATGGCTTAGATTAGTTCACACAGTTCACTCTCAACTTAGTGTTCACACAGTTCACTCTCATCATGTATATTAAAGACATACATCTTATAAAAAAATACATAACTCATAAAAACATCACAACAGTTATTTTGAAGGCACACATCTTATAAAGAACACCCTAACATTGAATATAAGAGAAATAACACCCTAATATAACACCAGTCAACACTTTAATCAGAATCAAAACAGAAATAACACCCTAAATATATAAAAACAGAAATAACTCTACATAAATATACCAATATGGTACTCATATTAAAGATAAAAAAACACTCGTTATTATGCTGTAATTTTTTTTAAAAAAAGAGTTACGTATAAAAAGTTATTGATGTTTAAAAAAGAAGGGGGAACTTTGCACGTGTATTAATATTAGTTTCTTAATTTAAAAATATTAAATTTACCTTTATACCCTTAATCTTAAAGTTAATTAGTTTAAGAGTTAACATTATTTACAGAATTGCCACTATGATCTCAACCACTAGATTAAATATCTAATGGTTTAGATTCTTTCTTATCCTTTTCACACTTTTAAATTTTCTCACAATAACCTCACCCTATATATAATATATATAGGGTAGGGATCAAGAGTGAACAACTCCATCAGAGTGAACTATGCGAACTGATCCAGACCGTTGATTTGATTCATCTTTAAACTTTTAATAGTGGCATGATTATAATTAGGAATAGATGTTTTAACTTAAAAATTAAAGAAAAAGGGTAGATTGGTAAATAAACATATGCCAAATCTCTTTGAATTAAGGAAACCAAACGGTTTCCATAACATTAGCGCATTGTGATTCTCCACGATCTCCCCAAATTCTCGACCGGTTTGTTTTTGAAGAAATTTGAAACCATAATATCTTCCTTTCATCCGTATCATTCCCCCACTAAACAACGCTTTAATGGTTTGAACTATACGAAGAAGGAAACAGAGTATTAGGATAAAGGTCTCTAAGCATTTGTGGTTAAATCAAGCACCGAATCGAGGTATTTTGTAGTTATTGAAGTAGTATATTTGATGAATCCGGTGCGTTCGTCTGTATGTTAGTTTAGGGTTTAACCAGTATTCGTTGTTTAGGGTTTGCATATTCTAGAACAGTAGCGATTTGTGCATATTGAAATTTTAGGTTGTTGTATTTTTTGGTAGTTTTGATGAGTAATTTTAAAAGAATGTTGAACCCCCAAAAACATAATTTTGTGAATATGGCAATGTTGTTGTTATCTTTTTTTGGAATCGTTGATTTCTGCGGATAGTTAGTATATATTTTAGTACACATGTGTAGTATGTTTAATCTTATTAGAAAAAAGGCTGATGCATGTGTGTGCTCTACTAATTCAATAAATATCAACGTATTATATATGTGTACTACAGTATGTATGTAATTGTGCAGGTACGGTACATATGTGTATTTTTCCTATCGTATATACTATTGTTTACGCATTGCAGTTAACACATGTGTCGTGTACTTAGTAATCTATAAGGATAAAAACCTGCACAGGTGTACTATAGAAAAAGAAAGGTTTAGAATAACAGTATATACGGGTGTACTGTGAATATGAATATATAATGAAATCTGAATATAAATAATATTTTGTTGAAAGCAGGCGATTTGTATTTGAGACCGTGACCGGGGTTGGTCGATACCATTTCCAGATGAAGGATTTGCAGCCAAGTCATTGGATTAATAGCGGGGTCATTAACTGTTTTGCGTCAATGCTCAACCAAGAAGAGAATCAACGAACTTCCGGGGAAAATATTTTTGAGGGAGATGATAAAGTAAAAGGGACAAGGCCGCGTTTTTTTTGCCATACAGATTGTTTTGTAAGTTGATCACCATTAATATAAAAAAATGTGTGTATTTTTATTGACTTTAGAATTTATAGGTTCAGTTTATTAACTGATGGATGGTTTTTTCTTTTTTTGTACAGACGGAGGATGCGTTACATAATATAAGGTATGGAGATGTGCAACGTGTTGAAAAATTAAGAAATCCTTTACTACACGTGGTAGAAAAAAGACCATATTTGTTGACTTTGTCTACATCTATAGTATTTCCGACCACATCTAGGTGGTGCATATGTGTGTACTATAGTATTTCAGACCACATCTAGGTGGTGCATATGTGTACCACAGTATTAACGTAATTGTCTAGTTTTGTACTAATGCATAATGAACAGGAAAGTGACCACGACAAAGATAAAGGTATTAAAAGAAAAATTTTAATCCTAGTCAACTGGTGTTTTGTTTTTCAATATATGCTATGAATGTGGGTACTACTGAATTAACAGGTTTTAACCAGATGTGCACAAGTGCATATTACTTAAACATTGCAAAGACTGTCTGCTGTATGTAATTTGAGGTTAACATGTATAATATATGTAATTGTGGAGACATATATGATGTTAATTTGGCAACGTTTAACCAGTATCCATCTCAAAGTCTTACCAAAAACGTTGTAAAAAAATCTAATAAGGTTGCAAAAAACAGAAAACATAATGCCATGGTTATGTTGTTCTACAAAGTCATATATCTCATACTCAGATGAACTTTTTACACGGACAATTTTAACACACGCCTTGCAGTCTGTAACTTTAACATTCGACCGTCTTGGTAGTGAACTTGAATTTACTTGTTCAGCCGTAACATCTTTACGTTTAGGTTTGTTGGCTCTAGAACATAAAACATATCACCTATTAGTAACAATTGTATCACCTATTTTTTCCTTCTGCGAAGTACCAAGACGGGTTCCAAATCCTGTCAGTTGTGCAAACTCTTCATACATCGCTATAGCTTCTTCAAATGTACTCTAGCATTAATAAACAGTTTGAAATCGGGAGGGACAGTCGGTTTCCAATACCTAGTTCCATTATGAGTTTTATAAACGTTGCTCGCAATGGATTCTGCAGAATTTATTAAAAAAGGTAAGAAACCGACTATGAAAAAATAAAGAACATTTTCATTTATACGTACTATATATTGTACACTATAATTCTTTTAAAACAATAATAAAATTGAATCCAAGAATTACATAACAAACTGCTAATATTTAAAAGTATATACACATGTGTTATACTATACAGCTATTCACAAGTGTACTAATCTGGAAGAAACTTCATAAGTACAGCATGTGTGAAAAAAAAGATGTCAGACAAGCAAACATGTACACATGGACTGTAATACGCAATTATACACAAGTGTACTAAATTGAATCTCTCATATACATCAAAATTACAACTCCCAGGTACAAAATCAAAAACAGGACAGTCATTGTGTATACTACTAAGTATGCACATGTGTACTTATCTGTAACAATCATGGCAATTACATCGTACCTTCAATCTCAAAAATGTACAAAAAACTGCAACACGTGGTTTATTCAAATGTGTAAAGAACCAACAAAACATCGATGACAACAAAATTACAAACCTGGTCGATCCATTTTGAATACAAATACATGTCGATCAAAAGATGTAACGAAATACAAAATAATACTCTTAAAAAACATAAACAACCAAATCTGGTTGATCCATAGTGGTAAAAAAAACATTGTCGTTATCCTTGACGATGTCTTCACCGGCGATCGTAACATCTTCTGGTTGTTCCATTTTAATCAGACAATACGATGGAACAGTAAATCGAATTCTGAGATATATGTAAATCAAATTCTGGGAATGATTTCGAATTCTTTGTTTAGAGATTAATAGAATGAAACCGAAATTGAAGTTAGTTTTACGAACAATTGTTGTCTACTGAAAGATAGGAATTGAATTAGTTTAAAAAAAGATATTATGCATTGAAAATTACAAGTATTAAGGAAATGTTTTAACTGAAAATTTAATTTTAAAAATAAAGATTTAAACTAAATTAAAACAAAATTACAATCCTATCCTTTTCATTTAATAAAAAGATCAATGGTCCAGATTAGTTCACACAGTCCACTATGATGATTCTGTTCACAAATGATCCTAATCCTATATATTTAATATATATATATATATATATATAATATATATATAAGGGGAAGGTTGATTTAAGAAGAAATTCTATGTGAGAATAAAAAGAAGAAAGAGTATAATGATAAAAGATTAAATAATTTATAACTCCTCTCATTAATTATGTTATCTCTTATTAATAAAAAAAATTATATCCTACACATTTCAAAATTTATCCTACATATATCTTATACTTATCGGAATTTTCCTACATACATGTAAATTACCATACAGATTTCAAAATTTATCCTACACATACTAAAATTTATCCTACACATGTCGAAAATTATTCTTCACCATAAATTATTTTATCTTGAAAAATTATATTCAAAAAATGAGTTACAAGTTTAATTAATTAGCTAATTAATGATGATTATAGATTTACCTATATGCTCTTTTTCATAATATTAAATACACACATTAAATGAAGTAAATGGAGAATTTTTATTGGTTTAAAAGTTATTCTTTTATTCTTACAAAATTGTTCTTCTCATTTGAACTCTCCACTATATATATATATATATATATATATATATATATATCATATATAATTATAACATATTAGGTTTAGGATCCTGTAAAAAAGATGAAACTTGTGAGAAGGATAATAAAGAACATGATGAAGACACATGTCATTATTTAATTTATTAGGATAAGAGCAATAAAGTAATTTAATAAAAAAACCTAATTAGAGATAAAATTCAAAAACCCACATGCAAGTTCACTCCGTCTTTTTTAAACGTTAATAACTTTTATACGCAATTCTTTAAAAAATTAGAACATAATAACGAGTGTTTTTTTATCTTTAATATGAGTAACATATTGATATACTTATATAGAGAAAAAAATTACATTTTGATCGGATGTTTTAGTCCATGGTGTTTTGTCTATGTTATTTTAATTTATATTGATTCAAGGTGTTGTGTTTTACAGTAAAACACCATAAACGAATATAAGACATTATACATTGAAAATACCATTTACATTCAATCTTTCAAGATTGTTTTTACTGGTGTTTTATTTAGGAATTTAAAAAGATTATGATGTTTTGTAAAAGGAAAAAGTTAGCTCGTTGAATTTAACGATATTTTTTATTGCTGATGAAATAGTGTCTTTGTATACATATATGGTGTCTTATTTTCTATGGTGTTTTATTTCAGTTTCATGGTGTTTTTGTATAAGAAAATGGTAGTTTACTGAATTCAATGGTATTTGTAATGCTATGGTATCTTATATATGTTCATGGTATTTTACCGTAAGTATTTTGCTAATTCAATGATATTTGCAATGTTATGGTGTCTTATATACGTTATGATGTTTTACTGTAAAACACAATGCATTGAATCACTATACAATTAAAACAACATAGACAAAACACCATGGAAGAAAACGTATGATCGAAACATAATTTTTTTTATCTATATAAGTATAGAAATATGGTACTCATATTAAAGATAAAAAACACGTTATTATGATGTAATTTTTTATTAAAAAAAGTTATGTATAAAAAGTTATTAACGTTTAAAAAAGATGGGTGAAACTTAAAGTGCATTGCATGTGGGTTTTTAAATTTAAAAATGTTAAAATGACGTTTATATACTTAATATAGAAAATTGATTATTTTAATGGTACCACTATTTACAATTTTATCATTGTAATCTTAATCATTAGATTATAATCAAGGTTGTAGATTTCTTCTTACACTTCTCACAAAACACACACTTTTTACAATAACCCTACATCCTCTCTCTCTTTATATATATATATATATATATATATATATATAATAACATCAAGTTTATGAATTGGTAAAGAAGGTGGTAGAATAGTAATGTCTTAGAGATTTCATGAGTTAAATAATTAATCAAGGTGTTGGTGGATGGGAGTTCTACGGATCTGTTTTTGTAAATGGTTATAAATTATATATTCTTATGTTTCTTTAAAGTCATGGGGAACAATAAGAAATCTTAACTATTAGATTAATTTGAGATAAAATCTTATCTATTTAAAATCAGAAATTTCTTGTATAAGAAGCAGTTACAATTTTAAGATGTTAAAGACTTCTGCACACGTTACATATACAACCCTATTGCAGTTGCATATTATTAATATATTCTTCCCCGTTAGGGAACCGTCAGTCAATAGAGGCATAACTGTTTTTCTAGAAGATCCTGACCGTAATAACTCATACGGTTATCTTCAAGATTGAATCTCATCTGTTAAAACCTAAAAAAATTGGCAATTTATTTTTTCAACGCCAGTTAAGGTTTCTTATCTTCTGGGGAATCATTTCGCTTTGGTTTTACACGATGAAGCGCTCCCACGTTGTCCACCTCCCGCAATTTCACTGCAGTTAAAGACGGTTTTTGGGTTTTTACAAGAGTGCGGTTGTTAAAGAGTGGATATAAAACTAGGTATGAAACCTTTTCTTGCGTTCTTCTTCTTCTCTTCTCCCGGACTCCACCATAAATACGATTCACTGGATTAAATCAGTAATTTCTATGCTTCTGAAGAACAATAGAATGATGAGTATAAAGCCATGTCGGAGTTTCATACCGTTATCATTATCCCCAATTAACCATCAGCTATATCATCGAATCCTCTGTTCTGATTGCTCTTGCAAAAATTTGGCATTTGTTCATATTTTAATTGCAGGAAAAAGATATGTTTCTCTGAAAAAATGCTGGTAATCTGTCACCGGAAGTAGTCCCTGTGGTTGTCTTGTGGAATGAGACCTCCGATACCCGTCTCTCGCCATTTTCAATTTTAACCAGAGAGGAGGTACTTTTAGTTTCGTATTTTTGGGAACTTCGCACTAGAATTTAAGGCTCACAATTTCATATACAGATATCAATTAGAATAGAATCTGTAATTGTATTCATTTTTCATTCACAGCCTTGTATGGTTTTGTTTCATTATGATTTCTTATAATTTCCTTTAATTGAAGGCTAATTTCAATTTGTTTTGGCTAGATGTAAATTACGGTATCTTATCTCTTTTGTGGGTTTTCTAACCACTCAGTTTAAAATTCCAAATGTTGCTACTTTGTTACAGATTTCAATCCCTCCATCAGATCATCCATGGATTCGTACTCGCTTTTCGGTTATCTCGTCTTCAGTATGCATTCTTTATTTTTCTCTATTTTCGATATACGAGTTACCAGCAGATCGCTGCTTAGGTTTTTTCGTTTTTTTGTGTTCAAAATTCCTTAACTATATTGATTTGTTCTTCATAGGAACTGCTATTATGAATTTGTGAGTGAAATCTGCTTATTAGGTGCAGACAGAACTGATATTGGTGGTAATTTTGCAGGTCCCATTATGGTGCTTTTGCCCATTGCTTATATTTTATTTTGATATGCAAACTTTTAATTGTTGTTGTTGTTGTTGTTATTATGTAGGGTAACTTCGATGTCGGTGCTGATGATCTGTGTTATTTATGTTTTAGAATGGCCATGAAGCTTCACCTAGCATATTTGAGAAAATCTTATTCAAAAAACTAAAAACAGGTAAAAATGTTGGTTTTAGTAAATGAGTCAAAATTATAACTTAAGTAAATGGGTCAAATTTGTTGTTTTTAGTAAACTGGTCAAACATCATTTTTGGTGAACCGGTTAGTATATCATTTTTAGTGAACTGGTCAAAATTACCATTTTCAGTGAACTGGTCAAAATTATCATTGTCAAAATTACTATGTGTTGGGATGTTGAGTTGGTTATTGCATAAGGCTGCTACATGCATGATTCATTTTTGGGATTGTTGAAATACTAATTTCTTCATTTATAGTTGTGAATCTAGCTCTTCACTTTTCTTGACATCAATCATCAAATTATGAAATTCTCAGGGTGGTCTAAGTGATGGAAACAAGACGTTTATACAGGGAATGAACTTCCTCTTGACACTTGCAAAGAAGATGGGGTTGCATTGGTTTGCGTTCAAGGGTCAAGGCCTGAAAACATGAAGCAATACAAGTTGAACCTGTAGGTATATTTTTAATTGTGTTGTATCTTTTTTATCCTGTTAATGGTTATGAAGTTTACTCTCATGACCTGCAGATATTTTAATTATGATTTAATTGGCTTAGGTTTGTACTTTATGGTATGTTCAGGGAGTCATCGTCACTGCTGCAACTTCTATGAGTTTGTACTTCATGGCATCATATCACAGAGTGAGGTATCTTAGTGTCTCATGGCTCGAATGTCTGGTAATTTTACGTATTCTATTACTAAATCGTAGATCGGTGGTGAAGTGTTATGAATAGTGGATATTTATATCATTATACCAATAATATACCCGTCCACCGGACGGGTATAGAACTAGTTGTTTCATTGTTGTACCACATAACTTCATATCAATTTGATTTACTAAAGATAATGTTCTTTATTTTGAGAACTAAAATGCCATTAGCCATATGATTCTGAACTGTGTTTTGCAATGAGAATATATTAGTAATATAGGTACCTTCGACTTGAGTATTATTTTATAACATTACACTAAATAGAATAGTGAGTAGCTTTGCTTTTAAAATTTAAATATTTCTCTTATAAACCATACACCTAGTTTGGAGATTGGCGATTTGAGAAACTCAACCAGTCGAATGGGACTTACTTTTGGTAGCAAAGCCATATATATATATAGGGTGGGGTTCTAGAGTGAACATTAGGTTGAGAGTGAACTGTGTGAACTAATCTGAGCCATTGAATTATATCATCAAGAGATTTTTAAACAATGGCAAGACTGTAATTATATGTTGTAACTTCCCTTTAAATTAATTGACAGAAGAGTATTTGCGTCTTTTGTAAATTGCATTTATTAAACAATATAATCAAAATTTCTAAAATCTTGCTAGTTTCCGTATATACAAGATACACAGTTGTGAGTGTCTACACATGTGTACAATCTCGATAGTATCAGTTTATACAAGTGACACAGATGTTAGTTTATACACATGTATACAATCTCGCTAACTATCAATTTATACAAGATACACAAGCTGTTAGTTTATACACATGTGTACAGTCTCGTAACTATCAGTTTATACAAGATACACAGTTGTTAGTTTATACAGATGTGTACAGACTTTTGATACATCTTTGTATTTTGTAGTCCACGACCTAGTTCCGTTAGGAGTTTCATATACGGTTTGAATCCGGGAGGGACATTTGGTGTCCAGTACCTAGTTCCGTTAGGCGTTTCATATACGTTATTAGCAACTGATTCTACACGAGTTTAAAATAATTGAGAAGTAATTAAAAATGTGAGACAGAGAGAATTAACAGATGAAAATTAAAGGATTTTAATTAAGAGAGAGAGAGAGTTAATGTCAATCTTACCCTTTTCATCTAAAAAATATCAATGACCAAGATTAGTTCACTCAGTTCACTCTCAAGAAATTATTCACAAATGATCCTAATCCTATATGTATATATATATATATATATATATATATATATATATGATCTTAGTACGTACTATCCCTAGAAATGTAGGCGTTATCGTGAGAAGTGATGAGATTGTTGTTTGAATAGCGAACCTTGTTAAGGTAAGATATTATTTTCTCAAACCATAGTACACGTTAAAACTAATTTTTTTAATATTGTTGCAAGTTAATTTTGATTGATGTGGGTATTACATACATATATTCAAATGACGGGTCAGGTTACGGTTATAGTATTTGTTCATGCTATTGTTATACGATAACTTTGATTATTTGCTATGAAGATTATCTTATTTTCCTATGATGAAATGACCATCATATGATACGAAACGATCTAGAAGACACTAGACTTTGAATCATTAAGACATGGGCACATTAAGGGCCTTTAAAGATTAGAGAAAGACTTAAGCAAGAAAATTTAGCATTAAGAAAAGGGAACGAACCTGATTGAGAGGTAATACTTCCATCCCAAGATTTGGTATGAGTGTGTTTCATGCACATACCAAGAGCGGTACCGTGGCAAGTAAGATTTAAAGACATGCCCAAGAGCCACACACGTGAAGTACTTGCTCGCTATTGTTTACGGACGATGGCTAACAACGGCGTGAACTGCTTTTGTGCTCCTTCACTTAGTCGGTTGTACCCCGAACGGTCTACCCGATATACATGGTTTAGCCATGAAAGATCTGATGACCCAAGGATTTTCCCCCACGTGGTTTTTAGGATGATGAGATAATAAAGGTGAAAGATAATGAAATAAACCACGTGATAACGATGATACGATAAAGATAAAGATTTATGATACGAATGCGATAATATGTAAAGATAAAGGTTAGATAAGATTGCTTAAGACGGTAGGCACGATCTTAGGATTGTTTATTTGATTATACTAGGGTGTTTGGATCATAACTTGTAATCACATGAAACGAATGATTTGAGTAATTAACGATATTTACTTGTTTTTATGATTTATCCTTTATCTCACTCGGCCTTAAAAAGCTGACACTTGTTTTTTGAAAATCGATGTGTACCATTTTTAGGTTAGTTAAAATTGTTAGACGTGAAGCTTGTGAGGAACGGGGGTAGAGAAACTTTGACAAGGCGTGACAGATTTAGATGATTTTATGAATTTTATTAGTTGTATACGAAGGCTCATTTATGATTCTGTTGCTATGAACAGCAAGTAACACCTAAGTTTTATTTATGATAATTAAATCGTTTTTTAATGGTTTTATGATTTAAACAAATGACTAAAGTTTCTATTGCAAAAGAAAATTTTTGAATAATAATATGTTAGCAAAAAAATGCGGGGTGCTACAGTATGTTTCAAAAGAACAAAAACAGACATATAAATATAAAGAAAAGACTTCCTCGCTTAACCGCTAGCTCCCTCTTGACTTAGTTTCTTCGTCGGACCAAAAAATATCGATACAAGTATTGGTGCTATCAGAAATTCACTGACATTCATTTTTTATAGTTTTAAACTGATTATAACATATGTCGACATCCTTTTAGGTCTAACGTACGACTTTTGCTTCGAATTCTATTTCAATTCCTATACCGAGTGTTGGTCGGTTGGTTCCGTAGCGATACCATAACAAAACGAACTGATATATACGGTATCTCCGCCACGTAGTGTGAGAAATTTTACTAGTTATATATATATAAATGTTTATACCAACTGTAAGAGTTGGTAGCAAGCAAGTTGACAGGGTTGGCTCTATGTGGATACCGGGTAGATGACTTCACAAGGCCCATTTTTAAAAGGTTTTTTTTTTTAATACAATTAAATAAATAAGCACATTTACACTAAACAGTGGCGGACTTAGAAACTTCATTGGGGTGCGAAATACTTTCAAATATTTTAGGCCCCTAGCTATATAAAAAAATCGTTCATAGCGGGTCGGGTCATGTAAGACAAAAGAACCTTAAAATAAAATTTATATAATCATCAAAAACACGTTAAACATCATTACAAACGTATTTAAAATTGTCCAAACAGGTCTTCATTTTTTGAAATCTATATAAAACATCATCTAGAAATATTAAACACTCCATGAGTTCATTACATTCTTACTCATGGTTCCTATCACATATAAATCACATCATTACAAACGTATTTAAAATTGTGCCAAACAGGTTTTCATTTTTTGAATCTATATAAACATCATATAGAAATATTAAACACTCCATGAGTTCATTACATTCTTACTCATGGTTCCTATCACATATAAATCGCTCCATAAGTTCATAAAACAACACTAAACATTTAAACAAAATAAACAATCATGTTCAAACCAAAGTCCATAATTTTCAATTTTATTTTCAAACATTCAACCCCTAGTGTTAATGTTGATTACTTGTAATTAATCATTTAAACAAACAAAGTTATAAATAAAACAACAAAATCTTTTAACTAGAAGTCTAAAACAACCAAAAATACATCAAAAAACTTAAAAAGATCAAACCCTTATACGTCTATATTTTCTCATAATAATCACATAAAACAAAAAAAAAATCAATAAAAAACCATACTAGTTCTATATCGGAATTCTAGCGTAATATGGGTAGGTCTTACCGGAGTTTTGGTTTATTTCGGCAAAAAAAAGTCGTCCGTCCTGAGTAGTGGCGTCAAGTCGCTGGGAGTTTTTTTTGGCGGGATTTGGAATTGAAATGGGTGGATGGGGTTGTGTCATTTTATTTAGTTCAAATTTCTCTATGTGGGTTTGTGCTTGGGTTAATAAAAGTAGATTGTAGATTGAGCTTTGATTGGGTTAAGTAATTAAATGAATAAGTGGTTAAAAGGTAATTATATAAATTGTGTTATATACTTATATATTAAACAATAATCGGTGTTTAATTTTTTTTATAAATTCATAATATTGTTTTCCTAAGTGTGGCGGTTGAAAATTTTCAAGGGGTGCGGTACAAATTTCTAAAGGGTGGGATCGAACTTTTCGACGAAAAATTACACTAAAAATATTTTTATAACGGGTGTGCACGTCAACCCAAGGCTTGTGGTGGGTACGCACTTTACGCTAAATCAATGGACCATTAAATGGTTAAACACAATAACCATTTTCGTGTAGCCCAATAACCATTTAACCAATCAATTTTAGTGATTAAAAAAAGTAACCTAATAAAAGTTGAAAGATTGACATTCCTATCAAAATACTTTGAATCTTCATGATCACCCCCACCATCTCGTTCTATTATCGATTCCACCGGTTGCTGGCCAATTGGCCAATTTTGACCATGAATGCTGCCCCAATTCCGATCACGGCTCAGCCACCTGAGTCTGATTCTAAACACGCCACACATACTTAATTCATGTGGTTTTTTTAATTCTCTAAAATTTACTTGATTCTATGATTATCTGATTAAATTAAATTTTAAGTTATAATGTTATTGTTATATGATTTTCAAAATTTTTGTCTCACAAACCATTAAGTTTAATCTTGATTTTATGGCTCGTGAACTGGTTAAGTCGGTTATCGGTTTTGTTTAAATGGTCATCCATGTACTAACTGGTTGCGGGTAAGAACTTGGTCTAGGTTGACTGAGTTTGATGCGATGAGAAAGTTGGGTTTGCTGATAATATGGATGATGACGTTGGATTGATGCTAAAAAATAAGCCGTGGGTTTTACTTCAGTTTTTAGGAGCTTTAGTTTTTTTTACGTATGCGTGTGTGTATATATATATATATATAATGTTTAGTGGAATCAAATTGGGAGTAGGAGAAAATTCTAAACATTCTCTTCTTTCACTCTAGTATATATACATTTTCATGCATCAGTTCGTTTGTGTGTGAGTGTTTAAATATTGGGTCTGAACCAACATTGGTATCAAAGCAGGTGAAGACAGTGTTTGCTGATTTGGGAGTTGGTTCGAAGAAGAGGGGAGCAGACCTCTAAACTGCAGGGGCGTAGAAGATAGAGAAAACGGGATGAAAGTACTGAACAACAGTGTTAGTCAGCATGTAGGTTAAGTCCACAGGTGGCTGTAGAAGTTCGAAGAAAAAAAGAATAAGAGTTTCTGTGTGAGCCAAAGAGAAAGAAGCCAGGATCGATAAGGCTTTGTGTGAATCGACCACGGTTCTAAGTGAGCCGGTGGTGAAAAGGAAGAAGACGACGATTTGTGTGATTGTAGCACGATTTGTGTTGATTTCTATTGATGACAAGTTCTGTGATAACCGTGAACAAGAAGTGAATAGAAGAAGGCTTATATGTGTTCTGGTGAACAATTTCTGTGTGAAAAAAGGTGAAGAATTTGAGTGACTCATGGTGGTGATTCTTTGTGAATCTAAAAGCAAGAGAAACTAGAGGAATGAGAGTTCGAGAAAATCATATCATTTGTTCGTGAATTTTTCTAAGTAGGTTAAGAAAGCGGGTTGTATACGGGTCAAGAATAAGGGCGTGAATGTTGGGTTTCATCTTGATGTTACGGGTCGTGTAAGGTCAAGTTGGTTACCGGTTTGGTGTAAATGGGTCATCCATCTACTAACTTGTCGTGGGTACGGAATTGGTATAGGTTGACTGAGTTAATGGGTTGAGAATTGGGTTTTCTGCTAATAAGGTGGATGACATTGGATTGATGCTAAAGAAAGAGGTCATTGGTTTTACTTTCTGTTTTGTATGAGCTTTAGTTTTTTTTACGTAAACATGTTATATATATATATATATATATATATAATATATATATATATATAATATATATATTCAATGTCTAGTGGAATGAAATTGGTAGTAGTTGAAATAGTAAATATTTTCTTCTTTCAGTTTAGTATATTTACATACACCGATTCGTTTGTGTGTGAGTGTTTAATCGTGGTCCTGTACTAACAAAAACAAGAATCTATAATCAAATACGATAAAAGAGGCTATACTAATAATTTTGTTTTGTCTATTGTGTTGCGTTCGTAGGCTTTGGTAGTCGGCCCATATTAGGTTTTAGGCCTATTTAATTAACTTGTTAGCTAAGTAGTTAACCCTAAGTAGTTAACCTTAATCCTGTTCTAAAATACCCATGATGTAATTGTAATCATTGGAGCATCTAATAAAAACGAAACCCTAGTTGCAACTCATGGATGCAGGTCACCTTGATCGAACCATGTTATATCTTCGTGTTCTTTATTTTCTACTAGTGCGTGTGTATGTGTGTGTTTGTTTTCTTCCACTATGTGCTTACTTGATACGATATCTAACAAGTGATATCAGAGTTTCTAGTTTACTTAAACACACGGTTCAGATGGTTATCGCATGAGAGGGAGAGAGGTTCAGATTTGTTGTGCTGCCGCCGTCGAGTTGAGTACTGCATGTACCTGATCTTTGAGTATTGGTCGTACGGTTTAGGGTTTGTGGGCGTTAGGTTTCCTGTTATTGTTTTAGTGGTTTTGGGGTGCTACTAGCGACTTGGGTATTGTCCATACTTGATGTTTGAGAATTTGTCACATGGTTTAGGGTTTATGGGTGTCAGGTTTCCTGTTGCTATTATGGTGGTTTTGGGGTGTTTGGCGATTAGGGTTTTGATTCTTGAGCCCTAGTCATCCGCCGATTTTATGCTTAGGTTTGTAGGAGAAGTCACCGGTTCGGGTGCTTTGGGTTTTTTCGTTTAGTAAAGGTCGCTTAGTTTCGAGTAAACATTCTTATCTTGGTTTTCTCTTGGTTCTCCTGTTTTCTTTTGATTGTTACTCATGGCCGAAGATAAAGTTGTTATTGAGAAATGTAATTGGAATGACTTTGCTTGGTGGAGAATGCAAGTAGAAGCATTGCTCACTCAAAAGATTATGGAGGAAAAACCGGAAAAGATGGAAAAGGATGCCGAAGAGGTATGGAACTCAAAGGACAAAAAGGCAAAAGGGGTGATTACATTGGCTTTGACGAGGTGTGTTGCATTTAATTTTATGTAGGAAACCACAAATCGTGGGATGACGAATCTATCAAATATGTATGAAAAACATTATGCCGGGAATAAAGTGTTCTTGATGAAGGGTTTATTCGTGACAATGATGCATGAAGGAAGCTCAGTCACATGTCACAATCTGAACTTGATTATGTCCATGTTATCATTGTTAGGCATGAAGTTTGACGATGAGACTCAAGCTATGATTTTGTTATCTTCTTTGCTTGATAGCTGGTCTAGGTTTATCACAACTGTGACTAGTTATACGGGACTGGTGGTATGCCATTTGAAGGGATCCGGGATGCAATTCCAGGTGAAGATCTATTCATCGAAAAAATACGAGTGGTTGATCGACTTATGATATATTTCATGTTGGTAGTAGAAGGGGCAATAACAGGAGGAGTGGGAGTCGGGATAACTCGTTTGAAGCTTAGAAGAATGTGAAGTGCTGGAGCTGTACTGAAGTTGTACATGTTAAGAGTCAATGTCTGAATAAGAAAAATAAAATAACCACAATCGTTTGGAATGCATTGATAATGATAATGATACATTGATACTCAGTGTGGAATGTAACATCCGTCGAAAAACGGGTTTCCAAATCCCGCTTCGTTTATTAATCGAATTTAGCTATAACTTTCGTTGCGTATATATATTTCATTTTAATTTTAAACAATACATAATTAATAAACATTTTAGAATAAAAAAACTATAATTAATAAATGATAAAAATAAGTGAATAAAAAATAAAATGAGGCTGCCGGGTTTCGAACCCGGGTCGCCCATAACCACAAACTTATACACACACAGCTTTCACCACTCTGCCACACGCACTTGTTGTGAAATTCTGGAACAAAAAAAAAACTTAACTAAAAACTCGCGTGTCACCTGTTTGAACCAAGTCTGTAACCGCTGAAACTGATTCAAAATAAACATCAAATTCGGTGGTTGACTCCGAAATCAAGTGAGGGTAATTAACGATTAACGTCGGTTATAACCGAAACCTTAAAGCTTTTCATTCAAAACCATGGAAATCGTAACCGAAAAATTCAAATCAAGATGAAGACCGCCTCTGCCTATAAATACTATCTACAAACCATTCCAAGCTCACACTTCCAATCTTTCACGAAATCACTCTGCTCAAAATCTTTGTTCTGTTCGCCGGAAGCTAAGTTCCGTTCACCGGAATCCTTGCTGAACCCGCCGGAGTTAGTCACCGGAAAACCGGGCCCCTGTGTTCGGTATGAATTCTTAATCTTTCTGTTAGTTCTATTCGATTTGTTTGTTTAAACTCTAAAACAACAGAGCAGTGAAATCAAATGTTTAGCAAATCTGTTTCAATTCCGAATTTATGAAGAAGATGAACATCGAGTCGTATATGAATATAATTAAAATCGGTATTTTAAATGGGTTAGACACACAGTCCAGCGGTGGACTGTGTGCATTTCATGCTATCGATACCGAGTTCGATTCGTGCACTTAATCGGTTTCCTGTGATAAATCTCAATTTTTTTGAAAGGCCCCAGAACACCTTCCAGTTAGTATTTAAGTTTAATAAAAACAAGTATTTTAATCGGGTTAGACACACAGTCCAGCGGTGGACTGTGTGCAAAGTTAAACCACAGGTCCCGAGTTCGAATCCTGCTTCTGTAACCGGTTCTGGCAATTATCAAAGCTTTTTAAACAGAAACATAAATGAATTAATCTAATTTGTATATATATATAATTAAAAACGAGATTATTTCGGGTTAGACACGTAGCTCAGTTGGTAGAGCTGCGTGCACGTATACGAGAGGTCGCGAGTTCGAACCTCACTCAGCGCATAGAATAAACACAGTCCGACCGGTCAACAGTCAACGGTTAACATGGTCAAAAGTCAACATTTTTTTTATTTTTTATTTTTAATTTATTTAATAGAAAATTATTTAAAAATACTTAAAAATAATATTTTTAAAGTTAGAAAATGTCCTTAAACTCACAAAAATAAATCTAAAAATCCTATTAAGGTTATGAATTAAAATTATTAATCTCAAATAAAATCCATTTATTTACCGAACCATTTCGTTATTATTTTAGGTTAGTTTTCCTCGTCGATCAAATCCTAAAATTCGTGCGCATTCATCGTCATCCAGGAAACGCACCCACTGTGAGTGAATCCTTACAAATTCCCCTTTTTATTCATGTTTTGGGGTGTATCATGTGTCGCTTTAATTATTTCGTTTATTCAAACTTGTGCTATTACCATTATATGACCTAAACTTGTGATGTAAAGATTGTTTGTTGTAATGTGTGTTTATATACTTGTCAAGTTGCGTGCAAATCATTCATTAGGCCCATCAGTTCCTCGTGGGAGACGAGTTGAGCATCAGGTGCCTCATTCGATCGGCTCCGTTTGATTGAGCCTTGATCTCATTGTTCATCATTTGGTGTGTGCGTGTGCATTATTTGATACTATGTGGTTATGGTTGAATTTACATTTACGTTTATTCATATTTGGATATGCACAATTTTATTCAAATAACCAAAACAACTAATCCTTTCAAATATTTAAATAAGATTCACTCGCAAACTTTTGTTGACCCAAAAACCCTATTTTACACATGATACAGGTGATCTAGTTGAGAAAAGAAACACGTAGGATGGCCTAGAAGAATAAACAAGTTAATGCTTTGGAATGGACATTTAGTTTAGTTTCCCTTTGTAATTGTATGATTTTGTTTAATACTTTTGTTTGTAATGAAAGTGTATTTGAACATGTTATGCTTGTATGTTTATTGTAACTTCTTCTTTAAAGAGAAATAATAAATATGAAACTTGTAGTAAATGTCATGAGCTTTGATGAAAACCCAATCATGCCCCGACTACCATTTCCGCTGCGGGTCAGGGTGTGACAGATTGGTATCAGAGCTTTTGACTATAGGGATATAGGATAGGTTATTAGACCCTTAGAGCCTATACTATAGTTGATTAGATTTTAATTGTTTATGTGGTTACATGCAAACTCATGATGTTTATTTGTTTCGTATTTATTACACACACAAATGCATGCAAACACTTCCCAATTATTTTGTGTGATACTTAATGAGTTATACTTATTGCCAACTTAACATGCTTACATATACATTCATCACGCATATTTCAATGTTCACATATTCAAATCATCCTCATATTTCCTTTATTCAAGATTTTGTCACATTTTTCATTTTTCAATCTCATCAAAGTGAGTTCTACGACGGGCATGTAGTAACTGTAAGGGTACAAGTACCGATAGTCGGAACGTCCTGTCTAGGTTGGCATTCGTATAATCCAATATAACAGACCAGTTTGCCTACCTGGGGACTAACGATGAGAGTACGAAGGACCTATTAGGCCAAAGCATGCCACACCAAACGTCGTTCGAACTAACCCCACTTTGAGGTGTCACCGTGTCCACAGCTGGATGCACTCCGAATTTCATACGTTACATTCATATTTCTCGATTTTCTCCGGGTTTTAGTGTACGTTACCAGGCTAACACATGCGAACATATGAAAGACCCGGTAATCATGGGGGCCCACATGATTACAAAGGTGAAGTATGGCGGCATGCAAGGCCCAATTACGAGCAAAGCCCAAGACATCCTATGGATGTAGTAAATTTATTATTCTTCATTTGTTTTATGAATGTTCATTTCTAAATACGACACATGAACCTAAAACGTCAAACTCATACTCTTGATACGTATTCCTTGTAGATGTCTTCTAGTCTCTCTCGTAGAAAAATGAGATCAGGAAAAACCCGCGAGCGCATGGCTGCCCAAATCGCTCAACAAATGGCTGCCGTAATACCCAACATCGTAGTTCAAGTTCAACAAGCCCTTACCGCTAATCCCGTCAACCCAATCAATCAAGAAGATCAAAATGTTGTCAACCCTCCCCCAAATACCAATAAATGCACCTTCAAGCATTTCAAATCCTGCGATCCTCCAAAATACGAAGGTACTGAAGGTGTCACCGCTCTCCTCCATTGGTTTGAGGAGACGGAAAACACTTTTCTCAATTGCGACTGCCCCGATGATCGCAAGGTGCGATATGCTACCGGTCGTTTGTTTGGAGTAGCACTTACATGGTGGAATACAGAAAAGGCCAAGCGAGGTACTGAGAATGCTATGACTTTGACTTGGGAAGAGTTGAGGGAGATCATGACAAGACGTTTCTGTCCAAGAAGCGAAATAAAGAAATTAGAAGATGAGTTCTACTCTTTAAAACAAAAGGAAGGCGACCACACCTCATACAACAAGAGATTCCTTGAGTTAAATCAGATGGTCCACAACTTGTTCACTCCCCTCTACCGTTTGATCGAACACTACATACGAGGTCTTCCTTCAAAAATTCAAGACCCTGTAATAAGTACCACACCTGCAACTTTGGAAGCAGCAATGGAGTTAGCTACAGAGCTCACCGAAAACCGCATACGGAATAAAGACTTCACAGAGGAAAAGAAGAAGGATAAAGCATCAACCGAAACCTCAAACGCCACCCAAACCGAATCCTCTTCTCAACCCACTTCTAAGAGAAAACGAGATGGACAAATTTTCGCTGTCACCCAACACAATCAACCAGCCTCACAAGTTGTACCCCTCCAAGCTATCCCAATCACTCAAGTAGCACCCAACTCTATTTACCCAAATAAGAAACCTTACATTGGACCTCACCCTCAATTCAACACCTGTTTTTATCACCATCCATCTACCGTACCTTGTCGACTGTGTACAAATTGTGGGCGTTATGGTCATTGGAGCAAAACTTGTCGTGCCCCCAAGCCTCACCCCCTACTCAAAACATGATCCAAACATATCAACAACCCCAATAACCCATGTTTCCATATGTTCGAGCTTGTTTTAATTGTGGCGACCCTACCCACTTTAGAAACATGTGCCCTCGATGGTTAACATCATAAACGCTCAAGCGCAAGCAAACCCAGTTAACCAAGCAAATCAAGCAAACCCAACACTACCACCAGCAAGAGGAAGAGCTTACAACATCAACGCCAATCCTGTTGAAAATAATAACGGCCCAAACGAATCACCCAACTAGTTTTCCTCACCAAGAATCAAGACTCAACTCCAATCGTCTAGTTTTAATGTTTTCTTTATGTTATCTCAATCTTTCCGTATCCTAGTTGTAAATTGGGAATTTATGTATCCAAGAATTTTAATGCGAATTGATATTACAGTTTTGTTTTATACTCATTGATTTAACATTCATATCATCATACATCTTGACGTATCTCAATCTCATCATTTAAAGAAGTTGGGTTGTGTCTCACTTTTACATAGACTGACCCCTTCATCATAACAAACGAGAGAGGTACTGTCATCATTCAGTCATGTATCCTTTCAGATTTGAGACTCAAACCTTGGCTGTTGTGTTTGTTTCGTAAATTTTAGAGTCACATAGAACTAATTATAACTTACTGACAAAGCCAATGAAAATTTGACAAGAATATGGTGGATACGCCGCTGGTACTTCCTATATATAAGTATTATTGTCAAAGGATCAAAAGCATTGTCAGGCGGTTATGAGAAGTTCCGTGTAGGTTTTAATATCGTCATTGTTGAAGTTTTTATTTATGATATAACCTTATCTTTCCAAACGTATCAATTCTTTCAAAACTCTTATGCATAAGATCATACCTAGTCAATCAACTCTGTTTATCCATGTTCTGCATTTTTATACTTTAGGCATCAAAAAGCGATTCCTGTAGCAGGGTATTCAACCCTTACTAGGAACGTTACCGCCTCAAATAGAATTTAAAACTCTCATTATGTAATTGCCAAATTAAAACACCCTCCCTTCAAGACCAACCTACCACTACTACTTAAATTTTGGGACGAAATTTCTAAAAGTAGGGGATACTGTAACATCCATCGAAAAACGGGTTTCCAAAACCCGCTTCGTTTATTAATCGAATATTCAGTTATAATTTTCGTTGCGTATATATATTTCATTTTAATTTTAAACAATACATAATTAATAAACATTTTAGAATAAAAAACTATAATTAATAAATGATAAAAATAAGTGAATAAAAAATAAAATGAGCCTGCCGGGTTTCGAACCCGGGTCGCCCATAACCACAAACTTATACACACACAGCTTTCACCACTCCGCCACACGCACTTGTTGTGAAATTCTGGAACAAAAAAAAAACTTAACTAAAAACTTGCGTGTCACCTGTTTGAACCAAGTCTGTAACCGCTGAAACTGATTCAAAATAAACATCAAATTCGGCGGTTGACTCCGAAATCAAGTGAGAGTAATTGACGATTAACGTCAGTTATAACCGAAACCTTAAAGCTTTTCATTCAAAACCATGGAAATCGTAACCGAAAAATTCAAATCAAGATGAAGACCGCCTCTGCCTATAAATACTATCTACAAACCATTCCAAGCTCACACTTCCAATCTTTCACGAAATCACTCTGCTCAAAACCTTTGTTCTGTTCTAAGTTCCGTTCACCGGAATCCTTGCTGAACCCGCCGGAGTTAGTCACCAGAAAACCGGGCCCCTGTGTTCGGTATGAATTCTTAATCTTTCTGTCAGTTCTATTCGATTTATTTGTTTAAACTCTAAAACAACAGAGCAGTGAAATCAAATGTTTAGCAAATCTGTTTCAATTCCGAATTTATGAAGAAGATGAACATCGAGTCGTATATGAATATAATTAAAATCGGTATTTTAAACGGGTTAGACACACAGTCCAGCGGTGGACTGTGTGCATTTCATGCTATCGATACCGAGTTCGATTCGTGCACTTAATCGGTTTCCTGTGATAAAACTCAATTTTTTTGAAAGGCCCCAAAACACCTTCCAATTAGTATTTAAGTTTAATAAAAACAAGTATTTTAATCGGGTTAGACACACAGTCCAGCGGTGGACTGTGTGCAAAGTTAAACCACAGGTCCCGAGTTCGAATCCTGCTTCTGTAACCGGTTCTGGCAATTATCAAAGCTTTTTAAATAGAAACATAAATGAATTAATCTAATTTGTATATATATATAATTAAAAACGAGATTATTTCGGGTTAGACACGTAGCTCAGTTGGTAGAGCTGCGTGCACGTATACGAGAGGTCGCGAGTTCGAACCTCACTCAGCGCATAGAATAAACACAGTCCGACCGGTCAACGGTCAACGGTCAACATGGTCAAAAGTCAACATTTTTTTATTTTTTATTTTTAATTTATTTAATCAGAAAATTATTTAAAAATACTTAAAAATAATATTTTTAAAGTTAGAAAATGTCCTTAAACTCACAAAAATAAATCTAAAAATCCTATTAAGGTTATGAATTAAAATTATTAATCTCAAATAAAATCCATTTATTTACCGAACCATTTCGTTATTATTTTAGGTTAGTTTTCCTCGTCGATCAAATCCTAAAATTCGTGCGCATTCATCGTCATCCAGGAAACGCACCCACTGTGAGTGAATCCTTACAAATTCCCCTTTTTATCATGTTTTGGGGTGTATCATGTGTCGCTTTAATTATTTCGTTTATTCAAACTTGTGCTATTACCATTATATGACCTAAACTTGTGATGTAAAGATTGTTTGTTGTAATGTGTGTTTATATTACTTGTCAAGTTGCGTGCAAATCATTCATTAGGCCCATCAGTTCCTCGTGGGAGACGAGTTGAGCATCAGGTGCCTCATTCGATCGGCTCCGTTTGATTGAGCCTTGATCTCATTGTTCATCATTTGGTGTGTGCGTGTGCATTATTTGATATTATGTGGTTATGGTTGAATTTACATTTACGTTTATTCATATTTGGATATGCACAATTTTATTCAAATAACCAACATAACTAATCCTTTCAAATATTTAAATAAGATTCACTCGCCAACTTTTGTTGACCCAAAAACCCTATTTTTACACATGATACAGGTGATCCAGTTGAGAAAAGAAACACGTAGGATGGCCTAGAAGAATAAACAAGTTAATGCTTTGGAATGGACATTTAGTTTAGTTTCTCTTTGTAATTGTATGATTTTGTTTAATACTTTTGTTTGTAATGAAAGTGTATTTGAACATGTTATGCTTGTATGTTTATTGTAACTTCTTCTTTAAAGAGAAATAATAAATATGAAACTTTGTAGTAAATGTCATGAGCTTTGATGAAAACCCAATCATGCCTCGACTACCATTTCCGCTGCGGGTCAGGGTGTGACATGGAAAACTATGTGGACTCTTGGGTCATAGATTCTGGTGCTCCGTGTCATGCCATGCACAACGGGAAGATGATGGTGAATCTGAGAAAAAAAGGAAACTTTGGAAAGATACGATTAGCTAATGGTCAAGCTCTTGATTTTACGAATTTGGGAGATGTTAATCTGGTAACTCCATTGAGAACCACATGGAACTTGAAGAATGTTAGGGTGATTCCGGGGTTGAAGAAGAATCTTATATCTATCGGTCAATTTTGGATGAACATGGACTACCAGTAAAGTTTGTGGTGGTAACGGAAGGTGATTGACGGATAACTGGTTATTGCTCGTGGGAAAAAAAGCATGGATCGTTGTATATAGCTGGTATTTGCAAAGGGAGTGACCATCCTTTTCTGGCATAAAGTCTGGTTCGCTGAATTGAAAGCTCATATTGCAAGGGTAAAGCCGGGTGCCGGTGTGATTTAAGCTGAACAAGATCGGAGTTTTAACTAGATCAAGAGTTTGGTGACCGTAGGAACACGCGGCGAGTTCAGGGTACAGTCAGAAAACTTCGTTGGGTTTTGAAGACCGGTTTTCCAATTGATAAAATTTCTCCTGAGAAACTCTTGCTGAATTTTGAGAGTGATATTGATTCTTGGTGTATCTTTGGATCCTGTGGAGTGTGCAAGACGGTTGAAATAGAGAATGGGTCAGTGGTGATTTCAGTCACATCTAGGTCTCGTAAGACTGTTGGGTTGGAGCTCTTCGGAGCTTCAATAGGCCTCTAAGGTACTTAATGAGAGGGGTGGTTGCAACTAGAAGGATGTTACTGAAGTCTTAGCTTGTTCTTGGGAATTGAAGGCTTGGAGGATTAAAGTCTTAGCTTGTTCTCGGGAACTGGTGGCTTGAAGGACTGGAGTCTTAGTTTGTTTTGAGTACTGAAGGCTTCAAAGACTTGAATGTGAAGATTACTGAAGTTATTGATATGGGTTTACTTGGATTCACTTTTTGGACTATGTAATGCCTCCGAGTGTGAGATTATTGGGTTCATAGGATTTGGTAGTCGGGCCCTAATTAGGTTTTAGACCCATTTAGTTAACTTGTTGGCTAAGTAGTTAACCATAATCTTGTTCTATAAATACTCATGATGTAATTGTAATCTTTGGAGCACCTAATAAAAATGAAACCCTAGTTGCAATCGATGGACATAGGTCATCTTAACCGAACCATGTTATATCCTCGTGTTCTTTATGTATTGCTACCGTGTGTTTGTTTACTTTGGTGTGAGCCTACTTTGATATGATAGCTAACTTTTCATACTATTGAATTATGTTACCGGATTTAGAAATATAACTAATAGATGTGTGAGTTGGGAATTATAAAAAAAAGTAAAAATAAATAACTCATAAATATATTTTTCTTTGTATTAGAGACGACATGTCATGGGAGGGAATTAGGGATTATTTCGGCCACACAAAGCTCCAAATTGGTTGGTCCGAAATATAACAAAAGCTGCAAATATCTAATACTACACGCAAACCCCTTTTTTTCTCACTTGTCAATTTTCCAACCCATTTATAGTGAAACTTCATGCACTCGCACATGTTATATCGGCCACATATTATAGTTGTTTCAAGATAATTTAGTACATTATCAAGTATATTTTATTGATTAAAAATATGTTATAATAATTGATGTATAACTCGTCTCTCATTTTAAATATTATTAAAAATATGTTTAAAGTTTTATACATCGATAGTTGGATTATGAACTCTTTGAGTAAACAGAAAGATGGGCAAGCATATGAAGACAAACTTGAGCTTATGGCGAAAAACTGTGTATTACGATTGAGCAACATGTGATAGTTTTATTTGTGATGCGAACTCTAGAAATTAAATGCCGACCCAGATCCTTCTTTAACGCACCCGAGTTATACGTAACATCATTGTCCACCTAGTTGTTTCATGGGTCATGTTATATTATTAATTGATTCATTCAAAATTTGATCCATTGACACATCTATCTTTGATTACAATGACCCATTACAACACTATCCTTGGTTAAATATATATTAGCATTTAGTGCCTCTCCAATGGAGGTATTCTTAGGCCCCAAGACGTGTGTGCCCAGAGAGGGAGAGAGACGCAATTTTTTGTTCATGAATGTGTTAGATATTTTAGTGTAACCAGAATTAATTTGGTGACCAAAGGGAATTATGATGTATATCAAACAAGTTAGGAGATCCGGGAGTGCACGCTTGTTCGAGTTATAATTCCAAGGGGGCAGCCCCCTTGGCGGGGGTCCGGGGGCAGCGCCTGGCTGGGGTCGAGCTGCGAATTATCTCCAAAATTCGTGAGGGTGTCTTAGAAAATTGCTTTATGGAAAATGCCTTAGAAAAATTATTTTTATAAAAATTTGTCATAATGGCAGACAAAAATCAAGGCGGCAATTTAATTAAAATCGAATTTTGAAATCTAACCGCTAATAACCGCCAATAACTGCCAAGTGGCAGTTATCTACGAATTATCTCCAAAATTCGCGAGGGTGTCTTTTGGTCAGATTGGTTCAAACGAATTTCCACACAAAAACGCACACTATTGTTTATTCTCCAAAAATCAGAGTTGTATCCGATTGAATTATTCGGTAGAACCGCCGAAATAATTTGATCTAAGAGTGACTACACGCCTCTCTGATCATCCGGATTCGAAAAATTCCCTAAAAAAGATCAAATTATTTTTTTGTGAAGATGACAAGCGGATCGATGAAGGATATGACAAGCAAGTTTGACAAACTGGAGAAGTTCGAAGGGCAGGACTTCCAAAGATGGCAGATGTGACAACCAGCATTTTCCGGTTGAAATTAAGCGCATAACGAACATTAAAAACACCATAACTAGTGTAATTAGACGTAAATTAACTTGATCAGTCCTCTGGAAAGCCTAGGAACGTCTACTTGCTTCACGTTACGCGATATGGCGACAATCGAGAACACCAAACGCGCATTTGAACGATAAGCGAACTGATGCCGAACAAATACTGACAACGCCTAAAAATACGAATTTTGTACCTGTATTTGTCATACAGTTATAATTATGCGATAAAATTGGATCGTTGAACGTCGCAAAGCACAACGCGGAAGTTACGGGAAAACCGGAACGCACCGACAACGAAACGAAGCCACGGACTAGAGATACGTCTAAATAATAATATATAATGATATATTTGGCTTCTTTTTCGAATTTCAATGGTCACGAAAGAAACCAGAACAAAAAACGGATCAGAAACGACAAAGAGGGGAATTACACGATCTTTAACGAGACGAACGAATTACACGTCAAAACCCGGCCCCTGATATAATTTAAAACGTTTTCGAGTCTAAGCGAATAAATTTTGATAAATAACAACACTCGGATCAAAAAACGGACTATAAACGGTAACCGTAGCGAGATACGCAATTTTTACGCAACCGAAGGATTTACGCGTCGTAACCGACTCGCGACTTGAATTTCACACGTGTAGGCTCCAAATAAACATTTTATGATATTCGATAACGGGCTTGAGATACGTATTTGGGCTTGAATACACGATCAACGGGCCTTGGGCCCAACCCACTAATCAAAACCCTAATATATAAACAACCTAAACCTAAATTCCCTCATTTGAAACTTGAAAACCCTAGCACACCATCAACAAACTCCCCTGCTTCCCTTCTCTTCTGATCGTCGGACACCGACGAAGGCACCGGCCGAACCCGGTCTTCTTCTCCGGTAGCCACACCACCCACAGCACCCACCTTTTTCCCTTCTCCTTTCTACACATACACATACCCGCATATATACATGCGTACAGACAGAACAGAAGAGAGATAGAGAGAGAGAGAGCTGTGAGGAGGAGAAAGATGTGAGAAGAGAGAGAGAGACGAGACAGAGAAAGGAAGCGGCCGGCGCGGTAGGTTCGTTATTCCGGCAACCGGAAACGTCGGAATCGGCGGCAAATCCGCCGCAGGCGGCGGCGATGATGACGATGGTGGTTATCTTTGTCTCGGGCCACATCGGGTTGAATTAGGTGCTAGAACCAGCGATGGTGGTGGTGTAGAACAGCGACAATCACGGCGGTGGTCTGCGGTGGCGCGTTTCAGCGACGAAGACGGCGGCTGTGCAGCCGCGGGTTTTCCGGCTTGCCAGCATACGGCGGTCGTCGCTAGTGGTGTGCTGATCATTTAGGTGTTCGACCAAACTCAGTTCAGATCTCGGTTCAGATCAGTTTTGACTCACGTCGTGGTTCAGGTTTCGGGTTCGACTCGGTTTGACCCGGTTCAAGTTCGAAACAATTTATAATAATTCTGCTTTGTTTCGATTTGGTTCGGTTTGAATCTTTAATTGTATGTTTCAGGTTCGGTTCGGTGCGGTCAACAAAAGTCAAGGGGTCAAACCAAGTCAACACGGTCAAACCTGGTCAACTGTCGGTCAATGAGTCAACCCACGACTCGGTAAAAATTAATTACGACTCGAAATTTAATTATATTAGTTTATAAAATTATTATTAATATTTAATTATCGTGAAACCGAGCTCGACCCGACCCGTTAACAATTCGACATCGCCAAAAAGTTTAAAATTAACAATTTAATCGACGTACGCTATCTTCGGATAATCACTAAGTTAAAACCGAGCCGTCGTTAATTATATAAATCGGAAATATTAAATCAGCGAAACGTAATATTCGAAACACGACGAAAAACCATATATATATTGTTTGTTTGCGAGTTTGCAGGTTGTATTTTTGATAAATAAATCGAAAAATAATATTGTCGGATCGTCCGAAAACAGAGGAAACTCTGCCCGATTTCGTAAAATCCGTAAAACGAAAACGCGACATATTTCAAAGGTTTAACGTCCGATTTCAAACGATTGTTATAAAATAAATATTAAATATATATATTTATTTTAACGACGCCTACAAATCGATCCGATAACTTTTCAACACGCGCGACTACAAGGCAACAAGTTTCGGCGATCCGTTGCAATCGAAAATAATTATTTATGTTTAATTCAAACGCCGAATTCGGAAACTATATGTCAAATGTCGATAAATTATTCGAACGATGTATAAAAATAAGTATATTGATTATATTTATTTCGAAACGCCACTATTTCCGAAACGCTTATACAAGGCGTGTATTATTTCAAATGACAGAATTCGGAAATCGTGTTACAAGAATACTATATATATTCAAATGTCATGGCGTTGAATACTTTTTATAAATTAAATATAGTTCTATTTATTTCTAACGATGACGACGCAAACACGTATGAATACTTTCAAATGATATTATAACAATAGTATATTGTTTATATTCGATTCAATCGTCTAATGATGTGCGACACGATACGCCAGACTCTTGCGCGAATACGAAATGTATTATTTATACGGATATATAGACAAGTATATATATACACCATGTCTTACAAAACTACAAAGTAGTTATGATTTCATGAAATATAGTTATGTTTAGATGTAAAAGTCGCTCGAAAACTAAGACAATTCTAAGAAAACCATAGGTTGGTTAACCGAGATAAGTCAATAACACATTCATAGAATTGTATGAGTAACGATTCGGTAGAGCTCCGTATCACGTAGTATAGCTACGTCATTCTTAGAAACTTACAAGTTATTCCATTTTAGGAATACACTAGATTGCATGCTAGCGAGTCAAGTTGTCGAGACAAACTACGGAAATCACATTAAGCTAACTTTGCACTGGATTATCCAGGTGAGTTCATAACCCCCACTTTTTACCGTTTTACATTTTTATAAATGCTTCGGGGGTGGAAAGACATGCAAGTTTTGCGAAAACATACAATGTTTCGATGAATGAAAATCATATATTTCTAAACTATGTTACAAACAGATTTCAATGAACTCAGATGGTTTATGAAAGGTTTACGTTAAACATACCGATTTTACAAAACACTCGCGTTTTTCGAAACATCCATGAGTTTTATGACTAGTGACGGGATTGTCATAGTCACAACTAGGGGCGAGGCCCCAATTTTGTTTATAACATGGGCTAGGCCCAATGACAAGAAAACATGGGCTAGGCCCAATAACATGGATAACATGGGAGAGGCCCAATAACACAGATTTTAACAATTGGTATGTAGCTATGGGATTAGATTATAACAGATCACTGTGCGTAAGTAGGATGATGACAATAGTAACCATTAATCACGTAGTGACCAAGGTGCAAAGGTATAGATCTATCGAGTTTGAGACACACTCCACTCCTGGTATGTTAACCGGTTAGGAGTGCTTTTGTGATCCCAATGATGTCAAAGTTGTCTCGGGTTGGTTACTTACTTATGGCACATAGGTCAGTGTATTAGCTACACGTTGACAGATCCTTAGATTCCATAGGAAAACTACATACTACGATTTCAATACCGGTCTACAAAGATAACAGAAAACATTTCAACACCGGTTTACAAGGATAACAGAAAACATTTCCATACCGGTTTATTTACAGATACGACTGAAAACATTTTATCACCGGATTATAAACATAACAGTTATATGCATGGATTTGCAAACAACATGGAAACATTTCAATACTGTTATACAGACATGACATTTCAAATGCTTTGGGATACTATGATCCCATAAACCGGTTTTCGAATGCAAAATGCTCAAATGTTTTATGACCCATTTGAAAAAAAAACAGACAAACTATGAACTCGCCAACTTTATGTTGATTTTTCGCATGTTCTTTCTCAGGTTATGATTACAAGTATGGCATGGTTGGAATAGTGGAACCCATGGGGATTCGAGTAGTTAGTGGGCGTTCATTTTCTAGTAACCCTAGCTCCCACGTCTACTTCCACTGTGCAATGAAGATGCCATTCAGTTCACGCCCCGGCTCTGATGCGAAAGGGATAACATGGGGGTGCGACAGAGTTTTATCAGAGCTATAGGTTTTAGCGAATTAGGTATCAAATCTGGCTCTGATAACAGATAGGTTTCTGTGGAGATACCTAGGCTTTAACCTCACGTTCCTTTGGGGACATTAGATCATTAAGACTTTGAATACATACAGAACGCTTAGTATTCGAATATGGGTTCCAACCGTGGCCGAAAAACAGTAAGTCAACATTATGATTTTAATCATACACTAGTGTTGTATTTGATACACGGTACACGAAAACATTACATACCGTAAGCAAAACTTTGAGAGTTTTGACAACATGCATTTAGGACCTTTGGAAGACTTATGACAATATCCAATAAAGGTCATCACGTAGGAACCACGATTATTAGCTCGGACAAACACATTACATATATTGTCGCTGTTATTTTATTTACCGAGCAAGTATCCTACGTAAAACGAAACACTAGTGTGAAAATAGACATGAAACTTAAACGATACGACAATGGATGTTGAAGTACATCACATACGACTTTCGAGGCGTGGCCTTGAGAAAACACGACATTACGGCAACGATGCTAGTCCCGTCAGCGGGAGAACTACTGGCCATAATGCGACAATTTATCACGTGGTCCTGTAAGCGACAGAAACAACGCTGAGGTACGTTCAAACGAGATATCAAAACAGTTGGAACGTATTACAACGGTAAATCACAATTATTGGCGCTGTCAAAAGAAGTCACACGTGTTCGCATCCTCCCTACATTATTAATGACGAGTACGCTATATTCGACATTCGGTGGTAATGTCACGAAACAATAAGTCATCACAGGAAATACCAGGTAAAGTCCTTGAATTCCTTTATTGGAATTTCATCTTTGCATATATTGAGTAGGTTTGCATGCCTGTACTCCTCATAACGGTCATTGTGTCACGGGAAATTCTTTCTTGATTAGCGAACACTTATTGCATCATTTCTCGACAAATTCATACGATACACATGCTTTGTTGCTACGCATGTGGTTAACTTGATACGTGGAGATCGTCAGGGTCTTCACTTCGAATGGTTATTTCAAAAATAATTCAAAGGTTGGTTCGCTATACTCAAATTTTTACTTTGTGATCTAGATGACCTGCATTATTGCAAATATTAACTCCTTGATATCGAGTCAACGAATTCCTTGAAATCTCTTTTCTTTCCAAGTCACATACATACCATATCGAAACTTCTTGGTCGAATCACGTATTATTTGTTGGATTGTGTCAAACCAAGTTCAATTGGTTGAACTTGCTCACGGTATACAAATTCAATTCAAGGATTTCATATGATGAATTAGGCCGTCATATTCAAAGTAATATCAACAAGCAATTCATGTATTTCGAACCATTGTAGACTGGTTCAGTCTGCACCCTTATTAAGTCATTTATTGGTTACGACACCTTGTGGTGGCGTTACACTAGTTGAAGCTTGCGCTAACATCGCTTTCACGACTAATGTACGGATTTAATTATTTGATTATTTATTTATTATTAAATCCACCTTGTTGAATCATTTTCTTAAAACATTCTTAATACAATCGTGTATTAAGAATACGGTACACAACTTTATGGTCTATTTCAGTGTACCTCATAACGGTTCTTTTATCTTCGGTCGAAAATTTTGGGATATTTATTGTTCTTCCACTAGCGACCGAAAATTATATTTATTTGTTCCTTCATTTTCAGTTGAAAATCCTATGAGATTTATTTGGAACAAATATTCAGACTTACTTGATTGAATTCTTTCATTTAATTGTAAAACGGTGAATTTGTTCGGTCACCGCTATTATTAAATATCTCAATGGCTATGACGCCTTGTGGCGTTGGTATGAACTTGTAGCTTGGGCTAATTACTGAAAGTGGTCTTAATGCAACTATGTATTAAGACAATGATACACTAACATCGGTTGTATTTTGGTGTATCCTTGCAATTCAATAGTGTTAACTTATGGTTCGAAAAGTTAACAATTCACCTACATGTTCCTAATTCAGTTGAGCTTGTTGATTCTAAGTCTCATCGATCCAACAACCAACGCTAGTTTCCGTTGGTAGAAATTTCTATTATTTATGAAATTCATTTACATATTGTGAACGTCTTGAAAGTTTATTGTCGAGATCCTCATTTGTATGACCCATGTAAACGCAGTCACATTGGTGATTATGTCATTACGTTTCGTTCCCTTGGCATCGATACTGAAAACAGATTCAATTGAACCAGTGGGTTCATATTGTTGTAGTAAGTCAATGCATTCATATAATTCAGACAAGTCTCGATGCAATTATATGGTCATTTACCTGGGTATTATTAATACTTACCTATGTATGACAAAATCTAAGAAGATAACATAACTTAAATTTCGAGGACGAAATTTTTGTAACAAGGGGAGAATGTGACAATCGGCATTTTCCAGTTGAAATTAAGCGCATAACAACATTAAAAACACCATAACTAGCATAATTAGACGTAAATTAACTCGATCAATCCTCTGGAAAGCCTAGGAACGTCTACTTGCTTCACGTTACGCGATATGACGACAATCGAGAACACTAAACGCGAATTTGAATGATAAGCGAACTGATGCCGAACAAATACTGACAACGCCTAAAAATACGAATTTTGTACCTGTATTTGTCATACGGTTATAATTATGCGATAAAATTGGATCGTTGAACGTCGCAAAGCACAACGCGGAAGTTACGCGGAAAACCGGAACGCACCGACAAGAAGCGGAAGTCGCGGACTAGAGATACATCTAAATAATAATATATAATGATATATTTGGCTTTTTTTTTCGAATTTCAATGCTCACGAAAGAAACCAGAACAAAAAACGGATCAGAAACGACAAAGAGGGGAATTACACGATCTTTAACGAGACGAACGAATTACACGTCAAAACCCGGCCCCTGATATAATTTAAAACGTTTTCGAGTCTAAGCGAATAAATTTTGATAAATAACAACACTCGGATCAAAAAACAGACTATAAACGGTAACCGTAGCGAGATACGCAATCTTTACGCAACCGACGGATTTACGCGTCGTAACCGACTCGCGACTTGAATTCACACGTGTAGGCTCCAAATAAACATTTTACGATATCAGGTTTTGATAACAGGCTTGAGATACGTATTTGGGGTTGAACACGCGATTAACGGGCCTTGGTCCCAACCCACTAATCAAAACCTAATATATAAACAACCTAAACCTAAATTCCCTCATTTGAAACTTGAAAACCCTGCACACCATCAACAAACTCCCCTGCTCTCCCTTCTCTTCCGATCGCCGGACACCGGCCGACGCCGGTCTTCTTCTCCGGTAGCTACACCACCCACAACACCCACCTCTTTCCCTTCTCCTTTCTACACATACACATACCCGCATATATACATGCGTACAGACAGAACAGAAGAGAGAGAGAGCTGTGAGGAGAGAGAGACGAGACAGAGAAAGGAAGCGCCGACGCAGTAGGTTCGTTATTTCGGCAACCGGAAACGTCGGAATCGACGGCAAATCCGCCGCAGGCGGCGACGATGATGACGATGGTGGTTATCTTTGGCTCGGGCCACATCGGGTTGAATTAGGTGCTAGAACCGGCGATGGTGGTGGTGGTGTAGAATAACGATAATCACCGGCGGTGGTCTGCGGTGGCGCGTTTTAGCGACGAAAACAGCGGCTGTACAGCCGCGGGTTTTCCGACGGTCGCCGCGTCTTCAGCGACGCGACGGTCGCGGCGGCAGTAGTGGTGTGCTGATTCATTTGGTTCAGGTTTTGGTTCGACCAAACTCAGTTCAGATCTCGGTTCAGATCAGTTTTGACTCACGTCGCGGTTCAGGTTTCGGGTTCGACTCGGTTGACCCGGTTCAAGTTCGAACAGTTTAAATAATTTCATTTCGTTTTGATTTGTTTCGGTTTGAATATTTAATTGTATTTCAGGTTCGGTTCGGTGCGGTCAACAAAAGTCAAGGGGTCAAACTCGGTCAACGCGGTCAAACCTGGTCAACTGTCGGTCAATGAGTCAACCCTCACTCGGTAAAAATTAATTACGACGCGAAATTTAATTATATTAGTTTATAAGTATTATTAATATTTAATTATCGCGAAGCCGAGCTCGACCCGACCCGTTAGCAATTCGACATCGCCAAAAAGTTTAAAAATAACAATTTAATTGATGTACAATATCTTCGTATAATCACTAAGTTAAAACCGAGCCGTCGTTAATTATATAAATCGGAAATATGAAATCGGCGAAACATAATATTCGAAACACGACGAAAAACCATATATATATTTTTTTTGCGAGTTTGTAGGTTGTGTTTTGATAAATAAATCGACAAATAATATTGTCAGGATCGTCCGAAAACAGAGGAAACTCTGCCCAATTTTATAAAATCCGTAAAACGAAAACGCGACATATTTCAAAGGTTTAACGTCCGATTTCAAACGATTGTTATAAAATAAATATTAACATATATGTATTTATTTTAACGATGCCTACAAATCGATCCGATAACTTTTCAACACGCGCGACTATAAGGCAACAAGTTTCGGCGATCCGTTGCAATCAAAAATAATATTTATGTTTAATTCAAACGCCGAATTCGGAAACTATATCTCAAATGTCGATAAATTATTCGAACGATGTATAAAAATAAGTATATCGATTATATTTATTTTGAAACGCCACTATTTCCGAAACGCTTATACAAGGCGCGTATTAATTCAAATGACAGAATTCGGAAATCATGTTACAAAAATACTATATATATTCAAATGTCATGGCGTTGAATACTTTTTATAAAATAAATATAGTTATATTTATTTCTAAAGATGACGACGCGAACACGTACGAATACTTTCGAATGATATTATAACAATAGTATATTGTTTATATTCGATTCAAACGTCTAATGAAGTGCGACACGATACGCCAGACTCTTGCGCGAAATACGAAATGTATTATTTATATGGATATATACACAAGTATATATATACATCATGTCTTACGAAAACTATGAAGTAGTTATGATTTCATGAAATATAGTTATGTTTAGATGTAAACATATATTTCAAGTCGCTCGAAAACTAAGACAATTCTAAGAAAACCATAGGTTGGTTAACCGAGTTAAGTCAATAATACATTCATAGAATTGTATGAGTAACGATTCGGTAGAGCTCGGTATCACGTAGTATAGCTACGTCATTCTTAGAAACTTACAAGTTATTCCATTTTAGGAATACACTAGATTGCATGCTAGCGAGTCAAGTTGTGGAGACAACACTACGGAAATCACATTAAGCTAGTTTTGCACTGGATTATCCAGGTGAGTTCATAACCCTCACTTTTTACCGTTTTACATTTTTATAAATGCTTCGGGGGTAAGACATGCAAGTTTTGCGAAAACATACAATGTTTCGATGAATGAAAATCATATATTTCTAAACCATGTTACAAACAGATTTCAATGAACTCAGATGGTTTATGAAAGGTTTACGTTAAACATACCGGTTTTACAAAACACTCACGTATTTTCGAAACATGCATCTAGTGACGGGATTGTCATAGTCACAAGTAGGGGCGAGGCCCCAATTTTATTTATAACATGGGCTAGGCCTAATGACAAGAAAACATGGGCTAGGCCCAATAACATGGATAACATGGGGAGGCCCAATAACACAGATTTATAACAATTGGTATGTAGCTATGGGATTAGATTATAACAGATCACTGTGCGTAAGTAGGATGATGACAATAGTAACCATTAATCACGTAGTGACCAAGGTGCAAAAGGTATAGATCTATCGAGTTTGAGACACACTCCACTCCTGGTATGTTAACCGGTTAGGAGTGCTTTTGTGATCCCAATGATGTCAAAGTTGTCTCGGGTTGGTTACTTACTTATGGCACATAGGTCAGTGTATTAGCTACACATTGACAGATCCTTAGATTCCATAGGAAAACTACATACTACGATTTCAATACCGGTTTACAAAGATAACAGAAAACATTTCAACACCGGTTTACAAGGATAACAGAAAACATTTCCATACCGGTTTATTTACAGATACGACTGAAAACATTTTATCACCGAATTATAAACATAACAGTTATATGCACGGATTTGAAAACAACATGGAAAACATTTCAATACTATTATACAAACATGATATTTCAAATGCTTTGGGATACTATGATCCCATAAACCGATTTTCGAATGCAAAATGCTCAAATGTTTTATGACTCATTTGAAAACAAAAACAGACAAACTATGAACTCGCCAACTTTATGTTGATTTTTCGCATGTTCTTTCTTAGGTTATGATTACAAGTATGGCACGGTTGGAATAGTGGAACCCATGGGGATTCGAGTAGTTAGTGGGCGTTCATTTTCTAGTAACCCTAGCTCCCACGTCTGCTTCTGTTTTGCAATGAAGATGCCATTCAGTTCACGCCCCGGCTCTGATGCGAAAGGGATAACATGGGGGTGTGACAGCAGAAGAAGATGCAGTTTCTTCTCACAACCCTGAAAGTGGTGTACGTGTTGACAACTCCAATCCCAGAGATACGGAGGAAGGCAATCTGGAACAAATCAGGAAGCGGTCAAAGTGGGAAAACGACAATTACATTTGTCTTGATCACATCTTAAATGGTATGTCTGATTCCATGTTTGATGTATATCAAAATGTTGAAACTGTGAAGTTATGTCGGACACTTTGGAAACAAAATACATGGCAAAAGATTTTTCTAGTAAGAAGTTTCTTGTTAGTAATTTCAATAATTACAAGATGGTTGATTCGAGGCATGTCATGGAACATTATAATGAGTTGTTGCGAATTCTGGGGCAGTATGCCCAACATGACATGAAGATGGATGAATCCATCTTGGTTTCAAGCATCATTGACAAGTTACCCCCTTCCTGGAGAGATGTGAAACACACTCTGAAACACCAGAAAGGAGAGTTAACTTTGGTTGAACTTGGAAGCCACTTCAGAATTGAAGAAGGCTTGAGAGCACAAGAAAAGGTGTTGGTTAATGATGAAAAGAAACAGGCTGGAACGTCTGTGAACATGGTTGAGATGGGTGAAATATCCAAAGGAAACAATAAGTTCAAAGGTAAACGGAAGTTTCAAGGGAACAACAATTCGGGTCCAAACAAGAAGCCGAATTTCCCTTGCTGGAAATGTGGTAAAGCTGGTCACTTTAAAAGGGACTATAAATTAATGAAGAATGCCAACAAATCTGGTTTGAAAAACAAGAATGAGGCTGGTTCTAGCGGGTCCAAAGACCCGGGCAAGCAAGGTCAGGATTTTGTACAACTTAATAATTCGGTTCAGAATTATGTATCACTAATTTCAGAAGCATTTTATGTGCAGGATGATGATATTGCTTGGTGGGTTGATTCGAGTGCAACAAGCCATGTATGCAAGGATCTTCGTTGGTTTAAAGACTTTCAACCAATCGAAGGCGGATCTATCATCAAGATGGAGAATGTTACTACTGAACCAATCAAAGGAATAGGAACCGTGCATCTTTTTTAACTTCTGGAAAACCGTTACCTTTGAATATTGTTTTGTATGCACCCGGAATTCGAAAGAATCTGTTAAGTGGTGTCACACCCCGGCTTTCCACAGCCAATCAAACACCAGTGGGCCCGGGTGGGGAATATCATGACGTAAGTTGATAACATCATAGACAATTAAACACAGCACAGCAGAAGTCTTGGATTTAAATTACTATTACAAACTAAATGTTCGAATTATAAAATAATATACAGGCTTGTAATAGAAGATCCATAGGCGGATCATAAAATGTACAAAGAAAGAATATAAAACAGACTTTGGGCAGATCTAGGATTTGCAAGATCCTCTTATCACTACCGAGCACTTCCAGCCTATTTTCGTATTGTACCTGCAAGCTTAGTCTTTTGAAAATACGTCAACTTTCGCTGGTAAATACACCCAACTGACTCATTTTGAAAACATTTAAAATATGTTTAAGTGCGTATCAGCACAAAATCTTTTATAACTTGGGAAAGTTGACACGTCCAACCTTATTAACAGATTTACATGTTTGCCAATAATTTGGATATCCAGTAGGTGGATAAGCAGGTGGGAAAGGAGACGGGTAAAATGCGTTATGCATGACCACTTTCATGTAAGGGTCTTGCGACAATGCTTGATAATCAACAGGTGTAGTTGGGTTAAAAGGATCATATCCAAACGTATCCGGATATGTTGGGATAGGGTTATTATAACCTGATGGTGGTGGTTGAACCATTGATGGTGGGGTTGGTTCCACCACAGGTGACGCATTAGAGGGTCCACCCATTTGTGGGTCCTCGTGAATAGTATGGTAAGTTTGGGCAAAGGTGGCAGCGATCCTAACCGTTGGCCCGCACATACCGACATACGTGCTCTTCTTTTCCTCCTTGGTGGTTCAGGTGGCGATTGAGGTTGTTCCATGTGCACATCTTCTTGCACAGGTGGTGGTTAGGTGTGATGGGAAGGAGTGTTAGCGAATGTAAATTGGTTCCAATATTGGTCCCACTCATTAGGACCTTGGTATGGCGATCTGGCGTAAGAGTTAGAATCGCTTGAGATTTCAATGGGATGCGTGTGTGATCCTGACGACGGCATCTCCGGGTCGTAGTCCTTGTCCATGGGATTGAGTTGGTCTAATTGGTTTTGGTCGACTGGGGGTGTATTAAATTATTGGTTGGGGTTAAATTCATCATGATACGAATGATGGAAATTGTGGGAGTGGAGTGAATGATAAGAATGGTATGAATTTTGAGTATGAGAAGGTGAATGTTGCGATAATGGCCATGAATCCCCCGAATCTTCATAGGGGTTCGGGTGATGTGGATATGAAGGGATATGTCCTGAAGGTCCTCCCCTCATTGGTCCTTTTCCTCTTCCTCTTACTCTTGGCCGCATTTTCTGGTTAAAATCAAATCAAAACAATACTAATAACTAAATAATGAAATGAGTAATCCTAGGTCAAAGCCTAGACTCGGAAGTCTAAGGAATGTGCTTGTGTAAGTTTCAGATTAAACACAAAAGGCTAGTGTTTAATTCTCTCAAACGTTGGCTCTGATACCAACCTGTCACACCCCGGCTTTCCACAACCAATAAACACCGGGGGCCCGGGTGGGGATATCGTGACGCAAGTTGATAACATCATAGACAATTAAACACAGCACAGCGGAAGTCTTGGATTTAAATTACTATTACAAACCAAATGTTCGAAATATAAAATAATATACAGGCTCGTAATAGAAGATCCACCATCGGATCATAAATTGTACAAAGAAAGAATATAAAACAGACTTTGGGTAGATCTATGTAAGTCCCGTAAACGGATCAAACAGGTATCACTAACCTAATCACTAGCGGAAATTATGATCAGGATGAAGAACAACTTGAATAACTTGAATAATATAACTGCATACACCAGAAGATGTCAGATACAAGTTTTGCTGTCAACTCTCTAACCCCTAACATATGACCTCACCCCACTATTTATAAACATGACAAAGCCTAAAAGTACAACCCTAGGCCCACTAGGCACTAGGAAGCTCAAACTAACCCCAAAAGCCCAAATACACTAATGAATAAACCTTAAGCTCCAAGCCCAACATTCTCCCCCTAGGTTTCTTCATTTGTCCTTCGGTGCCATATCCACACCCAAACGTCCAGCAATAATCCCAGCAACTGCAGCCGTCCAGTCTTTGACACACACCTCATATAGCTCAGCAGCACGTATTTGATGAGAAGCCAGAACTTGTAAATCTTCATCATGGAAGCTAACCAGATCCACCACATCATTCACCCCGAAAGCCTTCTCTTTCGTCACAATCACAACGCTTCCGACCTTTGGATCGTATAACCAGAAGTTAAAGTTCTTCAGAATTCCCTTTGGAAAGGTAGGAGCAACGGGAATCACCAACTCTTTATCTGTAGGAGGCCACATCACAGATTTGAATCGTTTGCCTGTGTGCGCATCACGAACTCCCTTGGTTGCTCTCAGATACGGTTCAATAGTCTTCATACTCTTAAAACCGCTTCTAACCTCCCGTTCAAGCTTCTTAAAGAACCTCCAACCTGGTCCACGCTCTGTCGTATCGTCGTCAGTGTATGGAGCTCTTAAAGATCAGTCAGTGCTACTTTAGTCCATGTCTCAAACTGCGACTCTTTCGAATAATATCCCTCGTTCCATCCTGTCGCACAATGATCCACATGTTCTTGATATGATCATACATCCAACTCAGCACCTTCGACTTGTTGCCTACCTTACTGTAATAACTGGATCCTAACTCCATTACGTATCTCTCAGATTGATTGGTTGGATCTTTCAGCTGGAAATTTTCATCCAAAGGATTCACCTTCACATTCTTCATCAATACCATCTGCTTCTTCTTCCTCTAATCTGCAGTGCGTTTCTGACTGGCAGTGAACTTATTACGTGGATCATTTAAGTAATTATTGAGACCGGCTTGACGCTCGGCTGCTAACTGCTCACCGCCAACCTCTGCTCTTCGGTTTCTTCTGCCATACGCTGCTGTGCTGCACGATGTCGGGTTTCAACATTCCTGGGATCATCGGTTGGATCGCTAAACTCCCTGCCAAACTTGTTCTCCAATTTTGCCCCTTAAATCAAACACAATAGTCATCAGCATCGTCACATCCCCCTGCAACTGTTCGATAGTTTGATCTCGAACATCCAAGCGATTCTGCAAGGAGGCAATCTGAGCATCCTTTAACATAGCCTCCTGTTCCAGCACAACAACCCGTTTCTTTAACTCAACAACATCCACCTCTGTATCATCATCACTGCCTAATCTCCCAAACTCGAATGCCCTCTTCTCAGATCTACGCATATAATCGTCATCAGCAGCATCAGAACAACCAACTCCGCTACCACCCGCTTCCGAACCACCGGCACCCGATGAACTGCCTCCAAATTCCATCATTTGCAACACTGTGGCAGTAGGAATCGATACAACCGTGGACTGTGTAATGATAGGAACTGTGGGTTGTGTAGAAATAATTGGCGTGTTAACTATCGATGTACAAGCAACAGATTCAGCAACAATAGTCTCAGTAACAGTGATCTCAGCAATAGTGGATTAATCAAATCAGAAGCAGCAACAGTAACAACAACAGGAACCTCAGATGTACTAGCTGAAATGCTCGGCCCAGTTCTGCGCCTCTTAATCAACGGTACTTCATCTTTCTTCGTCGTCATCATCTTCTTCATGCTGAACAGTTGGAGCAACAACAGACGGAATGCCAAGTGGGGGATCACCTTGTTTCTCTTGAATATCCTTCAAATGAGCTAAGGCAGCTAGATTCTCAGACGGTATCTCTGGTAGAACAGGAGTCAACGTAGCATTGAACGCATCAAGATCATCCAGAAAGGCTTGTCCGACATCATCCTCATCATCTATAACTAAATCCTCAACTTATATCTCCTTTTCCTTTGCCTGTATATCGTGTTCCTTGGCTACAATTGCATTTACTAGAGGAGGAGGAGGAGGTGGTGGAGGAGCATGCAGACCTACAATTTCAGAAAACTTGCCAAACTTCTTTAGAGGGAACCTACCTACAAACACCGACTTCGAGGTAGAACGGTTCTTCTTCATAGTTGCAAAAAATGGTAGGCCCCATTGGCTTCATATTTAGCAGATTAGCGTCTGTAGCATCCTTTGCTAAATCTGGATAACGGCCATCGAGTATCAGCTGGATAAAACGTGGATATAACAAAAACATCTGTTTCTTGGACTGCTCTAATATTTTCCTCATATTTTCGAAGATATAACCAGAATAGTTATACTTCCAGTCCATGACCAATGAAACGATCGCCGATGTCTGTGCCTGATTTGGCTGATCCAGTCCACCTTTGTTTTGCGACACACAATGCATGAACATGTGTATTAGTAAACTCCAGTAAGCCGGAAACATCTTCTTCAGCAGTGGCGGATAAGTACCCTCATATCCCATCTCCATGAGTACTGGCAGCACCTTTTCTTTGACATATGTTGTTGGATCACTGAAGGTATCTGTCAGCTGTAGCACCTCCCTCACACATGCCTCATTAACTACAATCTCCTTCCCTTGAATCAGTGAACGTATGAAAGGTCTACCATCTTCATCTCTCGGCTGTATCCGCGCTCGTTTCCAAAATGAGTGAACTAAATCTCTGTATATCACGGGGTTTGCACGGAGGGCACAGGAAATCCGGCAAGTGTTTAGCCCCACGATCATCGCCTGAAATTCCTGAAAATACTCATCTTGTGGGTCTACAGTCTGGTTGTGAAACTGTTCTTCAACCAGCATCACTGCATCAAAGCTTCTTCCACCATGTCTGTCAAAAATCAACGGAGTTAAAAGCCAACTAACGGAAGTAAACTGAGTAAACTTAGTTAACTGAGTTAACAAGGTTAACAGAGTCAAAACTAACTGGAGAGGTCAACAGAGGTCAAGGTTCAAATTAATGCTAGTTTAAATTAGTTAAGGGGTCAACAATTGAAAAGGTCCAAACTTCATATCCGGATTACAGACGGTTCAGAATGATTCCGGAACATACTATTATCAATCCGGATTATGTATCTCGGACAGATATGCATCCCAGATGAAGATCCAATCCGAAATGATATCCGAGTTCATCATTTCGGATGAATATCCATCCGGAATGCAATCTGAAATGCTAAGTATTTGAAGATCAATCCGGAATGTAATCCGAAATGCATAATAATTCATTAAGTTAATCCGGAATACACATGTACCTAATCCGGAAAGAACAGTCCGAAATGCTTAGTTCGAGAGAGAATCAGAGAGACAAATAGTAATTCGGATTTCAAATAATCCGAAATGAGAACAGAGATGCCAATATAGATTTTCCGAAATGGGCTTGGGCCTTAAAGTTGAATGATTGGGCTTGTGATAGGCCCAATTCGGAATAGTAACACATTGGGCTTGTCCGGAATGATTTAAATGGGCCTTTCCGGACAAGTCCAGTACGGAACAGTAATCTATGGCCCAAGTGAGCCCAATTCGGAAGAGTAACCTTAACTTCAATTTTCAGACTTAAAACCAATTTCATTAGGCTGGCCCAAATCCCAAAGCACACTGGGTCAGTCCAATATCTCTTGACAGAAAACCATCCCACCGAAATTCGTCAAGTAAACTAACCAAGCATCCAACCATCTTTTAACATATCACTAGAAGAACTTATCAAAACAGACATAAACAATTAACACAACATTGCTAAGGGATCAAATCGTTTCAAACACTGACTAAGGAACATTTTTCGATATGAGCAGGTTCAGTTGGTCTAAGCGATTGTCAATATACTTGTCCACTTAAATCCAAAACTCAACCCTTGTAGTTCAGGCATCATGATATACTTAAGGTAATATTATACTAAGATACCCGTGTGTCCCATACCATGACATACCCCCGCGATCAAGGTAAGCACAACAATTCATCGTAGCAGGTGAGTATACCGTGATCATCCTTTATTGTACAACATCAGGCTATTGGTGAACAGGTCAGTACTTCCGTACAGCAGAGAGACCAATAGTGACTGAGGAGGGTTAGGCAAATACCTTATGAGGTACGTGAGAACTTAGAAAGAAACTTTTGTTCTCTTAGGTTTTGGCCTTTCCATTTTGGCTCTTTTATATTATCCTGACTGTGCCTATGTCTGCATATAATCTGGATGCAACAGAAGGGCAGTCAAGATATCCCCAGATGACTCAACATCATAAAGACCCGAAACCTCAGATGTTGGCTATCTATCAACGCAAGATTTAAGACCATAAAATCATATGCCTATAGTAAGTGACCCACTGAGTACAAAGTTTGTTATGTTTATATCATTTGACTTTCCCCATCCGATTGAGTTTTAGACCTACCGACACATCACTTTCGATCCAAATATTTTCCACTGCTATACCTTACATGTGTTAATTAAACATTTTATCACAAATATTCATTTCATTTCCCTATCATTGCAAAATCATTTTTTTAAACTTTTTCTCCCCTAAATTTGTGTGATTAGAGATATGAATAAATTTATGAAGCAACGAAAAGGAAAGAAAAAACAGTAAATAAACACGAAGATAGTAGATGCCTAGGAAGAAAACCGAATCATTTTGAGAAGATCCACAAGCACTTGAAAACGGGCGTTGCTAACGGGTTCCGTGAACAAATCCGCCACATTTGCATCAGTGTGGATTTGCTCAAGCTTTACAAGACCCTTTTCATAGCAATCACGGATAAAATGAACTTTAATGTTGATGTGCTTGGTTTTGGAGTGGAAAACCGGGTTTTTAACTATTAGGATTGCGGCATCATTATCACAATAAATCGTTGTGTTTAGATAAGTCAAATTGTAATCCGCAAGCTGATGTTGCATCCATAAAACCTGGGAGCAGCAAGCAGAAGCTGCAACATATTCTGCCTCTGCAGTGGAAAGCGAAACCGTCTGTTGCTTCTTGCATTGCCACGAAATTAAGAGATCTCCCAGAAATTGGCAACCAGCCGACGTTGAGCGCATGTCCCTATCAGTACCTCCTAGATTACTGTCAGAGAAAGCAGACAGTTCAAATTTAGAATTTTTAGGATACCAGTGGCCCAGTGATGGAGCCCCTTTGAGATACCTAAAAATTCGTTTAACAGCATGTAAATGAGAAAGTTTAGGAGTAGCCTGATAACGAGCACACTAGCAGACGGCAAACATGATATCCGGCCGACTAGCAGTGAGATACATGAGTGATCCAATCATTGAGCGATACATGGTAGGATTAACAGGCGTTCCCTCAGCATCTTCATTTAGCAGAGGCCGTTCTGCAATAGGGAAGCCATTGGCTTGGAATCTGTAAGCTTGAACTTGGCAAGAACGTCGTGTACGTATTTTCCTTGATGAATGAGTATACCCTGTGGGCTCTGACATACTTGAAGTCCTAAAAACATGGTCATCTCTCCCAATGAGCTCATCTCAAATTTCTTCTTCAGGATTTCTTCGAATTCGCGGCACAAACCATCATTGGTGTAACCAAAAATAATATCATCAACGTGGATTTGGACGAGAATAATGTCTTTATCAACGCGTTTGATAAACAGAGTTTTGTCAATGGTTCCACGTTTGTAGTCATGAGCAAGCACTCTGTAAGAGTAGCTGTCACACCCCAACCCGCAGCGGAATAAGAGTCGGGGCATAATTGGGTTATCACCAAAGCTCATGATATTTACTAATATGTTTCATATTTATTAAATTCAAAATTACATTCTCAATAATCCAAACATGTCCATACAAATACAAAGAAAATAACCAACTAAACAATCCAAGCTCTAAACCAGTTTATTCTTCTAAGCCAATCCTATGTGTTTCTTGCTGCAGCTTGGTTCACCTGTATCATGTGTAAAAATGGGGTTTTTTTGGGTAACATAAGTTGGCGAGTGAACCTTGTTAGTTAAACATTTATTATTGATTTATTGTTATTTTTATCAAGGAAAAATTGTGCAATAGTCATATGCGAGCAAATGTAAATAATCCAACAATAACAATAACATTCCACAAACAATAACATACTATAACATACAATAACATATGAACTTGCATGGATATATAACATGAATGAAACTGTATATGTTGGCAACGTCACGTTCACGCTCATAATTAATGGGGAACGGACGGCCTATGATGAATGTCTATGCGATCAACGCTCAATCAAACGGAGCCGATCGTATGTTGGCACGCCAGGTTCACGCTCATAATGTAATGGGGAACTGCTCAATGCTCATAATGTAATGGGGAGCGGCGGCCTATGAAATTGCATGTACTGAAAATAATAAATTCAATCTAAACAATAACCACACAACAGTTGATACAAGCTGAATACACATTTGTTCATGATATGATGTATGCACAATGATTTAAATATAATAAATGGTAAGACATATGATACACCCCAAAAACGTGATTAAAACGGGGAATTTGTAGAGATTCACTCACATTGGGTGCGTTTGGTTGGAGATGATGAGATGCGCACGAGTTTGAAGGATTGAACAATGAGGATTAACTAACCTAAATAATAACGGAAGGTATAGTTAATGAGTGGATTTTATTAATAATTTTAATAGAATTTTTAGATATATTTTTGTGAGTTTAAGGCTATTTCCCATCTTTAAAAACATTATTTTTAAGTATTTTTAATTGATTTTTGAATTAAATTAAATAAATAAAAATATAAAAAAAATGTTGACTTTTGCGTTGACCGTTGACCATTGACTATTTGACTGTTTGACCGGTTCTATTGTGTGAATGTATGCGCCGGGCAGGACTCGAACCCGAGACCTCCCGTACGCGTGCACGCAGCTCTACCAACTGAGCTACGTGTCTAACCCGAAATAATTCTGTTTTTAATTATATTTATATACTAATTCGGTTTATTCAAAATTCTTTTATTTTCAAAAAGTGTTTTAAATCATCGAACCGGAGCGTGCAACAGGTCTCGAACCCGGGACCTGTGGGTTAGTGTTGCACACAGTCCACCGCTGGACTGTGTGTCTAACCTGGTTAATATACCGATTTTTATTATACTTAACATCTAACGTAAGTTAATCCGGTTCAGTTAGAAAAATAAAACATCTTTATTACAGAGAGGGTGTGTGTATCAAGGATCGAACTCGGGACGTATGCGTATTGTTTGCACACAGTCCACCGCTGGACTGTGTGTCTAACCGTTTATAATACCGATTTTAATTAATCTTATAATCTTAACATACTTCATGTTCTTCGCTAAATTTACAGACAATGATTTACTCAACTGTTTCTTGCTTTAAAACGATTAACAAATGTACAAAAGACTAAAATGAAATGGCAGAGACGATTTTGGAAGTAAACATACCGGAGAACGATTTATCTCAGAATTTCGGCAAGTCGTCGGCTCTGTTTTTTATGAACTTCGACTGAGCGAACAAATTAACAGTTTTGATTAGCTAAGTGTGGAATTGAAGTACTAAACAAGAGTTACCAGGAGGTTTAGAAGGCTATACCGTGTCATTGCGAGATTTGAGAATTTTCAGTAGTTTTCCGGCGAGAGTGAATTATCCGATATCGACGTCTGAAATTGGTTCCGATTGAAGGGTTTGAGTTAGCTACAACTTAACAACTGATAGACGATGAAAGAATTGAGTGACTCACTGATTTGATAGAAAACACGGTTTTCTGGCGAAAGTCCGACGAGTTCAAATAGCTGCTCTGACGAACTGAAAGTTGTGCGAAAATGAAATTGAAGATTTGCAGAATGTGTTTGAGTCACGAGAGGGGTCTATGATTGGAGTAATTCAGGAATTGAAAGTTTTCGGTTATTAAAACCGATCCACTCTTGAATTCAAGTCCATTCAAAGCTAAATTGATTGGAGGTGTCGGTGTAGCGGTTATAATCGGTAAACCGCGAACAATCAAACGTTTTTGGACGTTTGGTGACCGATTTCGGTTACAGTTGGCGTAACCAGATTGATTTATGATTGGCCATAAAATTTAATTGTTTCCTAGAATTTACAGAAAACATCAAGTGGCGGAGTGGTTATATGTGTGTGTGATAAGTCTTTGAGCTTAAACCCGGCTGACCCGGGTTCGAGTCCCGGCAGCCTATTTTTCTTTTTATTTATTTTATTTTTACTTTTTATCAATTATAACTTTTATATTCTAGTTTGTTTATTAATTATGCATCATTAAAAATTAAAATTGACATAAATACGCAACGAAACATTTATAACTTGATATTCGATTACAAACGAAGCGGGTTTGGACAACCATTTTTGACAAATGTTACAGTAGCGTACCATGCACGAGGCGCTTGATGCAACCCGTACAAAGCCTTGTCTAATTTGTAGGCATAATCTGGCTTGTCAGGATCAGTAAAGCCCTGTGGTTGTGCCACGTATATTTCCTCTTTTACCTTGCCGTATAGAAACGCAGTCTTGACATCCATTTGATAGACAATAAAGTCCATATAAGATGCGTATGCCAAGAAGATACGTATAGCTTCCAAACGTGCGACAGGTGCATAGACCTAATCATAATCCAGTCCTTCAATCTGTCGAAACCCTTGGACCACTAGTCTAGCTTTATTTCGAATGATAACTCCAGTGTTATCCTGCTTGTTGCGGAAAACCCAACGAGTTCCAAGAGCGCCTTTCCCTAAGGTAGCTTCACCAATTGCCAGACGCCAAGTTTTTCAAACTGATTGAGTTTGTCATGCATGGCATCAACCCAGCCTGGTTCCTGCAAGGCAACATCAACACTTTTAGGTTCAATTTGGGAAATAAAGCAAGAATAGAGACATGTATTGATATCCCCAGATTGACTGCGTGTGCGAACAGCAGCGTTTACAGTACCAATGATATTCTCAATGGGATGATCACGCTGTAAACGTTGTGGTATTGGTGTAGCAGTAACCAAAACATCGGTTGGCAAGTTGGTGACACTAGCTGAAGCAACTCCAGATGCCTCCCCCTCAACCAATGCACCTGTAGAGGTATATGGTGAAGAATCCACCGCACAATCGAGGGGAGTAGGCTGGGGAAACAAGGAGGAGCCCAAAACATCAGGAGGAAGTCCTTCATTTGTTGTAGGTGGCTCTGGAGCAGAAACCACATCCTCAGTAGGATTCGGCTGACAGGGGAAGAGATAGATGGGTCTTGATATTGTGAAGCTGTGGAGGATGGCGAGACAGTGTCATTGAATCCAGGAGGATCCACACTTAGCTGCTTTAGAGTCTAATTTAGTGTGGCAGCATCAGCATCATCGTCAGAAGTAATGGGCAACGTTGGAGGGAAAGAAGTCAAATTATTTCCTGTAGACATATTAGAAGACACATCAAAATGATTAAATAAGGTAGAGTAGTCATACAACCAGTCAGGACCAATGCGTTTGTCCTTGGGATTTTCCTCCAGCCAACCCACATTGTAGGTTTCAACCATCATCTTCTTGATCTTGTTATAAACGCGATATGTCATATTTTTAGAATAACCAACGAAAATGCAAGGATCTCCGCGTGCTTCAAATTTTCCTTTAGCGTCCATGAGCAGGAGTACACAAGAACATCCAATATTTGCGGAAATGCTTGACCGAAGGTTTGCGACCTTCAACCACTTCGTATAGTGTCTTCATGTGCCGTTTGTTGATCAGGGCATGATTCCGAATATAGCATGCAGTGTTAATTGCTTCTGCCCAGAAGATGAGAGGTAGCTCGGATTCAACTAGCATAGTTCGTGCAGCCTCAATGAGTGTGTGATTTTTGCGTTCGCAACCCCATTTTGCTGTGGGCTTCTAGTTGCACTGAACTGTCGGTCAATCCCCTTGGAGGAGCAGAAATAGTTTAAGGTAAGATTCTTAAACTCTGTTCCATTATCACACCGAATAGCCTTTACCTTCGAATCTGTCTGGTTTTCCATAAGCGTGACAAATTGTTTGACTATCTCAGCGGTTTCTCTTTTATGTGTGAGAAAGAAAACCCAGGTGAATCGAGAGTAGTCATCAATAATAACCAGACAGTAAGCCTTCCCTCCAATGTTGCGGATGTCTGTTGGACCGAAGAGATCCATATGGAGTAGTTCTAAGACCTGAGAAGTGGAAGGTATGACTTTGGTTTTATGCGGCTGACGGTGTTGTTTCCCACGAGCACATGATTCACATTTTTCAATTTGCATGAAGTCATGAACTGGTAGATCTCTGACTAAACCACCGTTTGGAAGACCATTTAAATTATTCATGTTGATGTGACCCAGTCTGCAATGCCATAGCATGGCGTCATGTTCGGCTGTCGAAGAGAAAAGTCATGTGAGTTTGTCAGAAGGAGCCTGGTTCATATCAATGACGTACGCGTTTCCTTTTCTTGCAGCTTTCAGAAGATCCAATCATCTGGAATGATTAAGCCTGGTTTTAGTACATAACATCCTTTCTTTGTGAAGAGAACATCCAGATGATTGTCGCAGAGTTGAGACACACTCAACAGACTGTGCTTCAATTCTGGTACATAGTTGACATTCTTAAAACTCAGGGCTCCATTGCAAACAGTTCCTCTCATTGTGATTTTCCCGGTTTCTCCACCTGCGAAGGAAACAAACCCGCCATCGAAAAACTGAATGTCATTCAACTGCCAGATATCTCCTGTCATGTGCCTGGAATAGCCGCTATCAATATACCATAATCAAACAAGAGCACGCCAGAGCTGTTCCTACACATTTCAACAGGTTTTAGTTAGAAATGGGAACCCAAGCCATGGAAGATCTGGGTTTGCCTTTTGCATCAACATAAGTAACCTCACGAAAGATCGAATTAGTTAAGGATGAGGTTGATAATGCTTTTGACTTACTAGACAAGGGGTTGGCAGACTGATTCCTAGCCACTAACTTAGGCCTCCAGGTTACCGAATCAGACCTCTGCACATTCCTAGGAGTGCTAGAGGGATTCTGGGAAACCGAAGGTCTCAAGGGTTTACTCATTTGGTTCTTGGCCAAGTTCCAGTCTTGATCAGAAGACTTGGCCACAAATTGAGCCTCAGATGGGCGATTAGGCATAGCCTTCTGATGTCTGGAGTACAAAGTGTGGAAAGAGGTAAAGGTCTTTTGACAGTTTTGAGCAATGTGCCCGGGAGATCCACAATTGAAACAGGCCTGCCTCTTCTAGAAGAAAACAATCCGTTCAGCTTGGGAAATTCTAGGCAATTTGTCGGTCAGTTTCTTGCTGGCGTTTACTAACGGTTGTTGCACGATCTTGGTCTTGGCGGTGTCATGCGCACAACCATCAATACACTTGTTAGATTTGTGATTTGAATTGCAAGATTTTGAATATGGAGACTTTTGCAAAACAGATGCAACGGGTGACTGCAGAGTCGCCCAAATCCCAGATTGACAGAAACAGTTGGTTGGTCATTGTTTGTCATTTCAGATTCAGTCCCTTGTATTGAGTCGCCCAAATCTTCTAGAATTATGTCATCATCAACATTGACAGAAACAGTTGGTTGGTCATTGTTAACACTGTCATCCCTAGGAGATGCATCAAAAGATACGGCCTCTGAAGGTGAACATTTGATATCCTCTGCTGAAGATGAACGTTCGATATCCTTAGCTGAAAATGAAAATTCGATATCCTCTGCTAAAGATGAACGTTCGGTATCCTCAGCTGAAGATGAACATTCGATATCTTCAGCTGAAGCTGATGAGGCCAAGTCATCTGTTGATGCAGAACCTGCAGCTAAATTCATTTTCTCATCACACAAGTTATCACAGCTATTATCATCGTTCAAAACTTCAGTATCAGAATTCAAACTGTCTAAATTCTCAACACAACCAACATTGTTTGAGCATGTAAATTGTTCAGCAAGAAATTAATTTAAAATGTCAAAGGCAGGTTTATAAAAAGCATAATCATCATCTGAATTGTCTGAATGTATATTCAGACATTCTTCCTCATCATCCTGTGTGATGTCCTCAACTAAAATTTCTTCTGCACATGAATTATACACATTAGTATCGTTCACAAATTTAGTTTGAGCATCAAAAGATTCCTTTTCATTAAGTTTTGTAGAGGATGTGGATGGTTCCGCCTCAGGCACTTCTGTCTCCAATCCCACTATACTCTCAGGTGGACGATTACCAGTTTCACCCGTAAGTGATGTAGAAGCCACAAACACATCATCCTTCTTGAGTTTAGTAGGTTTGCAGAACTTAGGGTAATAGGGCGTCCATGATTTAGATAAGTAATCTGACGGTTTACCATACATCATTTTTTCAACATTTTCGGTTTCTTCCTCAGTTTCAGGCATTCTAGTGTAGTTATGATTATATGGTGGAGGTGCCCTATTGTACCCAAGACCCTTAGTGAAATTCTTTGATAATTAAGTTGGAGGTCATATAAGTCCTTGACTAATTTGCTGGAAGTTTCAAATTTCTTAATATTTAGTTCATTTTCATGAAGCTTCCCTGTCAAGGAATTCAGCTTGGCTAAGGCTGCTTGAAGTTCTACGTTCTTTTCAGCTTATTTTAGCTTGTAGTCGTAGACCCAACATTGTTGTTGGTTCAAGTCTAGCTTTAGTTGAGCCACATCTTGTTTCTGCGCTTCGACCTCTCCATAAGAAGCTTGTTCTTATGTTTAAGGGCGATGTTCTGTGACACAGCTTGTTGATATTCAGCCACAAGAGTTGAATTGTGGGCGAGCATTTGCAATAATTTAAAACGCCAACTATCAGAATAAAGTATTCGATTTACCATTTCCGAAAGATCGGGTGTCTCAGTTGTCTGCCCATCATGCAGTGGTTGCTGTTCTTGGATAGATTCAAGGTTTCCATTTGAACTGTAGGATCTGCCCAGTTGAAGCCCTCATGCTGTTGGGCCACAAGTGCTGTGGACTTCCCGCCTGAGCTGCTGGATGGACTCGTAGTTGCTTGGAAGGAGAGATGGGAACCAACTGTCTGTCACTACTCTGTATATCGGTGACCCTAGATGATACATACCCTGATGGTGGCTTCTTGCATTCCCTAGCGAAATGGCCTGGTTCATGACGTCGGTAGCACCTGAGTTTGTCCTTTGTGAGACTAGTCTTCAGGTTGGAGAAGGGTTCCTTCCATACTTTTTCTGAAATTTGTTGACCCGAAAAGCAGCCATTGCTAAATTCCAGGAGACATCGATCTCATTCAGGTCCTCCTCCATGATCTGATCAACTTCTGTTGGAAGAATAGAAGGAGGGGTCAGATCGCCTGCCAGGAAGGCGTTCAAGCTCTTGATCATTGATGCAGCAATCGCCAGTTTTCTCTTCGTTCTCCTTAGTGAGAAACGCAAAGTTGGCGCGAGTTGAGCAGAGCCAGGGACTGGTGCGACTGTTTGAGGAATAACGCCTTGTTGCACAGTTTGAGGAGTTGCAGGACTGAACACCAAGTTAGGATACTAAGCATGCTACTGCGTGTGGACTTGAGCCGCTGAAACCGTTGTAGGATTTGGAGATTGACAACCATACACATACTGAGTGTTCTGAGGTGTGACAACAGACTATACACCACATTTGATCCACTCGGTGCTTGTGCAGTTCCTTGTAGAGGACTATAGACGAGATTCTGTGACATTAAAGCTGCTTTCTGACCTATCATCCATGCGGCCATCAGACTGCTCTGATGGTTGATCTCCCTCTATTTGTTATCAATTTCACATGATTTGATAGTAGCTATCATATCAGTGAGAGTGACATCATCCAGGTTCTTTGTCTTTTTGATCCTGCCCATGTCTGCATCCCAACTTTTGGGCAGTGCATTCAACAACTATCGGGCTGTTGGTGAGGGTGATCTCAGCTGAAATCATCTGGGAAACCAGTTTGACATAGCGGCGTTTCTGATTTTCGATGGTTTCCCCATATATGTGATTGAATGAGCTGAATTGCTGATTCAGCTGGTTCACCCTACTCGCTTTCATGTTAGCGTTTCTTTCATAGAGATTTTGCAACTCACTCCAAACCTCCTTAGCATTTTTACAGTTCCTGACCGCGATAGAAATATCAGGCCCTAGAGGCATGGTTAGTGTTGCAGAAGCCTTCTCATCTTCCTATATGATTTTGACGTCCTCTGGAGTCTATAAGTGCATAGGCTTGGGAATTTTCGTTTCGGGATCTTGCTCTGTGCTATACACTATGGTTCTTGGACCATTCATGATGCATCTCCACACGCCGGGTTCCTTTGCCTTGCAATACTGTTCAAAGCGGAACTTCCACTCGTAATACTCATCTCCGTATAACAAACGAGGCACTTTGGTGGAAGTGCCAATCACCTGATCCAGCTCTTGGTGAAGGGCTAAAGTTTGCGATTGCAGGGCTGCCAGTTTGGCATTTGTCAGGTCCTGTGCGGTCATGAATCCAGCCATTGAAATTAAATTAATTAAAAATTTATCAAAGTTGATTTAAAGTTTAATTAATTTAAGTGATTCTTTGAACAGTGCTCAATCCGAAACGGTCAATTCTGCAGTCAATATGGTCAACCCGGAAGATTTTTCCGAAATGGCAATCCGGAAGTCAAAGTTTGTCAACCTGAATGGACTATCCAAAATAAGCAATCCGGAATTAGGAATCCGGAATGAAGAATCCGGAATTAGGAATCCGATTTGACGATCCGAAATAGAAAACCTGAGAAAAATCCGAAACAAGAAGACCAAAATGCAGGTCCGAAATGCAAAATCCGAAATACAAATCCGGAATACTCAACTCTGAAATGAAATCCGAAATCAAGAATCTGGAACGAAGAATCCGAAATGCCTGACTTATCTTCTAAAAATCCGGAACAGTAACCCAATCCGTAACAGTGTCCCCGCCTTTTCTGCAACCGAATTCTGGAATTCAAGGAAGTCAAATACGGCAACAGTAACTCGGATCACAATCCGGAATAAAACAACAGTCTGGGATCAATCCGGAATGGACGATCTCCTTTGTGTTCTTTGGAATCCGGAACAGTAGCGAATCCGAATTATGAGAACCATCTTCGTTTTCTTCGGGATCTGGAACAGTGTCAAATCCAAAATCTGCAGAGCTTCTTCGAGTTCTTCGGAACAATTCCCTTCGTCGATGAACAGCAATCCGGAATATCAGAAATCAATCCAAACAGCAGCAATACACTTCAAAAACTTCTTCAATGAGCAATGCCTGGAGCCTGTATTAGAACAGCAGGCTCTGATACCAATTGTAAGTCCCGTAAACGGATCAAACAGGTGTCACTAACCTAATCACTAGAGGAAATTATGATCAGGATGAAGAACAACTTGAATAACTTGAATAATATAACTTGCATACACCAGAAGATGTCAGATACAAGTTTTGTTGTCAACTCTCTAACCCCTAACAATTGACCTCACCCCATTATTTATAAACATGACAAAGCCCAAAAGTACAACCCTAGGCCCACTAGGCACTAGGAAGCCCAAACTAACCCCAAAAGCCCAAATACACTAATGAATAAACCTTTAAGCTCCAAGCCCAACAATCTAGGATTTGCAAGATCCTCTTATCACTACCGAGCACTTCCAGCCTATTTTCGTATTGTACCTGCAAGCTTAGTCTTTTGAAAACACGTCAGCTTTCGCTGGTAAATACACCCAACTGACTCATTTTGAAAACATTTAAAATATGTTTTAAGTGCGTATCAACACAAAATCTTTTATAACTTGAGAAAGTTGACCGTCCAACCTTGTTAACAGATTTACATGTTTGTCTATACATACATGTACGGCGAGACATGATTAACGTACACACCACTTTGGACTCACGAAGGAGTCATTTCTTCCCAACCTTGTGGGTAATGCATTTTGAGCGTCTATCGGGTGTATGCCTACACCCGCGCTAAGGTTGTGGCCATTATCTATTGTAATGAGCCAAGGAGATCCAGGACATGGTAGTTAACCCCTGATGTTTAAGTTATCAAACAAAACTGACTAAAACAGAATATGCGGATTTACTAGCCACAATCTGGCATTCGATTGATCCCATTTCCGACCAAGCGGTAATAGTTTACCATAACTAAAGCCCGTACAGGGGAACTAAGTCGAGAGTATTTACCTGAGCTATTCTTAGTTTAAACGCAAGATTTATTAACTCAGTCGTACACAAAAGTACTAAGTGCAGATAGCATTTACCGGCAAGTCTGTAGTCTGGATTATGGCATAAACTAACCAATTAAATACTAATTGTCTTATTTAAGTCATAGACTTGGACCGAGTAGCGTACTTGATCAAAACGTATAACGCTTGATTAAACGATGATTGGATAGAATGTAGTTTAATCCCAACAAGTAATTTGACTTGTGTAATATGGATAAACTATAAACATTCTGGATTTTGAGACTTAAATGACAAGGTTAGACCTGTTTCGGTTAATTTTCGTAAGCTAGTTACATATGCTTAACCGTACGCATATCAGCGATATCGGGTAACCGGATAAGTCATGGAGAAGTTCTATATGCCTCATAAGGGCATTTTGGTAATTTCATACCTTATAAAAGGAACTAGAATATAATTTGATGTTATAACTATAAGTATTCTGGAAAAATAATTTATTTACGATATAATATCAGTAGAGTATTAATTATATGTGTAATTTATCATTTATGACCAACCTATGCACCGAGGGGCATTTTGGTTATTTTACACATAGTTTATAAATTATTTGGGATTATGAGTTTGTATCATGTACCTACTGTAAAAATATTTAAAATAAGTTTTAGAATTAGTAGGTAACAAGTCTTGGTTAGTAAATATGGTTCAAAACCATACTATGCGCCGAAATGGCGCTTATGTCGTAAAATGACGATTTGTGTGATATTTAATGAAAAATGGTGTTAAGGTCAGGTTAACATGTCTTAGATATGTTATTTAATATAACATATCAATAGGTAAAATATTTACTTTGAAAGGATGTGATTAAAGCCATTTTATAAGCCACAAGGGCCTTATCGTCATTTATCGACATACTACAAGGACTTGCTCATAAACTCAGTTTATAATCTGATTTGATATCCAAAATAATCCTACTTATAATATTACATCATTAGGAAACTCTTTTTCAAGTTCATTATCATTAAAACCTCTTTTATGCAAAAAGGCATTTTAGTCAAAATGTCATAATTACGGAACTTGTGCATAAACTCCGATTCTGATTATGATCATGTAACATAACCTCAGAGGGTTATGCTACATTATATTACAATCATAATGCAATTTTAGATCAGTATCTAACTAATCTAAATCGGGTCAGAATCAAAAGTCAAAAGCAGAAGTCAAACTTCGCGACTTTCGGTTTTGAACCGACCCTAAAATTAAAATTGACGAGCCGAACATATTATTACATGTTCTAATAATTATTACCAACTTGTTTAAGTGTCGAAATAGGTTTCATAACATATATAAGATCAATTTATGATTTTTTCGAAAAATGACATGTTTAACTTTTTAATATCATTACTTTGACCCGTTAATTGGTCTAACAAACGTGATCTTCAGGGGGGTGCCCTTTATAGGGACTAACACCTACCTTATTACGATCACTTAGCCATGTTCGTTACGAACAATGGCTGGACCATAATGGTCTTAACCGAAAGTCAAGGCGTTTTTCGTAATGACTTTTGGCTATAAAAGCATATAAACGAAAATGCAAGAGCAAGGAACACTTACAAGTGGCTCCTAGAATGCAATAGAACTTAGTTGGATGCTCCTTTAAGTTAGGAACTTCCAGAGGAGGGAGATAGAGTTGTGAATAAGAAAGGTTCAAGTTCAAATGGTGAATCTTGGCACCTATTTATAGTTGGAGAGCTTGAAGGAGGTGATGCCAGGTGCTAAGGGGTGTAAGAGGAAGCTTACAAGTGTCCTAAAACGTGGCATAAAATTGGGCACATTGGCCTATTACCTTGGACATAAAATTGGGCACATTGGCCTGTCACATTGGACATAAAATTGGGCACATTGGCCTGTCATTTGTCATCGCATTGATGACATTAGCCGGGATCACATTGATCACATAGGCTAATAGGAATTAGGACGTAGTCTTTTTCACTAGACGGCTAGTGTGGTTCCTCAAGTCACACTACCAAGAGTATGAACATTCCTTAATGTTAACATAAGAGTACCTTAACGATTAATTAATGGACCCGGTCACCTTGGACCTTAATGACCTTGGAGGCTTGAACCTAATTCACCACCTCTGGATAGAAGGATAACTTCCCTTAACTATCCCGATAGAAGGCTCCTTGTCCTTAACCATCATTTCTTGGCCAATGTGTGGTCTACGCCACTTGGCATAATCAAATTCATTAAGGTCTTTTGGAATTATATAGCAGAGCATAAATTTCGAATAAAATCGAGGCGCTCGCTTGAAGAGGATGAATACATATATATAATTACAAAGTAATTCATTAAATACCAATTAAAAATTACAATACTAGAAAGAAATGAATGAAACAAACTGTCCATGCAAGGACTTCAAAGGAAATAAAAATGTCCACGCAAGGACTAAAGAAATAACAATGTCCTCGGAGGGACTAACATATATTATTAGAAGAGACTTCACTCGTCCTTCTTTCCCTAAACCAACTTGTAGAGTTTCTTGAAGAACTTGTTCGTCTTCTTCTCAGTTTTCTTTGCTTGTTGTTGCATTTCTTTCATTCCTTCTAGGGCCTCATTGATGGCCTCGAGTGGTGGCGGAGGTTGTGGTTGTGGTTGTGGCATAATAGGATACTGGTACCCATAACTTGGATATCCAGTAAGTGGATAAGCAGGTGGGAAATGAGAGGGTAAAGTGGTTATCCATGACCGCTTGCATGTAAGGGTCTTGCGACAATGCTTGATAATCAACAGTTGTAGTTGGGTTAAAAGGATCATATCCAAACGTATCCGGATATGTTGGGATAGGGTTATTATAACCCGATGGTGGTGGTGTTGGTTCCACCACAGGTGACGCATTAGAGGATCCACCCATTTGTGGGTCCTCGTGAATAGTAGGGTAAGGTTTGGGCAAAGGTGGCAGCGATCCCAACCGTTGGCCCGCGCGTACCGACATACGTGCTCCTCTTTTCCTCCTTGGTGGTTCAGGTGGCGATTGGCGTTGTTCCATGTGCACATCTTCTTGCGCGGGTGGTGGTTGGGTGGTGATGGGAAGGAGTGTTAGCGAAGGTAAATTGGTTCCAATATTGGTCCCACTCATTAGGACCTTGGTATGGCGATCCGGCGTAAGAGTTTGAATCGCTTGAGATTTCAATGGGATGCGTGTGTGATCCTGACGGCGGCATCTCCGGGTCGGAGTCCTTGTCCATGGGATTGGGTTGGTCTAATTGGTTTTGGTCGGCTGGGGGTGTATTAAAGTATTGGCTGGGGTTAAATTCATCATGATACGAATGATGGGAATGGTGGAGTGGTGTGAATGATGCGAATGATAAGAATGGTACGAATTTTGAGTATGAGAAGGTGAATGTTGCGATAACGTCCATGAATCCCCTGAATCTTCATAGGGGTTCGGGTGATGTGGATGTGAAGGGATATGTCCTGAAGGTCCTCCCCTCATTGGTCCTTTTCCTCTTCCTCTTACTCTTGGCGGCATTTTCCTGTTAAAATCAAATCAAAACAATACTAATAACTTAATAATGAAATGCATAATCCTAGGTCAAAGCCTAGACTCGGAAGTCTAAGGAATGTGCTTGTGTAAGTTTGAGATTAAACACAAAAGGCTAGTGTTTAATTCTCTCAAACGTTGGCTCTGATACCAACATGTCACACTTGACTTTCCACAGTCAATCAAACACTGGTGGGCCCGGGTGGGGAATATCGTGATGTAAGTTGATAACATCATAGACAATTAAACACAGCACAACGGAAGTCTTGGATTTAAATTACTATTACAAACCAAATGTTCGAAATATAAAATAATATACATGCTCGTAATAGAAAATCCACATGCGGATCATAAATTGTACAAAGAAAGAATATAAAACAGACTTTGGGCAGATCTAGGATTTGCAAGATCCTCTTATCACTACGAGCACTTCCAACCAATTTTCTTATTGTACCTGCAAGCTTAGTCTTTTGAAAACACGTTAGCTTTCGCTGGTAAATACACCTAACTGACTCATTTTGAAAACATTTAAAATATGTTTTAAGTGCGTATCAGCACAAAATCTTTTATAACTTGGGAAAGTTGACCGTCCAACCTTGTTAACAGATTTACATGTTTGTCCATACATACAGGTACGACGATCGAGACATGATTGACGTACACACCACTTTGGACTCACGACGGTGTCATTTCTTCGCAACCTTGTGGGTAATGCATTTTGAGCGCCTATCAGATGTATGCCTACACCCGCCTAAGGTCGTGGCCATTATCTATTGTAATGAGCCGTGGATATCCAGGACACGGTAGTTAACCCCCGATATTTAAGTTATCAAACAAAACTGATTAAAACAGAATATGCGGATTTACTAGCCACAATCCGGCATTCGATTGATCCCATTTTCGACCAAGCGGTAATAGTTTACCGTAACCCAAGCTCGTATAGGGGAAATAAGTCAAGAGTATTTACCTGAGCTATTCTTAGTTTAAACGCATGATTTATTAACTCAGCCGTACACAAAGGTACTAAGTGCAGATAGCATTTACCGGCAAGTCTCTAGTCTGGATTATGGCATAAACTAACCAATTAAATACTAACGGTCTTATTTAAGTCATAGACTTAGACCGAGTAGTACTTGATCAAAATGTATAACGCTTGATTAAACGATGATTGGATAGAATGTAGTTTAATCCCAACAAGTACTTTGACTTGTGTAATATGGATAAACTATAAACATTCTGGATTTTGAGACTTAAATGACAAGGTTAGACCCATTTCGGTTAATTTTCGTAAGCTAGTTACCCTCAACTTATTAAACCCTCGTAAAACACCTTTTTAGTATTTTTAGCCCTCCGTAGCCAATACTTGGCGTACCCGGGATTATGCCCGGATATTGTCGAGCTCTCGGTTCGTTAAAAGGTCACTCATGTAACATCCGTCAAAAAAACGGGTTAACCAAACCCGCTTCGTTTATTAACCGAACAACCAGTTAAAAATTTCGTTGCGTATTTAATGCTCAAATTTATTTTAAACGATACATAATTAATAAGTATATTAGAATATAAATTTATATTTGAAAATGTATTAAAAATAGTGAATTAAAAATAAAATGCTGAAGCCGGGTTTCGAACCCGGGTCAGCCGAGAATCATCCAAGCCTTAACACACACACATCCAACCACTCCGCCACTTGTGTTTCTTGTTGATTTATTGATTCAATTAATTCATATAATAAAAACTAAAGTCGAATTCGGTCACTCAAGTCACTCTCGCCGGAAATCCTGACGAAATCGTCAATCATTAACGTTATCTTTTGGCATAACGGATACAATTATTGCAGCGCCGGTTATAACTGAAAACTTTAAGGTCATTTATTCAAATCATCAAATCGTAACCGAATAACTTGAATTCAAAACCGGAAATAAAATTAAAACTAAGATATACTTTATTCATCAGTGAGCTCGCGAGTTTATCAAAATTACACTCTTCTTTTCGCTCAGAAAACCTCGCCGCAGTCGCCGGAATTCTCTGCAAAGTAACCAGAAATTATCGCCGGAAAACTGAATTCATTCCATCCTTTCTTCTTACTCTAAAATAAGATCTTAGAGCTCATACTGACATCACCCACACTCACCTTAAACCTCTGAAGAATCTCTGTCGAAAGAAATTTCACTCGCCGGAATTCTCTGCAAGTCGCCGGAAAACCGGGAGTTTCATCTACACGGTAAATACCTCGACTTTTCTGTTTCATTCCATTATTAGACAAATTCTAACATCACTCCATCACCCAGAATCAACCTCAGACGACATTGCCGGATTTTCTGTTTTCGCCGGAAAACTTCTGGAATTTTCGGAAACTCGCTGTTAACCGGTATGATCATTCAAACCTACTGATAATTGTTGCTCAGTAGTTCAATTTCACATCTAATCCCTCCAAACTGTTAATTTATCCTAACAGCCGAAGGTCACCAAAACAGAGCCGACGAATCGTTGTCGGATTTCTGAAGAAGACAATCTGTTCGGTACTTTCTTTCCCCAAACCCTTCTGTTCAATACTTTTCAATTGTTCATATTATTCGTTAACCGAATTAATCAAGTTACAGCATGGTTAACCGTTGTCTGTGTTTTGAACGAAGAAGATGAAGTTCTAGTATGATTATAAGATTAATTAAAATCGGTATTATAAACGGGTTAGACACACAGTCCAGCGGTGGACTGTGTGCAAACAATACGCATACGTCCCGAGTTCGATCCTTGACACACGCACCTTCGCTGTAATAAAATGTCCTTTTTTTTAAACTGAACCGGATCCACAACAGTAAGATGTTAAGTATAATAAAAACCAGAATATTTACCAAGTTAGACACACAGTCCAGCGGTGGACTGTGTGCCAAACTAAACCACAGGTCCCGAGTTCGAGACCTGTGGAGAGCACCGAGTCGATACATTAAATCCTTTTTAAAATAAATGATTTTCGGATTAACTTAATTAGTGTATAAATATAATCAAAAACAGAAATATTTCGGGTTAGACACGTAGCTCAGTTGGTAGAGCTGCGTGCACGCGTACGGGAGGTCTCGGGTTCGAGTCCTGCCCGGCGCATACATACACACAATAGAACTGGTCAAACAGTCAACAGTCACAGTCAAACAGTCAACGCTTATGGTCAATGGTCAAAAGTCAACATTTTATTTTTATTTTTATTTATTTATTTAAATTAAAAATCAATTAAAAATACTTAAAAATAACATTTCTAAAGTTAGAAAATAGCCTTAAACTCACAAAAATATATCCAAAAATCCTACTAAAATTGATTAATAAAATCCGTTTATTTACCTTACTTTTTCGTTATTAATTAGGTTAGTTTTTCCTCGTCGATCAATCCTCTAAACTCGTGCGCATTCAACATCATCAACCGAACGCACCCAATGTGAGTGAATCTTACAACTCCCCCTTTTAATTACACGTTTTGGGGTGTATCATGTGTCGCTTAAACTAATTCGTTTATTCAAACTCGTGCCATACCATATTATGATCTAAACTTAGAATGTAAATATTGTTTGTAGTTATGTATTACTTATTGTCAAGTTGTATGCAAATTATTTGTTAGGCCCATCAGTTCCTCGTGGGAGACGAGTTGAACAACGCGTGCCTTAAAACTCATTCATTAGGCCTATCAGTTCGTAGAACAACGTGTGCCTCAAAAGTCATTCATTAGGCCCATCAGTTCCTCGTGGGAGACGAGTTGAACAACGCGTGCCTCAAAACAATCTATTATTGTATGTGTGTGCATTATTTAATATTAAGTGTTTTGTGAATAAGTTTACATCTATATTACTCATATGTGGTTATGCACTTTATTTATAATCAATTCAATAAACTTGTTTAAATGTTTTTCATAGGATTCACTCGCCAACTTTTTGTTGATCCAAAAACCATTTTTACACATGATACAGGTGAACAGGATGAAGCAAGGAAAACATAGGAAATGCCTTAGAAGAAAATAATGAAGTCTAGAAAGATGTGTAGGACATGTTGTAATTATGATTGTGTGATTCCCTTTAAATTGTAATAATAAATATGAAACGTTATAATAAATGTCATGAGCTTTGATGAAAACCCAATCATGCCCCGATCACCTTTTCCGCTGCGGGTCGGGGTGTGACAACTCAGAGGTATAAATTAACATGTTGACACTTTTAACCCCTCCATTATCCAACTTTCACATATTTACTGAATTAACCTCTCTCGTCCAACAAGTGGCACGTATGAGAGTTAGGACTTCGTAAAGGATCGCTCAGAGGCTTATTATGTGCATGTTGACATATCAGTCACTCAGAGGCTAGGCATGTTGACATATCAGTCACCCCATATTAGTCACTCAGAGGCTAGGCATGTTGACTTATCAGTCACTTAGAGGCCAAGTTTTGAGCATGTTGACACCTTTAGTCCTTACTGGTCTTTAATAGACTAAAAGTAAAAATACAACACGTGTCACTATACTATTGGACATGATTTTATGAGGTGTTACAAGTGGCATTTTGATTGAATAATTGTGGTTACATACAAGTGCTAGAAATTGACAAGTATATCTTGTCAAGACATGGTTGCTTTGTAGGTTTTGGTTATCTTTGTAAGGTATTTTATGTTGAAAGTTGATGTTTCCTCTGTGAATGAATCTGTTTGTGCTGCTTCAACTGGTAATGTTAATGACATAGCTTCAACCAGTAATGTGAATTGCATAGCTTCAACTAGTAGGAGTAACAACTTGACTGATTTGGAATTATGGCATGCTAGATTAGGACATGTACATTATAAAAGAGTTAAAGAGATGTCTAAAATGAGCTTAATTCCACCTTTTAACATAGACAATGATAAATGCCATATTTGCAAGGTGAATAAGATAACTAAAAAGCCTTTCATGCAACATGTTCATAGGGAAACTAAAATGTTAGATTTGATACATAGCGATCTATGTGACTTTCATGCTACACCATCTCTAGGTAATAAAAAGTATGTAGTAACGTTTTTAAATGATGCTACTAGATTCTGCTATGTTTATTTGTTGCATGCTAAGGATGAAGCTCTTGAAAAGTTTAAGATCTATAAACAAGAAGTAGAGCTTCATCGGAGTGGGTTAATCAAAACCCTACATACGGACATAGGTGGAGAGTTTTTTGATCCGGTGTATTTCCAATCGACTGGAATAATACACCATACCGCAGCTCCTTACACACCGGAACAAAATGGTGTGGCGGAAAGGAAGAATATGACTCTAAAGGAAATGGTCAATACCATGTTGTCCTATTCGGGTCTAAGTGAAGGTTTTTGGGGAGAGCTATGTTGACAGCCTGTTATTTGCTAAATAGGGTTCCAACTAAAGGAACAAGACACCCCTTATGAGCTTTGGTATAAAAAACCACCTGAGCTGTATAAACTAAGAGTTTGGGGCTGTAGGGCCTTGGTAAGGCTCAGTGACCCAAGATAAGGAACATAGGGAAAGAGGTATAGACTGCATTTTCATTGGGTATGCTGAGCATTCATTTGCTCACAGGTTCTATGTTATAGAACCAAATGACTACATGTTGGTGCATATGGTAATTGAGGCAAGAACTGCAGACTATGATGAAAATAGATTCTCTTCAATACCTAGGCCTAGGGACATGGTTTCAAGCTCCAGTAACCCTCAAATGGCTGATCAAGTGGTTGATACTCATCCCGAACCCAAGAGGAGTAGTAGAGCAAGACAAGATAAATCATTTGGTGATGAATTTCAACTATATTTGGTTGAAGGATCTAGAGATGAAGTTAAAATTCAATATCAATGTTGTTTCAATATTGAGGAAGATCCTAAAACCTATAGTGAAGCCATTGCATCTCGGGATGTAGCTTTCTGGAAAGAAGCTATAAATGATGAGATGGACTCTATTATGCAGAATAATACTTGGAAATTGACTGACTTACCCCCTGGTTGTAAACACTTGGTTGTAAGTGGATCTTCAAGAAGAGGATGAAAGTAGATGGTTCAATTGATAAGTTTAAAGCCCGATTGGTTATTCAAGGCTTTAGACAAAAGGAAGGAATAGATTACTTTGATACATATGCTCCTATAGCAAGAATATCCACTATTAGATTGTTGGTTGCCTTAGCTGCAATACACAATCTTGTGATTCACTAATGGATGTGAAAACTGCTTTCTTGAATGGTGATTTGGATGAGGAAATATATATGAAACAACCAGAGGATTTTGTTATGCCTGGCAATGAGCATAAGGTGTGTAAGCTAGTTAAGTCATAGTATGGCTTAAACTAAGCACCAAAACAGTGGCATCAAAAGTTTGATGATGTGGTTTTGTCTAATGGTTTTGTATTAAACCAAGCGGACAAGTGTGTATATAGCAAATTGATGATTCTAGGAAAGGAGTTATAATTTGTCTATATATAGATGACATGTTGATCTTTGGTACTGACCAAGATCAAGTTGATAAAACAAAGAAAGTTTTGTCATCTTGTTTTGACATGAAAGACATGGGGGAGGCGGAAGTGATCCTTCGTATAAGGATCAAAAGGGAGAACAATGGCATATCAATCTCTCAATCTCACTATATGTTTAATTTTCATGATAGTTCTCCGGTTAGCACTCCATCCTTCTTTTAAGCTCTTACCTAATGAAGGTGTAGCCATAAGCCAACTTAAAATTCAAGGGCCATTGGATATGATTAACACTAGACAAGATATAGCTTATGCTGTTGGAAAGCTTAGTAGGTATACTAGCAATCCAGGTGCAAGTCATTGGCAAGCTATGAATCGAGTATTTAGGTACTTGAAAGGAACCATGAAATATGGTTTGATTTACACTGGATTTCCTTCAGTTTTAGAAGGTTATTCGGATGCAAGCTGAATTAACAACAAGGAAGATCATTCTTCCACGAGTGGATGGACCTTTCTGCTTGGAGGAGGTGCCATATCTTGGGCATCTGAGAAATTGTCACACCCCGACCCGCGGTGGAAAAGGTGATCGGGGCATGATTGGGTTTTCATCAAAGCTCATGACATTTATTATAATGTTTCATATTTATTATTACAATTTTAAAGAAGATCATACAATCAAATCATACAAGTACAACATGTTCTGTACATCTTTCTAGACTTCATTATTTTTCTTCTAAGGCACTTTCCTATGTTTTCCTTGCTTTATCCTGTCCACCTGTATCATGTGTAAAAATGGGTTTTGGGTCAACAAAAAGTTGGCGAGTGAATCCTATGAAAAACATTTAAACGTGTTTATTGTATTGATTATAAAATAAAGTGCATAACCACATATGAGTAAATGTAGATGTAAATTTATTCACAATACACATAATATTAAATATTGCACACACATACAACAATTGATTGTTTTGAGGCACGCGTTGTTCAACTCGTCTCCCACGAGGAACTGATGGGCCTAATGAATGAGTTTTGAGGCACGCGTTGTTCTAACGAACTGATGGGCCTAATGAATGAGTTTTAAGGCACGCGTTGTTCAACTCGTCTCCCACGAGTAACTGATGGGCCTAACAAATAATTTCCATACAACTTGACAATATGTAATACATCACAATAAACAATATTTACATTCTAAATTTAGATCATAATATGGTATAGCATGAGTTTGAATAAGCGAATTAGTTTAAGCGACACATGATACACTCCAAAACATGAATAAAAAGGGGAATTTGTAAGAATTTACTCACAGTGGTTGCGTTTCTTGGATGATGAATGCGCACGAATTTGGATTTAACCACGAGAGAAACTAACCTAAATAATAACATAATGGTTCGGTAAATAAGTGAATTTTATTAACAATTTTTAATAGGATTATTAGATTTATTTTTGTGAGTTTAAGGTCATTTTCTAACTTTAAAAATATTATTTTTAAGTATTTTTAATTGATTTTAAATAAAATAAATAAATAAAAGAAAATAAAAATTTTTGACTTTTTGACGAGTTGACCGTTGAACAGTTGACTTTGACTGTTTGACCGGTTCGGTCTTTGTGTTTGTTTGCGCTGAGTGAGGTTCGAACTCGTGACCTCCCGTACGCGTGCACGCAGCTCTACCAACTGAGCTACGTGTCTAACCCGAAATATTTCTGTTTTTAATTATACTTATATACTATTTAGATTTATTCAGAAATCATTTATTTTAAAAAGGTTCTAAAATCCTTTGAACCAGTGTGTAGAACCGGTCTCGAACCCGTGACCTTTATGTTGCGTTGCACCCAGCCCAACCAGTTGGGCTGGGTGTCTAACCCGTCTAATTTAGTAACATTATTATACTTAACATCTTGCTGCGTGTTAGCGTGTTTGGTTTAAAGAAAAAGGGAAACGGTTATTATTAATGCGGATCTAACCAAGGCTCGAACTCGGGACGTGTGGTTTAAAATTGCACACAGTCCACCACTGGACTGTGTGTCTAACCTGTTTAAAAATCTGTTTTAAATTAAACTTATATATTAACATTGCTTCATCTTCTTCAGTTTATGAAACCAGTGAGTCAACTCGACTGATTAATCAATAATTCTTGTTGAATTAATTGATTGAGTATTACTGATTAACGAAAATTAATTTAAACAGAAGGGTTTTAAGGATGTTGTACCGAACAGGTGTGATTTCCGACGAATTTCCGGTGACTGAAACTTTTCCGGCGACGTGTAACTTGCGACAGAGGATCTACAGAAAGTTTGAGGTGAGTGCGTGCTTTCTGTCTGCGCTCCAGAAGTCCTTTTTTTAGAGTAAGGCAAAGAAATGAAATGGGTTCGGTTTTCCGGCGACTTGCAGAGGATTCTGGCGAGTTGCAGAAAATCTCCGGCGACTTGCAGCGAGGTTTTTCAGAGTGAGTTTGAGAGTGATAAACGAATTTAGCCCTGTATTTATAGGCTGTTAGGGTGAAGTTTGATTTCGGTCAATAATTGACGGTTACGACTGAAATTGGGGCTGGACATCCGTTATAACTGATGTCGTCGACGGTTATAGCGTTATAGTCAAAGAGATTAATGGCTGAACTCGCGGATTGCCGGATTTTCCGGTGATTGCGAGTTTCGCCGCGCTGATACCTGGTTTTTGAATTTGAGTTTTGATTTAAGTATTAAATGTTTCAGTATATTAACCAAAGTTGTCAAGTGGCGGAGTGGTTAAGTGTTTGTTTGGTGAACTAGCTGACCCGGGTTCGAAACCCGGCAGCTTGTTTTTATTTTTTTTTGCACAAAGTTTTTATTTTTGATAATTATAGTTTTTAAATACTAAAATGTTTATTAATTATGTATCGTTTAAAATTAGTTTGAGCTTTAAATACGCAACAAAGTTTATAACTGATTATTCGGTTTAATAAACGAAGCGGGTTTGGATAACCCGGTTTTTTGACGGATGTTACAGTATCCCCTACTTTTAGAAATTTTGTCCCGAAATTTAAGTAGTAGTGGTATGTTTGACTTGAAGAGGGTGCTTTAAATTTTTTGACTATTACCTAATTAGAGGAGGGTGAAAGTTTAAATTTTATTTGAGGCGGTAACGTTCCTAGTAAGGGTTGGATACCCTACTACAGGAATCGCTTTTTGATGCCTAAGATAAGGAATATTGATAAAAAGAGTTGATTGACTAGGTATAATCTCATGCATAAGAGTTTTGAGAGAATTGATGCGTTTGGAAAGATAAGGTTATATCATATAACAAAACTTCTACCACTAAACCTACATGGAACCTCTCATAACTGCCTGACAATGCCTCTGATCCTTTGGCAAGAATACTTATATATAGGAAGTACCAGCGGCGTATCCACCATATTCTTGTCAAATTTTCATTGGTTTTATCAGTAAGTTATGATTAGTTCTATGTGACTCTAAACATAAACAAAAACAACAACCAAAGCTGGAGTCTGAATTCTGAAAGTATACATGTTTGAATGATGACAATACCTCTCTCGTTTGTTATGATGAAGAGGTTAGTCTATGTTGAAGTGAGACACAGCCCAACTTCTTTGAATGATGAGATTGAAATACGTTGAGATGTATGATGATATGAATGCTAAATCAGTGAGTATAAAACAAACTTCAACCATGACATACTAAATCCTTACATGGAACTTCTCATAACCGCCTGACAATGACTCTGATCCTTTGACAAGAATACTTATATATAGAAGTACCAGCGGCGTATCCACCATATTCTTGTCAAATTTTCATTGGTTTTATCAGTAAGTTATGATTAGTTCTATGTGACTCTAAACATAAACAAACACAACAACCAAAGCTTGAGTCTGAATTCTGAAAGTATACATGTTTGAATGATGACAGTACCTCTCTCATTTGTTATGATGAAGAGGTTAGTTTATGTAGAAGTGAGACACAGCCCAACTTCTTTGAATAATGAGATTGAAATACGTTGAGATGTATGATGATATGAAAGCTAAATCAGTGAGTATAAAACAAACTGAAATAGTAATTCGCATTAAGATTCTTGGATAAAATTTCCAATTTATAATTGAGATACGTGAAGATTGAGATAACATAAAGAAAAACATAAAAACTAAGCGGTTGGAGTTGAATCTTGATTTTTGATGAAGAAAACTAGTTGGGTGGTTCGTTTGGACCGTTATTATCTTCAACAGGATTGGCGTTGATGTTGTAAACTCTTCCTCTTGCTGGCGGTGGAGCTAGGTTTGCTTGATTTGTTTGGTTAACTGGGTTTGCTTGAGCTTGGGCGTTTATGATGTTAACCAATCGAGGGTACGTGTTTCTAAAGTGGGTAGGGTCGCCACAATTGAAACAAGCTCGAACATATGGGAACATGGGGTATTGGGGTTGTTGATATGTTTGGATCATGTTTTGAGTAGGGGGTGAGGTTTGGTTTTGAGAGGTGCGGCAAACCTTGCTCAAATGACCATAGCGTCCACAATTCGCACATAGTCGACAAGGGAAGGTAGGTGGATGGTGATAAAAACAGGTGTTGCATTGAGGGTGAGGTCCAATGTAAGGTTTCTTATTTGGGTAAGTTGAGTTGGGTGCTACTTGAGTGATTGGGATAGCTTGGAGGGGTATGGCTTGTGAAGCTGGTTGATTGTGTTGGGTGACAGCGAATATTTGCCCATCTCGTTTTCTCTTAGAAAAGGGTTGAGAAGGGGATTTGGTTTGGGTGGAGTTTCAGGTTTCAGTTGATGCTTTATCCTTCTTCTTCTCCTCCTTGAAGTCTTTATTCCGTATGCGGTTTTCGGTGAGCTCTGTTGCTAACTCCATGGCTGCTTCCAAAGTTGCAGGTGTGGTACTTATTATAGGGTCTTGAATTTTTGAAGGAAGGCCTCGAATGTAGTGCTCGATCAAACGGTAGAGGGGAGTGAACAAGTTGGAGACCATTTGATTTAACTCAACGAATCTCTTGTTGTATGTGGTGTGGTCGCCTTCCTTTTGTTTCAAAGAATAGAACTCATCCTCTAATTTCTTGATTTCGCTTCTTGGACAGAAACGTCTTGTCATGATCTCTTTCAGCTCTTCCCAAGTCAAAGTCATAGCATCCTCAGTACCTCGCTTGGCCTTCTCTGTATTCCACCATGTAAGTGCTATTCCAAGTAAACGACCGGTAGCATATCGCACCTTGCGATCATCGGGGCAATCGCAATTTAGAAAAGTGTTTTCCATTTCCTCAAACCAATGGAGGAGAGCGGTGACACCTTCAGTCCCTTCGTATTTTGGAGGGTCGCAGGATTTGAAATGCTTGAAGGTGCATTTAGTGGTATTTGGGGGAGGGTTGATAACATTTTGATCTTCTTGATTGACGGGATTAGCGGTAAGGGCTTGTTGAACTTGAACTACAATGTTGGGTATTACGGTAGCCATTTGTTGAGCAATTTTGGCAGGCATGCGCTCGCGGGCTTTTCCTGATCTCATCTTCCTACGAGCGAGACTAGAAGACATCTACAAGGAATACATATCAAGAGTATGAGTTGGACGTTTTAGGGGTCATGTGTCGTATTTAGGAATGAACATTCATAAAATAAATATAGAATAATAAATCTACTACATCCATAGGATGTCTTGGGCTTTGCTCGTAATTGGGCCTTGCATGCCGCCATACTTCACCTTCGTAATCATGTGGGCCCCCATGATTACCGGGTTTTTCATATGGTTCGCATGTGTTAGCCTGGTTACGTACACTAAAACCCGGAGAAAATCGAGAAATGTGTATGTAACGTATGAAGTTCGGAGTGCATCCAGGTGTGGACACGGTGACACCTCAAAGTGGGGTTAGTTCGAACGACGTTTGGTGTGGCATGCTTTAGCCTAATAGGTACTTCGTACTCTCATCGTTAGTCCCCAGGTAGGCAAACTGGTCCGTTATTTTGGATTTATACGAATGCCAACCTAGACAGGACGTTCCGACTACCGGTACTTGTACCCTTACAGTTACTACATGCCCGTCGCAGAACTCACTTTGATGAGATTTGAAAAATGAAAAATGCGACAAAATCTTGAATAACGGAAGTATGAAGAGGAATTGAATATGTGAACATTGAAATATGTATGATGAATGTGTACGTAAGTATGTATGTTTGACTGTAAGTATAATTCACTATGTATCACAAAATGTAATATTGGAAGTGTTTGCATGCATTTGAGTGTGTAATAAATACGAAACAAATAAACATCATAAGTTTGCATGTAACCACATAAACAATTTAAAATCTAATCAACTATAGTATAGGCTCTAAGGGTCTAATAACCTATCCTATATCCCTATAGTCAAAAGCTCTGATACCAATCTGTCACACCCCGACCCGCAGCGGAAAAGGTGATCGGGGCATGATTGGGTTTTCATCAAAGCTCATTACATTTATTATAATGTTTCATATTTATTATTACAATTTTAAAGAAGATCATACAATCAAATCATACAAGTACAACATGTTCTGTACATCTTTCTTGACTTCATTATTTTTCTTCTAAGGCACTTTCCTATGTGTTCCTTGCTTCATCCTGTCCACCTGTATCATGTGTAAAAATGGTTTTTGGGTCAACAAAAAGTTGACGAGTGAATCGTATGAAAAACATTTAAACGTGTTTATTGTATTGATTATAAAATAAAGTGCATAACCACATATGAGTAAATGTAGATGTAAATTTATTCACAATACACATAATATTAAATATTGCACACACATACAACAATTTATTGTTTTGAGGCACGTGTTGTTCAACTCGTCTCCCACGAGGAACTGATGGGCCTAATGAATGAGTTTTGAGGCACGTGTTGTTCTACGAACTGATGGGCCTAATGAATGAGTTTTAAGGCACGCATTGTTCAACTCGTCTCCCACGAGGAATTGATGGGCCTAACAAATAATTTGCATACAACTTGACAATATGTAATACATCACAACAAACAATATTTACATTCTAAATTTAGATCATAATATGGTATAGCACGAGTTTGAATAAGCGAATTAGTTTAAGCGACACATGATACACCCCAAAATATGAATAAAAAGGGGAATTTGTAAGAATTTACTCACAGTGGTTGCGTTTCTTGGATTGATGATAAATGCGCACGAATTTGGATTTAACCACGAGAGAAACTAACCTAAATAATAACATAATGGTTCGGTAAATAAGTGGATTTTATTAACAATTTTTAATAGGATTATTAGATTTATTTTTGTGAGTTTAAGGTCATTTTCTAACTTTAAAAATATTATTTTTAAGTATTTTTAATTGATTTTTAAATAAAATAAATAAATAAAAGAAAATAAAATTTTTTGACTTTTTGACCAGTTGACCGTTGACCAGTTGACTTTGACTGTTTGACCGGTTCGGTCTTTGTGTTTGTTTGCGCTGAGTGACGTTCGAACTCGTGACCTCCCGTACGCGTGCACGCAGCTCTACCAACTGAGCTACGTGTCTAACCCGAGATATTTCTTTTTTTAATTATACTTATATACTATTTAGATTTATTCAGAAATCATTTATTTTAAAAAGGTTCTAAAATCCTTTGAACCAGTGTGTAGTACCGGTCTCGATCCCGTGACCTTTATGTTGCGTTGCACCCAGCCCAACCAGTTGGGCTGGGTGTCTAACCCGTCTAATTTAGTAACATTATTATACTTAACATCTTGCTGCGTGTTAGCGTGTTTGATTTAAAGAAAAAGGGAAACGGTTATTATTAATGCGGATCTGACCAAGGCTCGAACTCGGGACGTGTGGTTTAAAATTGCACACAGTCCACCACTGGACTGTGTGTCTAACCCGTTTAAAAATTTGTTTTAAATTAAACTTATATATTAACAGTGCTTCATCTTCTTCAGTTTATGAAACCAGTGAGTCAACTCGACTGATTAATCAATAATTCTTGTTGAATTAATTGATTGAGTATTACTGATTAACGAAAATTAATTTAAACAGAAGGGTTTTAAGGATGTTGTACCGAACAGGTGTGATTTCCGACGAATTTCCGGTGACTGAAACTTTTCCGGCGACGTGTAACTTGCGACAAAGGATCTACAGAAAGTTTGAGGTGAGTGCGGTGCTTTCTGTCTGCGCTCCAGAAGTCCGTTTTTTAGAGTAAGGCAAAGAAATGAAATGGGTTCGGTTTTCCGGCGACTTGCAAAGGATTCTGGCGAGTTGCAGAAAATCTCCGACGACTTGCAGCGAGGTTTTTCAGAGTGAGTTTGAGAGTGATAAACGAATTGGAGTGAGGAATTTAACCCTGTATTTATAGGCTGTTAGGGTGAAGTTTTATTTCGGTCAATAATTGACGGTTACGACTGAAACTGGGGCTGGACATCGGTTATAACCGATGTCGTCGACGGTTATAGCGTTATAGTCAAAGAGATTAATGGCTGAACTCGCGGATTGCCGGATTTTCCGGTGATTGCGAGTTTCGCCGCGCTGATACCTGGTTTTTGAATTTGAGTTTTGATTTAAGTATTAAATGTTTCAGTATATTAACCAAAGTTGTCAAGTGGCGGAGTGGTTAAGTGTTTGTTTGGTGAACTAGCTGACTCGGGTTCGAAACCCGGCAGCTTGTTTTTATTTTTTTTTTGCACAAATTTTTAATTTTTAATTATTATAGTTTTTAAATACTAAAATGTTTATTAATTATGTATCGTTTAAAATTAGTTTGAGCTTTAAATACGCAACAAAGTTTATAACTGATTATTCGGTTTAATAAACGAAGCGGGTTTGGATAACCCGGTTTTTTGACGGATGTTATAGAAATAGACTTGCATAACTGATTCAACGATGGAGTCAGAGTTTGTAGCATTAGTCGCAGCTGGCAAAGAAGCTGAGTGGCTAAGAAACTTGATTTATGAGATTCCATTGTGGCCCAAACCTATATCACTAATATCTATTAGATGTGATAGTGCTGCTACCTTGGCTAAGGCCTATAGCCAAGTGTATAATGGGAAGTCTAGACACTTAGGTGTTAGACACAGCATGATTCGTGAGCTCATCATGCATGGGTTGATATCGGTGGAGTTTGTGAGAACTGGACATAATTTAGCCGACCATTTAACTAAAGAGTTATGTAGATATCTTGTGCACAAGGCGGCTGTAGGGATGGGATTAAAGTCCACAAGAGATTTCTTGTGTTAAGATACCCAATTCCCACCTAATATGACGTTTGGTGCTGAATTCAATGTGGAAAGCTTAACATCTAGAAATTGGAACACATTAGTCGTATCATCCCAAGGTATGTGTTCAGACCTGCAAGTTAAAGGAGGTTGAAGGCTTTCTTCTTAATAGTTCTTTGAAAAATTGTATATGCAGGTGCAAGAATAAAGAGCTACCTATATGAGCATGAAATTTAGCTGCTTCAAGAGGCTAGGACTTGGTTTTGATATGTTCATTGAAGGATGGGACACAGTGTAACATCCGTCAAAAAAACCGGATTAACCAAACCCGCTTCGTTTATTAACCGAACATCCAGTTAAAATTTTCGTTGCGTATTTAATACTCAAATTAATTTTATACGATACATAATTAATAAGTATATTAGAATATAAAAATTTTAATTGAAAATTTATTAAAAATAATGAGATAAAAATATTATGCTGATGCCGGGTTTCGAACCCGGGTCAGCCGGGAACTCAAAGACTTAACACACCAACATTCTACCACTCCGCCACTTGTGTTACTTGTTGATTTATTGAAACAATTAATACATATAATAAATCTGGAAGTCAAATTCAGTCACTCAGCGCGCCCAAATCTGCAGATGCCGGAAAATACGCGAGATTTCGACGTTTTCTTTTGACTCCGGAATCATGCAAGTATAACGGACGATACACATTGGTTATAACCGAAAAACTCAATCAATTTCATTCATGGACCATAATTCCTGTTCGAAACCGAAAATATAATTCAATCCGAGTTATACTTTGTTCATCAGTTGAGCTCACGAGTTTATCCAACTTACACACTCCATTTTGCTCAGAAAACCTCGCCGCAAGTCGCCGGAATCCTCTGCAAGTTAACCGGAAATTATCGCCGGAAAACCGAATTCATTCCATCCTTTCTGCTTACTCTAAAATAAGATCTTCAGAGCTCATACCGACATCACCCACACTCACCTTAAACCCCCTGAAGAATCTCTGTCGCAAGAAATACATCCCCGGAAATCTCTGCAAGTCGCCGGAAAACCGAGACTTCATCAACACGGTAAATACCTCGACTTTTTCTGTTTCAATCCATTGTTAGACCAACACTGACATCAAACCATCGCCCAGAATCAATCCCAGACGACGTTGCCGAATATTCTGTTTTCGCCGGAAAACTTTTGGAATTTCCAGAATCTCGCTGTGAATCGGTATGATCATCTAAACCTCCTGATAATCGTTACTCAGTAATTCAATTTCACATCTAATCAATCAAAGTTGTTAATTGATCCGAACAAACGGAATACACAAAACAGAGCCGGCGATCCTTGCTGGAGTTCTGAAAAAGGCAACCTGTTCCGGTACATCCACTCCCCAAACTTTCTCTGTCCATTGCATTTCAATCGCTGATATTGTCCGTTAATCGAATTAAACATGAAACAATTGATTTATCATGGTCTGTGTTCTTGAGCGAAGAAGACGAAGTCGTTTATGTTATAAGTCTAATTAAAATCAGTATTATGAACGGGTTAGACACACAGTCCAGCGGTGGACTGTGTGCAAACAAACACACATACGTCCCGAGTTCGATCCTTGACACAATCACATTCTCTGTAATAAAAATGTTCCTTTTTAAACTGAACCGGATCCACACGCAGTAAGATGTTAAGTATAATAAAAACCGGAATATTTACCAAGTTAGACACACAGTCCAGCGGTGGACTGTGTGCCAAACTAAACCACAGGTCCCGGGTTCGAGACCTGTGGAGATCACCGATTCGATACAATTAAATCCTTTTTAAAATAAATGATTTTCGGATTAACTTAAATAGTGTATAAATATAATTAAAAACAGAAATATTTCGGGTTAGACACGTAGCTCAGTTGGTAGAGCTGCGTGCACGCGTACGAGAGGTCACCGGTTCGAACCTCACTCAGTGCAACAATATAACCGACCGAACCGGTCAACGGTCAACAGTCATGGTCAACGGTCAACGGTCAAAGTCAAAAAGTCAACATTTTTTTATTATTTTTATTTATTTATTTAATTTAAAAATCAATTAAAAATACTTAAAAATAAACGTTTTTAAAATTAGAAAATAGCCTTAACCTCACAAAAATATATCCAAAAATCCTATTAAAATTGATTAATAAAATCCACTTATTTACCGAACCGTTATGTTATTATCTAGGTTAGTTTCTCTCGTGGTTAAATTCAAATTCGTGCGCATTCATCATAAATCCAAGAAACGCAACCATTGTGAGTGAATTCTTACAAATTCCCCTTTTTATTCATGTTTTGAAGTGTATCATGTGTCGCTTAAACTAATTCATTTATTCAAACTCGTGCTATACCATATTATGATCTAAACTTAGAATGTAATATTGTTTGTTGTTATGTATTACATATTGTCAAGTTGTATGCAAATTATTTGTTAGGCCCATCAGTTCCTCGTGGGAGACGAGTTGAACAACGCGTGCCTTAAAACTCATTCATTAGGCCCATCAGTTCGTAGAACAACGCGTGCCTCAAAACTCATTCATTAGGCCCATCAGTTCCTCATGGGAGACGAGTCGAACAACGCGTGCCTCAAAACAATCTATTGTTGTATGTGTGTGCAATATTTAATATTAAGTGTTTTGTGAATATATTTACATTTACATTTACTCATATGTGGTTATGCACATTATTTAATAATCAATTCAATAAACCTGTTTAAATGTTTTTCATAGGATTCACTCGCCAACTTTTTGTTGACCCAAAAACCATTTTTACACATGATACAGGTGAACAGGATGAAGCAAGGAAAACATAGGAAATTGCCTTAGAAGAAAAATAATGAAGTTTAGAAGGATGTATAGAACATGTTGTATTTGTTTGATTTGATTGTATGATTCCTTTTAAATTGTAATAATAAATATGAAACATTATAATAAATGTAATGAGCTTTGATGAAAACCCAATCATGCCCCGATCACCTTTTCCGCTGCGGGTCGGGGTGTGACAGATTGGTATCAGAGCTTTTGACTATAGGGATATAGGATAGGTTATTAGACCCTTAGAGCCTATACTATAGTTGATTAGATTTTAATTGTTTATGTGGTTATATGCAAACTCATGATGTTTATTTCTTTCATATTTATTACATACACAAATGCATGCAAACACTTCCGATCTACATTTTGTGATACATAGTGAATTATACTTACAGTCAAACATACATACTTACATACACATTCATCATACATATTTCAATGTTCACATATTCAATTCATCTTCATACTTCCGTTATTCAAGATTTTGTCGCATTTTTTTTCCATTTTTCAGATCTCATCAAAGTGAGTTCTGCGATGGGCATGTAGTAACTGTAAGGGTACAAGTACCGGTAGTCGGAACGTCCTGTCTTGGTTGGCATTCGTATAAATCCAATATAACGGACCAGTTTGCCTACCTGGGGACCAACGATGAGAGTACGAAGGACCTATTAGGCCAAAGCATGCCACACCAAACGTCGTTCGAACTAACCCCACTTTGAGGCGTCACTGTGTCCACACCTGGATACATTCCGAATATCATACGTTACATAATATTTCTCGATTTTCTCCGGGTTTTAGTATAAGTAACCAGGCTAACACATGCGAACCATATGAAAAACCCGGTAATCATGGGGGCCCACATGATTACGAAGGTGAAGTATGGCGGCATGCAAGGCCCAATTACGAGCAAAGCCCAAGACATCCTATGGATGTAGTAGATTTATTATTCTATATTTCTTTTATGAATGTTCATTCCTAAATACGACACATGATCCCTAAAACATCCAACTCATACTCTTGATATGTATTCCTTGTAGATGTCTTCTAGTCTCGCTCGTAGGAAGATGAGATCAGGAAAAGCCCGCGAGCGCATGGCTGCCCAAATCGCCCAACAAATGGCTGCCGTAATACCCAACATTGTAGTTCAAGTCCAACAAGCCCTTACCGCTAATCCCGTCAATCAAGAAGATCAAAACATTGTCAATCCTCCCCCAAAAACCACTAAATGCACCTACAAGCATTTCAAATCCTGCGATCCTCCAAAATACGAAGGGACGGAAGGTGTCACCGCTCTCCTCCATTTGTTTGAGGAAATGGAAAACACTTTTCTAAATTGCGATTGCCCTGATGATCGCAAAGTGTGATATGCTACTGGTCGTTTACTTGGAATAGCACTTACGTCGTGGAATACAGAGAAGGCCAAACGAGATGTTGAAGATGCTATGACTTTGACTTGGGAAGAGTTAAGGAAATCATGACAAGGACGGTTTTGCCCAAGGAGCGAAATCAAGAAATTAGAGGATGAGTTCTATTCGTTGAAACAAAAGGAAGGCGACCCACTCACATACAACAAAAGATTCCTCGAGTTAAATCAAATGGTTCCCAACTTGTTCACTCCTCTTTACCGTTTGATCGAGCACTACATTCGAGGTCTTCCTTCAAAAATTCAAGACTCTGTAATAAGTACCACACCTGCAACTTTGGAAGTAGCAATGGAATTAGCTACAGAGCTCACAGAAAACCGCATACGTAATAAAGACTTCAAGGAGGAGAAGAAGAAGGATAAAGCATCAACTGAAACCTCAAACTCCACCCAAACCGAATCCCCTTCACGGTCCATTTCTAAGAGAAAACGAGATGGGCAACTTTTCCCTGTCACCCAACGCAATCAACCAGTCTCACAAGCCGTACCCCTCCAAGCTATCCCGATCACTCAAGTAGCACCCAACTCAACTTACCCAAATAAGAAACCTTACCTTGGACCTCACCCTCAATGTAACACCTATTTTTATCACCATCCATCTACCTTACCTTGTCGACTATGTGCAAATTGTGGAAGCTATGGTCATTTGAGCAAGGTTTGCCGCACCCCTCAAAACCAAACCTCACCCCCTACTCAAAACATGATCCAAACATATCAACAACCCCAATACCCCATGTTCCCATATGTTCGAGCTTGTTTTAATTGTGGTGATCCTACCCACTTTAGAAACACGTGCCCTCGATTGGTTAACATCATAAACGCCCAAGCTCAAGCAAACCCAGTTAACCAATCAAATCAAGAAAACCTAACCGCTAGGCCACCAGCAAGAGGAAGCGTTTACAACATCAACGCAATCCTGTTGAAGATAATGACGGCCCAAACGAACCACCCAACTAGTTTCTTCACCCAAAAATCAAGATTCAACTCCAATCGCTTAGTTTTTATGTTTTTCTTTATGTTATCTCAATTTTCACGTATCTCAATTATAAATTGGAAATTTATCCAAGAATCTTAATGCGAATTACTATTTCAGTTCTGTTTTATACTCATTGATTTAACATTCATATCATCATACATCTCAACGTATTTCAATCTCATCATTTAAAGAAGTTGAGCTGTGTCTCACTTCCACATGGACTAACCTCTCCATCATAACAAACGAGAGAGGTACTGTCATCATTCAAACATTTATACTATCAGAATTAAGACTCAAGCTTTGGTTGTTGTGTTTGTTTATGTTATAGAGTCACATAGGACTAATCATAACTTACTGATAAAACCAATGAAAATTTGACAAGAATATGGTGGATACGCCGCTGGTACTTCCTATATGTAAGTATTCTTGTCAAAGGACTAGAGGCATTGTCAGGCGGTTATGAGAAGTTCCATGTAGGATTTAGTAATGTCTTGGTTGAAGTTTGTTTTATACTCACTGATTTAACATTCATATCATCTCATCATTTAAAGAAATCGGATTGTGTTCTATTTCTACATAGACTAACCTCTCCATCATAACAAACGAGAGAGGTACTGTCACCATTCAAACATGTATACTATTAGAATTAAGACTCAAGCTTTGGTTGTTGTGTTTGTTTATGTTTTAGAGTCACATAGAACTAATCATAACTTACGGATAAAGCCAATGAAAATTTGACAAGAATATGGTGGATACGCCGCTGGTACTTCCTATATATAAGTATTCTTGCCAAAGGATCAGAGGCATTGTCAGGCGGTTATGTGAAGTTCCATGTAGGTTTTAGTAGTAAAAGTTTTGTTTTAGGATATAACCTTATCTTCCCAAACATATCAAAACTCTTGCGCATGAAATCATACTTAGTGAATCAACTCTGTTTATCAATATTTTTATCGTAGGCATCAAAAAGCGATTCCTGTAGCAGGGTACTCAACCCTTACAAGGAACGTTACCGCCTCAAACAAAATTTAAACTCTTACTCCCTTCTAAGTATGTAACTGTCAAATTAAAACACCATCCTTATGAGTCAAACATGCCACTACTTAAATTTCGGGACGGAATTTCTAAAAGTAGGGGATACTGTAACATCCGTCAAAAAAACCGGGTTAACCAAACCCGCTTCGTTTATTAACCGAACATCCAGTTAAAATTTTCGTTGCGTATTTAATACTCAAATTAATTTTATACGATACATAATTAATAAGTATATTAGAATATAAAAATTATAATTGAAAACTTATTAAAAATAATGAAATAAAAATATTATGCTGATGCCGGGTTTCGAACCCGGGTCAGCCGGGAACTCAAAGACTTAACACACCAACATTCCACCACTCCGCCACTTGTGTTACTTGTTGATTTATTGAAACAATTAATACATATAATAAATCTGGAAGTCAAATTCAGTCACTCAGCGCGCCCAAATCCGCAGATGCCGGAAAATACGCGAGATTTCGACGTTTTCTTTTGACTCCGGAATAATGCAAGTATAACGGACGATACACATCGGTTATAACCGAAAAACTCAATCAATTTCATTCATGGACCATAATTCCTGTTCGAAACCGAAAATATAATTCAATCCGAGTTATACTTTGTTCATCAGTTGAGCTCACGAGTTTATCCAACTTACACGCTCCATTTTGCTCAGAAAACCTCGCCGCAAGTCGCCGGAATCCTCTGCAAGTTAACCGGAAATTATCGCCGAAAACCGAATTCATTCCATCCCTTCTGCTTACTCTAAAATAAGATCTTCAGAGCTCATACCGACATCACCCACACTCACCTTAAACCCCCTGAAGAATCTCTGTCGCAAGAAATACATCGCCGGAAATCTCTGCAAGTCGCCGGAAAACCGAGACTTTCATCAACACGGTAAATACCTCGACTTTTTGTGTTTCAATCCATTGTTAGACCATTACTGACATCAAACCATCGCCCAGAATCAATCCCAGACGACGTTGCCGAATATTCTGTTTTCGCTGGAAAACTTTTGGAATTTCCAGAATCTCGCTGTGAATCGGTATGATCATCTAAACCTCCTGATAATCGTTATTCAGTAATTCAATTTCACATCTAATCAATCAAAGTTGTTAATTGATCCGAACAAACGGAATACACAAAACAGAGCCGGCGATCCTTACCGGAGTTCTGAAAAAGGCAACCTATTCCGGTACATCCTCTCCCCAAACTTTCTCTGTCCATTGCATTTCAATCGCTGATATTGTCCGTTAATCGAATTAAACATGAAACAATTGATTTATCATGGTCTGTGTTCTTGAGCGAAGAAGACGAAGTCGTTTATGTTATAAGTGTAATTAAAATCAGTATTATGAACGGGTTAGACACACAGTCCAGCGGTGGACTGTGTGCAAACAAACACACATACGTCACGAGTTCGATCCTTGACACAATCACATTCTCTGTAATAAAAATGTTCCTTTTTAAACTGAACCGGATCCACACGCAGTAAGATGTTAAGTATAATAAAAACCGGAATATTTACCAAGTTAGACACACAGTCCAGCGGTGGACTGTGTGCCAAACTAAACCACAGGTCCCGGGTTCGAGACCTGTGGAGATCACCGATTCGATACAATTAAATCCTTTTTAAAATAAATGATTTTCGGATTAACTTAAATAGTGTATAAATATAATTAAAACAGAAATATTTCGGGTTAGACACGTAGCTCAGTTGGTAGAGCTGCGTGCACGCGTACGAGAGGTCACCGGTTCGAACCTCACTCAGTGCAACAATATAACCGACCGAACCGGTCAACGGTCAACAGTCATGGTCAACGGTCAACGGTCAAAGTCAAAAAGTCAACATTTTTTTATTATTTTTATTTATTTATTTAATTTAAAAATCAATTAAAAATACTTAAAAATAAACGTTTTTAAAGTTAGAAAATAGCCTTAAACTCACAAAAATATATCCAAAAATCCTATTAAAATTGATTAATAAAATCCACTTATTTACCGAACCGTTATGTTATTATCTAGGTTAGTTTCTCTGTGGTTAAATCAAATTCGTGCGCATTCATCATAAATCCAAGAAACGCAACCACTGTGAGTGAATTCTTACAAATTCCCCTTTTTATTCATGTTTTGGGGTGTATCATGTGTTGCTTAAACTAATTCGTTTATTCAAACTCGTGCTATACCATATTATGATCTAAACTTAGAATGTAAAATTGTTTGTTGTTATGTATTACATATTGTCAAGTTGTATGCAAATTATTTGTTAGGCCCATCAGTTCCTCGTGGGAGACGAGTTGAACAACGCGTGCCTTAAAACTCATTCATTAGGCCCATCAGTTCGTAGAACAACGCGTGCCTCAAAACTCATTCATTAGGCCCATCAGTTCCTCGTGGGAGACGAGTTCGAACAACGCGTGCCTCAAAACAATCAATTGTTGTATGTGTGTGCAATATTTAATATTAATGTGTTTGTGAATAATTTACATTACATTTACTCATATGTGGTTATGCACTTATTTAATAATCAATCAATAAACCGTTTAAATGTTTTTCATAGGATTCACTCGTCAACTTTTTGTTGACCCAAAAACCATTTTTACACATGATACAGGTGACAGGATGAAGCAAGGAAACATAGGAAATGCCTTAGAAGAAAAATAATGAAGTTTAGAAAGGATGTACTAGAACATGTTGTATTTGTTTGATTTGATTGTATGATTCCTTTTAAATTGTAAATAATAAATATGAAACATTATAATAAATGTAATGAGCTTTGATGAAAACCCAATCATGCCCCGATCACCTTTTCCGCTGCGGGTCGGGTTGTGACACACAGGCTAGTAAAAATAGTGTCAAGAAAGAACATAAAAGTATGTAAACTTGTGTGTATATTATTTTCATGTATTCACTGAATAGAAAGGGTTCAATCCTTAGAGACACCCCTATATTCGAATATTTGGAATGTGTAATATACTAATGTGAAATTCAATCATCGCGACATTTCATTTATGCATAAGTTTGATTGTTGTGAATTTGTTTAAGTTAATCAAGGATTACGCCAAAATGGGGGAGGTATGTTAGATATTTTAGTGTAATCGGGATTAACTTGGGGACCAAAGGGAATTATGATGTACGTCGAACAAGTTAGGAGGTGCGGGAGTGCAGCTTGTTCGAGTTGTTATAATTCCAAGGGGGCAACGCCCCTTGGAGGGGGTCCGGGGGCAGCGTCCATGGGAGCAGGGTCCCTGGGGCAGCAGCCCCTGGCGGGGTCCAAGGGGCAGAGCCCCTGGCTGGGGTCGAGCTGCGAATTATCTCCAAAATTCGTGAGGGTGTCTTAGAAAATTGCTTTATGGAAAATCCTTAGAAAAATTATTTTTATAAAAATTCGTCACAATTCCATACATAAATTAAGGCGGCAATTTAATAAAAATCGAATTTTGAAATCCAACCGCTAATAACCGCCAATAATTGCCAAGTGACAGTTATTTGCGAATTATCTCCAAAATTCATGAGGGTGTCTTTTGGTCAGATTGGTTCAAACGAATTTCCACATAAAAATGCACATTGTTGTTCATTCTTAAAAAATCAGAGTTGTATCCGATTGAATCATTCGGTAGAACCGACGAAATAATTTGATCTGAGAGTGACTGCACGCCTCTCTGATTATCCGGATTAAAAAATTCCCCAACAGGATGGGCATCCATGAGAATGTGAGAGGGAGAAGAAAGATATGACGTCCTTCAAGTAGGGTCCATTGGCTTAGGTTACTTCATCCTAAAGTTGAAAGCATTGTAGATGTTCTTATAGATTATACATGTCTTGTAAGACAAAATAATAAATGAGATGAGACTTGATATTCTTGAATACTACTCAGTTATATGTTTTAATGCTCGTTTTTTATATTCTAGATTGATGAAATCATATTAAACCATCTAGTTTAGCTCAAGCATGGGGTAATTGAATGAATGATTAAATAGAATGAACGAGGTAATTGAATGAAGATGATAACAGAATAGATCATTACTGTTCCATGTGTTATTTGGTTACCATGTAGAAATGGGACGAATCGTTTACTTTGTATTGTTTGATAAACAAGAAAAGACAAAAGAATAATATCGGTAGTGAATGGTGGTGGTCGGTGGTGGTGATAGACGGCGGTGGTGGTGGCGGCAACACAGGTGGGTCATGGGTGGCGCCGGTAGCGGGGGTGGGTGGCAGTGATGGTGGGTAGTGATGATGGGCATCAGAAGTGGGTGGGTGGCGGTGGTAGGTGGCGATGTTGGGTGGCAGCGACGATGTTGGGTGGTGGCGATGATAGTGGGTTGTGATGTTAATGAATAATGAAAGAGGGAATTAAATGAAAAAAAAAAAGGTGGGCGAATGTAATGATTTTGAAGGAATGAAATGTCTTGTGTAATTGGTGATTGCATTCTATTAACCAACCAAATACCATTTTATTCATTCTCTCCCAATAGTTTATTCTATTTTGCCTCTCACTTCTACATAACAAACACTACATTAGATAATATAAAGCCGTAGCTAAATTTGGTGTGTGGTTAAGCCTTCTTAACTGACATATTTAGCTAAGATATTTATATTGTTATAAAATCATAAATAAGGGGGAAAAAACACCACAGGCAGCTTCCATAAAAAAAGTTACAATACCTAGATAAAATACACCAGTTCTCTGTATATATATTTTGTTACTAGTTTAGTTACGAGTTGAGTTATTGTGTTGAGTAATTGCGTTGTTACATACTTAGTAATAAAAAAATTTGGGATTAAAAATATGTATATTATACGAGTTGAATAAATTTGTGTATTACACATGTTCAATAAAATATAATGTAATTTGTTGACATATAGTCATTAATATACTTTTGAAAAAACACGTACTTAGACGTGATAGTTATAAATTATGTTAAGTTAATTCTTAAAACATTTTTTCAGCTGATTATTAAATTTTTTATGAATTGATAAATATTAATCAATTTTAATATACTTTATCATTTAAATATCCTTTTAGCATAATTAACCTACCATATAAATATGTAATACATACAAAAATTAATAACTAAAACTTGATTTTTTTAACATATCTGATTTTGAATTTTTTTAACATACTGTATTCTGACTATTTAAATTATCCAACCACGTTAAAATTTAAAAAACTTCTAGAAATCATTCATAAAACATATGCTATCATTATTCTTTATTTTTTTTAAAATTTTTTCAAACAGAGACTTAATTGTTTCAAATTAACAACCACATAGAATGTAATGACCGTTTTTTTTAAATAGGGTCTATATGTGAGAATGAGTATAAACCATAGAAACAAAATTTGTACTTTACTTTTGGATTTTTTGAAACTGAGAAAACCGATTTTGTCCCTTGAATTTAATAGAAGAGACGAAAAAATAGGTTAAGAAGGCTCTGAGAAATTTTGTCCCTTGAAACGTGAGCAGATAGGCTCAAGTAATGAGATTTAAGGCTTTATTTTTTTTTTATATTAGGCTCGGCTCTCGCTGTTTTCAACTTCATGTTATGATTCACCTAAAATTCATTTGTATATTAATATTATATTCTACTTTTAGTTATAAATACAAAACTCAATTCACTAAAGTTGATAACCATACGAGCAAAACAATCACTCATTACCAAAATCACCTATTTATTGTTTCTAAATTATATTTTTAAACACCTAGTATTGTTTCTAGATTATATTTTTAAACTAATCCATTTGCGTTTGATTATCAACTTGTGTAGACTTCTTAAGTATTTGAGTCAGACTTAAAAAACAAAAATAAAATAAACCAATTTGTCATTTTGGTTTTCAGTTTTTCAAATAAGAGACCAATTCAAATTCTGATTTTGACTGTTTGAGTCGAGTTAAACATTTGTTATTTCAAAAACTGAATCAGCTTGAAAATGCGAATTTGAACTATAGGGTTATGCAAAAGCCCAAATATAGCCCAAATGTATTCTTATTTACCTATTTTTACTTGTTGGACCCTCTTACATAGATACATTCAATTCAAATTCAAATCATTTATTTTCTTTTTGTCTTTTTGTTTGATAAAAATAATAATAATAATAATAATAATAATAATAATATAATAAAATAAATAATAGAAAATAAATGAATATTTTACACATATATTCAAAAGAAGGAAACTAATTAACTTTTGGAATACAATTCAAATCATTTATTGTCTTTTTGTCTTTTTGTTTAATATATTTTTATAACAACAACAACAATAATAATAATATATAAATAGAAACATAAATGATATATTTACACATATATTCAAAAGAAGGAAACTAATTAACTTTGGGGCTAATCAACTATGTTTATTGTGTTAACTGCTTTAACTTTTTTAACTAATCATTGATAAAGGTATATTTTCACTGATCTTTATTTTCTTAAAGTTTTAACTGATCATTAATAAAGGTATATTTTCACCAATCTTTATTTTCTTAAAGAACAAACACACACAAGAAAATCCATTGGTTTAGTTCGGTTATAGGTAAACAAACGGACACGAACATCATCTGTTCGGTTCGTGATCATTCGATTCATTAATGTGCGTAGTGCTGCATTCACAAGGCTTTCACCAATGTTTCAGGCTTGAGATGCACTCCCCTTTCTAATATGCTCAAGGCGTGTGTTAAGTAGAAGTATCAGTTCGTTCTTTGCTTGCTACAATCTTTAATCTGCCATACGTTTGTATGTTGATGTCTCCCTAACACAACAAATTCAAACGCGTCACTTGTTCCACGCTTCAGTTTCTTTTTATAAATAGGAAGTTAATAATATAATTGTTAAATGGTGTGTCATGTCTCATTCAAGATGTTATGAGGTTTATTAGTCCCAACGAAAATTGTGTGTCATGTATCATTCAAGATATTCCGAGGTTTATTAGTCCTAACGACCAAGTATACTTACAAAATTCGGAGCATTAACAGTGTTTTGATATTTGAAGTTTGAAAAGTTGGTAAGTCTCAACTTTTAGATAAAGTGTTTTAATTCGGATTTCATTCGATAGATAGATAGGGTTAGGATATACTAGGAAATGTTTGGTAGTAAGTTAGGAAACAATTTTATCCATTATATTTAAAATATATGGTTAAAATTAAATGGATGGAATTGAATAAAAAAGAGGCCGTGGGTTAGTTTAGGGGTATTTTAGTCTATTCAAAGCAATAGTTTCTCTCTTCTCCAATCCTCCTCCCTTTTCTAAAACGTTAATAACTCTTTCATACGACATTATTTTTATAAAAATTGGACTATAAAAACGAGTATTTTTTATCTTTAAAACGAGTATACTATTGCTATACTTTTTAAGAAAAAAAATTCAAAACCCCAGATGCATAAAACGCAATGGACAAAAAAACACAAAAATAATATGTTTTCCCTAAAATGGAATGGACTAAAAACAAAAAAAAAAGTGTTTTTCTTCTAAAATTCAATAGAAAAAAATACAAAAAATATTTTTTCTATAATGCAATGGACTAAAAACAGAAAAAATGTGTTTTTGGAAAACGTAATAGACTAAAAACATAAAAAAATGTGTTTTTCTAAAACGCAATGTATTGAAAACACATAAAAATGTACTATTTTCTAAAACCTAATGGGCTGAAACACAAATATATAGTGACGGAGCTAGCCCATTAATTAAGGGTATCCCGAAAAAAATTACCATCCAATTATACAAAACGATATTAAATAAAGTAAAAAAAATACTTAATAGATTTATCCTATTTCTTTTTTATAGTTTGAAATCGTTCCATCACCTTATCGTCTTTTACTTTATCAAAATTTTCTTGTTTGACCACACAAACCATAACATTGCTTAAATATTTGTGCTCATTCAATTACGTAAATCCGTCTTGACAAGCTTCAATTTAAAAAAAAATATTTCAACGGTTGCGATTGTGACCGGTAAAATCAAAGCTAGCTTCACTACTAGAAAAACCAAAGAACAAAAACTATGTGTTGCGGTTTCCACCATAAGACGAGCAAGATCACTTATTCAACTATAATATCATTCTGGGTCTTGGGTTAACTTTATTAATTATATTTAGGGTCTCCTTTCAATTAGAGGTGCACAAGAAACCATACCAAGAACTGGACTCGGTAAAAAAAAAACCCGGAACCGGTTTATTTAATACTCGGGTATCTATACGTGAAACCCAAACCGACCCTACCCATTGGGTATAGATATGGTATTCATTTTGATCTCAATACCTGAAACCGGAACCGATCATACCCGATTAATACCTGAAACCAGACAAGAACTAGAAACGGAACCGATTATACCTGGCTATACCCGATACATGATTCTAAAATCTTTCTTTTAGATTTATGTAAGTGCATTTATTTTAGTTTTTTGACGTTATACAATGCAAATTTAATAATAAACAAAAATACAAGAAATAGAGTAATAAAAATGCAATATAATATTAAAAAATATGAAATTATAGAACTAAAAAACTCAGAAATAGGGTATAAAACCCGAAAAATTGGGTATTTTAATACCTGGTTTCTTAAGAACCGGAATCGAACCCTATCCGAAACCGGACACATAGGGTATGGTTTTTTGGTCAAATAACCAGAACCGGAACCGAACTGGTTATAGCAATAATCGGTTCCAACCCTTAAAACGAGAAACCGATTCCGTAACTGGAACCGGTTATTAAAAATTCCGGTTTGTGCACATCTACTTTAATTTTATTATTGTTAATTTGAGTTTTTTTCATTCAGGCATAATTATTCTACAAGTTTTCGGGTTGAAAAATGACCAGGCTTATAAAAAAAATTTAGATTTTAGTAATATCAAGTATCCTATTTTTTTGTTAGAGGTATCCTCGTATTTTTCTAGGGGTATCCTTTATATAAAACCAGGAAAAGTACTACAAATATGGGGTTGAGCTGTAGCACGTGCTACGGCTCATGATACTGTGGTTCCGCCCCTATCATATATCTATATATATATATATATATATGATTTTCTAAAATGCAATGGACTAAAAAACACAAAAAATATGTGTTTTTCTAAAACGCAATTCGAAAACCCATATCATAAAACGTGATGATCGAGGAAATTCTATAGATTTCTTACACAAATCGCAGCCGGTTTCTTAAGAATTTTTTCAACAATTGAAAATTTTTGAATGCTAGAAGCACAAATCAATGATCGAATCGAACGAATTGCTTCAAAATCATGAGAAAAAAATGAGAAACTGTATAAAAATAAACTGGGTTCTTTAAAAAAGTTGAAGAACGCGTTGATTAGGTGTTTGAATTATTGATATGAATAATTGCAATATGATGTAGTGAGTTGCCAACCTGTCTGAAGGTTTGACCTGTTATGATACCACTTGTCACAAAGTCGTCTTTCAAGCGCCTGTGCGACACCCTTAGCTTTCAAGAGACAAGTTGTTACGTCCCGCTTATTGATATGCGCTTATAATTGGAGTGACCTCAATTCCTAAACAGTGGTATGCTAGACGTGCAAGCACTTTTGAGGTACCTACAACTTTTCTCTCTCTCTTAAGACCACTCCTAAGAATTACACGGGGAGCTAATAAACCTAACCGATTCAGTACAATTAGTAAGTTCATTTGATCTTAAATACATCTGGCCCATCACAAGTGTATTACGCCTCCTAAATTATGTTAACTTTTTATAACTGGTTTTTAGGACCCGCATTCGCAGCGGGACCGTTATATCGAACAAAAAGTATACGTTAATACATTGAACCAAGCACTCGCATTGCGATGGTTAACTCTCAAATATTTCAACCGAAATATTAAACAAAACAAAAAAGAATAACTAAGTCGACATATGTATGTTTTCAATGTGTGACATATTAGCATGTTAAATTGGTTTTCGATCATGAATACCATTTGGAAAGAAGTTACTTTGTCAAGTTTATTTCCACAGGTTCCAGGTGAAGATTGGATGCATTTTGGATGGATATAGCACCAAGAAACGAGCCGGGCATGTACAAGACGTAATTTGGAAACGAAACGGACAAAACAAGGGCTCAGGGCCGTAACGCCCAGGCCGTATTTTGCGGCCTCCTCTGCATGAGCTTCATGTTTAAGGCCCGTAAACAGTAGGCAGATCGTATTTTATGCCGTATTTTACTGGGTAGGCCGTGTGTTCCGGCCCCTGGGCGGTTCTGGACGGTTTTTGTAATATTTTGGCCAAATAAACATGTTTTTCTCGGGTTTTTTCAGGGATTCCACACTATTGAAGGCTAGAAGTCATAAGGGACAAGGAAGACTAAGTGACAAAGTGTTCTAACATTAATATTTCTCCAATTGCTACCGAAATCGCAACATATCTTCATCAAGCATGATCATGTGTGGCTAAAACCCTTGTGATCACAACCGAGGGCTAGGGTTTGTATGCTATTTAGTTCAATTTGAGTTGTTTATCTATGTTGGACATGAATTCATGGTTTGTGTTAGAGATCTATGACATTTGGTTAGTTTTTCATGTGTTGATTGTTCTTAAACATTGTTTTCTAGAATCACTTCATGTATTTTGAGTTAATCGATGTTTAATCGTTGAATGTTAAGATATATGATTGAAGGTTATGTTAACGTGTTTGTATTTGATGGTGATCATTTTGTGATAATCTAATTACATCAGTGTTCAATTGTAGTAAGCTTAGGTACACAAGTATAGGTCTTTCAATACTCAATTAACATATGATTCACAAGGTTATGTCTATATAATCTTCCAAACCGGATTTACAAACTCATATTACTAATTTTGTTATCAAACTTGATGCCTGGTTGTGCTTATTCTTTACTTTATTGAATTTACAACTTTAGTTTAATTTAAATTTCTCAAATCAAACACAAATCCGCTTTCAAGTTATTATTATGTTTTGCAATCGATTGAAGTCTTACACCAACCACTAGCTCTTCGTGGTTTTAATCTTCTATCTTTGATCGTTACTTCGACGTCGATCACTTTTGGCAAAGTTGTCGGGGAGCACGTGCACTTGGTGTTTGATTTTAGTTGATTGCTTTTTCTGTTTTTGTTAAATATTGCTAAACATCCAAAAATATTATAAGTCTTGTATCTTTTTACTCTTTGTTACGTTTGGTGTGGTGATTGCGCATGTAGTAGTTTCATTGTAAGCACACTAGACATTTTGGAAGATCATCACCATTAGCATTTGTTCCGGAGATAGAAAGATTTGCAACACAAAACCGAATTGGTCATTGCATGAACTTGACTATAGTCTCAATTTCACAATACGTTTCTAAATCGAAGAAAGTGATACCGAAAGCATAAATATGGCAGGTGGTGAAGGTGATCCACCACTACCCGGAGTAGCCACTCATTTTAGGCCGACTATCTTTATAAACCATCTCCAATTGTTAAATTGGTTTTAATGGGTGAGTCTCTGAAATTCGGCCCAATACTTGGCTATTTTGCCTACCTTTAGGGGAGTTGCTTCAGACGAGCCATACACACATTTGATTGACTATGCAACGATATGTAGCACCATTGGGAAGCAAGGCTTTGCACCGGAAGAGGTAAAATTACGTCTTTTTCAATTTTGTCTTAAAGATAAAGCTAAACAATGGTTTTCAACTTTACCATCTGATAGTATTCGCACATAGGATGAAATGCAATGAACTTTTCTTGAGGAATACTATCCGATGAGTAAAACTAGTGAAGCTCGAAATGCTATCAGTTCTTTTAGCCAACATGTTGGGGAAACATTTCATGAAGCCTTCAAACGTTTTAATTGTGTCCTCATCATGACATCCCTAAATGGGATTTGGTCAAAAATTTTTATGATGGTTTAGTTACCGAGGATCAAAAAGTTGTCTTTGCACCAATGAGGTGGTAGTGGAGTGGTAAGGGAGAGACTTGGTGTTCTAAGGGACCCAGGTTCGATTCCTACCCTCTCCATTATTTTCTGTGGCACCTGTGAGGACAGGAGACTAGACGAATATGTGGAGATCGCTAGTTTGATCCTTGAACTGAGTGGGTTTTACCTCACTACACTGTCATGCCTTTCGGCGAGTGTTCACGGTCTTTGACCCTATGTGAGGGTTTTCCCCAGGGAGACGAGTGCATGCCGATATGGTGAATTTCGCCAGTAGCCCATTTGGAGGATTCGTTGGCTGTTCAAAAAAAGTTGTCTTTGCATGTAGTGGTGGAACCTTTTTAATTCATGATGAGAATTATGAATGGAACTTATTAGAAACTTTAAGTAAAGGTGCAAAAACTCAAGCTTCGGCTGATCGGAGTGTTAAACCACATCAAATTAAAGTTGTGAATGAGCAACCTAGTAATGAAAGGTTTGATGCATTAGAAAAGAAATTTGATATGATTTTCCAAAAGTTGGGAAAGGATGTTTTTCTTTTTTCGTAGGTAAAAGAGATGTGAAATATGTGGAGATATGGGGCATGTTGCTTTTGATTGCCCTATGAATTTTGGAAGTAATGAAGAAGTTAATAAACTATACGGGGAAAGGAATATGAATTCTAACACGTATCATCCCAGATTGCGTAATCATCCAAATTTACGATACGGCAACCCCGGGAATCAAATGAATCCTAACTTTCAAGGATCAAGCCAACAAGGTGGAAAACAACAATTCCAGCCTCGTCAACAAAACTTTCAAGGTAACTATCAAAGGGGGCAATTCAATCAAGGCTTTAATCAAGGTGCGTACCAACAAGGGTACTTAAGAAATTTCCAACAAGGTCAAAGTCAAAATCAAGGTCAAATAAGTTCATCACAAGGAAATGCAACCAATGAAGGTTCAACCAAGTTAGATGAGATTTTAGGAATGAAGGTTCAACCAAGTTAGATGAGATTTTAGGAATCTTGAAAGGGGTGGTGCAAGAACAAGAAGTTTAAGGTCAGACCGTGGTATCTCTAACCCAACAAGTTGGTCAACTAGCAGAAGAAGTAGTTATAAGACAACCCAGAAAGCTTCCAAGTGACACAACTATCAACCCACAACATCAACGGTCATCATCAAAGAACAACAAAATGCACATGTCAATGAGGTATGTGTTCTTTGAAATCATGAGAACAATGTTAAAACTCCAGCACAACTTGTTGAAGGTGTGGTGGAGGATGTTAGTGATGAATCTGATAATGACCAAGAAATAGAAACTCATGTTACCAAAATTCAACCTCATCAAACTTTTAAAAATTCAACAAATCAAGAGGTTGTGGGTAACGAGTTAACTAAAGTGATGGGTAAGGGTGTGGAGACTAATACCACCCCATACCCTTCCGCTTTAGTAAATCCGATGAAAGCATCAATTTATTGAAAAAGGGACCCCAATCTGAGGAGATGTGGGATGTATTTAAACAAGTCAAAATTAACTTACCACTGATTAATTTGATTCGTCAAATCCCTTCTTATGCAAAATTTTTGAAAGATTTATGTACTCAAAAGCGACAACATAAATTACCTAAGAAACTCTATTTGACAACTAATGTAAGTGCAATTTTGTCAAGTTCCCTCCCACAAAAAATTAAATATCCCGGGGCACCCCTCATTTCCATCCAAGTAGGTGATGGTAGCATTGAACAAGCACTATTAGATTTGGGAGCAAGTGTTAGTATCCTCCCGAGGAGTTTATATGACCAACATGACTTTGGTCCACTTAAGCAAACTGACATTATTGTTGTCATGGCAGATATGTCACCTAAACTCCCTAGGGGAGTGCTACATGATGTAATTGTGAAAATTCAGGACTTCTATTATCCCGTTGATTTCTTAGTGCTTGATTCCACATCAAAACAAGTAGATAAACAAGCTAATGTGATTTTGGGAAGACCTTTCTTGGCTACAGCCAATGCTCAAGTTGGTTGTAGGGATGGGACTATGGATCTCACTTTTGGAAATAGGAAGCTAAGATTGAATGTTTTTTACTAATGTTACTAATCCTTTTTATGAAAGTGAATGTTTGTAGTGGATATGATTGATGATTGTATCCAATCCTACACTTCATGTGTAGACGAGGATAACAACACCAAGGAGAAGAATTTTGTTTATGGCAGGGACGCCTTGGAAGAAATTAGAAGCATGATGGATGATGAATGTCCCGAAGTGGTCATGGCAATTGAAGAAAAAAGACCGCCTTGGACTGTACAAGTTGAAAGCCTTCCCGATCATATTGATTAAAAGCTTAATCCATCTCTTGAAGAATCACCCAATGTAGAGTTAAAAGAGTTGCCTAAACACTTGAAGTATGCATTTGGGGGAAGGGCAAACTTTACTGGTGATTATTGCTTCAAATTTGCAACATGAGCAAGAACATGCTTTAGGGGAAGTATTGTCAAGGCATAAATTGGCTATTAGATGGAGCATAGCTGATTTGAAGGGAATTTCACCCTTTATAGTCATGCACAAAATCAACACTGATCCGGATGTCAAACCAAGCCGAGATGCTCAAAGGCGACTCAAACCATATATGTGTGAAGTTGTTAAAAAGGATGTTCTTAAATGACTAGATGCGGGTATAATCTACCAAATCTCGGATAGTGTCACACCCCAACCGATGGCAGAAACATTAGAGTGAGACGAAATAGATTGCTCAAGGCATCATAACACTACTTGCGACAATATTTAGATCAAAAATTCATTTCATTTCATAAATCAAATTGTCAATTACACCATAACAAAATTACCACATAAAAAGCCTAACATTCTAGGTGCGTTTCTAAGTCGTCCCGACTAGATTCGTCACATTCAACTTCTTTAACCTGCAACATGTTAAAAGTATAGTTCAATACAACAAGTATTGGTGAGTACACAAGTTTTAAGTACATAGCACAAGTATAAAAAAAATTCACTCAAATCCACATGGCAATTGTATACAAGGTAAGCTAGCATGCAATACTAATTGTCAAATCCAAGTGTCCACAAGAATGAATGTGTCCCTCGTCACACAAGTAACAAGACTAAAGTATGAATTAAAAATTAATCAGCTTAAATCTTAACAAAACCCCGACGGGCGGTGTGCTACTCCTATAGTGCTATATATGTTAATTGGGGCTACCCAAGTTAATGACAAGAAGCATGTATGAATCTAGCATGAACCTAAGCATAACAATAAGCATGTATGACTATTCAAGTGTATAAAGCATGTAGTGTGTGTATTCGTGTATTTTGTGAGTTAACATGTTACAACCTAAATTGTGTAAAAAAGGGAAATGGGTTAAGTGTACTCGCGGTTTTGCAAGATTCCACTTGGTAATTTCGGTGAAGAGTTTGGAAAGTTGGAGGAACACCAAGTTATCCTACATGAGGAAAACGTAGGTTGTAAGTATTCAGATGATAACGGAGGATTAGGAATTTAAATACACCAAAGTATGTATACGAGAAAATAACCACCTAGACTTAATACTCGTTTTTGACACTATGATACCCATTCGGGTTGATGTGTTTTCATGGGTTAAGATACGCATTAGAATCGTAACGCGAATTAAGTACTTAGCTGATGTAACCTAGTACCATGACGGACAATCATTCGATTATCATCAAGGGTTTGGTTAGTGGATATATATATATATATATATATATATATAAATATATTAATAGTATACATAATAAGTAAATTATAATTATCATGGAAGTTCATAGAAGTCATGCATGGAGGTAGGAGGATAACCTTCCTTTAACCTCTTTTGTATTGTTCACCAATGCACAAGTTGTCACAAGGACAACAAGGATGGTCATGAATATGTAAAAATGAAAATAAAAGTGAAAGACATAAAATATTCAAAATCATCAAGTGAGGTGGTGGATTGAAGGTAGGATAGCCAAGGCTCCCAAGTAATCACACACTACCAACTCAAGTCTTGTTTCAAGAACAAGCTTGGAAGGATACAAGACTTGTGGGTTAAGACTATTAAAACAAAAATTTCTTATACTTGTGACCTCAAATATGATGATGTTCCATGTTGGCTTTCCATGGAAAACCTATGGAAACACTCCTAGAGGTGTTCCAAGTGTTAAGAAGGAAGAAAAGAGTAAAGAAGGGAAGGAAAGGTGAGTTAGAACTCACTTGAAAGTCTTGAACTTTCAGAATTGAGAGAGAGCTTCAGGGAGAGAGAGATGAGTGTTTGAGGTGTGAAATAAGAGTGGGAGGTGGTGAGTATTTATAGTTGAGGTTAGGGGGTGAGTTAGGTAAGTGTATTTAATGTAAGAAACACAAAATAGACCAATCCATGAGCTAGAAACCACAACTCTGGATTAAGCCCCTCTCGCAGGTCGTGTAAGAGTGAAGAAGAGACGGTCGCGTGGCGCGAGAGAGAGTATTCCAAAAACTTCTTTGATTTTTGTCACTTTTAGCCCCTGAACTTGGTTTTTCTTTCATTTCATGCTATAACTTGATATTTTTGCATGTTTTTAAGTGTGTAACGTATATGTAAGCATAATCTAGATATCGAGTATGTATGTATGAATGTTTGCATGTATAACAAGTATCATTTGTATGTAAACACGTTCTTAACAATTGAATGTGTGTAAGACAAGTATGTATCAAGTATGAATTTTATTACGATCAAATTCTCAGATTACTAAATTGGAAAAGAAAAACGAATGCGATACGAGTACAATTTTCCATAAATAGAATAACGATACACTTTCTAATTAAGGAACGTACGAAAAAGCAAAGCGTTACAGATAGCACATGAGTTAGTCCAACTTAAACCGTTCCTAAGAGATCAGGCATTCAATTTGTTAAGAGTGAGGATGGTGAGCAAATCGCTACTCGACCCGTAACCGGGTGGCGAGTTTGCATCGATTATAGAAAATTAAATGCAGCAACATCTAAATGTCACTTCCCACTTCTATTGTTTCTTATATGGCTACTCGGGGTATAACCAAATAGCGATTCACCCGGAAGATCAACAAAAGACTACATTCACATGCCCATACGACACTTTTACATTTAGGAAAATGTCGTTCGGGTTGTGCCATGCCCCTGCCATGTTTCAATGATGTATGATGAGTATATTCTCCGACATGGTGGGCGATTCTTTAGAGAACTTTATGGATGACTTTTTGATATTTTGTCATACTTTTGAGGTTTGTCTCGATAAATTAGAAAAAGGTTTTAAAAAGATGCATTGAGACAAATCTTGTGTTGAGTTGGAGAAGAGCCATTTTATGGTTCAAGAAGGAATTGTGCTAGGCCTTGTGATATCTCATAGAGGAATTGAGGTGGATTGGGCTAAAGTACAAGTCATCTCTACTCTTCCCCCACCAACAAATGTGAAGGGTGTACGATCATTCTTAGGACATGCGGGTTTTTATAGGCGATTTATCAAATACTTTAGTGCAATTTCAAAACCATTTTTTAATTTATTGCAAAAGGATGCACCGTTTGTTTTTGATGAACCATGTCTTAAGTCATTCAATGCATTGAAACAACACCTAGTCGAAGCTCCCATTTTGCAATCACCTGATTAGTCTTTGCCCTTTGAGATAATGTGTGATGCAAGTGAACATGTAATCGGAGTTGTCCTAGGGCAACGAGTGAATAAAAAGCTTGTTGCAATCTACTATGCTAGTAAAACCCTTTCCGATGCCCAACTTAATTATACAACCACCAAAAAGGAATTACTAGCCGTTGTTTATGCTATGGACAAATTCAGATCGTACATTTGGGGTAGCAAGGTAATTATATTTTCTGATCATAGTGCGGTTCGTTATCTAATGGAAAAGAAAGATGCCAAACCAAGATTGATTAGGTGGGTGCTTTTGTTGCAAGAGTTTGACTTTGAAATTAAAGACAAGAAGGGTTGTGACAACGTCGTTGCGGATCATTTACCAAGGATACCCGAAACGAAGGAAGATGATACAAGAAAGATCAATGAAGAATATTCGGATGAGAATTTATTTGTTCTTTCTAAATTACCATGGTTTTCTAATGTTGCTAACTTTTTGGTTTCAGGTAAGACACCGGATTCATGGTCCACAAGGCAAGTGAAATAACTCAAGTCCTAAGCCAAACAATTTATTTAGGATGAACCGGATCTTTACAAGGTTAGAGCGGATCAAATCATAAGAAGGTGCATACCGGATGAAGAGATTCAAGAAGTCTTGGCCCATGCATATACATATGTATGTGGTGGCCACTTTAGTGCTAAGAGAACTTGAAATCGGGTTCTTTCTTGTGGTTTATATTGGCCTACTATTTTTCATGATGCCTTTTTATTTACCAAGCAATGTTCTAAATGTCAACAAGTAGGTAGAATTTCCAAAATAGATTAAATGCCCATGAATCCCACACTTTGGTTGAAATTTTTGGTGTGTAGGGGATTGATTTTACGGGCCGTTTCCCAACTCTTTTGGAAATTACTTTGTTTTAGTGGCGGTCGATTATGTATCAAAATTGATTGAAGTAATCGCCACTAGAACAAATGATCACACTGTTGTGTGTAAATTTTTCCAAGCAAATATTTTCATTAGATATGGTGTTCCTCGTGTCATCATAAGTGATGGAGGGACTCATTTCAAAAACTTCAATTTTGGAAAATTACTCAAACAGTATGGTGTTTGCCACCGAATTGCTACACCTTACCATCCACAAACTAGTGGACAACTGGAGGTATCCAATAGACAACTAGAAGAGATTCTTCAAAAAATTGTTCGCCCGGATCGTACGGATTCATCCTTACGGTTAAATGATGCTTTGTGGGCATATCGAACTGCCTTTAAAACACCTATTGGAACCACCCCATACCGATAAAGGTTGTCATCTTCCCGTTGAGATCGCTCACCGCGCCTTATGGAGTGAAAACTGTGAATGTTGATTTTGATGATGCAGGAAAGGAGAGGAAATTACACTTCTTGAACTTGAAGAAATACGAGATAAGGCCTATGAGTGCTTTTCTGCATACAAAGCAAGAATGAAAGCGGTCCATAATGCCAAGTTAAGTGCAAAGACATTTGAAGTAGGACAACAAGTGTGGTTATACAATTCAAAGATCAAGTTCTTTCCCGGTAAGCTAAAAAGTAAATGGTTGGGTCCTTTCACCATCAAGAGGATTGGAAATCATGGCGAGCTTGAGATTGAAGACAAAGATGGTAAGAAACAAGTGGTGTTTGGTGACCGGTTAAAACTATTTATCACCATGATTGACAACAAAGGAAAGCGGTTGGATGTGGTGAATTTTCTTACAAATTCACCATCTTATGAAGCCACCTAACGGCCAGGTATTGTCGAGCTGATGATAATAAAATTAGCGCTTAACGGGAGGCAACCCGTTGTGTGTTTGCATGTTTAGTTTGTTTGCATTTGCATTATGTGTCTCATTTGTTGCATCATGTAGAACCACTATCATCACATCATTTTCATGCATCATCTCTGAAAAATAACTAAGTTGGGGAAGGATGTTCAGGGTTTTGATTGGCAGTTTGAGGTGTATACAAGACTTGTGCATTGGGACAATGCACCTCTAAGTTGGGGAAGGAGTATTTCATTTTCACATTAAAACTTCAGAAAAACTTTACTTTATTTTTTATCTAAATTTATTTTTAATTGTTAGCCAGGTAGTATTAGATTACTAGTTTTTATTAAAAAAAAAGAAGAAAGAAAGCAAAAAAACTTTAAATTAAAAATTAAATAAATTAAAAAAACATTCATGCAAATCAACGTTTGAGTTGGTAAAGATTTTAATTAATTGTCTATGGCCTTCATGCCCATCATCAGCTACCGGATTTTACGGCGCCAGGCGTATTTTACGTGGTATTGGGTTTGATTCGTTTCTCTCTCCTAAAACTCAGGTTTTATCTTCCCTTTTTACAAAATTCCACCCACATATACTCACTTTTACCCACTTTCTTCATCCTGTCTCTTAAGTACCCTAATTCTCCATAACTACAAAACCTTCAAATCTTAACCGAATCAAGAATTTTGGTATCAAAATGTTCGTGTGAAAAAGGAGACTTAATCTTGTTGTTTTGTTTTTTAAAAAAAATCATTCACGAAGCACCAAGGGTTTCGAAAATTTTTGGGGATTTTAATGGATTTTCAAGCAAAGTTGCATCTCTGCACATATAACACTTCACCAGACAATCAAGGTACGTAAAATCTCATTTCTTTTGTTAGTTATGTACTCATAATGTTAGAAATTTATAATTTTTAGCATAACTGATGAATGAAACTAAGTGTTAACGTCCTGATTATACTTCACATTGTGTTATTATGCTGAAAATTGTTTGAGAAAGCTATGCTTTGATGCTGAGTTATTCAGGATACAAATAAAATTGGGTTGTTTAAAGTTTTATATCAGGATGTAAGTTGTGAAGTTGACAACGTGGATGATTGTTAGGGTGGTTTATAGTGGGTATGATTTAAATTCATGTTATCTGGTCACATTTGGGGAGTAAAAGTCTGATTTGAATATAACATGGAGTTGTGTTGATACCAAGTGTGGGAATTTGTTATAAAAACAATTCACTTAGGGGGTTGATTCAAGTGCAATTATCTAAAGCTATCATGTGTGCTGCTAATGGTAACTTTTACTTTGTTTTGTAGTATCATGGGCACAAGTAAAGAACTTCCGGGAAAAGGAAAGGCAGGAAAGGGAGCCACCACATCTTCAAGATCAAACAAACGACCCCCAACAAATTCGGAACCAGAGCCAGAAAGACCAAGTGGTACATGTCCAGATTGGCCACAAAACAAACGATTATCAGATTTCCCTGAAATATGGCGAGAACAATTGTAGCGTGACAAGGTGGCAAAAGTGATTCTGAAACATAATTTAATTATACCCGAAAGACCAGGAAATGCTTCTGATTTCAAAAACTATGGGGTAACTGCTTGTTTTGAAAATCTTGGATGGGTAAATGCTTTCACCATTGAAGGGTTTGATGAACAACAAATTTGTTTGGACGATCTCATCTCATGGATAGCTACATTGAAGAGAACTTTAGGTAAGAATCCTCCGCGCACTACAAAACTTGTTAGGATGGTAAGAGGCCAACCAGTGGAGCTCCGTTTCATACTTTAGACGCAATAGGTAATTTTGACAACAGTGGAAAACCGTATAAGTTCCTATCCGATGTAGAGATTAGTAGTGAGGATAAAGACAAAGGGCCCATATGGATTGAGATGTTGAGGGAATTATTTGTTGTTCCGGAAAAAAAAAACTATCCAAGAAGATGACACTTGATAGGAACAATCTCAAGCCACTGCCAAAACTCTTGTCTACTATTATAAGTTGGAATATCCTCCCACAGGCTAGTGACCGGTCATATACAAGGAACAATGATGTAAGGATTTTGTATGCTCTTTGCACAGGCGACCCTATGATATCTTTCCAACAATTAGTACTTCATAGTATTTGGGAAGCCAGGGAGAATGAACAAAGTAAAAAGATACCTCATTGTAGATTGCTTACTCGGTTATTACTCAATGCAAAAGTGATTCCTGAAGAAGCCCACATGTACCCCAACGAACATAGACTTTTTGATAGAGAAAACATTCATGCATCAGAATTTACTTTTACAAAATCAAAGTTTATGTATGTATTAGAAGATGTTAAAGGTAAAGGAGTATGAGGTAAAAAGGGTTGATCAAGATGGGGATGGTGAAGAGGAAGGTGATGGAATGAAACTGAGGGTGAAGGAGATGTTGAAGAGAGAGAGAGTATGACAGGTTAGAGCGAGGCGAGGATGTGGAGATGCAGGTGGAGTGGCCCGCGACTTGGGGAAGTTGGACCTCACATGAGAGAGAAATGTATATTCAGCAAGCCAAGGGAATAGCAGCCGCGGCCAAATGGAGAGAGGATCAAGAAAGGAAGTGAATGGAGAGTTGCACAAGAAAATAGTTTGAAGACATGGCAAGAAGAGCAAGCCAAATTGGCCCAAGAAAGGTGGGAGAAACAAGAGGCTTATGAAAAAAAAGCCAAATTTATGAGAGGGAGTGGGAATACAACCGCAGGTACGAGTACATGGAAAAGATGAGACGTTACTTTGTCAGATTTCAACTCAAGAGCACCAGCCATGTCCACAAGGTTACTACTCAGCATGGTTGCCCCTTTAGTCTCATCCTCCATCACATACGGGAGAGGGATCGAGCTCCGGTCCACAACAAGATCCTTCTGATATGTGAGCTACATAAGCATGATAAAGTCTTTATTTCCCCCTTTCACTCTCATTCGCGTCATGATGTGGGTGGTAGTTCCCATTGATTGTTTCGATCAAGTGCATGCTCCCTTTCCCTTTTTGTTTTGTGTTTGCATGAGCATAGTGATGTGATGATGTTTGTTTATTTGTTTTTGTGTGTGTCGAAAGTAGGAACGTAGTAGTGTGGTATGCTAGTTTGCATTTCTGTGTAGTTGCATTGGTTTCAAGTTTCTAATAAAGATGAACTCAAGTTGCTAAATGTCACACATGCTACATGTTTAATTGATGAATGAATGAGTTAAGTCCTTAAAAAAGTGTTACACGTAAATAGGAAATGATGAAATTCTGGCATGCGATACTTAGGCATGAAGTTGATCCGAAAAGAAGGGGTAATAGGATTTGTGATGATTGTACAAAAAAAGAGAGAGAATAATAAACATTCAAGTAACCTACTTTGTGCATGAAAGTATGATCAGGTATACAATTCATTGCATGTTATAACCGGTGAATAAGCATAGGTCCTTTGACATGGTTAGCCCTTTAAGTTGCTTGATAGAGTACGCTTTACAAGTTAAATAGATAGACATACCTATTTGAGGGTAATATGCCATATGCTTGTCAACACATGTTTCACACTTTTACCCATATCCTTCCATTTTTGTGAGAATTTGAGCCTACTCGAGCACATTCAGATATATCATGCTCTTTTCTTTGTAGAGGGTTACCCAAAATTATACATTATGGTAGAACTAGTGTAGTTACACATTCCAAGATCTTGAACTGAGACTTATGCAAAAGTGATAGAGACGTTAGGATACCCCTTTTGATTAAAACCATTTTATATGATTAACCCACCTTAAATTATCCATTAGATCCCCAATTCGAGCCTATTCCTTCCATTCGTTAAAACCCACAAATATTCACTCAATTTACCATTGAGCCATTTCTACCTCTTCTTTTAACCTTTTTGGTGAAATCTAGGTCTAACATCGATAGTTTGATTAGTTTATTGTGATATCAATCCAAAAAGAAAGAAACAAAATGAAAAAAGAAGAGAAAAAAATGTTGCTATGCATGAGAGGTCAATTGACCAAAGTACATGGTTGCAAAAAAAAAGTAAAGTGAGTCATGTATATACGGGTCAAAATAACCGAGTTACGTTAGTTCTTAGTTATTTATGTTATGTTGTAGGATCCGCATTTCTTCACCTTTTAGCCATTTGTCCACATTAATTCCAAACCATTCACACAAGCTAACCCATGAAACCCTCTTGATTTGCATTTAGTCTTTTGTTAATAGGTAGCGGTTTGATTTCTATACTAGCATATGCTAATAATGTTGCAATTGTGGGTTGAGCGTTTCAGAAAAAGTACTAGTACCATTTTTACTAGTCCACTAAATAACACGAGGGGAGTGAACATTGTGAGGAGTGCAAAACCCTATGTATTGACAAGTTGAGGCATATTAGGTTTGATTAGGTAATTCATACTTATTTGCTTGCTTGGTTGTAAACTCTTGATTGTTCTAGTCTTGTGGGTTGGGTATGCCTTATGACCTTCGCTTGCATTGGTGAAAAACATGTGTGTGTTAAAAGCTGACTGATCGGGGTGTCGCGCCCGGTCAAACTAATATTTATATGCCCTAATTACCCTTACAATGTGCTAGTGGTAGTAAGGGGTCGAACCACGAAGAGTTTGTGGTTTGCGTGTGGACAAGATTGATTTTAACGTATGTTGTCACTTTATGAAGCTTGCTAAGCAATTGATTGATTTTGTGTGTTTGAAAAGGGCGTCGGAATGTATCGACGATTTTTGATATTAAATACTAAACTATTAAAAACTTGAATCGATGCACGAAAGCTTGATTAAATGATTAGAAACAATATTTTGGGACAAGGTTCACACCCGGTTCGGTAATCGAAGTCCTAGGGTCCCTACACATTTTAGATTCAATTCAATTGTAAAAATGACCAACGAGTTTAGAGTTACGTGACTTAGATTCTAAGAGCTATCGACGTCGTGAACGACGGACTATAATGCACTTCGTTATCACAAACATGTAAACTCTAACATAGACAAGGCGTAATTGCACATAAACATTTCACAAAGTCAAATTTAATCTTCACTCGACACTTCATGAATTCAATACAAATGCAATACAATTATCGTAGGTTTCAACATCAAATTACAAATTGTCAGAAATCAAAACTCAACCAATGTTTAACCCTAGAAACTTACAAAAACCTACACAGGGGTGAAACCCTCGAGAATAGCCGCTCATGACGAACGGAACACGAATGCCGGAAATTGAAACCTTGAACTTGAACACCTTGAAGCTTTGATGTTGGTGATGATGATGATTAGGGTTTGTAATGGATGGTGAAGGTGAAGGTGAATGGATGGATGAATTGGTTGATGATGATGGTGATGATAGATTAGGGTTAAGAGGGATGGGATGATTCGGAAAATTGGTATGAATTGGTGTGATTGAGATGATGGTATGATGATTCTTGGCTCCAAGAACAAGTTAAAACTCTAAAAAATGCGTAACTCCCTTCTAATGACCCCCAAAATTGGGTTTAAACTCCTTCAAAACGCAAAAAAAGGGAAATCAGCGATAGCACTTTCGGGAGGGCGTCGGCGATGCCCTGCTAGGCCGTCAGCGATGGCCTCTAGATTTTTCGTTTTCTACTGACGCCTTAATATGCTGTCTACGCGAGTTTCTGGCCAACGCGAATAACCAAGGGGCGTCGCCGACGGCCATTTGGGCATCGGCGATGCTAAGCCCAACTCTTGTTTTCTGTTTTCTTCATTTCGAGTTCCCAGTTGATCCCGTTCGCTCCCCAATGCTCCGTAAAGCTCCCATATAGCTCCTTAAACTCCGTTAGACCTACAAAACACAATTCTAATCAAAAGTAGGCCATTCGAAATAGAAAGTCATGTAAAAACATAAAATTAAATATGATTAAGCACCGGTTTCGACCACGCATCACATCCCCACATTTGTCTTCTGCTTGCCCTCAAGCCAATCTGTTTTTCACTTTCACGTGGGTCAAACAAAGACACGCTTCCCATTCTCGAGAAATAAGCTAAGGTCTATTGTCATACCCGGTTCATGATTCTTACAATTTTTAACATATTTAGTGGTAAGGTGATTAACCACATAAGAATGGTTACCCAAGATTAACCCGCCCGTGGAACTCACAACTCATACACACCCCTCAAATGATATCTCCACTCAGTTTTAAAAATTAACTAAAAGATGATGCATTAGCACTTTTGATGTAATCACTCAAACCGATTAGAACATGTACGTGCATAAGCTTGAAACTCAATCATTCTTCACCACCAAACACAAATACTAAGCACAAGTCAAAAGGTCTTTAAAAAGGGTTCTAACGGGGCTAGGCTAAGGGCATGGAATAGGGTATTTTGAAAGTGACTAAGGTGATGAAAACTCGATTTTTTTATTTCATACACAACTACTCTAAAAACGACTACTACAAATACATAAACTAAGAGGCAAAGAATTTCGCCTTTTATTCAGTAAACTCTCAACACATATTTTTGTGCTTTTCTCAATGATTTTTCTCTTATTTTTCATTATATGTTTTTTTTTACAAACACCTAAACTTAAAATCGAATTTTCAACACACGAGTTAAAAATAAAAGACTACACGATCAGAGGCTAAATGGGTTGGTCAAACAAAAGGTTTAGGCTTAAAGTTGGCGACTAAGGGATTAATTTCGGGTAAGGATATATAAATGGTGTAAAAGGAAAATGTTTACTTAACGCCTTAATCATTCTTGTGGTTATATTCAGTCTATGGTCTCAAACGCATCAAAAGTTGCAAATTCTACAATACGCGACTAAAGGTTCACTCAACGAAAGAAATATATGCATATATGATGTATAAAAAGTGGCTCAAAATCTCACGTACAAAAGGTATGGTATGCGATATGTACAAAACGCAAGTTTCTTAGGCGGATTATTCCCAAATAACCACCCGCTAAATACCCGTCATGTTATTAATTTGAACTTGAATATGACAAGAGACCACATGGGTTGTGCCATCCCTCATTAACTTAGTTACTTGTGCTTTTTAGATTGCTTCAAACAAAGACATTTTGAATATTTTTTTTTGAAATTTTCCTCCACCCCCACACTTGAGGTCAACATTGTCCTCAATGTGTAGTGTTTAAATGAACAGGTCAAAATCGAAAAACTTTTTCTCTCCATCCCCACAATTGAGGTCAACATTGTCCTCAATGTATAGGAATAGAGCTTTTAAAATGCACAAGGGATGTGACACAGCTAACCTTCCCAAAATTGCACCCCGGAAAAAAAATTATTACAAAAAGCATGATCATGTGTGGCTAAAACCCTTGTGATCACAACCGAGGGCTAGTGTTTGCATTCAATTTAGTTCAATTTGAGTTGTTTATCTATGTTAGACATAAATTCATGGTTTGTGTTAGAGATCTCTGACATTTGCTTAGTTTTTCATGTGTTATTTCATGTGTTGATTGTTCTTAAACATTGTTTTCTAAAATCACTTCATGTGTAATGAGTTAATCGATGTTTAATCGTTGAATATCAAGATATATGATTGAAGGTTACGTTAACATGTTTTTTATTTGATGGTGATCATTTTGTGATAATCTAATTACATCGGTGTTCAATCGTAGTAAGCTTAGATACACAAGTATAGGTCTTTCAATACTCAATTGTAACACCCTGTAAAATCGTGTCCAATAGTATAGTGACACGTGTTGTATTTTTATTTTAGTCTATTAAAGACTAATAGGGACTAAAGGTGTCAACATGCTCAAACTGAGCCTATGAGTGACTGTCTGATGTCAACATGCATAAACAACAGCCTCTAAATGAGTGATATGTCAACATGCTTAAATCATTAGCCTCTGAGTAACTGATATGTCAACATGCTTAAACTTGGCCTCTGAGTGACTGATATGTCAACATGCCTAAACTTGGCCTCTAAGTGACTGATATGTCAACATGCCCAGGCACTGAGTGACATGGGAGTCAACATGCTTAAAATAGCCTCTGAGTGATCCTATACGAAATCCTAACTCTCATATGTCCCATTTGTTGGATGAGAGGGTTCAACTCTGTAAATATGTGAAAGTTGGATAATGGAGGGATTAAAAGTGTCAACATGTTAATTTATACCTCTTAGTGACCTTTTAACGAACCGAGAGCTCGACAATGTCCGGGCATAATCCCGGGCATGCCAAATATGGTTACGGAGGGCTAAATATGCCAAAAGGGGTGTTTTAGAAGGTTTTAGAGGGTTTAATAAGTTGAGGGGCTAAAAGTGACAAATTTTGAAATCTGACAAGGGGCGCTCGCGGGGCACGAGAGGCAAGGCCTGTGTCTATAAAATTTTTCTTGGCCTCCACACATGTTGCCAAAAACAATTTGATTCGAAACAATGGCTTCCCAAACTGCTATGCCACGTTTTGGGACACTTGTAAGCTCCTTCTTACACCTCTTAAGGTTCACCATTTGAACTTGCACCTTTCTTATTCACAACTCTATCTCCCTCCTCTGGAAGTTCCTAACTGAAAGGAGCATCCAAATTAGTTATATTGCATCCTAGGAACCTTTTATAAGTGTTCCTTTCTCATGCATTTTTGTTTATAGGCTTCTATAGCCAAAAGTCAAGCGCTTTACGGAAAACGCCTTAACTTTCGGTTAAGACCATTATGGTCCAGCCATTGTTCGTAACGAACATGGCTAAGTGATGGTAATAAGATATGTGTTAGTCCCTATAAAGGGCACCTCCTGAAGATCACGTTTACTAGACTAATTGACGGGTCAAAGTTAATATATTAAAAAGTCAAAGAGGCCATTTTTCGGAAAATTTATAATACGTTATGAAACCTGTTTTGACACTTAAACAAGTTGGTAATAATTATTAGAACATGTAAGTATTAGCGGATGTATATCCGTTTTATATTTTATGTATTTCTTGTGTATATCCGTTTTGTATTTTATCCCTGATTTCCAGGGATTTAGTTAGGGTCTTGTATTATATATATTGTTCCCTTCTTCATCAATAAGATCAAGGAATTCAGATTCAATTATATGGTATCAGAGCCTACTGCTCTGACCTAAAACCAATTCGCAGCAGCCCCTGTCCACGGACCCTGCAGCCGATTCTTTTTCCTTCTTTTGATTCATCTCGATGTCAGACAAACCAGAATCCTCCAAGAACACTGACAGCCTTCACCCTGCTTATTCGGTGACTAACATCCAGCACAAAGTTCGTGTTTTGGATGGTTCCAAAGCCACCTATGCATCATGGGTCAAGCTGTTCACCCTGCATGCACGCGGTTACGAGGTGTTACACCACATCGATGGCACTGAACCGCCTGCCAAAACAGATCCGGACTACGCCAACTGGGCCAAAATTGACTCTCTTGTGCTTCAGTGGATCTATGGGACACTTTCAGATGACCTGCTGGCACGTATTCTTGATGAGGAAACAACAGCTTATGGCGCATGGACCCGGATTCGGAAAATTTTTCTGAACAACAAGGGCGCCCGTGCAGCAGCCCTTGAAACAGAGTTTGTCAATCTTACCTTGCGCTCCATGCCCAGCCTCCAAGACTACTGTCAGCGTCTCAAGTATCTGGCTGACCAACTGAAAGCTGTTGAACAACCAGTCACAGAAGACCGCCTTATCCTGCAGTTGGTTCGCGGCTTACCACCGGAATTCGATGTTCAAGCCTCTATCATCAATAACACCCTTCCCCTCATGGGAAGATGCCTGCGACATGCTCGACTCAGATCTGCGTCGCCAACACGCACGGGACTCTATTGCCCCCAACCCGGCTGTTGTTGCCCAAGTCTCTCGCGAGCCACCTACGGCCCGCCGGGACCCCCCTCATTATCGCAACAACAACCGACAGCAGCCAAGACGTCAATTTCACAGGCCTCAGCAGTCCTTGGGTCAACAGCAACATCGCACAGGTTGTGGAAATCAGCAGCCCTCTAACCGCAACCAGCCTCGTGGTTCTTCCCAGTCTTCGGCCGAGTATCAATTGGTCCGACCCAATGTCTGGAGCCCAGGTCCATCCCCCTACTGGCCACCATGGTGGGCTGTGGCCCCACCATGTCCCTACCCAACTCAGCCCAGTTGGGCAGGCCCATCTTGGCCGATTGTTCCTGGTCAGCCTCCACAGGCCACTGGCCCAAGTTCACGACAGCAACAGCCCTGGTCAACTCCACCTGCTCAGGCCCACTTGGCAGATGTAAACCCACTGGAACCATCAGAATTAGGGGCAGCTTTCCAGGCGATGGCACTGGACTCGGGAGATGACAGTTGGGTTGCTGACACCGGTGCCTCTGATCATTTGACACACGAACCAGGTAATATTCACACTCCTTGTACTACTACTATTAATTCTGTATATGTTGGTAATGGTAACCGTGTGCCAATTCACGGGTCCAGTCATACAACCATTCACTCACCCAATTCCCGGGTCCGACCCTACACCCTTAAAAATGTCCTTTACACCCCAAATATTATCCGAAACCTTGTTTCAGTTCGTAAATTCACTACTGACAATATGGTTTCCATGTCTTTTGACCCTTTTGGCTTTTCTGTGAAGGACTATAAGAATGGAACGCTCCTGAGCCGCCACAATAGTACCGGCCCACTGTACTCCTTCAACACCACAATCAACAAACCTGCTTCCGCTTTGCTTACTTCTTCGCTCTCTAATGTTTGGCATGATCGCCTTGGCCATCCTGGCAATTTTATTATGGATTTCTTAGTTTCTCGTAATTTAATTTCTTGTAATAAATCTAAGAACAATTTCTTTTGCAACTCTTGTCAAATCGCTAAACATAAGCGTTCACCATTTCATGATTCTGATTCCGTTACTTTCCAACCTTTTGACATTATACATTGTGACTTGTGGACTTCACCTATACCTATCAACACAGGTTACAAATATTACATGGTCCTCATTGACGACCATACCCAATTTGTTTGGGCTTATCCACTCAAATATAAATCCGAAACCTTCACCAAATTTACTCAATTTCACCGCCTTGTCCAAACCCAATTTAATAAATATATCAAAAGTTTTCAGTGTGACATGGGTGGTGAGTTTGATAATTCCAAATTTCAATCATTCGCTCTCACTCACAGCCTTCAATTTCGGTTCTCTTGTCCCCAAACTTCACAACAAAATGGTAAGGCGGAACGTATGATCCGACGAATTAATGACATCATTATGTCCCTCCTTACCCATGCTTCCCTACCTTCAAATTTCTGGGTTGAAGCACTTCACACTGCCGTCTATTTACATAACATTCTTCCTACCAAACTCCATAACTTTCTAACCCCCACATACAAACTCTATCACCGGCATCCCACCTACACTCACCTTCGCACCTTCGGGTGTGCTTGTTTTCCAAATCACAATGCCACTCGACCCCACAAACTAGCCCGCCGTTCCACTCCGTGCATCTTTCTCGGATATCCTATGAACTATCGTGGATACCGATGCTTACACCCTTCAACTGGACGTGTCTATTTATCCCGTCACGTCACCTTTGACGAATCCACATTTCCTTTCTCTACCCCACCTACACCTCATACCACCCCATTCTCTCACCCTGATTCGGAACCTTCACCCATGAGTACCCCGTTTCATTTCACCTCCTCTCCTCCCACAACCGAAACCACTACTACTTCCCAACCATCTTCCCCACCCATAACCCACACCTACAGCCGACTAAACAGGTCTGACCCAGCAACATCCAGACCCATTTTTTTTCCAGCCCATGCTTCCACACCCACCCCCACCCCCACGGTCTCACAGCCACATTCCCCACCCCTTACCCACACTTACAGCCGCATAAACAGGCCTGATTCTAATGCATCCAGACCTGTTTTCTTCCCAGAACATGCACATAGCACCTTAGCTCCTTCACAATCTAACCTGCCTCCGCCACCCTCTACCCACCCTATGCAGACCCGGTCTAAAATTGGTTCCCTACCCTCAACAGATCCCACCCTCTTAGCCACCTCCGAGCACAACATTTCCCCACTACCCAAATCCCACACCCAGGCCTTGACCGACCAGAACTGGCACTCGGCTATGACCGACGAATACCAGGCATTAATAGCTAATAATACATGGGAGCTTGTGCCAAGACCTGTAGATGCTAATATTATCATATGTATGTGGCTATTTCGCCACAAATATCATGCCAATGGTACATTACAGCGCTACAAAGCGCGTTTGGTTGTAAATGGCAAATCTCAACAGGTGGATGTTGATTGTGACGAGACATTCAGCCCAGTGGTTAAGCCCACTACGATTCGTACCGTCCTCAGCTTAGCAACTTCACGTTCTTGGCCCATTCATCAACTGGATGTCAAGAACGCTTTCCTACACGGGGACCTTAATGAAACTGTTTACATGTTTCAGCCACCTGGGTTTGTTGACAGTAAAAATCCAAAGCATGTTTGTCGACTTCAAAAGTCTTTATATGGGCTAAAACAAGCTCCACGTGCGTGGTACCTCAGATTTGCTTCCTATATTCAAAAGTGTGGTTTTCGGTCTACCACGAGTGATACTTCTTTGTTCGTCTACAAACAGGGTGATCAAATGGCATATTTACTTCTCTATGTAGACGACATCATCTTGACAGCCTCCAATCCGACACTTTTGCAGCACTTCATTGCCACTCTTTCCAGGGAATTTGCCATGTCTGATCTAGGACCACTACATCATTTTCTCGGGATTGCGGTAACCCGACGAAATGGTGGCCTGTTCTTATCTCAGACCACATATGCAGCAGATATCTTAGCTCGTGCTAAAATGGAAAATTGTAAACCATGTGCCACACCTACTGACACCAATTCTAAACTAAGTGCAACTGCTGGAGAACCCTTCTCAGATGGTGCCTTATATCGTAGCCTTGTTGGTGCACTGCAGTATTTAACCTTCACACGCCCTGATATATCATATGCAGTGCAACAATTATGTTTATTTATGCACTCCCCTCGAGATCCTCATTTCCAGTTCATGAAACGGCTCCTTCGATACCTCAAGGGTACACTAGACTATGGAATCTCTATTTTACCATCCAAATCAGCTCATATCACAGCGTATTCTGATGCGGATTGGGGAGGCTGCCCTGATTCACGAAGGTCTACTTCAGGCTACTGTGTCTTCCTCGGTGATAATCTGGTTTCTTGGTCATCAAAACGTCAAGCGATTATCTCACGTTCCAGTGCCGAGGCTGAATACAGAGGTGTGGCCAACACCGTTGCAGAAACAACATGGCTCAGAAACCTACTTCTCGAACTCCATCTTCCCATTACCCGGGCCACAGTTGTCTACTGTGACAATATCTCTGCTGTCTACTTATCTCAGAATCCGGTCCAACATCAACGATCCAAGCATATCGAGATTGACATACATTTTTGTTCGCGAAAAGGTTCGTATGGGTTCTGTCAAAGTTCTTCATGTTCCTGCAGACTATCAATACGCTGACATATTCACCAAGGGTCTTCCACGCCAGTTGTTTCAACGATTTCGGTCCAGTCTATGCATCGGAAGACCTACTGCTACGACTGCGGGGCGTATTAGCGGATGTATATCCGTTTTATATTTTATGTATTTCTTGTGTATATCCGTTTTGTATTTTATCCCTGATTTCCAGGGAATTAGTTAGGGTCTTGTATTATATATATTGTTCCCTTCTTCATCAATAAGATCAAGGAATTCAGATTCAATTATAGTAAGAACATGTTCGGCTAGTAAATTTCAATTCTAGAATCGGTTCGCAACCGAAAGTCGCGAAGTTTGACTTCTGCTTTGACTTTCGATTCTGACCCGATTTGGATTAGCTAGACACTAATCTAAGGTTGCATTATGATCAAAATATTATGTAGCATAACCCTCTGAGGTTATATTACATGATCATAATCAGAATCTGAGTTTATGCAGAAGTTCCGTAATTACGCCATTTTGACTAAAATGTCCTTTTTGCATAAAATGAGGTTTAATGATAATGAACTTGAAAATAAGTTTTCTACTGGGGTAATATTATAAGTAGGATTATTTGGGATGTTAAACCAGATTATAAACTGAGTTTACAAACGGTCCTTGTATTATGTCGATAAATGACGATAAAGCCCTTGTGGCTCATTAATTGGTTTTAATCAAATCTTTTCAAGGTAAATCTTTTACCTACTGATATGTTATATTAAGTAACATATTTAAGATATTTTAATCTGATCTTAACATTAGTCTTCATTAAAAATCGCATAAAACGTCATTTTACGACATAATCACCGTTTCGGCGCATAGTATGGTTTTAAACCATATTAATTGACCAAGAATTGTTACCTACTGATTTTAAAACTTAATTTAAACATATTTAGAGTGGGTACATGATATGAACTCAGCATTCCAAATAATTTATAAACTTTATGTAAAATGACTAAAATGCCCCTTCGGTGCATAGTTTGGTCATAAAGGATAAATTACACATAGAATTAATATCCTAACGATATTATATTATAAATAAATTATTTTTCCAGAATATATACAGTTATACCTTAAAATTTATTTAAGTTCTTTTATTAAAGTATGAAATTACCAAATGCCTTATGAAGCATAGTTTCATTTTGAAACCTTAACGGACATATAAGTTGATATCCTACTGATATTACAACTTATTTAAAGTATAATGGCATATAGAACTTGTTCATGACTTATCCGGTTACCCGATATCGCTGATATGCATACGGTTAAGTATATGTAACTAATTTACAAAAATTAACCGAAACGGGTCTAACCTTGTCATTTAAGTCTCAAAATCCAGAATGTTTATAGTTTATCCAAATTACACAAGTCAAAGTACTTGTTGGGATTAAACTACATTCTATCCGATCATCGTTTAATCTAGCGTTATACGTTTTGATCAAGTACACTAGTCGGTCTAAGTCTATGACTTAAATAAGACCGTTAGTATTTAATTGGTTAGCTTATGCCATAATCCATACTAGAGACATTCCGGTAAGTGCTATTTGCACTTAGTGCTTTTTTGTACGGCTGAGTTAATATTATCTTGCGTTTAAAAAAAGACTAGCTCAGGTAAACAATCTCAACTTATTTTCCCTATACGGGCTTAGGATACGGTAAATTATTACCGCTTGGTCGGAAATGGGATCAATCGAATGCTGGATTGTGGCTAGTAAATCCACATATTCTGTTGTAATCAGTTTTGTTTGATAACTTAAACATCAGGTGTTAACTACCGTGTCCTAGATATCCTCGGCTCATTACATTAGATAATGGCGACCTTAGCGCAAGGTGTAGGCATACACCCAACAGACGCTCAAATGCAACTACCCATGTCATTGGGGATAACTCCTTCGTGAGTTTGTAAGGGGTGTGTAGTTAATCATGTCTCGGTTTTCGTACTAGGCCCTCTATGTATGGACAAACATGTGAATCTGTTAACAAGGTTGCAACGTCAACTTTCCCAAGTTATAAAAGATTTTTATGCTAATATGCACTTAAAACATATTTTAATTTTTTTCAAAATGAGTCAGTTGGGGGGTATTTACCGGCGAAAGCTGACGTATTTTCAAAAGACTAAGCTTGCAGGTACAATATGAAAATAGGTTGGAAATGCTCGGTAGTGATAAAAGGATCTTGCAAATCCTAGATCTGCCCAAAGTCTGTTTTATATTCTTTCTTTTGTAAAATTTGTGATCCGCCTATGGATCTTCTATTACGAGCCGTCTGTATATTATTTTGGTATTTTGAACATTTGGTTTGTAATAGTAATTTAACTCAACGACTTCCGTTGTGCCGTGTTTAATTAACTATGATGATATCAACGTAGGTCACGATATTTCCCACCCGGGCCCACCAGTGTTTGGTTGAAAATACGGGGTGTGACATCAATTAACATATGATTTCACAAGGTTATGTCTATATAATCTTCCAAACCAGATTTAGAAACTCATATTACTAATTGTGTTATCAAACTTGATGCCTGGTTGTGCTCATTGTTTACTTTATTGAATGTAAAACTTTAGTTTAATATAAATTTCTCAAATCAATCACAAATCCAATTTCAAGTTATTATTATGTTTTGCAATCGATTGAAGTCTTTCACCAACCACTAACTCTTTGTGGTTCGACACATTTCTTCATCAAGCATGATCATGTGTGGCTAAAACCCTTGTGATCGCAACCGAGGGCTAGGGTTTGTATGCTATTTAGTTCAATTTGAGTTGTTTATCTATCTTGGACATGAATTCATGGTTTGTGTTAGATATCTATGACATTTGCTTAGTTTTTCATGTGTTATTTCATGTGTTGATTGTTCTTAAACATTGTTTTCTAGAATCACTTCATGTATTTTGAGTTAATCGATGTTTAATCGTTTAATGTTAAGATATATGATTAAAGGTTATGTTAACATGTTTGTATCTGATGGTTATCATTTTGTGATAATCTAATTACATCAGTGTTTAATCGTAGTAAGCTTAGGTACAAGTATAGGTCTTTCAATACTCAATTAACATATGATTCACAAGGTTATGTCTATATAATCTTCCAAACTGGATTTACAAACTCATATTACTAATTGTGTTATCAAACTTGATGCCTGGTTATGCTCATTGTTTACTTTATTGAATTTACAACTTTAGTTTAACATAAATTTCTCAAATCAATCACAAATCCAATTTCAAGTTATTATTATGTGTTGCAATCGATTGAAGTCTTACACCAACCACTAACTCTTTGTGGTTCGACACTCTATTTGCCACTTCTAATCTAGAGTATTTAGAAACATTTAATCTTTTATCTTTGATTGGTACTTCAATGTCGATCATCGACCTATGACCAACAAGTTCCGACTTGAAAAGTATATGAAACAAAGTGAAATCAGAAAACTATTGAGGTTAAAAAATTGTTAAACTTGAAAAGAATTAGATTAAAAGTAAAAAAAATTAAATTAAGATGAATAGTAAAGATGTGAAGAGGAGAAAAGTTATAAATTATAGATTGATAATAATAATAATATAAAAAGATTAAAAAAAAGAACAGAAGAAGAAGTATTTAATTTTAGTTGTAACTTTTATTAAAAGTAAAATGCTAAAATGGTATATGAGTTTAAACCACTTTTGGTACTTCAGTCTCAAAATGAAACTTTTGTACTTGAGTTTCTAATGTTTCATTTTGTTGTCATTTTCATCCAATTGACAAACCAGATTAGAATTTTCTGTTAAGTTCTCTTTTTTGTCGTTTTCTTCATTTAAAGAAAGGGCATAATTGTCATTTTATACCATAATATATTTTAATTGAATGAAGAAATTACAAAAAAATGGGAGAACATAAAATTATAACTCAATTTGTCAATTAGATGAAAATGACAACAAAAATGAAACTGAAAGACCAACTCATGTACCATTTTGGCATTTTGCTTCTTTTATAAATAATCACTAGGTCCAGAACCTCGTGTATTACACTGGCTTAATAAATGTAATTTTATATACTAAATAAAAAATAATATATTTTTAAAAACCTCATTTATTACACGTGTTGAGTAAATATAATTTTATGTATTAAATAATAAAAAGTTATATTTAAAAAAAAAACCCTGTTTATTGTATGGGTTGAATAAATCTAATTTTATATAGAAACTATAATAAAAAAGTTATATCTTTAAAAACGCTGTGTATTACACAGTTTTATCTATTGCTAAAAAAATCTTTCTAAATCAAAATGGATTTTTTTTATTTATTAAATTAGATTAATAAGTTTTAAATTTTGGTTTGATTAATAAGTGTTTAATATAATTTCTCATACTTAACAGCAATAACATTAACAATAAATAATATGCATGTTTATCTACAACAATGCTTTTTAGTTTAGATAATACCTTATGATTTGAAGTTAAGTTTATACCAATAATTTAGAATTGATAAAATTTATATTAATTTAATTTTGAAATTTAAATTAAATAATAATAATAATTATCTATAATATATAACATAATATAACATAATATTACTATTCATTATATTTTGTTTTTAAACATGTACCAAACAGGTACAAAAAATGTCAAAAGTCGGTACCGAATCGATACCGAAAATGTACCCGGTTTGATTCGATACCGATAACGATTGATACCAGTACCTGGTACCATTTGCTCATCACTAAATAATGTTACTATTCATTATATTATATTTTGTTTATAATATATAACATAATGTTACTATTCACTATATGTGTTGTTTTTTATATTATATTATATTTTGTTTATACATTATGTTTTGTTTTTAATATATAGGTAGTATTTACTATGTTTTGTTTTTTATATTATATTTTGTTTATAATATATAACATAATGCTACTATTCATTATGTTTTGTTTTTAATGTATTATATTTTGTTTATAATATATAACATAATGCTACTATTCATTATGTTTTGTTTTTAATATATAGGTGGTATTTACTATGTTTTTATGATCTAGAATAATGATAAATGTCACTTATTGTTTTCTTTTGTTATATAGTAAGTGTAAGTATAGATTAATTAATTAATGGATACGTGCTACAAAATGAGTACTTTATACATATCATTAGTTATTAATTATTATACAAAAAATACAAAGAATTGAAATATCAATTAAAAATACATCAAGCAAAATTAGAATAAACTACATATTTGACCCTTCTCTACTTTAATAACCAAAAAACCTAATGTTTTCCTCACTCAACCAACCATCCTCTTCTAATGGATCTTCGTCAGGAAACTCAACCCCAAAAAGTATCCCATTCTTTCATTCTACAACATCCCAATAAAGACAATTTAACCTATGCACTCGTCTTCTTCATCACTCTTTTAATCACCTCCATTGTTTTCTGCAACTTCATAACACCTCACCTTCTTCCCTTTGGCTTCTTCAAAACCCTACCCATCAACACACAACTCCAACGACCCACAAACACCTGTGATTATTCATTTGGTAAATGGGTTTGGGACGAAACCTACCCGACCCGAAAGTACCATGAAGATTGCCCGTTTCTTGATCCGGGTTTCCGGTGTCACCGTAACGGGCGGCCGGATTTTGGGTATGTTAAATGGCGATGGCAGCCACATGGGTGTGATTTACCAAGGTATGGGTTCGATTTAAGTTTTCAGTTGGTAGGTATTGTAGATTAATTGTTTATGTATTATTAAACTGCATGCATGGCTTTTTATATTGTTTTTTTTAGAATTTTGTTTGGTTAAAATATGAATTTCGAGGTAGCTGTTGACAAATTCTAGGGTTGAAGATTTAATGCTCATAATTTGATGAATGCATTGCATGTTGTAAACACTGTTTTTTTGTTTCTACCTTTTTGTGTGTATTATGTGTAGCTTTTTTTATTAATTTAGTAGTGGTGCAGCACCCTTTTAGCTTTGTGAATCTCGAGTTTAATCAACCAGTAACACCTTCATCAAATTTTTTTTGAAGCAACTGGACTTGATTTAACAAAGGACTTCTAATAGCATTCACATTTTGTTCTCCATATATATTTTCAATCTCTAAATCTCCATTATAAACTACAGGTTGTTTTATGAATAAGGATTCTTTAAATATATTGATCCGCTAATCATCATCATTATAAATGGTTATTGTCAGTATCTAAGAAAGATAAATAATAATAAAATAAATGTTTGCGAGTGAGATCGAGATTGGAGTAGATTTAGAGGGTGCATGGGGAAACAATCATGGGTAAAGACATCACCGACGGGTCATGGATAGTTTGATGAACTCATAAACACTCAACCATGAAGCTTGATAAACTAGTTAAAAGTTGGTTTATCAATTTTTTTCTATATTTTTAATAATTTTATAAATAATTGAAGCTAGCTTGATGCTTTCATACACAAGTCGTGCCAACAAGTAATGTCATATTGCATTTGAATCTTACATTTTAATATTTAATCAATCCATTTGATCCTTGCCGGATTGTCATCTTAATATTTGAATTGAACCGGGTCACATTGTACCATTCCATAAAATTTATACTGTGTAAACAGTATACAAGATCACAAAATTGTAACTGAATATTGCAATCTGTTAATAACAGATTTGATGCACGAGATTTTCTCGAAAGAAGCAGAAACGGACGTATAGTTTTTGCAGGAGATTCCATCGGAAGAAACCAGTGGGAATCCCTACTATGCATGCTTTCACAAGGAGTCTCAAATCATTCAACAATATATGAAGAGCATGGAAACCCCATAACCAAACACAAAGGTTTCCTTTCAATTATGTTTCATGACTACAATGTGACCATACAGTACTATCGAGTACCTTTTCTCGTGGTCATCGATGATCCACCAGAAAATGCTCCTGAAGAAGTTAGGCGAGCCATTAGGGTCGATAAACTCCATCGGTTCTCTTTGAAATGGGCTGGAGCAGATGTTCTTGTCTTCAGCGCGGGCCACTGGTGGAACAAAGACAAGACACTCAAGATGTTAGTGTTCTATATCATTCATGTTTATTGATTGAAATTGATGGTGTATACTGTATAGTGATGGGGGTTTTTGTTTTTGCTAGGGGATGGTATTTCCAGGAAGAAGGGACATTGAACATGAAAATGGATGTCATGGAGGCATTTGGGAAGTCTCTTCAACACTAAAGTCATGGGCATACAAGAGTTGTGATCCCAAAACGAGCCATATCTTTTTTCGAAGCTTTTCGCCCGTACATTACAGGCAAGTAGTCAATAGTGTTTGGTTAAACGTACCCTATTAGACTGATTTATTTTATTTTTTTATACACCCGGTATAAGTTGTGGCATATGATCTATACGGCCCATAAAAGATTTAGCATACGACTGTCAATCTGTCACCCTTTTATACAAACCGTATAATAAAGTTCGCCCTTTTATAAGGCTAATAAAATGACGTATTTTACAAGGGGTAAATTTTTAATAAATGTGAGAGGGGGTATGTTTATCATAACCCTTATTAACATATGGAAGAGGGTACATTTGTGTTTTTATTGTATTTCAAATATATAATAATAGATAGAATTTAAAGTATTCTAATGTGTCAAGTGGGTGAAAGTCATTCTATTAAAAAGATGAACAAAATGTGTTCAAAGGTCGGTCTAGTTAATCCGAATTTGCTTATTTTGACCCGTTATCCAACTTGTTTTCTGGAACTTTCAGGCTAAATTCGTTTAAATTGCATAAGAATAAAGAATCAAACATGACATTTGTGCAGGGATGGAGAATGGAACAGCGGCGGTCATTGTGACCGAAGTAAGGCCCCTGAAACAAGCTACGTTAATCCAGAAGGTGAACCCTTGAACAATCAAATAATCTTAAATGTGGTCGAAGAGATGGAAGCCACAAAACGAAAAGTCAAATTCTTGAATATTTCATATCTAACAGCAATGAGGAATGATGGTCACCCTTCAAGATACCGTGAGCCAGGTACTCCACAACCATCTCCACAAGATTGTAGCCACTGGTGCCTACCGGGTGTCCCCGACACTTGGAATGAACTTCTTTATGCTCAACTTTTATCCACTGGATTTAGAGTCAAGTGATCAAGATATGCACTGGTTAAAATTTGTACTAATGATGGCTCGTATTTGGGCTAGTAATTTACTGCCACATGAACTGAAGTTGACTAAGATGGTTCGAGTATGCACCGATGACGGTTCATGTTGGTTCTTTTATTGAAAGAAGGCAATGGGAATGGGCAGAAGACTCAAACGCGTGACCTTCAAACCATAGATCACATCAAATACGATCATACACCATGTTTATTACTCCTGCATAGTGCAGTTAGTGGAGCTTCATAATCGTAGGAAACATGAACACAATGATTAATTCATATGTCGTCGAACGATTAATTTATGGAGTATCTTTTTAAGTTTGTTTTGCTTCTAGCTGTAGTATCCCAGATTTCTCATGAATGTAACAAATAGTGGACAGGATTAATCTGACATAAGATTTTTTTACCTCTTGCCAACAAAAGGTAAGTTTGTTTACTTATTAGGAGTGTTAATAAACCGTTGAAACCGAACAAACCAAGATTCAAATTGGCCAGCATGTCTGATATTTTACAGTTTGAAACTTGGTACTGGTCGCTTACTTTTATCATTTAAACTTTTTCATAAAATGAGTAATGTTATTAAAAAGTAATCCATTTAAAGGGTACCCGGTCGATTTCAAATTTCTAATTTGAACAGTTTTATAGGAAAAAAAGAAATCATAGCATAAAGCCATAAACTACTCAAGATTTGAACTTTCAACAATTTTTCCAACTCCACAAACAGAATAGAAAAATTGTTGTATTAGTTCTATGAAGTCCGTTAAAATTTGGCAATCATTAAACTATAACATTGTGCAGGGGATGCGTGAACGCAAGCCCCCACTGCCATAGATTATGATGTAGGCTCGACCACTTGGGCCAACCTTAGGATAGCACCCCTAACTAACAAATCGTTTTAAAGTTTAATCAAAATTTTACGAAATAGAGTTAGAATTTAATATTTTACCCCCCCCCCCCCCCCCAACTGCAGAAACAAATTAACTAAGTGAAGCTTGAAAGTGAAATCTTGAACAATGAGATGAATTAAAATGTTGTCAACAGAAGGAATTTGGAAATGGAAAGACGAAATTTTGAACAAAATGAATCAAGCATCAATGAGAAAAGATGTCAAGCTTCGAGACACCATGAACCAGCTACTATATAACAAACTCTACAAGGTTGTAGCCGGCCATTGATGCCAGGCCGGTGTGGCTGACAAATGGAATGAAATCCTCTATTCTCAACTTTTGTTCAGTGTATTCTAAACCATGTGATCTCAATGAGAGAAGTGAGCTTAGAAGTTTCTTCTATAGTGGTACATGAGGTTAGAAGTTTCTTCTACTCTGATATTAGAATTTGCGTACCACTTTTAATCGCGTAGTATCAGAAACCGTCTCTTTGGTGGTGCTTAACTGATAAATATTTTATATCTACATGATTGTGACTCGTGTATCGTCCATATTGATCGTATATCAATTGGTAACAATAAAATCTTTTGTTTTTCTATACAAAGGCATGAGCTAGGCAATCTCGCCACATTTTTAACATAAAAGTCGTTGATTGGCATTATATTTATGTAGTGAAGATAACATAATTCTAAAGCAGTAACCCGTTGATCGCGTTATTTTCATAAGCTAAGGTCGAGTAATCATGCAACTATGAAATTTTATTGCTTTATTACTAAATATTTCAAACGAAACAAACCATTTCATTCAATTATCGTAGGTAACAGAACATATAGATATAAAAAAAATTATATAATCACATGTTTAACCTGTGAAGTATTTTTTTAGAACTATTTGTTTCATACTAAACCAATTTAGACACTCAGTGTAACACTAAAACATTAATCTCAATTATTGTGCAACACTAAAACATTAAACTCAATTATTGGGCAGGGGCTGCACAAACGCAAGCCTTCACTACCACAAATTATGATGTAGGCTCGACCACTTGGGCCGACCTTAGGATAGCACCCCTCCAAAGTGCAATGGAGGTCACTAACCTAGGCCATTGGCCTTCTTGATCACCGATTGACCCCATCTACATTACCCTGTTTTTCATTTTATTCACTCTCCCCATTTTTCTTTTTTCTCCATCAACCGGTGTGGGATGGGTTTAAAATTCTCATTTCACTATTCAGACCTACGCAGTTGCTGTGTTTTCCTGCCTTGTGAGGCTAAATTCAAGGTTAGGTATATTCACATTACCCTCTAATAGTGTATGTTAGGCATGCTCATCCTCTTGGTAATTGGTTTTACTCCCACTCCGACACATGCGCGTGGGGTCGACAAAAAAATTCAAACTCCTAGCTAGAGTAAGAATATCAGACAAAAACTCCCAGGCTTGTGCAGCTGGATTTTGATCCGGTCCTTAACTTAACAAAGCAACGTCATGTTGGTCAGTTGCGGCTGTGGTTTTGTGCTAGGGCAACTCTATGTTGTTGTATCTGCGAACACGTTGGTAATTTAATTTTATTAAGCGGTTTAATTAAATGTTAAAACAATATGATTGCACATACATATCTTCAAGCAACTTTTTATAGTTTAGTAATGATAAGAAAGAACTTACTGATTAGTTTATAAAAAATGCAAGACAAGTTAAAACAGTGACTCGAAAAACAGTGTGAGAAGTTCGAAAAAAATGGGTTGGGTCTCTCTACATATCTGTTCTGTTTCAAAAACCAAGTGATCTCTTGTTCGTTAACAAACACCTTCACAATCTTATATTTTATTATGAAAAGATTAGAAATAAGAGATTAAGAGAGAACCCCGTTACTGTCTCAGGCTAGAGATTAAAGAGTTGACAAATGAGAATGTATTGAATGCTTCTCAAGCCATTGTGAGAAGTTTATACATATCGGAGAGTTGACTTGTACGCATATCATATCCTTCATCATGAGAATTATTCGCCTTTCGGTCCATAAATTTATCCAGAACAAAGCATTCACACGTAGGACGGATACATACTACCAGATCTTCTCACTGTTGAGATCTTCAACATTTAATGTTTGCCAGGTTACCGTTGAGCTCATTCCACAAAATTGGGATACCACTCTATGATCTGAACAAGCGATGATTACATCATATCCTGGAACTTTTTCTTCTTCCACATATTTATGTTCATATGGTCTGGCGAATGCTTGCGGAATTTGCTTCAAGGAAACCTTGCTAAACAAATGGTCTTAGCCAAATCTAATTACACATGTCTTGTTTGACTCTTGAAGATGCAAATACTGAAGTTACTTAATGTTGTAGGTATGGTATACTTTTTGTTGTGATATGTAAAGAGATGTAAGTTTTCATTTATGGATTATTTAACAGAATTTTTTTGTGGAAAAAGACTCTGGACAAGACTAGTCTAAATAGGCAATGCGTGTCCAATAAAATGAAACCCTTTACATATTCGTTCATTTGATTCTGACTTGAAATATTAACATCAGAAAAAGTTAGATTTCAATTTCAGTATTAAGCAGGGGCTATGTAGGCTCAACCACTTGGGCCGACCTTAGGCTAGCACCCCTCCAGAGTGCAATGGAGGTCACAACCTAGGCCATGGGCCTTCTTGATCACCCTTTGACCCAATCCAGGTAATTGACTTTTCACTTTCCATCTTTCCCATTATATTCAGCCTCATATCTGTTTTTTGTTTTCTCTACCTACCGATGTGGGATGGCTTAAAATACTCATTTCACTGCACAGATCTCAGTTACCTAGTTTTCCTACATTTTTTTCTTTTATTGGAGGCATTAAGTTTACAAGGTTTAAATGTATATTGTCATTACATAACTATTTCTTTATCCAGATTAGATGTGATTCATAACAAAGATAAGTTGTACTGAAAATGAAATCAACTTGCGTAAGTATTCCCAAATCATTTTGTGGGTTAGAACTACATTTTATAGAAAATTAAGGTGTTGTTTGATTTTTAAGAGGTAAAATCTGCGGTATGTCGACCACATCTGCAAACATCTGTAGAAGAATAGGTGGACCAAACCTCTTCAGTCTACAAGAAAAGGTTGTTTTTTTTTAACGTATCTAGACTTCAAAAATAAACTGGTGGTGGTATACCGACGGTGGTGTTGGATGTGGACGGTGGGCGGTGACGGTGGTTGGTGGACGGTGGGTGGTGGTGATTAACCCTCTGCAGACCTTAGAAGATCTTAGAAGTGGCTAGGCCAAGTCTACACCAAGAAGAGCTCGCGCAGACGTTTTTTAATGAAACGTCTTCGGAAAAACAAACAGTCTGTAAATGACAATGTCTGCGCGTGGTCTGCATGACGCAGACAGAAGACCTGCGCAGATCTTTTTTAGAAAAACAAACACCACCTAACTTTTTAATGTTATGTAAAAGCATAAGAGTGTGGCATCCGTATGCAAAAGTAAAAAAATCAGCATCAACTTTTTGTTTTACAAAGATAAAAGATTTTTACTTGGCAAAACCTTGATTTAACCAATATCCCAACAGCTCAGTTCGGTTAATTCAGTTTTGTGAATGTTTCTGGTACCCAAACACAAACCGTAAAGACAATTATCAGAAAGTTTTAAACCGAACATGTTTTTCGTAATGTCGGTTATGGAGAGTGTGAAGTCAAAAATTTGAACATAGTGTATCTAACATTGATAAGAAAAAAAATGCCAAGCCTTCATGGAGCCGTGTTCTCTTCAATCTACACCATGATGTTGTAGCCACTCGTCCAATGTCATTGACCACTAGAATGAACTCCTATGTTCTCGACTTTTGTCTAGAGATGTCGAGTCAAGTGATCAAGAGATGTTGGTTAGACATTTCTACAATGATGGCACTTATTAGAGCTAGTAGTCAATATATAATATTTTAGGACATGTGTAGTCATAAAGCCCCTTGTGGGTGTTATGCGACAAATGGCGAATTGTGTAAGATAGAGGCTTTATATAACTTGAGTGTGTAGTGGGGTTATATATGTATGAGCCTTTATATATATGTATGTATATCTATGTGTGTGAGTGGGGAAAGAGTGGTAACGCCGTGATGTACATAACGGGGAGGGAAAAAATTACCCCATAGCGCCGGCCGTAGTGGTGTAGCCGAGCGCTACGGAGCGCCATAGATGACTTTAGCTTGATATGAAGTCCCACTACGGAGGGACTTATGGATTTGTGTTCTTGAAGAATAAGTTATAATTAAAATGGAAAGGAATGAAACATCAATATACATTTAAACCTTGTAAACTTGTAGGTGGCTTAAAATTCAAACTTGATGGGTATATATTGATTTTAGGTGGCTTAAAATTCAAACTTGTCCATGACAGGTTTTAGTGTTTTACTCTAACTTACAACTTTTTCGAACCCCTTTCTCTTCGGCGCATGACAACATATTAACACATCAAATATTGTGGGTTGAACACATTAGTAGAGTGTATCGGAGTCATGCTAATTAGCAAGGCTTCCACCTTCACAAATTATAATATTTGCTCGACCATTTGGACCGCGGCGCCCTCCCAAGTGCAATGAAAGTCACTACGATACAACATGGACTTTCCTTTTACCCATGGTGATTCCAGTTACATCTAGCTATGTATAAAAACATATCAATATACACACAAAAAAGCAAAAAGAATCTATTTAACCTGAAAAAAGTCAGTTGGACTAAAAAAATACATAACAATATACCAACATTCACTAGATCCCAAAAGTCCGAACATTAGACCAATAATGGTTAAACATTAGACTAACAATTAGTTAAACATTAGACTAACAGTTATGCAGGGAACATTAGACCAACAATGGTTAAACATTAGACTAACAATTAGTTAAACATTAGACTAACAGTTGTGCAGGGGCTGCGCGAACGCAAGCCCCCACTGCTACAAATTATGATGTAGGCTCGACTGCTTAGGCCGACCGTAGGGTAGCACCCCTCCTAAGTGCAATGGATGTCACTAACCTAGGCCATGGACCTTCTTGATCGGCCATTGACCCCATCCAGGTAAGTGAGTTATCCATTTCCGTCATTCCCATTTTATTCAGCCTCCTCTCATATATCTTCTTCTCTTCTACCGATGTGGGATGGCTGTAAAATACTCATTCCACTACACAGATCTCACATACTCTTCTAGCTCTAGCACTTTGTTTTCCTTCCTTGGATTAACTTCATGTTCTATTTTGAAAGGTATTCCTTTATCCAAATCAGATGTTAATATCCCCAAATCGTGAGCGACATGTTGTAAGGATTCGGATTTTTTAAGGTTTTGTGAAAGAATTTGTTGGGAATAGGGTAACATTTCGTTAAACTAGCGCTTCAAAGATGACATTTCGGTAATTTTTCCAAAACAAAAATGCACCCATTACTGAACGTATATTGCATATTTGGTAAAGTTGATTCCAATTATGATCTTTCAAGTTTGTTTTAATAAGAGGGTATGTGAGTGTTTGAACGGTATAGTTTTATAACCGAACCATAATCAAAAGTTTCGACTATTGAAAAAATATAAGTAATGTTAGTTTCTGTTTTGGGTTATCGGTTAGATATACAACCCGCTTCAGCTAGCTTATTGCACTGGGTTTTAGTTTGACAGTTTGAGGGCTTGTTATTTTGGAAACAGATATTTGATAAAATAAAATAAAAAACTGCAACGAATTAATATATATATATTTTAGCATAATTTTTTGGTTTTAGACTAAAATAAAAGATTTCAGACATTCCCTCCTTGGTAATCAAATCTTTTTGAAGAAACAATATCAGGTTCAATTCCTTACTTCAGATAGTAGACCAGTTTGATTTGGTCAATCGAGTTTTGAGGATGTTTGTAACCAAAACTAGATAAAGAAAGATTGTTATCAAAAAGTTTCAAACTGAATCATCCGTTATTCATGTTCTTCATTATGTCGATACGGTTCACTTATTTGTTTTTTTATACTACCCTCAATAAAATCATAAACCAGTGGTTGCATGTTTGAGATTTGCCAAGAACCTACTTTATATTAACGTTTAAATTTGAAATATGACTGTTTGGTAATCAAAATAAAAGAGTAACATATACCACTTTCGTGCCTAACAAAAGTAATAATTTGCAAACAAATATTATGGCGCCTTTTGTTGCAACGAGCAACAAACAAATAAGAGATCAGATCGCCTCAGCAAAAGGGGTGGGACTGTAATCTTAGGAACACTTGTGAATCCATGCAGTGAGTACTTGTACTATTGATTGTAACTGCTGATTAAACGTACAAGTGGTTACTGCTTCTCTGTAGGTGGTTCAGGGGGTCCTCTAGCTATCGGCACACCACCAGTGTGTTTTGTCCGCGGTTTTGCCAGTTCAACGGTTATGATACGTCCGTGTAGTGTCTGCAAGAAACCATATATATTTTGAGATCAGAAGGGGTGTTGGCATTGCGTTTTGGAAGTGATTATGCAGACATGGGATAAAATGAAAAAGGGAAATTAGTTATTTAGTTCAAAAATACGAATTAGGATAGAACCTTTCCATCCATTTCAGCAATGGCTTTCTCAGCTTCTTCTGCAGATGCATAGGTAACAAACCCGAAGCCTTTTGATCTGCTTGAAACTTTATCCATCAGAACATTGGCTGCAAATAGCAATAGTGATTTTAGCTCATAGTTGACTAAGAGTTACATAATATTTTTGCTGATTTGACCCATTAGAGATAAAATATAACCCGAATTGATCCATTAATAAGTAAATGGGTTGAATATGCTGCCTCTTGTAAGTGCATGAAATGTTTAGCGTACCTTCAACAACTTGGCCATATTGAGAAAATGCGTCTAGTAATGTTTTTTCTGTGGTATAAAATGATAGTCCTGAAAGCAATACATTATGAAGAATAAAATTCCAGATGCCTCAAATCAAGTGCAATTAAGATGTGTTGCATTGCTTTAAATAAGAAAGAAAACAAACATAATTTAAAACATTCACAACAAGAGATGAAATTATTATTTTAAATCATATATTGACTACAGAAAAACGTCACATAACCCATGTTACAAAGCTAAGTTGACCAAACCTGATTATAAGTGTAACCTAATCATCCAACATTATATATATTGTGGTCATAAACATTAATTCATTTGAAGTCCTACACGAAACGCACACCCTAACACTCATTTTATGCTGACATTGGTTCAAAAAAGTGTGAGGCGCTTAAGTCCCAAGAGCCGATTCGCATTCATCATGTATGCTAGGCATTGCTCTATTTGGTATTTACAACCGAATACGTTATTTACAACCAGGAACTATGTCGCTCTCACATGTTTTACATATCAACCTTTTTACCAAGTAAACCTTTCATAATTTCTTCTTTCTTTTCCTCGTTTTTACATATTACCCTCCTACATACCCAAATTTTGACCGACTTTTCCACAGATGTGTTATCCAGAACGCCACACGCCTTAAATCCAAGATACAGACTTTGTTGCATTCTGTAAAGAGACTCTTTATTGATTAAATCCTGTAACTTGACCAGATTCTCTAATCTCACACCCTATAGGCACAAAAGTCTTAACATGTCAGATATGATATCATATAGAACCTCTTTGTGCCATATTTTCTGTCTTTAAACTCCATCCATATCCTCTGTGAGTAGCTACACTGTTCTACCACCTGAATCATAAACCAATTCATATCCTACTTATAACTTTAAAAACTGAAATATAACTTTAAAAACTGAAAGAACAAAAAAAGGTTTTTGCCTTTAGGTATAAATGCAACATATCCAAAATAATGAATATGAACTCAACTCTTTAGCAGTCAGTGATCAGTTAACCATTACTCATTACGATATCTACAATCACAATACCAGAGTTTCTAAATTCTAATTGCTGTCTAGTCATGAGTGTTGTCGATATTTAACCAGCAATCAAGTTCTTCTAACAAACTCTAACATGAAACTGCAAAACAGTCAATCAAAATACCAACGGCAAAGCTAAAAAATATAACAGCAACTTCAGATCCGAATTCGAACAATATCAGGTACGAAAACTCAACATTTGGAAGTAGATTTCGAGCAAAATCTCCATAAAAACCGATTAACTGACTCAAATAGTGAGAATTACTATCTACTCATAAGTATTTTCACTATTCAACCACCAATAAGTTCTTCTACAAACTCATACATAAAATATAGATGTTGAAGCTAAATAATATAACAACAGCAACTTCTTATACGAATTCGAACATTCAGAAGTAGAATTTGTGCAAAATCTCTATAGAAAGCGATTGATTGACTATCAGGTAAGGCGAGATGATACGAAAACAAATTATGAAGCACGAAGCGTAAGGAAACACGCGAACCTGCTACATAAAGCCTGGAAGCAATGCCTCTGCGTGAAATGAGAGAAGATGGAGGTCCGAATGAAGATGATGACTGATATCCTGTGCTTGATCGTGAGAAAAGGTTGCTGAAGATAGTTTTTGGTATCCTCTTACATGCCGCCATAGTTAACTGTGTGTGTTAGTTTAGGGCTTCAGAAACAGGGGAACATGGAGATGACAATGAGACACAGCGATAAAAAAGAAGGATATGCATGTTTAGTCCCTCATCATTTGCGAAGATACATTCTTGGTCCATAGCTTATTCTAGTATTAACTTTAGAGTATAGTAGATTTGCGGGGTTTAGTTAGGGGTGTGAATTTCTGAAATGACCCGAAAACACTACACGAATCTAATACGAAATTCGCGGATTTAGAATTAGTCTAGATGGTGCGGATTAGTTTCAGGTTGAACCCGCCAACCCGTTAAGCTAAACGGGTCGGGTTCGGGTCAACCCGATCGGGTTGACAGGTTGACTCGTTTAACCTATTTATATTGTATTTTATTTTATTTTTTACAATATGTTTTATATCATAAATTTATTTGGGTGTGTATTTTGTGCATAATTATACATAAAGTTTTATATTTAAAAAGTAATTTTATTATACACATTTGTGTTTTTTTAATAAAATTTTAATTATCATACATAAATTTACAAAAAAAAAATTTTGCAAATTAATATATTAAAATTATATTGGCTGGTTGAACGGGTTTGTTCGGGTCAACCCGCTAATATTCGGGTCGTGTTCGAGTTCATATATATGACAAGATTTCGGGTTCGGTTCATTTAAAATTTTCAGGTTCGGGTCGGGTTGAACTCGCCAACCCGACTGTTTAGCACTCCTAGGTTTGGTGGCGCTAATAAATTGCCACCCTCAAACTTTTTTTTTGCATTTTATGCTATTCTACTAGCAAAATGTAACACTCTGCACCTTTCTATCAACTGGATATTAGTTTCACCGTTTGAATTTAGATGAAATGATAAGTTTACCCTTGCACCTTACCCTTTCTTTCTATATACTCTTTACACCTATCTCTCTCCCCATCTCTTTCTCCCGCTCTCTGTCTCTTTGCACCTTACCCTTTCGATTTTGCATAAACCAAATCAATATTCATATAAATAATTGAAAAAACTACTGAAATCATACACAACTAACAGCATTTGCCTGCGCGTTTTGGCAGGAATTCGACCGATATCCATTCGATTCATTATGGTATCAGTACGATACAAGCACATGTTTTATATTGATCAAAAACCATAAAAATGAATATCGATATCGGTTTAGACAATGCTAAAACCGCTACCGATGTTCAGTTAAAATCATTTGTTTCGTCACGGCACTAGTACATTTACGTTGTTGTTTCAAATATTTGTACGTTACTACCAACTTGATTTAAAATATATTTATATAACAACGTAGTAAAAAATAGACACGCCGCAACGACATACTCAAAATTTTATAAAACACATGTTAAAAGTTATAAGAGGAAAACAAAATATACTCGAAATTTATTATAACAATAAAGCAATAAAAATTTAAAAATAAATATTTATTAAAGTTAGTCAAATTTCTTAAGGACGCACGTCACAAACATTTTAAAAAGTACAATGTAACTAAATAATGCATCTGCTTGACCTTTCTATTTGGATTTTAAAAAAGAAAAACTTTAGTGATTAAATTCTAAACATTCAAAACAGCCATGTAGCTAACAACTTCACTTTATATATATATATATATATATATATATATATATATAGTTTTTGCCCTGCCCACGTTGCGGGGCACTAAGCCGAATATTCATTTCTCATAACATGTGTATATCTGGATTTCGATTACTTATACATACTATTCATAATACGATCTTAAAAAAATTACATTGGGTGAACCAATTAAAACAAAATACTACCATACTTTAGAAAAAAAAAACTAAAATTATGGAACAACTACCGTTGCCACGAATAAAATTACATCGAGCCAACCAATTAAAATAAAACACTACCATAATTTTGTAAAAAAAATATACTAAAATGAATTTTACACTGGGTAAAATCGTAATTTGACACACAAAAAACGAAAACAATGACAAAAACATAAATTTGAGCCGAGACCAAACCCATAATTTTAGCTAGGAGAAAAAGAAAACAAAACCAATGACAAAACTGTAATTTAAACGGGAAATATCATAATTTAGCTAGAACAAGAGGAAGTGTGATGCTGCCTAGTACTATTTCCCTCCATATACAATGTAGTATATATAAATATAAATTACAACTATTTAATCAGCAACACATCATCAAGAAATTATCAAATGAATGGCAGGTGTAAGAAACCAGACCAACCACATTCCATGTCACCACTTACCACCTTCACCAATCATATCAATACGCCGGAGGAAATGAACAATAATACAATGGATATGGCATTATCGTAAATAACATTCTAGATGAGTCCCATTATTATAGTATTCACAAGAAGTTACATGAATTGTTAATATAGATAATAATAAGCTTAATCTCACATCCCTTGTAAAACATACAGAAGTGTCGGGGATCAAATTTGTGAACATTAAGCTCAATCTCACATCATAGATCCCTAGTAAAGTCAATCTCACATCCTCAATAAAATGCATCTATTTACGCCAAGAGAAGTTGTTGTTGCCTTCTTCATCGGACGGTGAGGGGAGAACGAGGTATCGTTCATAATCAAGGTTTGCATTGGTAGAAGATGAGTGAGACGTTTGTAGATTGCAACAAACTTTCCCAACAATCTATATGAAACATGAAGGTCAAAGTTACGAATCTCAGTCAACAACTACCTAATTCAGACATTGCGTATATACACACGAAACATTTACGGTCTAAAGAAATATGTGCGTGTGTGCGTATAGAATATAAGCATTACGCAAAACCCAGATCAAAAAAATCAAATCTTTATACAAATTCAAGAACAAAACCAGTTCAACAATGGTGAAATGACTTTGATTCAAACCTAAATTAAGGGGATTAAAGAAGAAATGAAAGGGGGGTAATACCTAATTTAAAAAAAGATCATTCCTTTAATTGGTTTTAAGAAAACAAGATCACTGAAATAGGTGTTAAGATCTGGACAAAAGTATTGTGCTTGAATCTTGATGGATAAAATATTGAGATGAGATTAAAATGATTGGCGATGACGGTGATGGTGAGTCCTGGTGATGATGGTGATGGGTGATTATGGAATGAAGCGGAGTAGAAGTAGAGATGGCGGGTTTTAATGAAGTAAGGTTGGGAAATGATTGTTAGATTACAATATTGCCCCTCGGTCAAACGGTCAAACTAAAGTCCGTTTGACAAAAGTGTGCAGAGTGTAACATTTTACAAGCACAAGGGCAGTTAATGCAAAAAAAAGGTTTGAGGGTGGCCACTTGTAAGAGCCATCAAACCACATGGTGGCAAATTGCACTTCACTCTTATTGTTATTTATATATGTTATTGTAATAAGGGTTAACTAGTTCTATACCCGTCTGTTGGACGAGTGTTTTACAAGGTTATCATGACGTGATCATCTTTTTTTTTTGCACTAAAAAACATTAATTGTTAAAAAAGAGCCAAAATGTGTAAAATATAAAATTATTTTATGCCCGTTTGGTTATCAATTATTTTAAGCTTGCTTATAATTCTTTTAAGCAATCATATATGTTATTTATAACTTTATAGCAATGATGTTAAGATATCAAAATTATAAATGATGTTTTAAAGTAAAAAATGTCAAAAAAATGGGTTGGATTTGGTAGAAATGATATGTGAAAAAACATACGGATCTAATAGTGGGTCAATAGATACGCAAGATGATCCATTTTTATTAGGGCGAATACACCACATCAACACAAGCATTCTTCTCCCTCTTTTTTCCTCTTTGCCTTTTTTCTCTCTCTAGGGTTTGTTTATTCATCATTTTTGATGAACGGATATGAGGATTATGTCTATGGTGGTTTATATAATCAAAATTACATTTATTTTTCAAGTTTATTGCTGGAGGCTCATTAAGGTTTGTTTTTAATTCTTGGGTGCAAATCTTTGTCCAATAAGTTTTGAACTTCAAAAAATGTCCATAGCAGTTTTAGATTCATTCTTTGTGCGTGCTCTACGGCTTTTTGATCATATGCAAGTATAACATACTTTTGAGCAAGTGAGTCAGTCATTCGGTTGTGACTATATCTTATTTGCTAATACACCTATTTACCTTTTTCTTGAAAGCGTTTTCTGATTTAGCATAGGAGGGAATGTATGATTCTGACGATTTAGAGACAAGTCTTGATTCCATTATACTCCAAGTAAGAGGTTTCTTTTTCTTACACTTTATACCCTTTGTGATGCATATTAAAGATTGTTGGTAGTAAAAAAGTTTGATATATGGTGCTAAACAAAGATTACACTAGACTTAGGGGCTGTTTGTTTAGTTCTTAATGAGTTCAGACCTCTTACTAGTTCAGCACTTAGTGGTTCATAGTGATTGTTTCGTGCGCAGATGTCTGAATTGTTCAAACATTTGTCTCTGAATGATTAAGCATTATACTAATTTTGAATGGTTAAGACCTCTAATTTGAATTGGCCAGACATTTGCCTCTGAATGGTTAAGCATTATACTGACTCTTAATGATTCAGACCTCTTACTAATTCAACTCTTAACCATTCAGAAGTTGTCTAATAGCCTCTTAGCTGTGATGGGTATACTTTGTTGTATGGTTGAGGGTACGCCTTAGTAATTCATATATGTTTGTATATTCGCATTAACCGTTTTTTATTTTCTAAAAAAAAATAAGAAAATGGTAATTTACTACATCGTAAGTTTATGAATGTTGTCTAGTGGAATTTAATTTTTGTTTCCGTCATATTGATATGGCTTTTTGGTCTTCTAATCTTAATCTTTATCAGATGAGGGAGGTTACCCTTATGGCTTTTGAGTTGAGGTTAGTACTTTCTTTGTAGTACCTAATGAACACTATATCTTGTTATTAATATTTTCAAGTCTTTCATGTGTTAATTAAAGTATCTTTGTTAAATTGATTATCAGGATGGGCCATTTGAAGTCACTTTGGGGCGTATCGAAGGCTTGGAGCAAACTTTGACTGAAGATATGGCCGCAGGTACAATCTCAAAAAACTTTGGTGTGTACTTAGAATGATTTCGTCTAAAACTCTTACGTATTTTGTTGAATTGAAACAACCTATTTACACAACACAAAATCAAAATTAAACAGAAAGTATTAGACTCACACTTAGGAAACTAATAAATATGAAGTAAAACTTGTGTAAAAATATAAAAAAGAATGTAAACCTGGATCAAAATGTAAAAATGACATAATATCTTTTGAAAACCACTAAAAACAAATTATCATTCTTATCAACAAAACAATATCCAAACATGTGAAAAGAGAAATTACCATTTTTAAGAACCATATCCGAATCATTTATCAGTTCTTTTACGGTTCACAAATACACCATACTCACATGCTTCGTCATCATCATCTTCTGATTCTATTTACATAAAAACAGAAAATATGTATTATAAATTACATTTTTAAATATTAAATTGTAAACTGAAAGAATGAAAGTATTTTGGTTTGAGTTTGTACTCTGAAAGAAAGAAAGCACTTGAGTGTTGACATCATCTTCTGATCCTACATAAAAAAACAGAAAGCTTGAATTTTTTATTAAAACTTCACATATGATATTGTAAATTGAATTAAAGTACATGAACTTTAAGTTCAGCTTTTGTTCATAATGCTTCATTGTCTTCTTATGATCATATTTACAGAGAAGTAGAATATATTAAATTTTCAATACAACTTTAAAGATGAGATTGTAAACTACGAAAGTATACGAACACTAAAAAACGAAAGTACATGAACATAAGTTTACCTTTAAACGGACTCCATCGAACAACTCGATTATGGGATCGAATTTCAAACCGTGGATTTTTAAACTTCTTCCAAAAATGCTCCATTGAATATGCAGTATCAGCCACATCATATTCGGACTCTGGCTCAATTTCGAGGGCCTCATGATCATCGCTGCCGACATCAGTAACCTCTTCCCAGTTTCATTTAGCAATAGATTACCTTTTATATAGCTTGTCACACTTTTGTTTCTAAGATAACAATAATATTCAAAAAATAATGTGAACATAAGAAACAAATGTATGAAAACGATGTAATTGAAATTAACCTCTTCACTGATTTTTTGAAGCATTTCTGATTTGGAAGGACATGAATCACGAACACGTTTTTTCATCTCTACTCTTTTCTCAGGTGTCTACAAAATAAATACCGAATCAATGTGCATTAATAGGTATTACTTTTTTAAATAAAACATAATTTTAAATATCTTTACTTACAGCCTTACATGTGCTTCAATTTGTTGTTGCGCTTCCTCCCTCTTCTTCGGTTTTAGATCATAGTTTTCAATTCGGTAAGTAGGTTCTATCTTAAATACACAAAAAAAAAAAAAAAAAACATTATAAATAATAAAATATAAATGTTAGCGACTTGTGCAGAATTGAAAACCTTACGTTTGGCTGTAAGCTTCATTTTGAGAGTTGTCTTGAGAGAAGGTATGTTTTTTTTTCAGCCGTTTTGCATCTTTATATAGATACCTACAGGGACAGGTGGTGCTGTGGTAACAGTAAAATATTACCACATGTCCCTCAAAATAACTTCTTATACCCATGGGGAACATAAGAAGTGTTTTGTATGCTATGCCTTTAAAAACATAGCAAAGTAGGTTATTAACAATTTCAATATGCATTAAGTTTTTAAATTAACCACCGACTACTAAATCATAAAAAATAGACAGAAAGGTGAACAGACAATGTTAGTAACAATCATGTAAGCTAAATAACAACCATTTGTTAAAGTATCATGAAACACACATGTACTCTACGAAGTAATTTTTTTTGGCTTTCGAAGTGATTTCCTAGGCCTTGGTCTCTCATGGGAGTCAGCTGCAACACGTTCATTAGTCGATGAGGTGGGAATGCTGGCATCATCAGTATTGACCTCACGTGTAGAGGTAGCAGATTTAGTTCATCGTCAGTAGACATAATAGCCTGCATTTATCACAAAAACATTAGAATGAAAAAAAATCAATAATAGAGTCGTTGCCGAAACTTAACAAAATATACCAATGATATCGTCGTAATAGATGAGACTAATGAAACTCGTGGTCCCCATAACGCTTCCTCTGCCATTTCCCACTCATCAGTTGTGATCCTTGCTATAAACGCAACATCGTCAGCTTCAATATCTTTGGCAGTCTCTTCTGTATGATGTGTACTTGTACCAACAATAGATGTAATAGTATCTTCGGTTACCAATGTCAAATTCTCACCAATGTATTTTGACACTGTAAAGTGTTGAGAACAGTAAGGCGCCACATTATATCTATCGACCTTAATCCTAAAAATGACACTTCTAGCACATAAAGCATCAAGCAAATAATACGGAGCCCAAAAAGGATCATCAACACCCTATACAAAACACATAAATATTAGTATATTAGTATGCACAAACACGCACATGAGCAAATAAAAATAGAGACATGCAAGAAAGCGCACACACACACAATAAATAACACACCGACACACATACCGTATACTTAGGTATACATATATGCATATATAATCAAATGTTTGAATTAAATCTTAAAAGATAACCTCTGATAAACTCCTAACAACCAACTCTTCTGCGGTTATGTCAAGAAGAGCAACAACAACATCGACGAATAGAACACATGTCATCTCAGCACCATTATCAAGCCACGAACAACCAATTTGTAAATGTGCAAACATCATTGTCAGAATGTTAGCAATAAAAAAATAAGGAGAGTAACGTATAAAAACTTACGCCTGGTGTGGGTTGGCAACATCTTTTTTACATGCTGGACAATAATAAGCAGCATCAACGAATTGGGTCTTCTTACGACACTTAGAGCATCTAATATACTTCCAGTCGTCCGTCAAATCAATATCAGTTATTGTTGCAGCGATAGTATACATTGTGCCCTACGATTAAAAAAATTTAAAAATCCAAGAAATGAACTACAATAACAATTAGTTGAATATATAGTTACAAAAAGAATACCCTGGGAACCTCCTCTTCACATAAATAGCGATAAACATCAGAAACACTATTGACATGAAAGTCTTGTTTCATTTGTACGTTTGATTTGAACAAAATAGGCATCGGCAACCTAAAAAGGCATCATGTAAGTTTGGTCACAACATAATTAGTTTTTTCAGTCATAAATGAGCATTAAGGTAATGAAGACTGTACATATTCTTGAATACGTCACAAATTGGAAGTGGCAGGTTAACATATAAATGAGAAGAGATTGTTGACGTCAAGCATGGAGAACCTAGTAAAATAACAAACATATTGCATGAAGTAAACATATAAGAAAAAAACTATATACGCGTATTTTATTTTGATAGAGAAACATACCTTCAAACAATCTAACTTTACAAGAGGTCAAAACGATGACAACTGTATTAGCGGCACAACGCCTCATGTCCTCGTCACTATACTTAAGTGCGAGTTTGCCTCATAGAGATACGGTGAGATCCTTGCCACTATATATTATTAAAACATAACCATGGAGAAAATGAAAACCATACATCAGTGGTACATACATGAATAAATGTGTAAAGAACTTACAATTCATACATAGAACGATTTGTCGTACTTCCCGGTTACATGATTGCACTTCTTCCAACCCATTGTCAACATAACCCACTCGCGGAGAACACCGATCACATCAGCTTATAAAGCATATTTAGATAGAACTATGTAAAGTGAAGAAAAAACAAAGGTAAATTACCTGTTAGATATGTGTCGTTGTAAGCACGTGATCTAAGGACATTGAATGGAGTCAGCTCAAAAATGTAACTTCTAAATGAACACGGTTGCACCATGGAAGGACTAATGGATGATTTCTTGTAAACTCACCATGGCAATCCCGTCGCAATGGCCGATACCCTTATTATATGCTTTAACAACAAATCGATGCAACCGATATACACAACCCTCATCCAAACGGTTACTAAAAAGATGCATCAGATGATAAGGAATTCTTGCATGAATTGAGCAATCCTGAAAGAAAACAGCTTGCATTATCTAAAAAGAAATTGGTGTGAAGTATTTACATGACAATGAAAATGTTCACTTACACGCTCATCTGAAAGAATGAGATCAAATGACAAAATGCGATTTGTTTTAGGATTGTACGATGTCCAAGAACGTGAGACAATTACAGTGACTTGCCACCTGTCAGTAACATCAGGCATCAACTATGAAATATAACGATAGCCCATTTGTAGACGATGTGAACCTAAAACATGTGAGAACAACAAATGGCTTTGATAAGTTTATAATTAAAATAACTAAGTACATGTAATAAAAGATAAAGAATTTTTTTAAACATATAAATTTAGCACACAACAGAATATCTTACAACATTTGGAATAGCGCATTATGCAAGCATTAAATAATAGATGTTCACAAAAAAGGAATGTAATTTGGTACCTTTTTCGAAATGTGAGTATTAGGAATTTCGTGTTTTCAATGAAGATCAATATTCAAAAAATTACTCACACCGACTCATCTCTTGACATGAGAGGTAAGTTGTAAAATACTTCTTTATACACGATATTTCTTGTTAGATTGTTAGCGTACTTGCCATTATTGTCAATATAAAAGCGCAGTCCATCACGAGATGTAACTCGGGAGGCAACAACATAAAGTTGGCCATGTGTAAATACGGGTTTTACCAAGTAAGCACAAACATGATTGAATGTTTGCCCTTGACTTTTATTGATAGTCATGGCAAAGCACAGTTTGAAAGGAAACTGCCTTCTCCTAAGATGAAAGGGCCAACATGTTTCTATTGGAGTCACATCAATTCTTCCAATAAAAGCTTTTTCTCCAACATGCGTACCCGTAATAATAATTGCGTCAATAACACGACGACTTACTTGACTAACCACCAACCGAGCACCATTACACCCTTTTTTTCAAATTCAAGTTACGTAGTAAGATGATTGGTGCACCAACCTTTAACTTTAGTGCATGATTTGGAATACCGGAAAATTGCAAAGTGTTAAGAAACTCGACCGGATACATAGCCTGAATTTCCTCAAAGTTATTCTACTTGGACAAATGGCATCAACACTTAACAACTCGTGAATCTCGCCTGGCAACTTATCAAGAACATGTAGATTGATCTTATCCACCTCATCGTTAGTAGAAGACAAAATACAACCTCTTGTAGGTAGTCAACATCATTAAATTTTTGCGATATGTCAGGGAAAGCATTAGATACTACTGCTTCCATCGGATTATTTGAAACGGGGATCAAAAGATCACGAGGTATACGAATCCAAGTGCTCTCATCTTCCCCTCAACAGAAGCTGTACGAAGATGACCGGCCCCCATATCTAAAATCCATTTATTGAATTGTTTGTTGTTGTTGTTGTATTAGAGCATTACTACTAACACTTGGATGTCGCAAGCGCATATTAATTGTTAGACAAAACACCTTACACGCACCCCATATAATTGACGACTTATTTACAGATGAAGCGACAATCTCACTACGTGTAGCATGCAGAATTACCGAAAGAATTTGTCGAAAATCACCTCCAAGAACCACACATTTACCGCCAAAAACTCAACGGTCTGCATCATGGGTGTGATGTCGACAAATATCTCTAAAAGTGCGATCAACAGCTTCAAACGCATACCGGTGTTGTAACGGTGGCTCATCCCATATGATAAGTGCAGCATCGTTAATAAGCTTGGCTAAATCTGACTCAACATCTATCAAGCAGCAAGAAACCGTATCAATATCTAAAGGAATTTTAAATTGAGAGTGCGGGTACGACCACCTGGTTGTAAAAGAAAAGCAATCCCAGAAGAGGCAACAGACAAAACGATCTCGCGACGTGCACGGATGCAGGAAATGAGTGTCTTGCATAAATATGTTTTCCCTGTCCCTCCACTTCCAAAAACAAAGACAACGCCACCTATCCCACTATTGACAGAATCTACTACATAATCAAATATCTCCTTCTGCTGTGCATTCAATCCATGAAGTAGATCAGAGAAAATTGTTTCTTCTTCTTGCATGTCGTATGTAAGCTCAGCTGCCATCAATCGACTAACAACTCTATTTGTTAAACGAACTTGAGGTAAATTAGGAAAGTCAGCTAGACATTTACCATGACCAACTAAAATTTTGTCAATCTCAACTAAAGTGTCGTTGCAAATTTCCGTGTCCGTGAATACTATATTATCATTACCTAGTACTGTACGACGCTTGTAAGGAATATCTTCTGATAAGTAAGGTAAGCAATCCAAAAAAAATTGTCGTTGATCGCTAACAATACAAAACAACAGAATTGAACGAACAAATCACGAAGCTGGTCCCCGTACTGCCACTGGTAAGCTTCACGTATTGAATCAAGCCACTCAACATCATCTCCTAATAAGCCTAACGCCTTGCAAGCAGACATATAAGTCGGATGCTCAACACCATCAACGGTACGGATTTCTTTAAAGCTTAATGGTCCACGCACAACATTTAATAACATACTTAGGTAATATTTTTCATCCATAGACGGACTCACATAATAAATGCAACCAATACACTTCCCCCTATGTCGTGGCATCCATTTCTTGTCCTTTTCATGCCATGTAAAATGTGTTGGAAACTCCACATTTGTGAGTGAACGACCCCATGGGAACTTCTCATTTGCACACATCCATTCAGTAAACTTTGACATGGCAGCCGTAGGACGTTGTGCAACATCCTCAAGCTGGTCATTATCACGAAAATAGACCCTTTGACATCCTGCTTCATGAAAAGGTAACCGTTCAACAGGAATGTCGCGGTATCTCATATCAAAATGAAAAGAGCTTCCAACATGCTTCAGAGGAGGAAAGATATCGACAATTTAGGTATTCCTCGATCTCGTTTTCATTATGTAATAAGGATTCAAATGATGTTCTACTTTGACACCTTCCAAAACCGCAGTTACACGATCAGGGCCTTTATTTATGTAACCAAAAAGGTATTTGACTAACATACCTTGATTAACCACTCAACGTTAATATGGCAACCATATTTTAACAACAGGTCACAGTTATAAGGGACCATAAACCGATTATCAAGCTTAATATCTTGAGATCCAACTTTAACCACTCTTGAATTGTTAGGCCTTTTATAACATGGCCATCCATCATTTCTGATGAATGTTTGGTTACAATAATTCTTTGGGTACCCTTTATCACATATACCATTATGCATACAAGAACTGGAAGGTTTAAGCGCACCACATGGTCCGTGCATCATTTGTTTACGAACAACATCAAAGGCCACTAGGTCATCCGATTCCGAGGGAAGCTCAGCAGAAATGTATTTATCAATATGTTGTACTGTACTAATCTTATCTTCGGGTTGCAGGAAAAGCAAAATGTGACAATGCAGAAGTCCTCGTTTCTGAAACTCAATTTGGTATATAACTACAAAAAAACACACACAAAAAAAATCTTACATTTCGGAAAGGAATATTGACTAAATTTGACATATATAAAATTCAAATGGTAGTAACGAACCTGCTTTTGCTCGACCGAAAATATTTATTTTCTTTATGTCCCTAATAAGTTCATCGAGTTTTATTTTAAAAACACGTGAAACAATGTTAGGTCGATCGGATGGTGACATGCCAGGTGTTGTTAATCAATGTGTCACGTAATTTCTGGCCATTTTGGATTGCATGTCATGGTGATGAATAGATCTGGAGCCCCGGCCCAACGACAAACTGCCATAGCATCTTGATATTGTTGGATCATGCATCTAGGCCCACCAGTGAATGTCGCTGGTAGGATAACACGTCGCCCAATTGACTCACAAGTTGATTCACCTTCAGCAACACGATCACATATACGCTATACAAATCCGAAATGGTATTTTGGTTTCTTCTATACCAATTTAAATCATTTTCAAGAACTTGAGCATAAGCATCGACTACATATGTCAGAAACAAACAACCACCTTTGTGCAATGTCTTAGCCTCATACCTCCTAACATGTAAACGGTAATCGTAGAATTCTCTTGATGAAAACAGTTTTTCGCCTACTTTCTCCATTGTATTGCTTAGAGGAATATTGAGATGGAACCCATCTTCTCCGTATGGAAATAGCAAAGGATACTGCAGTGGCATAAAACTTGGGTGCAGTTCAGATATACGCTTTGCAGTGTAACCTTCACGTTCTTCGACATAATATCACGTGAATCTGTAGGATTTTCATCACCTGGGTCAATGAGCTACTTCACAAGCAGTAGGCAAGCCATATTGTCTTTGTCCTCTGTTTCGTGTGCTAATCAGACGAAGTCTTAGAGGTTGCATTGATGCATCATTAAACCTTTCCCTCACCATCCTAAACGCTTGTACTAATGCATTACTCTCATCAAGCATCTTCAATAGGTCGCTCACTAAGGTACAAAGTACTGCTTGGTCAAAATTCACCGAAATACAATTTCGTAAAGCAAAAAACGATTGTCAATCTCATTTTCCGTGTCACAAATATACAATTGTGTGAATCTAGGACGAGAATCGGGATGTGTAGGTAACAAAGTCCCAATTCTATGGTGGTTGTGTCCATTTAAACGATAGGTATAAGGCCCACGTCCATCATTTAATTCCGTAGATATTTTCCCACTAGTAGAGGTAAATGAAAAAATTGAATTTAGAAGCTTCATATTTTCTCTAAACAACCTAGACTGTGGTTCACCGTTGTAATCAAGAAGGCTACGCAAAGGTTTAGGAGGATGTCGCATGAGTGGTAATTTGACATTTCCTTCTCCACAACATAAGAAAAACATGGAAATTGGTGGAGATAGAGATTTATAGTTCGTTCCTCATACCAAACCATAGATCCACAATGCACACATATATGGTCTGCATTGCCGCAATCCCAGTACGATCGAATTTGTCCTATAAAAGAGTCAAGAGTAAGTAAACAATCTCAATCTCATGTTACTTTCATATATAAAATATGGTGTGCAATGACATGATACGTACGGGGTCTATTCTCATCTTGATGGTCGTATGATCGGAAGTCACGTTTTGTTGAGCGATTGTGTAGATGGCTGCAAAACCGTAGAAGTGCTGGAAGACTGTACAAGTGCATTTGTGGTACTAAAATAATGTACCACATTTCTGTTGGTACTATTCATCTACACATGAATCAATGTAACTTGAGGGGGATTTCAATGCAAAAGGGTTACATGTTCGTTATTATGCAAACCCCAATTACTATAAAATGAAGGTCATAAGTAAAGCCCACCGTATCGACGATGTTTTGTAGCTGTAACCACATGGGTCAGATTGGGAGGTCGTCCACGTAATCTAGGACGACCCGACAAACGCCTACTTGTATTGCTTCTCCATGAGCAAATGAAGTTGTAACGTGAGAAGGTGTTGGTGAGACTATCTCAGAACACTAGACATAGGATGATCTCCATGAACGACGTCCATTACAAAATTCTAGTTTGGAGAAATAATCACAACAATTAGTTATAATGTGACTTGGTTTCTTCTATGTTTACTATAATTTAGGGTTTTGCATTTGTACATGTGGGTTTTTCTGTTACCTTTTCATCCTTCATCATCAAAGATTAGGCTTCAACTGGCAAAGTAATTTGTTTCATTTATAATTGCCAATTTCACAACAAAGTATTTGTTTTCAGATCATTTTCGAGGTTTTAGAATTCAGTATTGTGAACTAATTTGAGAGAAAAATGATTTCTGACTTCATGATAATTGACAAAAACCTTGTCTTTGTAACCCAAAAATATGATCTTTCTACACATAGTCAAGTTTGAAAACCAAGTTTGGTATGTGTTCCAATTTAGATGGCTAATCTATACTAAATTTTATTATTTTATGGGTATAGTTAGTAACTATTTTCTCATTATTGTTTCACATTTATCAAACAAACATGGCATAAGTTTTTTATAAATGTGTAAATTTTTACAGACATCTCTAATGAAACAATTTCTCTTGTGCTTGATGTTAACAATAACAGATGAGTTAGCCACAATGGGTTAGTTAAGTCTTAAATTTGCTTTATTTTACTTTATTCAACTTTTTTTGTTAGAATTATTTCTTTTTTCTTTTTATTTTACATATGTAGTCTTATCTTTTTGTGGGCTAAACAGATGAATTTGTATTGATAAGAGATTGGGGCTAGTGATCTGGTTAACGTGTGATGGACTAGAGTTGAGTTTATAAAGAGAGTGGGCTAGTGCAACTTCATTGGACTAATTATGTAAGTTCGTAAGTATAGTTTTTAAAAGTTTTTGGTCTTGTGTGTCTAAAGTAGATATATATGAGTAAATAAATAAAACATGAAAACTTAAATACGTACCAATGAAAAATAGCTAGGATTAATTAACAATATCACAGTGTAGTAGCATCATACCGTAATTAATATTTGTACTTGAAATAAAAAATAAAAAGTGTTTATAATCTCTATTAAGTTATTAATAATAGTTAATTGTTTACTTATTTGGTTTTGTTTTTTAAATATATGTTTATACATCAACTATTTTCATATAAAACCATTTTCTTTAAAATTTATATATTAATATATTGATTATCAGTTATACATACACTTGTGTAACCAACCCAATTATATTGTTAAAAAGGACTTTAGTTGAATGGCCCAAACACAACTTAAAAAACCTAGATATTAATGTAATCCATGGGCCCAAACACAACTTAAAAAACCTAGATATCCAATGTAATCAAAAACCCTAAATTCCCTTCAGTTCTTCACTCGCCAAAACAAAACACTGAAACAAAGTGGCGTGGATTCATTTGGTTCCTTTCAAATCCAATACATTTTTTGCTAATTGATCGAATACATTTTTCGCTAATTATTCTTTCAAATCAGATACGTACCCCGGTAAGTAAGTTCGCACAAATTTCTGTTTCTAGGGTTTTTATTTCGTTGATTCTGATTAGCAATTTGTTTTGATGTTGTTTATAGTGAAGTTAGGTATATCGGAGTTTATGCATGGAATCGGGAATGGAGTGGAGACGTAAAGCTTGAATCCGAATATGGAGATTTAAAGAATTTGTTGCTTTGCTCGAAATATGAAGCTGAATAAGCTCAATGTTGGAGCCGATTAAACCAATTATAAAAACTAAGTAGCGACGAAAACCAAGTTTTTATAATCGGTAGGTTTCGTTGAATTAAAGGGTTTTCATCGATTGATATGTTTTGCTTATGTATTCATCAAATGATCAATTTTATGTTTATGTTTTTGCATATTTAGAGTTTTAACTTTTGAGTTAAGTGAAATCCCAGGTTATATCTTCGTCAAGGTATGCCAATTGGCATTGTTAATTCCTATGAAAACATCTCTAATACATATTACAATAGTGAAATGAATCGGTTTCTTTTTCTTTTTTTTTTACGTGTAAGATGGAGCTTCAAGCATCCATGAAAAGGGCAGGATGAAATGCAAGTCCATTGAAATCAGGTCAAGCTGAGGTATATCAAATTACATAAATGTGTAAAACTACAATCGCTAAAATAGAAATAGTTTCAATTTTGATGGGAATTACTTACAGATTCACATGGTTTGTGTAGAGGGCAGGAGCAAATGCACTTGAAATCTGATGAAGAGGAGGTACTATCAGATTGCAATTTTATAAGTTTGGTGCCAATGTATATTAAGGTATAAATAGTAGTAGCTAAATGTGCAGAACTGAAAAAACTTACATTTGGCTGCATTTTTCTTTTGATAATAAGCTTCATTTAGAGAGCAATTTTGAGAGAAAGTATGGTTTATTTTTAAGCTTTTTTGCATCTTTATATAGATGCTTTTAGGGACAGGTGTGGCAGTAAAATGTTGCCACATGACGAAACCAGGTTTTTATAATCGGTAGGTTTCGTCGAATTAAAGGGTTTTCATCGACTGATATGTTTTGCTTATGTATTCATCAAATGATCAATTTTATTTTTATGTTTTTGCATATTTAGAGTTTTAACTTTTGAGTTAAGTGAAATCCTAGGTTATATCTTCTTCAAGGTATGCCAATTTGCATTGTTAATTCCTATGAAAACATCTCTAATACATATTACAATAGTGGAATGAATCGGTTTTCTTTTTCTTTTTTTTACATGTAAGATGGAGCTTCAAGCATCCACTGAAAAGGGCAGGACGAAATGCAAGTCCATTGAAATTAGGTCAAGATGAGGTATTATCAAATTACGTAAAAGTGTAAAACTACAACTATTGAAATAGAAATAGTTTCAATTTTGATGGGAATTACTTACAGATTCACATGGTTTGGGTGTAGAGGGCAGGAGCAAATGCACTTGAAATCTGATGAAGAGGAGGTACTATCAGATTGCAATTTTATAAGTTTGGTGCCAATGTATTTTTAGGTATAAATAGTAGTAGCTAAATGTACAGAACTGAAAAAACTTACATTTGGCTGCATTTTTATTTTGATAATAAGCTTCATTCAGAGAGCAATTTTGAGAGAAAGTATGGTTTATTTTTAAGCTTTTTTGCATCTTTATATAGATGCTTTTAGGGACAGGTGTGGCAGTAAAATGTTGCCACATGACGAAACCAGGTTTTTATAATCGGTAAGTTTCGTCGAATTAAAGGGTTTTCATCGACTGATTTGTTTTGCTTATGTATTCATCAAATGATCAAATTTATTTTTATGTTTTTGCATATTTAGAGTTTTAACTTTTGAGTTAAGTAAAATCCTAGGTTATATCTTCATCAAGGTATGCCAATTTGCATTTTTAATTACTATGAAAACATCTCTAATACATATTACAATAGTAGAATGAATCGGTTTCTTTTTCTTTTTTTTTACATGTAAGATGGAGCTTCAAGCATCCACTGAAAAGGGCAGGACGAAATGCAAGTCCATTGAAATTAGGTCAAGATGAGGTATTATCAAATTACGTAAAAGTGTAAAACTACAACTATTGAAATAGAAATAGTTTCAATTTTGATGGGAATTACTTACAGATTCACATGGTTTGGGTGTAGAGGACAGGAGCAAATGCACTTGAAATCTGATGAAGAGGAGGTACTATCAGATTGCAATTTTATAAGTTTGGTGCCAATGTATTTTTAGGTATAAATAATAGTAGCTAAATGTGTAGAACTGAAAAAACTTACATTTGGCTGCATTTTTCTTTTGATAATAAGCTTCATTCAGAGAGCAATTTTGAGAGAAAGTATGGCTTATTTTTAAGCTTTTTTGCATCTTTATATAGATGCTTTTAGGGACAGGTGTGGCAGTAAAATGTTGCCACATGACGAAACCAGGTTTTTATAATCGGTAAGTTTCGTCGAATTAAAGGGTTTTCATCGACTGATATGTTTTGCTTATGTATTCATCAAATGATCAATTTTATTTTTATGTTTTTGCATATTTAGAGTTTTAACTTTTGAGTTAAGTGAAATCCCAGGTTATATCTTCGCCAAGGTATGCCAATTGGCATTGTTAATTCCTATGAAAACATCTCTAATACATATTACAATACTGAAATGAATCGGTTTCTTTTTTTTTCTTTTTTTACGTGTAAGATGGAGCTTCGGCAGGATGAAATGCAAGTCCATTGAAATCAGGTCAAGCTGAGGTATTATCAAATTACATAAAAGTGTAAAACTACAATTGTTAAAATAGAAATAGTTTCAATTTTGATGGGAATTACTTACAGATTCACATGGTTTGTGTAGAGGGCAGGAGCAAATGCACTTGAAATCTGATGAAGAGGAGGTACTATCAGATTGCAATTTTATAAGTTTGGTGCCAATGTATTTTTAGGTATAAATAGTAGTAGCTAAATGTGCAGAACTGAAAAAACTTACATTTGGCTGCATTTTTCTTTTGATAATAAGCTTCATTTAGAGAGCAATTTTGAGAGAAAGTATGGTTTATTTTTAAGCTTTTTTGCATCTTTATATAGATGCTTTTAGGGACAGGTGTGGCAGTAAAATGTTGCCACATGACGAAACCAGGTTTTTATAATCGGTAAGTTTCGTCGAATTAAAGGGTTTTCATCGACTGATATGTTTTGCTTATGTATTCATCAAATGATCAATTTTATTTTTATGTTTTTGCATATTTAGAGTTTTAACTTTTGAGTTAAGTGAAATCCTAGGTTATATCTTCATCAAGGTATGCCAATTTGCATTTTTAATTCCTATGAAAACATCTCTAATACATATTACAATAGTGGAATGAATCGGTTTCTTTTTCTTTTTTTTACATGTAAGATGGAGCTTCAAGCATCCACTGAAAAGGGCAGGACGAAATGCAAGTCCATTGAAATTAGGTCAAGATGAGGTATTATCAAATTACGTAAAAGTGTAAAACTAAAACTATTGAAATAGAAATAGTTTCAATTTTGATGGGAATTACTTACAGATTCACATGGTTTGGGTGTAGAGGACAGGAGCAAATGCACTTGAAATCTGATGAAGAGGAGGTACTATCAGATTGCAATTTTATAAGTTTGGTGCCAATGTATTTTTAGGTATAAATAATAGTAGCTAAATGTGCAGAACTGAAAAAACTTACATTTGGCTGCATTTTTCTTTTGATAATAAGCTTCATTCAGAAGAGCAATTTTGTGAGAAAGTATGGTTTATTTTTTAAGATGTTTGCATCTTTATACAGATGCTTTTAGGGACAGATGGTGGCAGTAAAATGTTGTCAATGTACCACAAAATAACTTCTACTACCCTGTTCCATGTTATTTGGAAGTTTTAAAAATAATTAGAGAATTTGGAGGGAACAAAACTTTTGAAATCTGGAATTGTCTACGATTATAAATTTGTTTTATATTTTGATTAGTATAATTTGTTTTATATTTTGATTTGTATTCCTACAAAAGTGGGTCTGTCAAAAACTTTAATAATTACATGTGTTAATTTGCAACTGAAAAACAGTTGCATATTCATATATATCAAATGTGTGCAGAAGTCAACAACCCAAAATTTTATAACTGCTCCTTCTAGAAGGAATTTCTGATTTTGTGTGGCTGAGATTTTATCTCAGGATGATCTAAAGGTTGAGATTTCTTATTGTTCCCCTTGACTTTAAGGGGAACATAAGAATATATATCATATTCTAGAATGATATAGTTGGAAGTGCTTATTATGTTGCACCAGAAGTGAAGTGCTGCATATATCATATTTTGAGAGGTATGTTGAGGTTTTATCCATCTATGCTTATATTTTGTTCCTATAAATGATTTTTTGTAAAATCATGATCGGAAATTGTAGCCGAAGATCCTAAAGAAGTACGATAGTTTGAATCTGCAATTGTTTTTCCATAACCGATAGGTTTACAAGAATAGGTAAACGTGATGTATTAACACTGTGTTGGTGTGAGTCACTCTAGGTTATAATTTGCCCCTGTAATTGTTAATTATAAGTAGTTATTAGGAAGGCCCAGTCTGTTTGTATTAGTTCTTAATATATTGACCCATTTATTTTCATCATGCTATGACATCATGTGGCTCATTAATTTTAGTTTACTATCTTTTGAATACTTTTACAATGTTCTGACCCATTTGATCTTACTTTATGATTTACAACTTGAAAAAGCTTAACTTTGTATCCAATTAATCTTTTATAGTTTCTTCTTTTAAAGAATGTTTATAATATTGGATACAAAAAATCTACTTTGAGCAGCATTCATAAAAGAATTCAGTAAAATTTACTTTTCAATAGCATCTAAAGAGTCAATCTTATTATGTTTATGCCATCTAGTACAAGACCTACAAGTTTAACTTGAAGCACCAAAAGTCAACTATGTACTTTCAAGGTTCAAACCATCAAACTACATACTCTATAAAGTAAAAGCAGTGGAGAGAGGCAGAGCCACCGGCTGCCGCTGTCGGATGTGGTGTCTGATTGTTTAAGGAGGTGGTTTCAAGATACCCTCAAAGAGGCAAAAGCAGGTGATCTATCTATGCAGGTTTTGGTTGCTCAGATGTACTTTAATGGGTATGGGATTCCAAAAGATCATCAAAAGGTTTGATTTTGACTTTTTAAAGATAGATTTTGACTTTGATTTTGACTTACAACATGCATGGTTAGTGGGGAATATGATGAATTGGGATTTTGGGGCTTATTTGTCATTTGAAAGAAACCTGAAACCCTTTTGAAGTTTTGACTTTTGAGGGTGATTAGTAAACGATTGGCAAAGTATTTTGACTTTTACACTTGATTCTTGTACCACTTTTTGGATGAAAAATGTGTGTTTTAGTTTTAGTCTACATTGAGCATTGACATAATTGGTTATCAAGTATCACTCAATCAAGAACTACAATTTTCTATTTGGAAGTTTTTAAGTTACATTATTACTTATTTGCCCCTTCATGGTACTATGAGTTTTGTCAAACTTATGTCCAATGATATTGTTTTCTCCAACATCATGTTGGTATGGATTTTTATTAGATTGTTTAGTGTTTTCTTGAGTGTTATAATACTAAACTTTGAGGAATATTTGTTGGTTAAGATTTAAGAAAGTAGCATCACTATTCGGCTTTGGATCGGATAACCAAAGATTGAGTGACTTGCGTAATTTTTGTTCGTTTTGGGGGTATTTGGATTTGCATTTTGTGACTTGATCATCTAATCATCGCCATAATCAGTCTTTGGTATTTGGATAAAGTGGTTTACTTAGCTGAGCAAGAGACTGATTATTGGTGTCACATAATAATTTTCAAGATGAAAATCTCGACTATAGTTTTTTGAACTGTTGTCTTGTGGTCTTGCTGGTAGGATTATTTCAGTTTTGATCAAGTTTTTCTATGTTTTATGTTTATTTATCTCTTGATTCTTGATATATTTTAATATCTTGTCACAACATTGTCTTTTGGAGTTGCGTTTCATGTTAATTTACTGTTAACTTCACAACTTTGTTTGTCAGGCGAGAATTTGGATGACAAGAGCTGCAAGAGTTCGATCTTCAGTTTGGAGAGTTAGCAGTAAACGCCCAGGTCATCTCTCTCTCTTTCTAAAATATATGTGTGTGTGTGTGTAGTCTTCGTTTCTATCTTTCTTTATGTGCGTAAAGGGTGTTTGGATATGTGGTTTGAAAGGGGTAAAGTAATACAGATTATTAACAAAATAGTGTTTTTGATGTGTTTCTGGTGTTTGAGGTTGTAATAATCAGATTTTTGAGGGTTTATAAAAAAATATTATATTTAAGAAGTTAATAGATTAAATGGCCAACAAAAGGACCCCTTTTGCGTAATAAAGAGAGTCAATTTGTATATTGTTGGTGAAATGTTTAATTATGGGGAAATTTCGCATACCCTTAATGATAGTTTTGTTGCAGCTAGTAACTTGTTATTATGGGGAATTTTAAATTATTTTATCAAAAAAATATTGTTTTTGTCACTAACTGAGCTTTAACTTGTTATTAATCAGGTTATAATGCAAGTGATTCTGATTCAGAAGAGTTGCTGGATGACTCTTGATAGGATGAGAAGAAGGTAACCCATCCAATTTATATTATAAATTGCATTTTATAGACTCTTTTATGCTAGTTTGCTTCGTTTCCATCCATCAGTAAAAGAGTCAAAGCTTGACTTATGTAAAATGAATTATGGGCCAGTCATTAACGGGGCCGAGTCCATGAACATAGCCCAGATTGAGAATATCGTCTACAAGTTACTTTTATGATGCTTTAGGCCTAAACAATCTTCTAATGACTAAAATCTTGAAGATGTTGGTAGAAAACAGCTCTAAAATAGAAGTATGCTACTACAATTAAAAATACACTTATATATTTTGTTTTCTTGCATTTGTTGACAAACTGATGAAAGCTAGTGAAAGCCATCTAATTTCTTTAGATATATTGATTTTTAAATTTATGAAATTGTATCATCACACTTTGCTATTCAAACATGTTGCACTTTCAAAACATGATTTTTAAATTTATGTTTTCTTTCCTATATATGTTTATTAACATGATCATGTGATTCGAGGTTGCACTTTCAAAACATGATTTTTAAATTTATGTTTTTTCCTATATATGTTTATTAACATGATCATGTGATTCGAGGTACATTATTGTTTGGTTAATAATTGCAGGCACTGGCAAAATCTTTGACAAATAATGAATTGGTTTTATCTAAGAGCTCAGTTATGCCTTTGGAATAAAAACAAACATGGACAGGTCTCATGACAACTATAGAACGGTTAGCTTTTTTTTCAAAAAGATTATAATCCTAATGTTCGGAAATCATTGCACACTCATGCGTGATGCTACAACAGTTCCTATATCTAAATTCAGTAAGGATCCAGTTGGTATTAACTAAACATATGTATGATGCTGCTATGTTTTAATGGCCCTATTCCTTAATCTTATAGGAAGATGGATTTTGAAGAACTTTGTGCTACAACCATCAACATAAATCAACTTGAAGCCCTTGAGACATGGGAGCAAACCGGGTCAGCAGCATTTGATTACTTTGAACAGGTCACGTACTGTAAAGTTAATACTACCTGAATGACCTTGTATCGTCTGTTAGGTGCAATCATTGTAAGAATCTTGCAGGTCTGTCCTTGAAAATTTGGGGGCCATGTGCGAGGAGAAAAATTGGCCCCTTAATGGGATTTTGCTTTTTTTTTTTTTTACTACCGGATAGGTGATACACCAAACGTGATCTCTCCAAGTTTTGTTGTCTCTACTATAGGATAACAATTAATATATATTAGTATGTAACATAAACAAAAGGCAAATACGTTGATTAAGTTAAAAAGTTACGTTATTTAAACAAACCATGACATTTCAGAATATAGTGAACTTTTAAGCATCAAACGCAAGAACAATTTATTGTTTGCAGAAATTTCTGTTTCTAGGGTTTTTAATTGGTTGATTCTAATTAACAATTTGTTATTGATGTTGTTTATAGTGAAGTTAGGTATACCGGAGTTTATGCACGGAATCGGGAATGGAGTGGAGACGTAAAGCTTGAATCCAAATATGGAGATTAAAAGAATTTGTTGCTTTGCTCGATCTATGAAGCTGAATAAGCTCAATGTTGGAGCCGAACCGAATGTTTGCAAACATGTAAGTGAATATGTTGTCAATTTTATGATTTGAAGTATCGGTGGATTTGGTGTTTAGTTATTTAAAAGAATAAAATGATATGACAATTAAAAAATATTAGCATATATATTAGTATGTAACATCAACAAAGGACAGATACGTTGATTAACTTAATAATTAGTATACCCCACTCTTCCAGTCTCCCACTTCCTAAAAGTTCAGGTTTAAAAAACTTTGGATATTTTAATTTGATTTCCGGTTTTTCCTTCTTTCTGAACTCGACTTAGACATATCTATAATAAATATATTGTCATAACAACAAAAACGATTATATAACATATTAGTAATATGATAATTAGGTAATTACCACTATCAATAATTATTAACATATTCATTTGTAGGATTCTATGTTATAGAGTTTAGACAGTAATAATAATAACATGATACATGGTAAATAATTATTTGTTAATATCAATATCTTACAAATATCATTAATAATATATTAGTATTACTATTATACTTAGGCAACTTATATGAAGCAGAGATGTAAAATAAAATTTTAGTTATCTGGATAAATTTAAAACTCACTAAACATGGTTCAAAGTAAAGCTTAAAACAAAAAAAACAAACAAATACTTATCAAAACTAAAGCTTTAATCGGACTCCACTGTTCACGGGAACGTATTTCAACTCAGTGGAATTTTAGACTTCTTCCAAAAACTCTCCATTGAATCTGCAGTATCAACCATCTCATTGCGGGCTGTGGATCATCTTCGGAAGCTCCATGATCACTGCTACTGACGTTGATAACCTCTTCCCAATTCCAGGTAGCAATAGACTCCAACCTTTTGTTTAGCTTGTCATTCTTCCGTTTCTAAGATAACAACAATTTAAAAAATAATGTGGATATAAGAAATAAAATATATAACACCAATGTAATTCAGATTTACCTGCTCACTGATTTCACGGAGAATTTCTGAAGCGGTTGGAGTTGACTCTCCATCACATTTTATTATCCAACACTTTTTAAAGGTTTCTACAAAATCAATATGCATCATTAGGTACAACTTTTACAGGTTTCTACAAAATAAACATAAATTTTAAGTATCTTTACTTACAGGTGATTCAAGGTGTTGCTGCTCTTTGTCTTCTTCGGTTTTGCGATCATACTTTTCAACTCGTAAGTCGGCTCCGACTTAAAATAGAAAAGATAAAAACATTATGAATTATAAATGGTAGGTAAATGTGTAGAACAGAAAGAATTTACGTTTAAATATGTTTACGTACAGGTAATTCAAGGTGTTGCTGCTCATTCTCTTCTTCGGTTTTGGGATCATATTGTCAACTCGGTAAGTCGGCTCCATCTTAAAATACCAAAGGTAAAAATATTGTAAGGTATAAATAGTAGTAGCTAAATGTGCAAAACTGAAAAAACTTACGTTTGGCTTCATTTCTCTTTTGATAATAAGCTTCGTTCAGAGAGCAATTTTAAGAGAAAGTATGATTTATTTTTTATGCTGTTTGCATCTTTATATAGATGCTTTTATGGACAGGTGGTGGCAGTAAAATGTTGCCACATGTACCACAAAATAACTTCTACTACCCATGTTCCATGTTACTTGGAAGTTTTAAAACTAATTAGAGAATTTGGAGGGAACAAAACTTTTGAAATATGGAATTGTCTACAATTATAAATTTGTTTTATATTTTGATTTGCATAATTTGTTTTATATTTTGATTTTATTCCTACAAAAGTGGATCTGTCAAAAACTGTAATAATTACATGTGCTAATATGCAATTGCAAAACGGTTTTTTAAAGGTCTCTACAAAATCAATATGCATCATAAGGTACGACTTTTACAGGTATCTACAAAACAAACATAAATTTTAAGTATGTTTACTTACAGGTGATTCAAGGTCTTGCTCCTCTTTGTCTTCTTCGGTTTTGCGATCATACTTTTCAACTCGGTAAGTCAGCTCCGACTTAAAATAGAAAAGATAAAAACATTATGAAGTATAAATGGTAGGTAAATGTGTAAAGCAGAAAGAATTTACGTTTAAATATGTTTACTTACAGGTAATTCAAGGTGTTGCTGCTCATTCTCTTCTTCGGTTTTGGGATCATATTTGTCAACTCGGTAAGTCGGCTCCATCTTAAACTACAAAAGGTAAAAATATTGTAAGGTATAAATAGTAGTAGCTAAATGTGCAGAACTAAAAAGCTTACGTTTGGCTGCATTTCTCTTTTGATAATAAGCTTCATTTAGAGAGCAATTTGAGAGAAAGTATGATTTATTTTTTATTTTGTTTGCATCTTTATATAGATGCTATTAGGGGCAGGTGTGGCAGTAAAATGTTGCCACATGTACCCCAATAACTTCTACTACCCATGTTCCATGTTACTTGGAAGTTTTAAAACTAACTTAAAGAATCTGGAGGAACAAAAATTTTGAAACCCGGTTGTAATTAAGAATTTAAATATTTTGTTAAATGTTATTTAATCTCTAGAATCTGTAGTTTTTGTTATGTTTACTGTTAAATAGTTTCTAGTTTTCAAAATAAGTATTTTGTAAAATAAATTATCATTTGCTATTTTAGCTTAAAAGGATGAGTCTGCCACGATGTTTAAAATATATTTTTCTTTTTAGAAACCAGAATTTATAACTTATTTTCTAGGTTTGAGATTTTAGAGCATTTTGAGATAGGGACCTTCACACATCTGGAATTATCTGGGTCTGTCAAAACCTGTAATAATTACATGTGCTAATATGCAACTGCAAAACGGTTGCATATATATAATTAATCAGAACGTTGAGATTTCTAGAATGATATAGTTGGAAGTGCTTATTATGTTGCACGAGAAGTGCTGCATATATCATATTTTAAATAAGAACTACGTAAAAAATATGAGTGCTACTTAAGTTCTCAGCAAGTTTGGGGGACATGGGACCTCTGCTCGAATGATCTAGCTATACACATTTTCATTTTAATTTTAAATTTTATTTTTATTTACTTTTTAATATGCAATTTTTTTTTCTTAATACAATTCAAGTAAATCTTTGGATTCTTAAATTGGAATGAGTGGATTTTTAAAAAAAGAAAAGAAAATAAGACGACCAGAATGTCCGAACGAAAGAAGGTGAAAGTTTTATATTTTGACATGTATATCCTACAAAAGTGGTGTAGTGGGTTAAAATTTGTATTAATCACATGTTTTTAATAAAACTACATAGCGGTTATATATATATATAATATATATATTGTAATTAGATCGTGGGATGAAGTCAACATCGTAACATAATGTAACTGCTCCTTCTAGAAGAATTTACATTTTAAACGGCTGAGATTTTATTTCAAGTTCATCTAATGGTTGAGATTGACTATTGTTCCCATTGATATATATATATATTGTAATTAGATCGTGGGATGAAGTCAACATCGTAACATAATGTAACTGCTCCTTCTAGAAGAATTTTACATTTTAAACGGCTGAGATTTTATTTCAAGTTCATCTAATGGTTGAGATTGACTGTTGTTCCCATTGACTCTAATGGGAACATAAGAATATATAATTGGAAATCAGGTTTTCTTGAAAATACCTGAAGCCCGAACCAACAAATACCAAAAATTGAGCCTATATGTTGTATTGTGGTTGGTCATCTATTCTTGTACTATAAACTTACTGGAGTCTATCTAATCCTTAAATGGTGGACCAAGGGATATAAAACATATCACAATTCACAACTTATGGCCTATTCTATTGAATCAACAGGATTTCATGATTGGTATAATTTTTTAAGAGCTTTTAACCGGCCTGAAGCAAAAAGAATATCAATATCAAGTTGAATTCAATCAATATCATACAGAATTTAAGAACTTTCCCTAACTGAACAACTGTAACGAAAGATGTAGAACCCGAATGTCTGATTATAACAACAAATGAAGTGGATCTCTACACCCAAAATCTTTAAAGGGTTTTTATGTTTTAACTGTGTAGCTTCAAAATAGTCTTACTTTGTAAAGTTTAAGAACCCAAAGTTTCGAGAGATCTTTCACTTTGTAGAATAAATTTTCAAATCGTGTGCATCTCATTGTTGATGATGGCGAATCCTCCCTGCATCCACCTCTAAATATGTTTCGAATCATCATATAAGTGGAGAATGTTCATCTGGATTTAAGTAAGTCTATTTATTAGGAACGTTCTTGATCATCAATGAAGTTCTGTATACTTGTTGGTACCATTTACATCACGTGATCTAATATTACCAACATTAGAAATGGAATGCTCATCTAGATTAGGTGGAACGATTTTTCAAACTTCAATCCATGATCACCAATGCTAGCTAACGGTACTCTCCAACAAGTGCCCCTTCATCTTCTTCATCATCATGATAACTTGAATAAAGTTGTTCTGAATCTTTTACGTACATGAGTCGTGTCGGGTGTCGGGTCGAACACATACGCATACACATATGCACACATATGTACACAAATACATACGTACACATACACACACACATATATAGGGAAATGATAGATAGAAAACCCTTTTAATTGAGAAAACCCAGGAACCTCTAAGGTCCCGACATTTGTTTTGAAAACAAATTACACATGTAATATACATGTTTTTAAGGGTTTTGAGCAAAAAATATCAAAAAAGCGCCGACCAATTTTTTTAAAAAATAAACAAGTTTTTGTGTATTTACAGTCACGTTGCGAAAAACTTGTTTATTTTTTTAAAAAAATATCCACTCGGCGCTTTTTGGTATTTTTTTTTGCTCAAAACTCTTAAAAACATGTATATTACATGTGTGATTTCTTTTTCAAAATAAAAAATTGTCGGGAGGTTAGAGTTTCTTAGGTTTTCTCACTTAGAGGGGTTTTCTCCATATACTTACATTATACACACACATATACCCATCAGTCATCCGAAGGGACCATTAATCATCCTAAATGCCAAAAATACATATATACATACAGAATAATTATTTGTGCACAGATACATACAAACACATATATACACGTATGTGTATATACATACAAACCTATATATCCGTATACATCAATACATACTTATATCTACCTACCTATATATATACACATATAATTTATGGGTACATATACATATATATATACATACATATGTACATATATGCAAACCTATATATACATGAATGGGTATGGTCTTAAATCCTGCGTTGACTTACACGCATGGGTCGCGCGTCGGGAACCATACCCAAATCAGATGTATTTAATACTTAGGCCATTTTCAACAAGATGGTGCAAGCCTAAGCAGCGTAAACCTCAAGCCCATGATAAATAATCGTGCCGGAGACAAGAAGTACACATGGACAATGACGTGTCACGAATCATAGCGCGCCACCCACTGCACCACGATCTCCATTTACACGATGATGACAGACCGACAACAAGGACAACTACCAGGCCACGTGGATCCATTCAGCGTGCGCCAATTCCCCTTTCGCCTGCAAACACTATCGGCCGTATTTAAAGGAACAAACAGGGTATTCCTTGTTGTGGACGTCAGACCCAAGACCCATCAGCCCATCTCCTTCATCACTCTCTTCGGTTATAAATAGTAGACTTCATCTCCAGGTTTAAGGATTGCTTTCTCACTTAATACACACATTTTTATCCTCAAAACAAGTTCTTATTCTTAAACCGGAGGGTGGTTACAAGGAGAACCCCCCAATCCTCCTCCTTGTAATGAGCTTCACGGTGCTGTATAGTTTTGCTTGATCTTGCAGTAATCAAACGAGGAAAAAAGAAGATTAGGCTTTATTTGGACGAGACCTAACCCACAATTAACTGTCGGATTAAATTTGGTGTTTCTTCACTACACATACATTTATACAAACCTATATCTATATACGAAACCTAATTTTGTAGTACATATACATATAGATACATACACATATATAAAAAATCATACATACAAACGCATATACACACATGCATACAAACACACATCTGCCTACCTACATACAAATCTATACAAATTCATACATACATATAGACCAAAACCTTAATAATCAAACGCATGCATTAATATATTAATGCGTACATATACATAAACATATACACAAACACATACAGACACGTACACCCGTACATACATACATATTATTTTTAATTATTAAATTCTACTATTTTTTCTTATATTTTAATCAAGAAAATTAAAGAAAATTTTAAACAATTACATATAGTCGGCATATCATCGCCCTAGGTGAAAACCATTTATTTATTTATTTTTTATTATTTATGGATCAAGAATAAAAGAACACCAAAAGAAAATCATATTTCTCTACATGTCACTTATATAGAGTTTGACTAATCAAAAGGTCTGGAAACATATATAGCGATGACATGTCGTCGCTACAAGTTCAAATACGGCATCCTTGTAGGGGAAGGGGGAGGGCAAATCTTTTGTAAAATTGACAAGGAAAAGAGATCCTCTATATTAAGCCCTTATATTAATATAAGAGATGAGATGGGGTAAAGCCCTTGTGGATCCATATGTGTTGGGCCCAAGCTAAGCCTAGTAACCTTTACGGTTTACATTGAATCAGATCAAACTTTTCATCCATTATGTTTGCATTAAACTGCAGTGGATAGCCTTTAACTTCAATAGTTATAGTCACAACCTATATTTAGAAAATCCATTACACCCTACGTTCTTTAGCATTAACCAAGTTAAATTTTTCAGTTAAATATGGCATATGCCTTGCACTTTAAGGACTATTTAACTTAAACTTTTGAACTAAGATTAAAATAAATATACTTAAAAACCCTCATGAATTGTTTTCTAATCTTTGTTTTCTTGGCCCGTTTAACCATTCTCTCTGTAAAAACACACACGACTCATCTTCCCCTTGAAAACTCCCAATTCCAATCTTTAAAGGCTTGAGTTGACTCATTATTTGTCGATTTAGGTCTAACTAGTATGACCCACCATTCTTCGTGTCGTTGTTGTAATTGATAGCTGTAACAGGATCTGGTGGGGAGAAGTATATTGCAAAAACATTTTTATTTACAAATCAAATATCATATCGTAAAATTGAAGCCAATTGTAAAAGCAAAAAATATCTCTATTACCATCAATTTGAATGTCATCTCTTTTGTTATCCTTAATCCAGAACGATGCTTCTGTAAAACAAATCAAATTAATTCAACAGATTATTATTTCAACAAAAACAATAAAATAATTAAGAACGTGTTACTCCTAGATGCTCTGTTATACCTTGTCACTTCCATTGTGTACACAACAAATTTAATCATTATCATTTTAATTTTCAAACTCAAAAACAATTGCAACTTTAGTTGACTCCCAATGGCGATCTTCAGGCTTAACCTACCCTCATGTGCAAGATACATGCTATTCTTAACCTAAAAAATTTAACCAGGTTGGTGTTAAAGGACGTAGAGTGTAATGAGTTTTAAAGATAAAGGACTATGACTATAATTATTGAAGTTAAAAGACCATCTATTGTGAATTGATTCAAAAATAAAGGACGAAAAATGTAATTTACCCTAGAATTTATTTTTAGTAGAGACAAACCTAACTAATAAATAATAGTTCCATCGGAAATGCATAGCAAGTTACTATGCATTTACAACGAAAGATGAAAAATGGCGAACATCGTTTCATGGAGATTCAAAACTAGAATCAATAGATTTGTAATCCTCTTTGACAACAAAAGAAGAGTGTTTGTGAAAACCATCAAAGCTATAATGAACTTGGACGAAGAAGTAAAGAAGGGGATCCTAGCACTTGGCGTTCCTCTTGGTAACAACACAGATGGTTATACGAAGATTAACCAGAAAATTCCAACAAATAAATAATAGTTCCATCGGAAATGCATAGCAAGTTACTATGCATTTACAACGCAATAGTTAATGATAATGATAATGATAATGATAATGATAATGATAATGATAATGATAATGATAATGATAATGATAAATGATAATAATAATAATAATAATAATAATAATAATAATAATAATTAAACATTAAAATATCATTTAAATACAAATATAATTCATCCGTCGTAAGTGTGTAGCAAGTTGCAACGCATTTCCGACGCAATACTTAGAAATAGTAGTTTTGTCGCTATTGTGTCGCAAATTGGCCAAAAAAATCAAGGCTTTTTTCGTAGGACATGCGTAGTAAATGTGTTAGAATTTGCGACACATTTTTTGCATAGGAAATTTCGGTAGCAAAATGACCAATTTTCTAGTAGTGAGGTTAATGACAGGGATGAAACGGTGGCAAACATTCCTAATGTTGGTTATAGGTTTGTCGGGGCGAATCTTCACGCTTGGAAGGATGATGTTGAGGTCCCGCCTCACCATTACATTTAATTTAAACGTTCTATTGAGGGCATAGCCCTTACCAACTTACATACCTACCATTCTTGGTCAACACGACCTTATCCGACTCAATCATGTGAACCCAAACACTGTCACCCCGACACAAGGTCTTTCGGAATTTCCGGAACATACAGCACGTTGGAAAATTCTTTTCCAGAGTTCATCTTCAAGACCACGTTCCCCTCACCCTTGATTTCGTCCGTGGCTGAATTTCTCATAAAAACTTTTCCCCATTGGTCACCTTCTTGAAAGTGTTAAACAAACTTTTGTCAAAGCACACATGACGAGTAGCACCCGTATCAACCAACCAATCGTTGTTATTTTGGCCAACCAAATTAACTTCGGTGACTAGAATTGAGCATTGCATTTGGCAATTGTAGCAAGCTCCTTGGAACTTCTTTTTCCTAACGCCTCCTTTTGGACCGAGGTTGGAGCGTTTACCATGACTTTTTTTTTTCCACTGTAAGACAGGCCATGCTCAACAAGATTACTAGAATTGAGCATTGCATTTGGCAATTGTAGCAAGCTCATTAGAACTTCTTTTTTCCAACGCCTCCTTTTGGACCGAGGTTGGAGCGTTTACCATGACTTTTTTTTCCACTGTAAGGCAGGCCATGCTCAACAAGATTGGCTTTCACAGTTTCAGAACCATCAACCCTTTTCAAAGCATTCGGCTCAACTTTTGCACCCCTTGCGTGCCCGCGTAAGAGTTTTGGTAAAACATGGCACACGGTTATGTTAGTTAGGTAAAACATTACCTTAAAAACGGTGGGAATGCCCCTCGTCCGTTGGAACAAAACAATCTATGGATTAGATTGGCCCAGTGGCGTTTTCGTAAATAACATGAATTTTATCACGTGGACACGCTTCATTAAGGGTGAAAGGATTCTTTTATTTCTCTAATACAAAATGCCAAACTCATGAGTAAAGCGCCATTAAAATTCCCGCCTTAAACTACAAGCCATACATATCAGTCCCTCTCCAGATGAAACGCCATATTTATCTAAACTTAATGATGAAACGCATTGAAGCTTTAACAGATAGAGGTGAATAAATAGTAACTGAAACTTTGTTACTAAAATTTATTATAAAAAATTCCCTCCTAAACTACACGCCAAAAACATCATTCTATAAACAACGTTACCATCCATTACGTTGATCATTCTAAAAAAACGCCATCTTTACCCAAAACGCCAAATTACAAAAAAATCCGAAAGATGAAAAATGGCGAACATCGTTTCATGGAGATTCAAAACTAGAATCAATAGATTTGTAATCCTCTTTGACAACAAAAGAAGAGTGTTTGTGAAAACCATCAAAGCCATAATGAACTTGGACGAAGAAGTAAAGAAGGGGATCCTAGCACTTGGTGTTCCTCTTGGTAACAACACAGACGGTTATACGAAGATTAACCAGAAAATTTACATCGAACAATGCAAATCCAAATGTGGACCCAGTCATCCAATCATGGTGTTATGATGAAGACACTTATATAGTGACTGTTGTATGTGACAACGGGGAGCAGGAAAACTACACGGTTGAAAACATCATGACCAAACAGAGTCTCACTACACGGTTGAAAACATCATGACCAAACAGAGTCTCACTACACGGTTGAAAACATCATGACCAAACAGAGTCTTGGGTCCGGGAGATTAAACAACGCAACATGTTTGAGCACAAATATGACCCTAAAATTGGCGTTGTTGCATGACATGTTTATATGGAGGTTTTTAAAATCTTCAAGGAGAAGAGACCGATGAAAGTGAAGAGTTGGATGAGAAATTAGATGAATAATCTGAAGAAGAAGACGAGGAAAATGACGGATACTTCTCAGAAAAAATCTCTTCTGACAAGGAGTTTTAGTTTTTTTTGTGTCATTTTCTTTGCTTTGTTATGTACTTTTCCAATAATAAAATACTTTATTTCTCTAATTAGATATAAAACGCCAAACACCAAAAGTGAGTTAATTGTATTTTGCCTTTTTATGTAAAAGGTTAATTAGTTGTATTTTACCTTCTTTATCTAAAAGCCATTTATACAAAAAACGCCAAACTTAATGATGGGACGCCTTACAACTTTAATAGATAAACGCTGAACAAACAGTAACTGAAATAACGTAAACTTTATTACTAACATTTATTATAAAAAATTCCCGCCTAAACTACGCGCCAAAAACATCCATATAAACAACGTCTCAGGACCTTCCATTGATCACACAAAAAATAAATGCCATTTTTTACTGAATATCATCCAATTTATAACGCCAAAAAGTTCAAAAACCACAGATGGCAAACGTTGTTTCTTGGAGATTCAGTTTTGTTTTAAATAAAGTTTCACTGAATGGGTTTGACAACATTCTTAAATTGAGGATTAACTCAATAACATTTTTCTTAATGAGATGTACAAACTCTTTTAGAAGAATAGACTGATGATAGTGTAGATTTAGATGAGAAAAGAGACCAATAACAGTGAAGAGTGGGATGAAGAAGAGACTCATGCCCACAAAAACAAACGCCAAATTTTACTGAATGATCAGCTTTGTCTAGAGTCGAGCATCCAGCCGTGTAGGAATCGACATCTATATAAGGAATTCAAAACTTCCAGGGAAAAAAATCTTCAAAAAGAAGAGACTGATGATAGAAGAAGAGACTGATGACAGTGAATATTTAGATAAAAAATTGGATGAGGAGTTTTAATTTTTTTTTACTTATTTTTGTGTCATTTTCTGTGGTTTGTTATGTACTTTTCCGCTAATAAAATACGTTATTTCTCTAATTAGTTATAAAACGCCAAAATGCCACAAAAGCCAAACACCAAAACTATAATAAATGATGGAACGCCTTATGGCTTTAACAGACAAACGGCAAACTTAATGATGGAACGACTTACAAAAAGTTAATTAGTTGTATTTTGTCATCTTTATTTAAAACGTCATTGAAACAAAACGTCAAACCTAATGATGGGAGGCCTTACAGCTTTAACAGATAACGTTGAACAAACAGTAACTATAAACGGTAATTGAAATGACGAAAACTTTATTACTAACACTTATTATAATAAATTCCCGCCTAAACTACGCGCCAAAAACATCTTATATAAACAAACGCCATCATTTACTAAATACCATTCAATTTAAAACGCTAGAAAGTTCAAAAACCACACATGGAAAACGTCGTTTCTTGGAGATTCAGTCTTGTTCTCAATAAAGTTTAACTCAATGTGTTGGACAAATTCTTAAGTGAGGATTTTGTCACACCCTGACCCGCAGCGGAAATGGTATTCGGGGCATGATTGGGTTTTCATCAAAGCTCATGACATTTACTATAAAGTTTCATAATTATTATTTCTCTTTAAAGAAGAAGTTACAATAAACACACAAACACATCATGCTCAAATACATTTTCATTCAAATTACAAACTAGAGTACAATTATAAAGGAAAACAAAACTAAACGTTCATTCCAAGGCATTAACTTGTTTATTCTTCTAGGCCATCCTATGTGTTTCTTTTCTCAACCGGATCACCTGTATCATGTGTAAAACAGGGTTTTGGGTCAACAAAAGTTGGCGAGTGAATCTTATTTAAACATTTGAAAGGATTAGTTATGTTGGTTATTTGAATAAAATTGTGCATAACCAAATATGAATAAACGTAAATATAAATTTAATCACAAAACACATAATATCAAACAATGCACAAGCACACACACCAAATGATGAACAATGAGATCAAGGCTCAATCAAACGGAGCCGATCAAATGAGGCACCTGATGCTCAACTCGTCTCCCACGAGGAACTGATGGGCCTAATGAATGATTTGCACACAACTTGACAAGAATGTAAACACGTATCACAACAAACAATATTTACATCATAAGTTTAGGTCATATAATGGTAATAGCACAAGTTTGAATAAACGAAATAATTAAAGCGACACATGATACACCCCAAAACATGAATAAAAAGGGGAATTTGTAAGGATTCACTCACAGTGGGTGCGTTTCCTGGATGACGATGAATGCGCACGAATTTTAGGATTTGATCGACGAGGAAAACTAACCTAGAATAATAACGAAATTGTTCGGTAAATAAATGGATTTTATTTGAGATTAATAATTTTAATTCATAACCTTAATAGGATTTTTAGATTTATTTTTGTGAGTTTAAGGACATTTTCTAACTTTAAAAATATTATTTTTAAGTATTTTTAAATAATTTTCTGATTAAATAAATTAAAAAAAATGTTGACTTTTGACCATGTTGACCGTTGACCGGTCAAACTGTGTTTATTCTATGCGCTGATTGAGGTTCGAACTCGTGACCTCTCGTATACGTGCACGCAGCTCTACCAACTGAGCTACGTGTCTAACCCGAAATAATCTATCTTTAAATTATATTTATATACTATTTAGATTAAACTATATTCTGATTTAACAAAATGATTTGTATATTATAGAGACAGGGTCATGGCACCGGCTCGAACTCACGACCTTTGCTTCGTGTGTGCACACAACCCGACCAATTGGGCTGTGTGTTTAACCCGTTGGATATAAGATTTTTATTTCTTTTATATACTTACTGTCAAGTTTCATATTTGAGTTTTATAAAAAGGTTTGAATATTGTGACGAATCGAAACAAGAACAGAATCGAACCCGAGACGTGCTTATTGTTTTTGCACACAGTCCACCACTGGACTGTGTCTCTAACCCGGTTATTATTTCGGTTATTATTATATTTATATGCTATCTCAATTCGCCTTCTTCACACATTTAAATTTCAGATCACCCGCTCAGTGATTTGGTTTGTTAAATCAAAGTGTTTCTTACTGATTAACAAAATAATAGATAGAAAATGAAAGTAAGTCGAAAGATAATACCGAGGGCGGTGGTCTTGAATGTTTCCGGCGAGATTCTGGCGGCTGAGGTCAACTCTGGCGAAATGTAACTTGCGACAGAGGATCTACAGGAAGTTTGAGGTGAGTGTGGGTGACTTCTGTCGGGGCTCTAGAAGTCCTATTTATAGAGAAAGGCAACAGTGGGATAGATTCTTCGGTTTTCCGGCGAGTAACTGAGGATTCCGGCGAACAGAAAATTGAGCGGAGAGAACAGAGGCAAGTTGCGAAGGAAAAGAGCGAATTCGTTAGAGTGATAGTGCTGGTATTTATAGGTTAAATACATTTTCATTCAAATTACAAACTAGAATACAATTACAAAGGAAAACAAAACTAAACGTTCATTCCAAGGCATTAACTTGTTTATTCTTCTAGGCCATCCTATGTGTTTCTTTTCTCAACCGGATCACCTGTATCATGTGTAAAACAGGGTTTTGGGTCAACAAAAGTTGGCGAGTGAATCTTATTTAAACATTTGAAAGGATTAGTTATGTTGGTTATTTGAATAAAATTGTGCATAACCAAATATGAATAAACGTAAATGTAAATTTAATCACAAAACACATAATATCAAACAATGCACAAGCACACACACCAAATGATGAACAATGAGATCAAGGCTCAATCAAACGGAGCCGATCAAATGAGGCACCTGATGCTCAACTCGTCTCCCACGAGGAACTGATGGGCCTAATGAATGATTTGCACACAACTTGACAAGAATGTAAACACGTATCACAACAAACAATATTTACATCATAAGTTTAGGTCATATAATGGTAATAGCACAAGTTTGAATAAACGAAATAATTACAGCGACACATGGTACACCCCAAAACATGAATAAAAAGGGGGAATTTGTAAGGATTCACTCACATGGGTGCGTTTCCTGGATGACGATGAATGCACACGAATTTTAGGATTTGATCGACGAGGAAAACTAACCTAGAATAATAACGAAATGGTTCGGTAAATAAATGGATTTTATTTGAGATTAATAATTTTAATTCATAACCTTAATAGGATTTTTAGATTTATTTTTGCGAGTTAAGGACATTTTCTAACTTTAAAATATTATTTTTAAGTATTTTTAAATAATTTTCTGATTAAATAAATTAAAAAAAATGTTGACTTTTGACCATGTTGACCGTTGACCTTTGACCGGTCAAACTGTGTTTATTCTATGCGCTGAGTGAGGTTCGAACTCGTGACCTCTCGTATACGTGCACGCAGCTCTACCAACTGAGCTACGTGTCTAACCCGAAATAATCTCGTTTTTAATTATATTTATATACTATTTAGATTAAACTATATTCTAATTTAACAAAATGATTTGTATATTATAGAGACAGGGTCATGGAATCGGCTCGAACTCACGACCTTTGCTTCGTGTGTGCACACAGCCCGACCAATTGGGCTGTGTGTTTAACCCGTTGGATATAAGATTTTTATTTCTTTTATATACTTACTGTCAAGTTTCATATTTGAGTTTTATAAAAAGTTTGAATATTGTGACGAATCGAAACAAGAACAGAATCGAACCCGAGACGTGCTTATTGTTTTTGCACACAGTCCACCACTGGACTGTATGTCTAACCCGGTTATTATTCCGATTTTTATTATATTTATATGCTATCTCAATTAGTCTTCTTCACACATTTAAATTTCAGATCACCCGCTCGGTGATTTGGTTTGTTAAATCAAAGTGTTTGTAACATTTGTCAAAAACGGGTTTTCCAAACCCGCTCCGTTTTGTAATCGAATATCAAGTTATAAATGTTTCGTTGCGTATTTACGTCTATTTTGATATTAATGATACATAATTAATAAACAAACTAAAATATAAAAGTTATAATTGATAAACAGTAAAAATAAAATGAGGCTGCCGGGACTCGAACCCGGGTCAGCCGGGCTTAAACCCAACGACTTATCACACACACACATCACCACTTCGCCACTTGTTGTTTTCTGTTAACTCTAGGAAACAAATGAAATTTATAGTCAATCATAGATCAACCGGTTGCGCCAAACTGAAAACCGTAATCGGCTATTCAACTGTCCAAAACGTTTGAGAATCGCGAATTCTGTTTTATAAACCGATGCACCGACGATTCTAATCAAGTTTGCCTTGAATGAACTTGAATTCCAGAAGTGAATCGGTTTTTATAACCGAAGATCTTCAATATCTGAATTACTTCAATCAAAGACCTCTCTCACGACTCAGAAACATTCTACAAACCTGCCATTTCACTTTCGCTATACATTCGGTTCATCGGAAAAGGTTTTGTCTGCTCGCCGGAAAATTTTGCAAGTCGCCGGAAAACCGTATTCTCCATCAAAACAGTAAGTCTTTCAATACCTTCGTGGTCTATCAATTGTTAAACTATTGCTAACTCAGACCCTTCAATCGAAATCAATTTCAGACGTCAATATCAGATAATTCCAGTTCGCCGGAAAACTTCAGGAAATCCTTATCTTCAGCTGTGAAACGGTATAGACTTTCAAACCTTCTGATAACTCTTGTTTAATACCTAAATTCCTCTCGTAGCTAATCAAAACTGTCAATTTATTCATTCAGTAGAAATCCGTAAACACAGAGCCGACGACTCGCCGGAATTCTGAAATAAATCGTTCTCCGGTATGTTTGCTTCCAACACCGTCTCTGTCATTTCATTTTAGTCTTATGAATGTTGTTAACCGTTTTAAAACAAGAAACAGTTGGATAAATTGCTGTCTGTAAAAATCAGTGAAGAAGACGAACTGTGTTAACACTATAAGGATAATTTAAATCGGTATTTTAAACGGGTTAGACACACAGTCTAGCGGTGGACTGTGTGCAAACAATACGCACACTCCTCGAGTTCAATCCCTGATACACACACCCTCTCTGTGATAAAGATGTTTTATTTTTCTAACTGAATCGGATTAACTTACGTTAGTTGTTAAGTATAATAAAAATCTGTATATTAACCAAGTTAGACACACAGTCCAGCGGTGGACTGTGTGTAGCGTTAAAGCACAGGTCCCGGGTTCAAGACCTGTACATGGCACCGGTTCGATGATTTAAAATGTTTTTGAAAATAAAAGAATTTTGAATAAGCTGAGTTAATATATAAGTATAATTAAAAACAAAATTATTTCGGGTTAGACACGTAGCTCCGTTGGTAGAGCTGCGTGCACGCGTACGGGAGGTCTCGGGTTCGAGCCTCACTCGGCGCATACAATGACACAATAAATCGGTCAACAAGTCAAACGGTCAACGGTCGCAAAAAGTCAAAATATTTTTATATTTTTATTTATTTAATTTAATTTAAAAATCAAATAAAAATACTTAAAAGTAATGTTTTTAAAGATAGGAAATAGCCTTAAACTCACAAAAAATATATCTAAAAATCTTATTAAAATTATTAATAAAATCCACTCATTTACTATATTTTCCGTTATTATTTAGGTTAGTTAAATCTCGTTGTTCAATCCCTTCAACTCGTGCGCATCTCATCATCTCCAACCAAACGCACCCAATGTGAGTGAATCTTTACAAATTCCCCGTTTTAATCACGTTTTTGGGGTGTATCATGTGTCTTGCCACTTATTATACTTAAATCATTGTGCATACATCATATCATGAACTAATGTGTATTCAGTTCGATTCAATTGTTTGTGTGGTTATTGTTAGATTTAATTCATTATCTTCATTACATGCAATTTCATAGGCCGCCGCTCCCCATTACATTATGAGCGTTGAGCATGTTCCCCATTACATTATGAGCGTGAACCTGGCGTGCCAACATACGATCGGCTCCGTTTGATTGAGCCTTGATCGCACAGACATTTATCATTTTCAGTACATGCAATACGATCGGCTCCGTTTGATTGGCACAGTTTCATTCACGTTATATGTTTATGCAAGTTGATATGTTATGGTATGCTGTTGGTATGTTATTATGTTATAGTTTGTGGTTGACATTGTTACTGATTGATTATTTACATTTGCTCACTTATGATTATGCACAATTTTTCCTTGATAAAATAACAAGTAAATCAATAATAAATGTTTATCTAACAAGGTTCACTCGCCAACTTATGTTGACCCAAAAACCCCCATTTTTACACATGATACAGGTGAACCAGCTGCAGCCAGAAACACATAGGATTGGCCTAGAAGGATAAAATGGTTTTGAGCTTGGAATTGTTTAGTTGATTATTTTTCTTTGTATTTGTATGGACATGTTTGGATTATTGAGAATGTAATTTTGATTTTAATAAATATGAAACATAATAGTAAATATCATGAGCTTTGGCGATAACCCAATTATGCCCCGACTCTTATTCCGCTGCGGGTCGGGGTGTGACAGATTGGTATCAGAGCCATGACTATAGGGATATAGGATAGGTTATTAGACCCTTAGAGCCTATACTATAGTTGATTAGAAATTTTTAAGATTTTTGTGTGTTACATGCAAAATTCATGATGTTTATATGTTTTATGTTTAATGTTACATTCAATATTATGCAAGCATGTTCATAAGTACATATTAGTATATAATGCCTATCATGAATCATATTCTCATAACATATCATACCAATGAAAGCACACATCACATCATTTTCATGATTGTTTTTACAACGATTTTTGTATTTTCAAATCACATCAAAGTGAGTTCTCATGACGGGCATGTAGTAACTGGAAGGGTACAGTACCGGTAGTCGGAACGTCCTGTCTAGGCTGGCATTCTTATAAATCCAAAATAAAGGACCAGTTTGCCTACCTGGGGACTAACGATGAGAGTACAAAGTACCTATTAGGCCAAAGCATGCTATACCAAACGTCGTGTGAGCTAACCCCACTTTGAGTTGTCACTGTGTCTACACCTGGACACATTCCGACCATACATCTCGTAAACATATTTTGTGGTTTGCATTCGGGTGATGCGAGTGTTAAATCGCCAATACTAATGTGAATCCTACCAAGCCAATAGTCGTGGGCTATAGGTGAAGGTATGGGGACATTTGAGGCCCAACATGAGCAAACCCAAGACATCCTATGGATGTAGTTGCATTATTGATATTTATGTTATTTTCATTTTCTTAAAGACACATGACACCTAAAAAGACTCCATAAACTCACAATCTTCTTATGTATGTTCCTGTAGATGTCGGCTAGACAACAACGAGGAGGTAAAAGATCAGGAAGGTCTCACGAACGCTTGGCCACTCAGATCGCAAAACAAATGGCCGCGGTGCTTCCTGACATTGTGGTTCAAGTACAATAAGCTCTCGCCACAAATCCCACTAATCCTCCTCAGCAAGACGACCAGATCATCGGCAACCCTCCTACCAGCAAGTGCTCATATAAACATTTCAAGTCTTGTGATCCTCCTAAATTTGAAGGGACTGAAGGTGTCACTGCTCTCCTCCACTGGTTTGAGGAGATGGAAAACACCTTCCTCAACTGCGATTGTCCCGATGATCGCAAGGTTCGATACGCGACCGGAAGACTCTTTGGGGTAGCTCTTACCTGGTGGAATACTGAAAAGGGTAAGAGGGGAATTGATGATGCAATGGCCTTAACGTGGGAGGAGTTAAGGGAAATCATGACTAGGCGTTTCTGTCCTAGGAGTGAAATTAAAAAGTTGGAGGACGAATTTCATTCTTTGAAGCAAAAGGAGGGAGATCATACTTCCTACAACAAGAGGTTCTTAGAGTTGAACCAAATGGTCCCTAACTTGTTTACCCCAGCTTATCGTTTAATCGAGCATTATATTCGAGGACTTCCCTCGAAAATCCAAGATTCAGTTCTCAGCACTTCACCAGCAACACTTGAAGCTGCTATGGAACTTGCCACTGAACTGACCGAGAATCGAATTCGGAACGGTAAGTTTAAGGAAGAGAAAAAGAAAGCCCCTGTTGAGGGTCAAACTTCAAACCATTCCACCTCCTCCTCTAAGTTTGCTAACAAGAGGAAGCGTAACACCAGAAACTTCGCTGTCACACAAACCAATTACCCTACCCCTGTTGCACCCATTACCCAAGTTGCCCCTTCACCTGCACCATACAAAAGACAATACTCTGGCCCACTACGAAAATGCAACCGTTGCCAATACCACCATTTTCCTGAACATCCTTGCCAACATTGCACCGGCTGTGGTCGCGCAGGTCATACTGTTCAAACCTGCCGCATGCCTCAGCGAATGAACCGCCACCAGCCTTCAACCCAAACCCACCAACAAATAATGGGTCAAGCCCAACAACCCCTACTATTACCACCTACCCAACATTTAGCCCAAACATACTACCAACCCAACTATCCTATGGTACAACCTATGCGGGCTTGCTACAATTGTGGAGACCCAAGCCATTTTAGAAACACTTGTCCAAGGTTGGTGAACATTATTCATGCTCAGGCCCAAGCCAATCCGGTGAATCAAGCGAACCAAGCTCCTCCACCTGCAAGAGGAAGAGCTTTCAACATCAACGCTAATCAGGCTAGAGCTGACGGCAATGTGGTTAACGGTACGTTCCTTATCAATGGTAGATATGCATCCATGTTGTTTGATACTGGCGCGGATAAAAGTTTTGTGTCCTTAGAGTTTGAACCTATCCTAAACCAAAATCGTGATAAGCTCATGGAATCCATAACAGTAGAAGTTGCTGACGGGAAACCGGTCTCTTTAAACTCTATTATACGCAACTGTACACTCACCTTAAACAACCACGACTTTCCAGTTGACCTTATCCCTATGAAGTTGGGAAGTTTTTATATCATAATTGGTATGGACTGGCTCAGTCAACATCAGGCAGAAGTTGTATGCCGCGAAAAGTTTATACGCATTCCTCTTTCAAACGTTCAGACTCTATGAATCTTTGGAGAAACCTCGTCGAAAGGGCTCAGCTTAATGTCCTGTCTCCAAGCTCAAAAATACCTTCGCAAGAATTATGTCGCTTTTTAGCTCATGTCATCAAAAAGGGAACTATGGAGAAGAAAATCGAAGACATCCCAGTAGTAAAAGATTTCCCGCAAGTCTTTCCTGACGACATTTCAGGTCTTCCTCCAGTAAGAGAAGTTGAATTTCGTATCGATCTTGTACCTGGTGCTACACCAGTTGCAAAGTCTCCTTATAGGTTAGCCCCCTTTGAAATGCAAGAGCTAGCCAGTCAATTGCAAGAGTTGACTGACAAGGGATTCATACGTCCTAGCTCCTCGCCTTGGGGTGCACCTGTCCTTTTTGTAAAGAAGAAAGATGGATCTTTTCGCATGTGCATCGACTACAGAGAACTCAACAAGTTAACAATCAAGAATCGCTATCCATTACCTCGCATTGATGATCTTCTTGACCAACTTCAAGGTGCCAGCTGCTTTTCAAAAATCGACCTTCGATCTGGTTATCATCAACTTAGTGTGCATGAAGAAGACGTCCCAAAGACCGCTTTTTAACTCGTTATGGTCATTATGAATTCATGGTCATGCCATTTGGTTTAACCAACGCTCCAGCTGTCTTCATGGATCTAATGAACAGAGTCTGCAAACCTATCTCGATCGTTTTGTTATAGTCTTCATCGACGACATCCTCATTTATTCAAAGTCTAAGTCTGATCATGAGCGACATCTTCGACTCATCCTTACTCTTCTAGAGAATGAAAAGCTTTACGCCAAATTCTCCAAATGCGAATTCTGGTTAAAAGAGGTGCAATTCCTCGGACATGTAGTCAATGACAAGGGAATACATGTCGACCCCTCAAAGATCAAAGCGGTACAAGAATGGCAAGCGCCATGTACACCAACTGAAGTAAGATCTTTTCTTGGTTTGGCTGGTTATTATCATCGTTTCATTTCAAACTTCTCACGCATTGCTGTACCACTCACGGCTTTAACTCATAAGGGAAAACCTTTCATATGGGGACCCAAGCAAGAAGAAGCCTTCCAAACCATTAAACAAAAACTCTGTGATGCACCAATCCTTACTCTGCCTAAAGGTTGTGATGATTTCGTGGTTTATTGCGACGCGTCAGGGCAAGGACTAGGCTGTGTTCTAATGCAAAGAGGAAAGGTTATAGCTTATGCTTCGAGACAACTCAAGATTCATGAGAAGAACTACACCACCCATGACCTAGAACTTGGAGCCGTTGTGTTCGCTCTTAAGATATGGAGACATTATCTCTATGGTACTAAGTGTGAAATATACACTGACCACAAGAGTCTTCAACATATCTTCAATCAAAAGGAGTTAAACATGAGGCAACGAAGATGGGTCGAACTTCTAAATGACTACGACTGTGAAATTCGGTACCACCCTGGCAAAGCAAATGTGGTGGCTGATGCACTCAGTCGAAAGGGTTATGCGAACTCCATTCGTCTTCTATGTTCGCAAATCGTAACTAACATTAAAGATCAAATTCGAGAAGCCCAACATGTTTCAGTAACGGAAGATGATGTACGAAAGGAGCTGTCCTGTGGAGCTGAACTTAAAATTGAAACTAAATCTGATGGTATTCTGTACTATCTAGATCACATATGGATTCCTGACCACAACAATCTTCGTGAAATTCTTATGAATGAGGCTCACAAAACACGATACTCTATACACCTAGGAGCCGATAAGATGTATCAAGACCTTCGATACACCTATTGGTGGCCTGGAATGAAAAAGGATATTGTTGTTTTTGTTTCCAAGTGCCTTACATGTTCCAAGGTGAAAGCTGAACACCAAAGACCCTCAGGACTTCTGGTCCAACCTGAAATACCTGTATGGAAGTGGGAAAACATAACCATGGACTTCATTACCGGGTTACCTCGCACTTCTGGTGGGTATGACACTATATGGGTGATCATGATCGACTGACGAAATCAGCTCACTTTATTCCTATCCGCGAAGATTTCAAGAACGAAAAGCTAGCTCGTATTTATATCAGCGAAATCGTAAGCCGACATGGTGTACCGTTAAGCATTATTTCAGATCGTGATGGTCGTTTCACTTCACGAACATGGCAAACTGTACAAGCCGTTTTGGATACGCGATTAGATCTCAGTACCGCTTATCATCCTCAAACTGATGGACAATCTGAACGCACCATTCAAACTCTTGAAGATATGCTTCGAGCATGTGTCATAGACTTCAAGGGAAATTGGGACGCTCATCTACCATTAGTTGAATTTTCGTACAACAACAGCTATCATTCAAGCATCGGTATGGCACCTTTTAAAGCCTTATATGGTCGTAAGTGCCGATCTCCAGTATGTTGGCACGAAATTGGGGAAGCTCAAATCACTGGTCCATAATTGATTCAAGAAACCACAGACAAGATCCATCAAATTCGAAACAATCTTCTAGCGGCTCAAAGTCGTCAAAAGAGTTATGCAGATAAACGACGGAAGCCTTTGGAGTTTAACATTGGTGATCATGTACTTTTGAAAGTATCACCGTGGAAGGGAGTAGTTCGTTTTGGTCAAAAAGGCAAGCTAGCACCATGCTACGTAGGACCTTTCAAGATACTCGAAAGAGTAGGACCTGTAGCATACAAGCTTGATCTACCAGAAGAACTCAACAGGATTCATCCCACATTCCACGTATCAAACTTGAAGAAGTGCCTCGCTGATGAAAACCCCCATATTCCTCTGGAAGATATTCAGATTGATGAATCTATGCATTTTGTTGAAAGACCTGTAGAGATCATGGACTTCGGAGAAAAAACGTCTACGACGAAGTCGCATTCCAATTGTTAGGGTACGCTGGGAGTCAAAATGGGGACCTGAGTTTACTTGGGAACGTGAAGACTCAATGCGCGAAAAATACCCACATCTTTTTCCTACTACTACTTAAATTTCGGGATGAAATTCCTAAAAGTAGGGGATACTGTAACATTTGTGAAAAATGGGTTTTCCAAACCCGCTCCGTTTTGTAATCGAATATTAAGTTATAAATGTTTCGTTGCGTATTTACGTCTATTTTGATATTAATGATACATAATTAATAAACAAACTAAACTATAAAATTTATAATTGATAAAAAGTAAAAATAAAATAATTAAAAATAAAATGAGGCTGCCGGGACTCGAACCCGGGTCAGCCGGGCTTAAACCCAACGACTTATCACACACACACATCACCACTCCGCCACTTGTTGTTTATAGTCAACTCTAGGAAACAAATGAAATTTATAGTCAATCATAGATCAACCGGTTGCGCCAAACTGAAGACCGTAATCGGCTATTCAACCGTCCAAAACGTTTGAGAATCGCGAATTCTGTTTTATAACCGATGCACCGACGATTCTAATCAAGTTTGCCTTGAATGAACTTGAATTCCAGAAGTGAATCGGTTTTTATAACCGAATATATTCAAAATCTGAATTTCTTCAATCAAAGACCTCTCTCGCGACTCAGAAACATTCTACAAACCTGCCATTTCACTTTCGCTATACATTCGGTTCATCGGAAAAGGTTTTGTCTGCTCGCCGGAAAATTTCTGCAAGTCGCCGGAACCCGTATTCTCCATCAAAACAGTAAGTCTTTCAATACCTTCGTGGTCTATCAATTGTTAAACTATTGCTAACTCAGACTCTTCAATCGAAATCAATTTCAGACGTCAATATCAGATAATTCCAGTTCGCCGGAAAACTTCTGGAAATCCTTATCTTCAGCTGTGAAACGGTATAGACTTTCAAACCTTCTGATAACTCTTATTTAATACTTAAATTCCTCTCGTAGCTAATCAAAAGTGTCAATTTATTCATTCAGTAGAAATCCGTAAACACAGAGCTGACGACTCGCCGGAATTCTGAAATAAATCGTTCTCCGGTATGTTTGCTTCCAACACCATCTCAGTCATTTCATTTTAGTCTTATGAATGTTGTTAACCGTTTTAAAACAAGAAACAGTTGGATAAATTGCTGTCTGTAAAAATCAGTGAAGAAGACGAACTGTGTTAACACTATAAGGATAATTTAAATCGGTATTTTAAACGGGTTAGACACACAGTCCAGCGGTGGACTGTGTGCAAACAATACGCACACGCCTCGAGTTCAATCCCTGATACACACACCCTCTCTGTGATAAAGATGTTTTATTTTTCTAACTGAATCGGATTAACTTACGTTAGTTGTTAAGTATAATAAAAATCTGTATATTAACCAAGTTAGACACACAGTCCAGCGGTGGACTGTGTGTAGCGTTAAAGCACAGGTCCCGGGTTCAAGACCTGTACATGGCACCGGTTCGATGATTTAAAATGTTTTTGAAAATAAAAGAATTTTGAATAAGCTGAGTTAATATATAAGTATAATTAAAAACAAAATTATTTCGGGTTAGACACGTAGCTCCGTTGGTAGAGCTGCGTGCATGCGTACGGGAGGTCTCGGGTTCGAGCCTCACCCGGCGCATACAATTAAACAATAAAACGGTCAACAAGTCAAACGGTCAACGGTCAACGATCGCAAAAAGTAAACATATTTTTATATTTTTATTTGTTTAATTTAATTTAAAAATCAATTAAAAATACTTAAAAATAATGTTTTTAAAGATAGGAAATAGCCTTAAACTCACAAAAAATATATCTAAAAATCTTATTAAAATTATTAATAAAATCCACTCATTTACTATATTTTCCGTTATTATTTAGGTTAGTTAAATCTCGTTGTTCAATCCCTTCAACTCGTGCGCATCTCATCATCTCCAACCAAACGCACCCAATGTGAGTGAATCTTTACAAATTCCCCGTTTTAATCACGCTTTTGGGGTGTATCATGTGTCTTGCCACTTATTATACTTAAATCATTGTGCATACATCATATCATGAACTAATGTGTATTCAGTTTGATTCAATTGTTTGTGTGGTTTTTGTTAGATTTAATTCATTATCTTCAGTACATGCAATTTCATAGGCCGCCGCTCCCCATTACATTATGAGCGTTGAGCATGTTCCCCATTACATTATGAGCGTGAACCTGGCGTGCCAACATACGATCGGCTCCGTTTGATTGAGCCTTGATCGCACAAACATTTATCATTTTCAGTACATGCAATACGATCGGCTCCGTTTGATTGGCACAGTTTCATTCACGTTATATGTTTATGCAAGTTGATATGTTATGGTATGCTGTTGGTATGTTATTATGTTATAGTTTGTGGTTGACATTGTTACTGATTGATTATTTACATTTGCTCACTTATGATTATGCACAATTTTTCCTTGATAAAATAACAAGTAAATCAATAATAAATGTTTATCTAACAAGGTTCACTCGCCAACTTATGTTGACCCAAAACCCCCCATTTTTACACATGATACAGGTGAACCAGCTGCAGCCAGAAACACATTATTGGCCTAGAAGAATAAAATGGTTTAGAGCTTGGAATTGTTTAGTTGATTATTTTTCTTTGTATTTGTATGGACATGTTTGGATTATTGAGAATGTAATTTTGATTTTAATAAATATGAAACATAATAGTAAATATCATGAGCTTTGGTGATAACCCAATTATGCCCCGACTCTTATTCCGCTGCGGGTCGGGGTGTGACAGTGTTTCTTACTGATTAACAAAATAATAGATAGAAAATGAAAGTAAGTCGAAAGATAATACCGAGGGCGGTGGTCTTGAATGTTTCCGGCGAGATTCTGGCGGCTGAGGTCAACTCCGGCGAAATGTAACTTGCGACAGAGGATCTACAGGAAGTTTGAGGTGAGTGTGGGTGACTTCTGTCGGGGCTCTAGAAGTCCTATTTATAGAGTAAGGCAAAGTGGGATAGATTCTTCGGTTTTCCGGCGAGTAACTGAGGATTCCGGCGAACAGAAAATTGAGCGGAGAGAACAGAGGCAAGTTGCGAAGGAAAAGAGCGAATTCGTTAGAGTGATAGTGCTGGTATATATAGGTCAATGACTCTGTCCTGCTTCGAATTTCAGATCCGTTTAAATTTTGATTTATAACCGACATCTGCACTCGATGATTTTGCATAACGTCTTGATTAACGATTATGATCGTCGGTTATGATTGATTAACCGCATAACGGTCAATAAGAGTTGGCTTGAATCAAGGGCGGTTATGTTTAGGATGATTCTGAACTTGCAGGTTTAAACGTTTTAAATGTTTTCAATTTTAGCACTAATGTGCGTGTGGCAGAGTGGTGAAAGCTGTGTGTGTATAAGTTTGTGGTTATGGGCGACCCGGGTTCGAAACCCGGCAGTCTTATTTTATTTTTTATTCACTTATTTTTATCATTTATTGATTATAGTTTTTAAATTCTAAAATGTTTATTAATTATGTATTGTTTAAAATTAAAATGAACAATATATACGCAACGAAAATTATAACTGAATATTCGATTAATAAACGAAGCGGATTTTGAAAACCCGTTTTTCGACGGATGTTACAGTATCCCCTACTTTTAGAAATTTCGTCCCGAAATTTAAGTAGTAGTGGTATATTTGACTTGAAGGGAGGATGTTTTAATTTTGACCATTAGATAATTAGAAGAGGGTGAGAGTTTAAATCTTATTTGAGGCGGTAACGTTCCTAGTAAGGGTTGAATACCCTACTACATGAATCACTTTTTGATGCCTAAAGTATAAGAATGCGGAACATGGATAAACTGAGTTGATTGACTAGGCATGATTTTATACATATGAGTTTTGAGGGAATTGATACGTTTGAAATGATAAGGTATGTATCATAAAACAAAACTTCAACCATGACGATATTTAAACCTACACGGAACTTCTCATAACCTCCTGGTAATGCTTTTGATCCTTTGCCAAGAATACTTATATATAGGAAGTACTAGCGGCGTATCCACCATATTCTTGTCAAATTTTCATTGGCTTTATCAGTAAATTATGATCAGTTCTATGTGACTCTAAAACATAAACAAACACAACAACCAAAGCTTGAGTCTCAATTCTGAAAGGATACATGACTGAGTGATGACAGTACCTCTCTCGTTTGTTATGATAAAGGGGTTAGTCTATGTAAAAGTGAGACACAACCCAACTTCTTTAAATGATGTGATCGAGGTACGTCGCGATGTTTGATGATATGAATGTTAAATCAATGAGTATAAAACAAAACTGTAATATCTATTCGCATTAAAATTCTTGGATACATAAATTCCCAATTTATAACTGGGAGACGTAAAGATTGAGATAACATAAAGAAAACATTAAAACTAAATGGTTGGAGTTGAGTCTTGACTCTTGGTGAAGGAAAGCTAGTTGGGTGATTCGTTTGGGCCGTTATTATCTTCAACAGGATTGGTGTTGATGTTGTAAGCTCTTCCTCTTGCTGGTGGTGGAGCTGGGTTTGCTTGATTTGCTTGGTTAACTGGGTTTGCTTGAGCTTAGGCGTTTATGATGTTAACCAATCGAGGGCACGTGTTTCTAAAGTGGGTAGGGTCGCCAAATTAAAACAAGCTCGAACATATGGGAACATGGGGTATTGGGGTTGTTGATATGTTTGGATCATGTTTTGGGTAGGGGGTGAGGTTTGGTTTTGAGGGGCACGACAAGTTTTGCTCCAATGACCATAACGCCCATAATTTGCACACAGTCGACAAGGTACGGTAGATGGATGGAGATAAAAACAGGTGTTGCATTGAGGGTGAGGTCCAATGTAAAGTTTCTTATTTGGGTAAGTAGAGTTAGGTGCTACTTGAGTGATTGGGATAGCTTGGAGGGGTATGGCTTGTGAAGCTGGTTGATTGCCTTGGGTAATAGCGAAATTTTGCCTGTCTCGTTTTCTCTTAGGAGTGGTTTGAGAAGAGGATTCGGTTTGGGTGGAGTTTGAGGTTTTGGTTGATGCTTTATCCTTCTTCTTCTCCTCCGTGAAGTCTTTATTCCGTATGCGGTTTTCGGTGAGCTCTGTAGCTAACTCCATTGCTGCTTCCAAAGTTGCAGGTGTGGTACTTATTACAGGGTCTTGAATTTTTGAAGGAAGACCTCGAATGTAGTGCTCGATCAAACGGTAGAGGGGAGTGGACAAGTTGGGGACCATTTGATTTAACTCAAGGAATCTCTTGTTGTATGTGGTGTGGTCGCCCTCCTTTTGTTTCAAAGAATAGAACTCATCTTCCAATTTCTTGATTTCGCTTCTTGGACAGAAACGTCTTGTCATGATTTCCTTCAACTCTTCCCAAGTCAAAGTCATAGCATTCTCAGTGCCTCGCTTGGCCTTCTCTGTATTCCACCATGTAAGTGCTACTCCAAACAAACGACCGGTAGCATATCGCACCTTGCGATCATCGGGACAGTCGCAATTGAGAAAAGTGTTTTCCATCTCCTCAAACCAATGGAGGAGAGCGGTGACACCTTCAGTCCCTTCGTATTTTGGAGGATCGCAGGATTTGAAATGCTTGAAGGTGCATTTAGTGGTATTTGGGGGAGGGTTGACAACATTTTGATCTTCTTCATTGATTGAGTTGACGGAATTAGCGGTAAGGGCTTGTTGAACTTGAACTACGATGTTGGGTATTACAGCAGCCATTTGTTGAGCGATTTGGGCAGCCATGCGCTCGCGGATTTTTCCTGATCTCATTTTTCTACGAGAGAGACTAGAAGACATCTACAAGAAATACGTATCAAGAGTATGAGTTTGACGTTTTAGGTGTCATGTGTCGTATTTAGAAATGCACATTCGTAAAACAAATGAAGAATAATAAATTTACTACATCCATAGGATGTCTTGGGCTTTGCTCGTAATTGGGCCTTGCATGCCGCCATATTTCACCTTCGTAATCATGTGGGCCCCCATGATTACCGGATCTTTCATATGGTTCGCATGTGTTAGCCTGGTAACGTACACTAAAACCCGGAGAAAATCGAGAAATATGAATGTAACGTATGAAATTCGGAGGGGTGACACCTCAAAGTGGGGTTAGTTCGAACGACGTTTGGTGTGGCATGCTTTGGCCTAATAGGTCCTTCATACTCTCATCGTTAGTCCCCAGCTAGGCAAACTGGTCCGTTATATTGGATTTATACGAATGCCAACCTAAACAGGACGTTCCGACTACCGGTACTTGTACCCTTACGGTTACTACATGCCCGTCGTAGAACTCACTTTGATGAGATTGAAAAATGAAAAATGCGACAAAATCTTGAATAAAGGAAATATGAGGATGATTTGAATATGTGAACATTGAAATATACGTGATGAATGTATATGTAAGCATGTTAAGTTTGACAATAAGTATAACTCATTAAGTGTCACACAAAATGATTGGGAAGTGTTTGCATGCATTTGTGTGTGTAATAAATACGAAACAAATAAACATCATGAGTTTGCATGTAACCACATAAACAATAAAATCTAATTAACTATAGTATAGGCTCTAAGGGTCTAATAACCTATCCTATATCCCTATAGTCAAAAGATCTGATATCAATCTGTCACACCCTGACCCGCAGCGGAAATGGTAGTCGGGGCATGATTGGGTTTTCATCAAAGCTCATGACATTTACTATAAAGTTTCATAATTATTATTTCTCTTTAAAGAAGACGTTACAATAAACACACAAACACATCATGCTCAAATACATTTTCATTCAAATTACAAACTAGAGTACAATTACAAAGGAAAACAAAACTAAACGTTCATTCCAAGGCATTAACTTGTTTATTCTTCTAGGCCATCCTATGTGTTTCTTTTCTCAAGCGGATCACCTGTATCATGTGTAAAACAGGGTTTCGGGTCAACAAAAGTTGGCGAGTGAATCTTATTTAAACATTTGAAAGGATTAGTTATGTTGGTTACTTGAATAAAATTGTGCATAACCAAATATGAATAAACGTAAATGTAAATTTAATCACAAAACACATAATATCAAACAATGCACAAGCACACACACCAAATGATGAACAATGAGATCAAGGCTCAATCAAACGGAGCCGATCAAATGAGGCACCTGATGCTCAACTCGTCTCCCACGAGGAACTGATGGGCCTAATGAATGATTTGCACACAACTTGACAAGAATGTAAACACGTATCACAACAAACAATATTTACATCATAAGTTTAGGTCATATAATGGTAATAGCACAAGTTTGAATAAACAAAATAATTACAGCGACACATGGTACACCCCAAAACATGAATAAAAAGGGGACTTTGTAAGGATTCACTCACAGTGGGTGCGTTTCCTGGATGACGATGAAGGCGCACGAATTTTAGGATTTGATCGACGAGGAAAACTAACCTAGAATAATAACGAAATGGTTCGGTAAATAAATGGATTTTATTTGAGATTAATAATTTTAATTCATAACCTTAATAGGATTTTTAGATTTATTTTTGTGAGTTTAAGGACATTTTCTAACTTTAAAAATATTATTTTTAAGTATTTTTAAATAATTTTCTGATTAAATAAATTAAAAAAAAATGTTGACTTTTGACCATGTTGACCGTTGACCGTTGACCGGTCGAACTGTGTTTATTCTATGCGCTGATTGAGGTTCGAACTCGTGACCTCTCGTATACGTGCACGCAGCTCTACCAACTGAGCTACGTGTCTAACCCGAAATAATCTCGTTTTTAATTATATTTATATACTATTTAGATTAAACTATATTCTGATTTAACAAAATGATTTGTATATTATAGAGACAGGGTCATGGAACCGGCTCGAACTCACGACCTTTGCTTCGTGTGTGCACACAACCCGACCAATTGGGCTGTGTGTTTAACCCGTTGGATATAAGATTTTTATTTCTTTTATATACTTACTGTCAAGTTTCATATTTGAGTTTTATAAAAAGGTTTGAATATTGTGACGAATCGAAACAAGAACAGAATCGAACCCGAGACGTGCTTATTGTTTTTGCACACAGTCCACCACTGGACTGTGTGTCTAACCCGGTTATTATTCCGGTTTTTATTATATTTATATGCTATCTCAATTCGCCTTCTTCACACATTTAAATTTCAGATCACCCGCTCGGTGATTTGGTTTGTTAAATCAAAGTGTTTCTTACTGATTAACAAAATAATAGATAGAAAATGAAAGTAAGTCGAAAGATAATACCGAGGGCGGTGGTCTTGAATGTTTTCGGCGAGATTCTGGCGGCTGAGGTCAACTCCGGCGAAATGTAACTTGGGACAGAGGATCTACAGGAAGTTTGAGGTGAGTGTGGGTGACTTCTGTCGGGGCTCTAGAAGTCCTATTTATAGAGTAAGGCAACAGTGGGATAGATTCTTCGGTTTTCCGGCGAGTAACTGAGGATTCCGGCGAACAGAAAATTGAGCGGAGAGAACAGAGGCAAGTTGCGAAGGAAAAGAGCGAATTCGTTAGAGTGATAGTGCTGGTATTTATAGGTCAATGACTCTGTCCTGCTTCGATTTCAGATCCGTTTAAATTTTGATTTATAACCGACATCTGCACTCGATGATTTTGCATAACGGCTTGATTAACGATTCTGATCGTCGGTTATGATTGATTAACCGCATAACGGTCAATAAGAGTTGGCTTGAATCAAGGGCGGTTATGTTTAGGATGATTCTGAACTTGCAGGTTTAAATGTTTTCTTAACATAAGATTTAAATGTTTTCAATTTTAGCACTAATGTGCGTGTGGCAGAGTGGTGAAAGCTGTGTGTGTATAAGTTTGTGGTTATGGGCGACCCAGGTTCGAAACCTGGCAGCCTTATTTTATTTTTTATTCACTTATTTTTATCCTTTATTGATTATAGTTTTTAAATTCTAAAATTTTTATTAATTGTGTATTGTTTAAAATTAAAATGAACAATATATACGCAACGAAAATTATAACTGAATATTCGATTAATAAACGAAGCGGATTTTGAAAACCCGTTTTTCGACGGATTTTACAGATTTTGTCAATCTCATTGAGCAAAATCTTATTGAGTTTATCCTCACCTATTTTATTTATGAAAAGTGTTATTTTTCTTTGGCGTTTATGTGTGTGTGTGCGATCTTCTATCGTTTGTTATGTACCTTCCAAATCACATGTTATGCACAAAAAGTGATATGTGAAGAAGGCCATTAAAACATAAACTCCATTTCAAATATTACTTTGAAAAAAACGCCATTGAAACAAGCATAAAGAGCAAAACGCCATATCTGTTGCATATAACGCGACTTATTTAGGGGAACATGAACAATTGACTTTTGCTTTGAATTTGGGTTATGAACATTTCGGTCAAGCCAAAATTCGAATCAAACATGGCTACGTGATCATAATAATGAAGGTGGTAATTCCTTGTGATGACACCCCCTGAAGATCACATTAAGTTAGGGAAATGACGGGTCAATGTTTTATTAAATAAAAGTAAAAAATGCAGATTTTTGTAATTTACGCTAAATGAACATCTAAGTATCGAAACTTTAATTTTTGACATTATAACAGTTTATATAACATACTAGGACATGTTCGAGCATGTCCAACTCGTCATTTCCTGTTTAGAGCTTGGTTCGCAACCAAAAGTCAAATAGTTTGACTTCTGCTTTAACTTTCGATTTTATCCTGTTTGAGCAAGTTTAGAGACTGAATTATGGTTGTAATATGATCATATTGTTGTAGGGAATTACCCTTAGAGGTTATACCTTCTGAACATATCATTTGCCGGGTTTATTTCAAAGTCCATATTATATCTCTAAAAATGCCAAAAATTACCCTTATCACCTAAAAATTGTTTTAAAACCAAATTAACTTGTAATCTGATTATGAAACTAATGTTATAACTTTATAATATTTGTTTTGGCACTATGGACTTGTCATAGACCATTCGCTACCCGGTGCCGCATATGCGCGTATGGCTAACCCTTATAGCTTAAAATATAGCCGAATTGGGTCAAAACCTTTCCAAATCAGTTCTAAATAGAATGTGTGGTTCTTTGACCCATATTATACGAGTCATTGTATTCGGGAGGGTATAAACCACATTCTATCTGGTCTCCGCTTAATCTAGCGAACCGTATGAATTTATTAAAGTTAATTGGTCAAAGTCAAATGACTTCTATAATACCCGTTAACATTCTAACGGATTATAGTTCCGTCCATTCCAGACTAGGAGTATCTAGTAAATTGCGCCTATGTTTAGATTATTTTGATTACGATCTAGTTTAGCGCCTTTAATTTGTAAAGACTAGCACAACTAAACACTCTTAGCATATTTTCTCTATATGGGCTTGGGATACGACACTAGCCCTTGGTCGGGTGTTAAATGATGGAGAGGGTGAAACCCGAGCTTTAATGTGTCTAAATAATGAGCTTTAGGTGCGTTCTATATGATTATATGCATTGAATAAGGTAACTATGAGAAGTTGTTGTCTTGCAGGTTAATCACTTAATTTGGGGAAGCTATGAAGATTAGAGATGATATGGAGCACCTGGGAATGACAATCTCAACAAACGGTACCGAGTGGGACTTATTCAGGTGAGAAGGTAACCTGGAGTTGCAAGAAACAAGAAAGAATGAAGTATGAGGGGTGTTTGGTAATTAATTGAAAGTGATTTGGTGGCTTGAAAAGATAAGAAATGTGAAGCAATAAAGTTCAAGGGCCAAATCGTTTAATTGTAAAGGTTGTAATGTGAATATTGAGGGCCAAGGGAACACGCCGTAGCCTAGGGTTCGCATACCATAGGCTACGGTTGGTTATGCAAGGAAAAGAGGAAAACAACATCTATTAACCGTAGCTTACGATTCATCATTGTAGGTTATGGTCAAGTTTATCAACTGGGACAACATCTCTGGACCGTAGCTTACGGTCTGTTGACGAAAAAACAATCGCATTCAGTTCACAAAAGATATTAGGGTTTCTTTTAATTGCCAAGGGGCATCATCAATTCTAAGGATGATCAAGAGAGCATCTAGGGCATCAAGTTTGGCACTTTTCACTCATTATCATCACGTTCTTGTAACACCCTGTAAAGTCGTGTCCAGTAATATAGTGACACGTGTCGTATTTTATTTTAAGTCTACTAAAGACTAACAGGGACTAAAAGCGTCAACATGCTCAAACTAAGTCTTTGAGTGATCTTCTGATGTCAACATGCATAAACCGAGCCTCTGAGTGACCATTAGTGTCAACATGCTTAAAATATAGCCTCTGAGTGACCATTAGTGTCAACATGCTTAAAAACATAGCTTCTGAGTGACCATTAGTGTCAACATGCTAAAACTTGGCCCTTGAGTGACCGTTGTGTCAGCATGCCCAGCCTCTGAGTGACATCGGAGTCAACATGCTTATAATGAGCCTGTGAGTGATCTTTTACGAAGTCCTAACTCTCATATGTCCCTTTTGTTGGACGAGAGGGATTAAATCCGTAATTACATAAAAGTTGGACATTGGAGGGGTTAAAAGTGTCAACATGTTAATTTACACCTCTGAGTGACCTTTTAACGAACTGAGAGCTCGATAATGTCTGGGCATAATCCCGGGTACACCAAATATTGGCTACGGAGGGCTAAATATGCTAAATAGGTGTTTTAGGAGGTTTTAGGAGATTTTAATAAGTTGAGGGGCTAAAAGTGACAAACTTCAAATCTGCCTGTGGTGTGTTCGCGGGGAGCGAGAGGACTGTATCTGTAGAAAATTTGCTTGGCCTCCACACAAATTGCCAAAAACCAATGAATTCGAAACTATGGATTCCCAAACAGCTATGTCACGTTTTAGGACACTTGTAAGCTTCCTCTTACACCCCTTAGCACCTGGCATCACCTCCTTCAAGCTCTCCAACTATGAATAGGTGCCAAGTTCACCATTTGAACTTGGATCTTTCTCATTTACAACTATATCTCCGTCCTCTGGAAGTTCCTAACTGAAAGCAGCATCCAACTTAGTTCTATTGCATTCTAGGAACCTCTTGTAAGTGTTCCTTCCTCTTGCATTTTCGTTTATGATTTTATAGCCAAAAGTCAAGCGTTTTATGGAAAACACATTGACTTTCGCTTAAGACCATTATGGTCCAGCCATTTTTCATAATGAACATGGCTAAGTGATCGTAATAAGGTAGGTGTTAGTCTCTTCAAAGGGCACCTCCTGAAGATCACGTTTGCTAGACCAATTGACGGGTCAAAGTTATTATATTAAAAAGTCAAACATGTCATTTTTCGGAAACATTATAATTTGATCTTATAAATATTATGAAACCTGTTTTGACACTCAAACAAGTTGGTAATAATTATTAGAACATGTAAGAACATGTTCAGCTCGTCAATTTCAGTTCTAGGGTTGGTTCGCAACCGAAAGTCGCAAAGTTTGATTCTCTTTGACTTTCGATTCTGACCCGATTTGGATTAGTTAGATACTGATCTAAAGTCGCATTATGATTGTAATATAATGTAGCATAACCCTATGATATAATGTAGCATAACCCTATGAGGTTATATTACATGATCATAATCAGAATCTAAGTTTATGCACAAGTTTCGTAATTATGCCATTTTGACTAAAATGCCCTTTTTTGCATAAAAAGAGGTTTTAATGATAATGAACTTGAAAATGAGTTCCTACTGATGTAATATTATAAGTAGGATTATTTGGAATATCAAATCAGATTGTAAACTGAGTTTATGAGCAAGTCATTGTATTATGTCGATAAATGACGATAAGGCCCTTATGGCTTATAAAATGGTTTTAATAACATCTTTTCAAAGTAAATCTTTTACCTACTGGTAATGTTATATTAAATGACATATCTAAGACTTGATAATCTGATCATAACATCAGTTTTCATTTAACACCGTATAAGTCGTCATTTTGACATAAACGTCATTTCGGCGCATAACATGGTCTTAAACCATACTTATCACCCAAGACTTGTTACCTACTGATTTTAAAACTTATTTTAAATATTTTTATAGTAGGTACATGATATGAACTCAGAATCCTAAATAATTTATAAACTATGTGTAAAAGGACCAAAATGCCTCTTCGGTGCATAGTTTGGTCATAAAAGATAAATTACACATATAATCAATATCTGTTGGGCTTGGAGCTTAAAGGTTTATTCATTTATATTGAATTTTGGGATTTTGGGTTAGATTGGGCTTCCTAGTGCCTAGTGGGCCTAGGGTTGTGTTTTTAGGCTTTGTCAATAGTGAGGTTAGGTCTTTTGGTAGAGATTAGAGAGTTGATCACAAAAACTTGTATCTGACATCCTCTGGTGTATGCAAGTTATTTTATTCAAGTTATTCAAGTTGTTCTTCATCCTGATCATAATTTACGCAATTGATTAGGATAGCGATATCTGTTTGATCCGTTTCACGAGACTTACAATTGGTATCAGAGCCTGCTGTTCTAATACAGGCTCTGGGTATTGCTGATTGAAGAAGTTTTTGAAGGTTATTGCTGCTGTTTGGATCGATTTCTGACATTCTGGATTTCTGTTCATCGATGAAGGGTACTGTTCCGAAGAACTCGAAGAAGCTTTGCAGATTTCGGATTTGACACTGTTCCAGATCTCGAAGAACACGAAGAAGGTTCTCATAATTCGGATTTGATACTGTTCTAGATTCCGAAGAACAAGAAGGAGATCGTCCATTCCGGATTGATCCTTGACTGTTGCTTTATTCCGGATTGTAATCCGAGTTACTGTTGCCGTATTTGAATTCCGGCATTGCAGACTGGGTCACATCAACATGAAGAATTTAAATCGTCTAGCTAAAGGTGGTTTAGTCAGAGATCTACCAGTTCGTGACTTCATGCAAATCGAAAAATGTGAATCATGTGCTCGTGGGAAACAACACCGTCAGCCGCATAAAACCAAAGCCTTACCCTCCACTTCTCAGGTCTTAGAACTGCTCCACGCAGATCTCTTCGGTCCAACAGACATTCGCAGCATTGGAGGGAAGGCTTATTGTCTGGATATTATTGATGACTACTCTCGATTCACCTAGGTTTTCTTTCTTACACATAAAAGTGAAACCGCTGAGATAGTGAAACAATTTGTCACGCTTATGGAAAACCAGACAGATTCGAAGGTAATGGCTATTCGGTGTGACAAGGGACAGAGCTTAAAAATCTTACCTTAAACTCTTTCTGCTCCTCTAAGGGAATTGACCGACAGTTCAGGGCAGCCAGAACCCTACAGCAAAACAGGGTTGCAGAACGTAAAAATCACATACTCATCAAGGCAGCACGAACTATGCTTGTTGAATCCGAGCTACCTCTCATCTTCTGGGCCGAAGCAATCAACACTGCATGAGCATTCAGAATCATGCGCTGATCAACAAACGCCACATGAAGACTCCATACAAAGTGGTTGAAGGTCGTAAACCTTCGGTCAAGCATTTCCGCAAATTTGGATGTCCTTGTGTACTCCTGCTCATGGATGCTATAGGAAAGTTTGAAGCACGCGGCGATCCTTGCATTTTCATTGGTTATTCTAAAAATACGACATATCGCGTTTATAACAAGATCAAGAAGATGGTGGTTGAAACCTACATGTGGGTTGGCTGGAGGAAAATCCCAAGGACAAACGCATTGGTCCTGACTGGTTGTATGACTACTCTACCTTATTTAATCATTTTGATGTGTCTTCTAATATGTCTATTGGAAATAGTTCGACGTCTTTCCCTCCAATGGTGCCCATTCCTTCCGACGATGACGCTGACGCTGCCACGCTAAATGAGACACTAAAGCAGCTAAGTGTAGATCCTCCTGGATTCAATAACACTGTCTCGCCATCCTTCACAGCTTCACAATCTTAAGCCCCATCTATCTCTTCACCTGTTCAGCCTAATCTTACTGAGGATGTGGTTTCTCCTCCAGAGCCACCTACGGCAGATGAAGGACTCCCTCCTGATGTTTTGGGCTCCTCCTTGTTTCCCGAGCCTACTCCTCTCGATTGTGCTACAGGTGCCTCGATTGAGGGGGAGGCAACTGGAGTTGCTTCAGCTAGTGTCACCAACTTGCCAACCAATGTTTTGGTTCCTGCTACACCAATACCACAACGTTTACAGCGTGATCACCCCATTGAGAATATCATTGGTCCTGTAAACGCTGCTGTTCGCACACACAGTCAATCTGGGGATATCAATACATGTCTTTATTCTTGCTTTATTTCCCAAATTGAACATAAAAGTATTGATGTTGCCTTGAAGGAACCAGGCTGGGTGGATGCCATGCACGAAGAACTCAATCAATTTGAAAAACTTGGCGTTTGGCAATTGGTGAAGCTACCTCAGGGAAAGCGTGCTCTTGGAACTTGCTGGGTTTTCCGCAACAAGCAGGATAACACTGGAGTTATTGTTTGAAATAAAGCTAGACTGGTGGTCCAATGGTTTTGACAGATTGAAGGACTGGATTATGATGAGGTTTATGCACCTGTCGCGCGTTTGGAAGCTATACGTATCTTCTTCGCATACGCATCTTATATAGACTTTACTGTCTTTCAAATGGTTGTCAAGACTGCGTTTTTATACGGCAAAGTGAAAGAGGAAATATACGTGGCACAACCACCGGGCTTTACTGATCCTGACAAGCCAGATTATGCCTATAAATTAGACAAAGCGTTGTACGGGTTGCATCAAGCACCTCGCACATGGTATGCTACTCTTACGGAGCATCTGCTTGCTCATGACTACACACGTGGAACTATTGACCAAACTCTGTTTATCAAACACGTTGATAAGCACATTATTCTCGTCCAAATCTACGTTGATGATATTATTTTTAGTTCCACCAATGATGGTTTGTGCCGCGAGTTCGAAGAAATCATGAAGAAGAAATTTGAGATGAGCTCATTGGGAGAGATGACCATGTTTTTAGGACTTCAAGTTCGTCAGAGCCTACAGGGTATACTCATTAATCAAGGAAAATACGTACACGATGTTCTTGCCAAATTCAAGCTTACAGATTCCAAGCCAATGGCTTCACCTATTGCAGAACGGCCTCTACTAAATGAAGATGCTGAGGGAACGCCTGTTAATCCTACCATGTATCGCTCTATGATTGGATCACTCATGTATCTCACTGCTAGTCGGCCAGATATCATGTTTGCCATCTGCCAGTGTGCTCGTTATCAGGCTACTCCTAAAGTTTCTCATTTACATGCTGTTAAATGAATTTTTAGGTACCTCAAAGGGGCTCTATCTCTGGGCCTCTGGTATCCTAAAAATTCTGAATTTGAACTGTTTGCTTTCTCTGACAGTAATCTAGGAGGTACAGATAGGGACATGCGCTCAACGTCGGCTGGTTGCCAATTTCTGGTAGATCGCCTTATTTCGTGGCAATGCAAGAAGCAATAGACGGGTTCGCTTTCCACTGCAGAGGCAGAATATGTTGCAGCTTCTGCTTGCTGCTCCCAGGTTTTATGGATGCAACATCAGCTTGCGGATTACAGTTTGACTTATCTAAACACCACGATTTATTGTGATAATGATGCCGCAATCCAAATAGTTAAAAACCCTGTCTTCCACTCCAAAACCAAGCATATTAACATTAAAGTTCATTTTATACGCGATTGCTATGAAAAGGGTCTCGTAAAGCTTGAGCAAATCCACACTGATGCAAATGTGGCAGATTTGTTTACGAAACCCGTTAGCAACGCACGTTTTCAAGTGCTTGTGGATCTTTTCAAAATGATTCGGTTTTCTTCCTAGGCATTTACTATCTTCGTCTTTATTTACTGTTTTTCATTTCTTTTCGTTGCTTCATAAATTTGTTCATATCTCTATGCACAAATTTAGGGGGAGAAAAAGTTCAACTTAAAAAAATAAATAAATAAAAAAATAAAAAAATAAATTTTTTTTCAATGATAGGAAATGAAATGAATATTCGTAAATGTTTGACTAACACATGTAAGGTATATAAGCGGAAAAGATTTGGATCGAAGTGATGTGTCGGTAGTTCTAAAACTCAACCGCATGGGAAAAGTCAAATGATGTAAACAAAACGAACTTTGTACTCAGTGGGTCGCGTACTATAGGCATATGATTTTATGGTCTTAAATCTTGCGTTGATAGATAGCCAACATCTGAGGTTTCGGGTCTTTATGCTGCTGAGTCATCCGGGGATATCTTGACTGCCCTTCTGTTGCATCCAGATTATATGCAGACCTAGGCACAGTCATGATATCTTTATAAAAGAGCCAAAACCTAAGAGAACAAAAGTTTCTGTCTGAGTTCTTACTTACCTCATAAGGTATTTGCCTAACCCTCGTCAGTCACTATTGGTCTCTCTACTGTACAGAAGTACTGACCTGTTCACCATTAGCCTGATGTTGTAAAACAAAGGATGACCTCGGTATACTCACCTGCTACGATGAACCGTTGTGCTTACCTTGATCGCAGGGGTATGTCATGGTATGGGACACACGAGTATCTTAGTATAAAATTACCTTTAGCATATCATAAAGTCTAATCTACAAGGGTTGAGTTTTGGATTTAAGTGGACAAGTATATTGACAATCGCTTAGACCAACTGAACCATGCTAATATCAAAAAATGTTCTTTAGTCATCGTTTGAAACAATTTGATCCCTTAGCAATGTTGTGTTAATTGTTTATGTCTGTTTTGAATAAGTTCTCCTTGTGATGGTTGGATGCTTGGTTAATTTACTGGATGAATTTAGGTGGGATGGTTTTCTGTCAAGAGATATTGGACTGGCCCAGTGTGCTTTAAGATTTGGGTCGTCCTGATGAAATTGGTTTTTAAGTCTGAAAATTGAAATTAAGGTTACTGTTCCGAATTGGGCTCAATTTGGCCAAGAATTACTATTCCGGATTGGACTAGTCCAGAAAGGCCCATTTAAATCTTTTCGGACAAGCCCAATGTGTTACTGTTCCTGATTAGGCCTGTCATAAGCCCAATCCGGATTCAAATTTCAGGCCCAAGCCCATTTCAGAAAATCTATATTAGTTTCTTTATTCTCATTTCGGATTATTCAAAATCCAAGTTACTATTTGTCTTCTCTGATTCTCTCTCGAACTAAACATTTCCGATTGCCCTTTCCGGATCAGGTACATGTGCATTCCGGATTGATCTTCAAAGACTTAGCATTTCGGATTGATAAGAGTGTTCATTCCGGATTGATCTTCAAAAGACTTAGCATTTCGGATTGATAAAAGTGTTCATTCCGGATGAATATTCATCCGAAATGATGAACTCGGTTATCATTTCGGGTTGAATCTTCATCCGCGATGCATAATCCGGATTGATGAGATTGTTCTGGATTCATTCTAAGTTTGGTCCTTTTCAATTGTTGAACCCCTTAACTAATTTGAACTGGCTTTAATTTGAACCTTGACTTCTGTTGACCTGTCCAGTTAGTGTTAACTCAGTTAAATCAGTTTACTCAGTTTAATTCCGTTAGTTGGTGTTTAACTCTGTTGATTTTTGACAGACATGGTGGAAGAAGCTTTCAATGCCGTGATGCTGGTTGAAGAACAGTTTCACAATCAGGCTTGATATCTTTCAGATCCACCGGCTGAGTATTTTCGGGAGTTTCAGGCGATGATTGTGGGGCTTAACACTTGCCAGATTGCCTACGCACTTCGTGCAAATCTCGTGATATACAGAGATTTGGTTCACTCATTTTGAAAAAGAGCGCGGATACAGCCGAGAGGTGAAGATGGTAGACCTTTCATACGATCACAAATTCAGGGGAAGGAGATTGTGGTTAATGAGGCTTGTGTGAGGGAGGTGCTGCATCTAATAGATACCTACAGCGATCCAACCACATATGTCAAGGAAAAGGTGCTGCCGGTACTAATGGAGATGGGCTATGAAGGTTCTTATCCGCCATTGCTAAAGAAGATGTTTCCGGCATTCTGGAGATTACTTATACACATGTTTATGCAATGTGTGTCGGAAAACAAAGGTGGACTGGATCAGCCTAATCAGGCACAGACTTCTGCGATCGTTTCCTTAGTTATGGACTGGAAGTATAACTACTCGGGTTATATCTTCGAAAATATGAGGAAAATATTAGAACAGTCCAAGAAACGGATGTTTCTGTTATATCCACGGTTTATCCAGCTGATTCTCGATGCTCGTTACCCAAATTTAGCAAAGGATGCTACAGACGCGAATTTACTGAATATGAAGCCAATGGGGCCTACCATTTTTGCAACTATGAAGAAGAACCGTTCTACCTCGAAGACGGTATTTGTAGGTAGGTTCCCTCTGAAGAAGTTTGGCAAGTTTTCTGAAGTTATAGGTCTGCATGTTCCACCACCTCCTCCTCCTCCAGTAAATGCGATTGTAGTCGAGGAGCATGATATACAGGCAAAGGAAAAAGAGATAGAAGTCGAGGATTTGGTTACAGATGATGAGGATGATGTTGGACAAGCCATATTGGATGATCTTGATGCGTTCAATGCTACGCTAACTCCTGTTCTACCAGAATTATCATCTGAGAATCTAGCTACCCTGATTGCTCAATTGAAGGACATTCAAGAGAAACAAGGTGATCCCCCTCTTGACATTCCGTCTGTCGTTGCTTCAACTTCCTGAAGAAGATGACGACGACGAAGAAGATGCAGTACCGTTGATTAAGAGGCGCATAACTGGACAAAGCATTATAGCTAGTACATCTGAGGTTCCTGTTGTTGTTCCTGTTGCTACTTCTGAGTTGATTACTTCTACTGCTGTCGAGATCACTGCTGCTGAGGTTATTATTGCTGAATCTGTTTCTTGTACATCGGTGATTGACACGCCTGTTATTTCTACACAGCAAACTGTTCCTATCATTACACAGTCCACAGTTGTATCGATTCCTGCTGCCACAGCGTTACAAATGATGGAATTTGGAGGTTGTTCATCAGCTGCAGGTGGTTCAGAAGTGGGTGGTAGTGGAGCTGGTCATTCAGATGATATTGCTGATGGTTATATGCGCAGATCTGAGAAGCGGGCATTTGAGTTTGGGGTTTAGACAGTGATGATGATGATACTGAGGTGGATGTCGTTGAGTTAAAGAAACAGGTTGTTGTACTGGAACAGGAGGCCATGTTAAAGGATGCGCAGATTGCCTCCCTACAAAATCGCTTGGATGTTCGAGATCAAACTATCGAACAACTGCAGGGGGATGTGACGATGCTAATGACTATTGATTTTTATTTGAGGGGCAAGTTAGCATATGGCAGAAGAAACCGAAGAGCAGAGGTTGGCGGCTGATCAGTTAGCAGCCGAACGTCAAGCTGGTATAGATGATTACTTGAATGATCCATGCAAGAAGTTCACTACTAGTCAGAAACGCACTGCAGATCAGAGGAAGAAGCAGATGGTATTGATGAAGAATGTGAACGTGAATCCTCTGGACGAAAACTTCCAGCTGAAAGATCCTACCAATCAATCTGATAGATACGTAATGGAGTTGGGATCGAGTTATTACAGTAAGGTGGGCAACAAGTCTAAAGTGCTGATTTGGATGTATGACCATATCAAGAACATGTGGATCATTGTACGCCAAGATGGAACGAGAGAATATTATTCGAAAGAGTCGCAGTTTGAGACTTGGACTAAGGTCGCACTGACAGATCTGTTAAGAGCTCCATACACTGACGACGATACGACAGAGCGTGGACCAGGTTGGAGGTTCTTTAAGAAACTTGAACGGGAGGTTAGGACTGGTTTTAAGAGTATGAAGACCGCCGAACCGTATTTGAGAGCAGCCAAGGGAGTTCGTGATGCTCACACAGGCAAACGGTTCAAATCTGTGATGTGGCCTCCTACAGATAAAGAGTTGGTGATTCCTGTTGCTCCTACCTTTCCAAAGGGAATTTTGAAGAACTTTAACTTCTGGCTATATGATCGAAAGGTCGGGAGCGTTGTAATTGTGACGAAAGAGAAGGCTTCCAGGGTGAATGATGTGGTGGATCTGGTTAGTTTCCATGATGAAGATTTACAAGTTCTGGCTTCTCATCAAATACGTACTGCTGAGTTATATGAAGTATGTGCCAAAGACTGGACGGCTGCAATTGCTGGAGTTATTGCTGGACGTTTGGGAGTGGATGCAGCACCGAAGGATAAATGAAGAAACCTAGGGGGAGTATGTTGGGCTTGGAGCTTAAAGGTTTAGTCATTTATATTGAATTCTGGATTTTGGGTTAGTTTGGGCTTCCTAGTGCCTAGTGGGCCTAGGGTTGTATTTTTGGGCTTTGTTGTGTTTATAAATAGTGAGGTTAGGTTATTTGGTAGAGATTAGAGAGTTGATCACAAAAACTTGTATCTGACAATCTCTGGTGTATGCAAGTTATTTTATTCAAGTTATTCAAGTTGTTCTTCATTCTGATCATAATTTCCGCAATTGATTAGGATAGCGATACCTGTTTGATCCGTTTCATGGGACTTACAATATCCTACTGATATTATATCATAAATAAGTTATTTTTCTAGAATACTTATGATTATAACATCAAATTATATTCAAGTTTCTTTTATAAGTATGAAATTACCTAATTGCCCCTTATGAGGCATAGTTTCATTTTAACACCTTAACGGGCATATGAATTGGTATTCTACTGATATTCCAACTTATTTAAAGTATAATGGCATATAGAACTTGTCCATGACTTATCCGGTTACCCGTTATCGCTTATATGTGCACGGTTAAGCATATGTAACTACTTTACGAAAATTAACCGAAACGGGTCTAACCTTGTCATTTAAGTCTCAAAATCCAGAATCTTTATAGTTTACCCATATTACACAAGTCAAAGTACTTGTCGGATTTAAACTACATTCTATCCAATCATCATTTAATCTAGCGTTATACGTGTTGATCAAGTACACTAGTCGGTCTAAGCCAATGACTTAAATAAGACCGTTAGTTTTTAATTGGTTAGCTTATGCCATAATCCAGACTAGAGACTTGCCGGTAAATGATATCTGCACTTAGTAATTTTGTGTACGACTGAGTTAATAAATCTTGCGTTTTAACGAAGAATAGCTCAGGTAAATACTCTAGACTTATTTCTCCTATACGGGCTTGGGTTATAGTAAATTATTACCACTTGGTCTGAAATGAGATCAATCAAATGCCGGATTGTGGCTAGTAAATCCGCATATTCCGTTTTAATCAATTTTGTTTGATAACTTAAACATCGGGGGTTAACTACCATGTCCTGGATATCCTCGACACATTGCATTAGATAATGGCCACGACCTTAGCACGGGATGTAGGCATACACCTGACAGACGCTCAAATGCAACTACCCACACTGGTTGGGGATAACTCCTTCGTGAGTTCATAAGTGGTGTGTACGTTAATCATGTATTGGTTTTTGTACTGGGCCCTGTATGTATGGACAAACATGTGAATCTGTTAACAAGGTTGCAAAGTCAACTTTCCCAAGTTATAAAAGATTTTGTGCCTTTTGTGCACTTGAAGTCATTTTCAAATATTTTCAAAATGAGTCAGTTGGGTGTATTTACCAGCGAAAGCTGACGTATTTTCAAAAGACGAAGTTTGCAGGTACAATACGAAAATAGGCTGGAAGTGCTCAGTAGTGATAAGAGAATCTTGCAAATCCTAGATCTGCCCAAAGTCTGTTTTACATTCTTTCTTTGTACAATTTATGATCCGCCTGTGGATCTTCTATTATGAGACTGTATATTATTTTATATTTTGAACATTTGGTTTGTAATAGTAATTTAAATCCAAGACTTCCGTTGTGCTGTGTTTAATTGACTATGATGATATCAATTTTACATCATAATATTCCCCACCCGGTCCCACCGGTGTATGGATTTGGTTGGAAATCTGGGTGTGACAGGTTGGTATCAGAGCCAACATTTGAGAGAATTAAACACTAGCCTTTTGTCTTTAATCTCAAACTTACACAAGCACATTCCTTAGACTTCCAAGTGTAGGCATTGACCTAGGATTACTCATTTCATTATTAAGTTATTAGTATTGTTTTTTTAAATTGATTTTAACAGGAAAAATGCCGCCACGTGTACGGGGAAGAGGAAAAGGACCAATGAGGGGAGGGCCTTCAGGACATAACCCTCCACATCCACATCACGCGAACCCCTATGAAGATTCGGGGGATTCATGGCCACTATCACAACATTCACCTTCCCATACCTAAAATTCTTATCACTCATACCATTCACATCATTCACACCACTCTCTCCATTCCCATCAGGATGAATTTAACCCCAACCAATACTTAAGCACTCCCCCAGCTGATCAGAATCAGTTGGATCAGCCAAACCCAATGGACGAGGACTCCGATTCGGAGATGCCGCCGTCAGGTTCAAATACGCACCCTATTGAGATATCAAACGAATCAAACTCTTATGCCGGATCGCCATATCAAGGTCCTAATGAGTGGAACCAATATTGGAACCAATTTACCTTTGCCAACACTCCTTCCCATCACTCTCAACCACCTCCTATACAAGAAGATGTTCACATGGAACCAGTGGAACATCATCAGTCGCCACCTGAGCCGCCGAGGAGGAAAAGAGGAGCACGCATGTCAGTACTTTCAGGTCAACGATCGGGTTCGCTACCACCATTGCCTAAACCCTACCCCACCATTCAAGAGGACCCACAAATGGGTGGACCCTCTAATGCGTCACCTGTGGTGGAGCCAACACCACCACCAATGGTTCAACCACCACCATCGGGTTATAACAACCCTATCCCAACATATCCGGATACGTATGGATGTGATCCTTTTAACCCATCGACACTTGTTGATTACCAAGCATGGTCGCATGACCCTTACATGGAAGCGGTCATGCATAACACACTTTACCCATCTCCTTTCCCACCTACTGGGTATCCAAGTTATGGGTACCAGTATCCTAGGATGCCACAACCACAACCACAACCACAACCTCCGCCGCCACTAGAGGCCATTAATGAGGCCTTAGAACGAATGAAAGAAATGCAACAACAAGTGGAGAAAATGGAGAAGAAGACGAACAAGTTCTTCAAGAAACTCTCCAAGCTCGTTAAGGGAAGAAGGACGAGTGAAGTCTTTTCTAATAATATATGTTAGTCCCTGCGAGGACATTGTTATTTCTTTAGTCCTTGTGTGGATATTTTTATTTCTTTAGTCCTTGCATGGAAAGTTTATTTCATTGTTTCTAGTATTGTAACTTCTATTGGAGTTTAATGAAATGTTTTGGAATTATATTTATGTATTCATCCGTTCCAAGGCGAGCGTCTCGATTTTATTCGAAATTTTTGCTCTTCTAAATAATTCCAAATGATCTTAATGGTTTTGATTAGCCAAGTGGCACAGACCACATATTTGGCCTACTTATAAATGATAGTGAAGGATAAAAGGGCCTTCTATCATGATAGTTAAGGGAAGTTATCCTTCTATCCAGATGTGGTGGCTAAGTTCAAGCCTCCAAGTCGTTAAGGTCGAACGTGACCGGGACTATTAATCAACCATTAAGGTACTCTTATGTTAACATTCAGGAATGTTCATACTCCTGGTAGTGTGGCTTGAGGAACCACACTAGCCGTCTAGGTAAATGGACTATGTCCTAAAACCTATTTATAGCCTATGTGATCAATGTGATCCCTGCAAATATCATCAATATGATGATAATAATTGACATCCATTAGAGATGCAGGCCAATGTGCCATATGTTATGTCCATTATGTAGGCCAATGTCCAATTATGTCTAGTGAAGGCCATAGCATATTATGTCCATTAGCGACATGCAGTGCTTATTTAAAGTCTCGTGAAAAGCCTATAGCATTAAAGCAGGTAATGCCATATTGATAATGTCCACTGTCTAAATGAATGATGTCCATTAATTTCTTAGATAGTCCTTCGTGAAAGCCTAGGCCTAAATTATAAATTAAGCCGTAAGAAGTTGTGATAATTCACCTAAGTGATATATGGAGTCATATCCAAATTTAATCGCCATATGGTTTTAACCATAGCCAAAATGAAATAATTAAGTAGAGTGTTTATATTCCCCAAAAGCTTTGATCAATCGGTGATGGAATAGTCCATATCCAATGTTTAACATCAATACGCTGAAAACCATAGCCTAAAAGAAATTTAAGTCGCATAGAACCAAGCTGTGGAATGGCCAGGAATGAGGGCCCTAGTAACACTAGGATGACTGCTAATAACGATTAAAGCCATTATAGATGAACGATCCTACGCTCACAAAGAGAGCTTCAAGCAGCAACCATAAAATGGGAGTAGTGCACACCAAACCATACGATGCAATTGCTGATAGGGTTCAGTACTCTTCAAAACGAAATGAACCATAAAATAATTTCTGAGGTTCTTCCTCTAAGACGGTATTATATATTGTCCGGTGGGAAAAAGGAGTTGTTGAAGCCTTGAAATGGCTGGACGAGATGGAAACGATTGTGGATATCAGCGGCTGTGCTGAAAAGGATGTGGTAAAGTATGTATCACAATCTTTCAAAGGTGATACCTTAATTTGGTGGAAGGCTATGATCCAATCCACAGGTAAAGTACACATGTACAACTTAGGATGGCCTAAGTTTGTCGATTTAGTCAAGGAAACATACTGCCCACCTCATGAGGTGGAGAAGTTAGAGACAGACTTTCTGACTCTCACAATGAAGAACCTAGACTGTCGGAAGTATGTTTCCAATTTCAATTCTCTATCTAGGTTAGTTTCCTATCTGATTACCCCTGAAACCAAACACATTGCTCGTTTTATTAATGGGTTATCGCCCGAGATAAAGGGGATGGTAAAGGCTGCTCAGCCTACTACTTATAGGTCCGCTATTGACCTATCTTTCTCCATCACCTTGGATTTAGTGAGGCAAAAGTCTGTCAAAACCGAGACTGACGAGAAAAGAAAACGGGAGGATGATAACTCCCAAAGGTTTAAGAAGAAAGGAAATTTTGGGTTCAAGAAGAACCAACATAGGTCTGATGATAGACCTCTATGCAAGACCTGTAGCCACAGGCATTGGGGGCAATGCAATACCAACCATTAGATTAAACCCTGTGCTATTTGCAAAAGAAAGGGGCATAAGACCCACGAATGTAAAAATCTTAAGATGCCGTCTGTTATGGCTGTAAAGAGAAAGGGTATATTAAGCCCAATTGCCCTAAGAACCCCACAAATAATGATGCAAAGCCTAGAGAGGCTAAGAAAGGGAATGCTCGTGCTTTCCAGATAAATGCTAGGGAGGCCGACAACAACGTCATAACAGGTACTTTCCTCATCAATGATACATATGCTAGAGTTCTTTTTGATTTAGGTGCAAATAAGTCTTTTGTAGACTATAAGTTTAGTAAACTATTAAACTTACCCATAAGAACTCTAGACAAAACTTGTGAGATAGAACTTGTTGATGGAACTTTAGAAATAGCATCTTCTATTCTTGATGGATGCTCTATATTCATTAAGAATGATTCCGTTCCTATCTCTCTTTTGCCAATGAAATTGGCGGGGTTCGATGTAGTTTTAGGCATGGATTGGTTATCCCATAACCAAGCGTGCATTGCCTGTGATAAGAAACTCATCGAAATCGAAACCCCATCTGGTGAAATGAAGACCATCAATGGAGATTCACACTCTGGATTGCCAGACAAGGTGTCGTTATTTAAGGCATCCAAGTGTTTAAGGAAAGGTTGTGTCATTTACATGGCACAAGTCACTATCAACGAACTTAAGCCGAATATTCAAGACCTTCCAGTTATTTTGAAGTATTCCGATGTCTTTCCTGAAGAACTACCAGGTCTACCTTCAGATAGGCAAGTAGAAGTTAGGATTGACATCCTACCTGGATCAGCACCCGTAGCTAGAGCTCCATACCGATTAGCACCAACGGAAATGAAGGAGTTAAGGATGTAGTTAGATGAACTCTTAGAGAAAGGCTTTATTCAGCCAAGTTCCTCGCCCTAGGGAGCTCCAATTCTTTTCGTTAAGAAAAAGGACGGTTCAATGCGGATGTGCATTGACTACCGTGAATTGAACAAGATAACAATCAAGAACCGTTACCCATTACCCAGGATTGACGATTTATTCGACCAACTTCAAGGGGCTAGTTATTTCTCCAAGATTGATCTAAGATCTGGATATCATCAGCTAAAGGTTAGGAGTGAGGATGTTTCTAAGACTACCTTCAGGACCCGATATGGTTACTATGAATTTTTGGTAATGCCTTTTGGGCTCACAAATGCACCTGCAACATTCATGGATCTCATGAAAAGAGTCTGCAAAACACCTTTTGGATAAGTTTGCCATTGTCTTCATAGACTACATACTTATCCACTCTCGTAATCAAATTGATCATGAGAAACATCTTCGGTGCATTTTAGAACCGTTGAGGCAAGAGAAGCTTTATGCTAAGTTCTCTAAGTGTGAGTTTTTGCTTAGAGAAGTCCAATTCCTTAGACACATTGTAAGTTAGCGTGGTATCCAAGTGGATCCTGCCAAAATAGAGGCCATAATGAATTGGGAAGTACCCGAAACCCCATCAGGAATACGTAGCTTCTTAGGACTGGCTGGTTACTATAGAAGGTTCATTGAGAAATTTTCAAGGATAGCCACTCCTTTAACTACCTTGACCCGTAAAAATGTTAAGTTTATTTGGGGTCCAAAACAACAAGAATCTTTTGAGATTCTGAAACACAAGTAGAGCAATGCTCCTGTGTTATCCCTACCTGAGGGTATTGAATACTTTATTGTTTACTGTGATGCATTACACACTGGCATGGGTTGTGTGCTAATACAAAATGGCAAAGTAATTTCCTATGCATCATGACAATTAAAGGTGCACGAAAGAAATTACACCACCCATGACTTAGAATTGGGTGTCGTTGTATTTGCACTTAAGCTATGGAGACATTACTTGTATGGCACAAAGTGTATTATATACACTGACCATAAGAGCCTCCAACATCTGTTCAATCAGAAAGAATTGAACATGCGACAACGTCATTGGATGGAAACACTTAATGATTATGGTTGCGAAATTCGCTACCATCCGGGAAAAGCAAATGTAGTTGATGATGCCTTAAGTCGCAAGGAACATGTTAAGCCTATAAGGATTAACGCCAAGAGCATTGAGCTCAGAAATAGCTTAAATTTAGAAGCTATTAGATGCGCAAAAGCAAGCTCTATTAGAGGCTAATGCTCCTAATAAAGGATTAGGCGGAACTGTTGATCAGTTAGCGCCTGGAAAGGATGGAATCATTAGGTTTAATGATAGAATCTGGGTTCCAAAATTTTGAGGACTTAGAGATCTAATCCTCCATGAAGCACATAATTCAAGATACTTAGTCCACCCGGGTGGTGACTGTCACACCCCGACCCGCAGCGGAATAAGAGTCGGGCATAATTGGGTTATCACCAAAGCTCATGACATTTACTAATATGTTTCATATTTAATAAAGTCAAAGTTACATTTCAAACATCCAAACATGTTCATTCAATACAAGGAAAATAAGCCAAGCATAACAATCCCAACACTAAATCGTTTTATTCTTCTAGTCCAAATCCTATGTGTTCCTAGCTGCAGCTGCTTCACCTGTATCATGTGTAAAATGGGAGTTTTTGGGTCAACATAAGTTGGCGAGTGAACCTTATTAGATAAACATTTATCAAATAATTAATTGTTAGTTTATCAATGAAAATTTGTGCATAATCATAGATGAACAAATGTAAATAATCAAGTAATGGCAAATAGCAGTCACAACTATAACATATAATAACACATGGCATCATACACGAACATACCAACATCATACTGTAAATAACATAAATGAAACTGTGCGATCAAGGCTCAATCAAACGGAGCCGATCGTATTGCATGTACTGAAAATGAAAATGTCTGTGCGATTAAGGCTCAATCAAACGGAGCCGATCGTATGTGGGCACGCCAGGTTCAACCGCATAATAAAATGGGGAACATGCTCAACGCTCATAATGTAATGGGGAGCGGCGGCCTATGAAATTGCATGTACTGAATAATAATTTGCATCCAATATAACTACTTAACAACAACAAACTGAATACACAAGTTCATGATATGATGTATGCACAATGGTTTAGTAATAATATATATATACAAAGACACATGATACACCCCAAAACGTGATTAAAACGGGGAATTTGTAAGATTCACTCACATTGGGTGCGTTGGATTGGAGATGGTGAGATGCGCACGAATTAGATGAGCGGATCAACGAGGAATACTAACCTAAATAATACTGGAAAAATATATTAAATGGATGGATTTTATTAAGGATTTTAATGAAATTTTTAGATATATTTTTGTGAGTTTATGGCTATTTTCTATCTTTAAAAATGTTACTTTTAAGTATTTTTAATTGATTTTTAAATTAAATTAAATAAATAAAAATATAAAAAAAATATTATTTTTTTAGCGTTGACCGTTGACCGTTGACCGGTTCGGTCAGCGAATTAATCTGCGCCGGGTGAGATTCGAACCGGCGACCTCCCGTTCGCGTGCACGCAGCTCTACCAACTGAGCTACGTGTCTAACCCGAAATAATCTCGTTCTTAAATATATTTATACACTTATTCAATTTAACCGAATTTCCTTTATTTGCAAAAACATTTTAATTCAATCGGACCGGTGCTCGTGACGGGTTTCGAACGCGACGTGTGGTTTGTGTTGCACACAGTCCACCGCTGGACTGTGTGTCTAACCCGGTTATTATCTCGGTTTTTATTATACTTAACAACTATCTGAGTTAACCCGGTTTAGTTTTTGATCAAAAAGGCATTTTATTACACAAGGTGTGCGTGTAGCATGGATCGAACTCGGGACGTGTATAGTTTTTGTTTGCACACAGTCCACCGCTGGACTGTGTGTCTAACCCGTTTATAATTCCGATTTTAATTAATCTTATGTCATCACTTAACTCGTCTTCTTCATTACAAACGCAGACATCAATCAAACAACCGATTCGTGATTAATTTAGTTAATAAACATGATGTCCAGTTTGAATGTATTGAACCGAAAAGTTTGGGGAAAGAAGATACCGAACAGGTTGTCTTCTTCAGAGAGTCCGGCGAAACTTGTTGGCTCTGTTTTTGAAACCTTCGGCTGTGAGAAATCAACTAACAGGTTTAAGGGATTAGATGTGAAATTGAACTAATGAGTATTGATTATCAGTACGTTGGAATGTGCATACCGGTAATTAACGAGTTTCCGACAATTCCAGAAATTTTCTGGCGAACACAGAAAGTCCAGCAATGTCGTCTGTGGTTGATTTTGAGCGATGGGTTAATGTTAGTAAGGTTCTAACAATAGATTGAAACCGTAAAGTAGAAGTATTTTACCGGTTTGAGTTGAATACGGTTTTCCGGCGACTTTTGCAGAGAATTCCGGCGAGCTGTTTTAGGCGCTCTGATGGTCTGAAAATGCGACGAAAAGGAAATGGAGTATTGGTATGATATCTCTGAATCGCGAGAGTGGCCTGGAGTTTGTGTAATTCTGAACTTGATGTTTTTTTTCGGTTTTAAAACCAACAATGATGAGTCTTTAAGTTTAATCAATTTCCGATTGATTAAAAACCGTCGTGCATCGGTTATAAACTGAATGTGTGAGATAAACAACGATTTGACGCTTGGTTTGCCGATTACCGTTTCTCAGATGGCGCCATCGGTTATAACTGAGTTTGCGTATAAATTTCATTTGTGTTCCTAGATTTAGCAGAAAACACAATGTGGCGGAGTGGTCTTGGGAGTGAGTGTTAAGTTGTTGGAGTGTCTTGGCTGACCCGGGTTCGAGTCCCGGCAGCTTCATTTTTTTTATTTTATTTTAACTTTTTATCAAATATAATTTTTATAGTTTAGTTTATTTATTAATTATATACCGTTTTAACTCAAAATAATCATGAATATTTAATGTAACTTTTATAACTTGGTACTTGATTACAAAACGGAGCGGGTTTTGAAGACCCGATTTTTACAAATGTTACAGTATCCCCTACTTTTAGGAATTTCGTCCCGAAATTTAAGTAGTTGAAGTAGTTGGAAAAAGATGCGGGTATTTTTCACGCATTGAGTCTTCACGTTCCCAAGTAAACTCAGGTCCCCGTTTCGACTCCCAGCGTACCCTAACAATTGGAATGCGACTTCGACGAAGACGCTTCTCCCCGTAGTCCATGATCTCCACTGGTCTTTCAATAAAATGCATAGATTCATCAATCTGAATATCTTCCAGCGGAATATGGAGATTCTCATCAGCGAGGCACTTCTTCAAGTTCGACACATGGAATGTGGGATGAATCCTGTTGAGTTCTTCTGGTAAGTCAAGCTTGTATGCTACAGGACCTACCCTTTCGAGTATCTTGAAAGGTCCTACGTAACGAGGTGCTAGCTTCCCCTTTTGACCAAAACGAACTACTCCCTTCCACGGTGATACTTTTAAAAGCACATGATCACCAATGTTAAACTCTAAGGGCTTCCGTCGTTTATCTGCATAACTCTTTTGTCGACTTTGAGCTGCTAGAAGATTGTTTCGAATTTGATGAATCTTGTCTGTGGTTTCTTGGATCAATTCTGGACCAGTAATTTGTGCTTCCCCAATTTCGTGCCAACATACAGGAGATCGGCACTTACGACCATATAAGGCTTCAAAAGGTGCCATGCCGATGCTCGAATGATGGCTGTTGTTGTACGAAAACTCAACTAATGGTAGGTGGGCGTCCCAATTTCCCTTGAAGTCTATGACACATGCTCTAAGCATATCCTCAAGAGTTATGTGAAATGGTGCGCTCAGACTGTCCATCAGTTTGAGGATGATAGGCGGTACTGAGATCTAATCGTGTGCCCATAGCGGATTGTACTGCTTGCCATGTTCGTGAGGTGAAACGACCATCACGATCAGAAATAATACTCAATGGTACCCCATGCCGGCTCACGATTTCATTGATATAAATACGTCCAAGCTTTTCGTTCTTGAAATCTTCGCGGATAGGAATAAAGTGAGCTGATTTTATAAGTCGGTCTATAATCACCCATATAGTGTCATACCCACCAGAAGTGCGAGGTAACCCGGTAATGAAATCCATGGTTGTATTTTCCCACTTCCATACAGGTATTTCCGGTTGGACTAGAAGTCCTGAGGGTCTTTGGTGTTCACCTTCACCTTGGAACATGTGAGACACTTGGAAACAAAAACGGCAATATCCTTCTTCATTACAGGCCACCAATAGGTGTATCGTAGGTCTTGATACATCTTATCGGCTCCGGGGTGTATAGAATATCGCGTTTTGTGAGCTTCATTCATAAGAGTTTCACGAAGATTGTTGTGGTTAGGAATCCAGATACGATCTAGGTAATACAGGATACCGTCTGATTTAGTTTCAAGTTTTAGCTCGGCTCCACAGGACATCTCTTTTCGTACGTCTTCTTTGTTATTGAAACGTGTTGAGCTTCTCGAATTTGATCTTTAATGTCGGTTATAATTTGCGAACATAGAAGATGAATGGAGTTCGCATAACCCTTTCGACTAAGTGCATCAGCCACCACATTTGCTTTACCAGGGTGGTATCTAATTTCACAGTCGTAATCATTCAGGAGTTCGACCCATCTTCGTTGCCTCATATTTAACTCTTTTTGATTGAAGATATGTTGAAGACTCTTGTGGTCAGTGTATATTTCACACTTAGTACCATAGAGATAATGTCTCCATATCTTAAGAGCGAATACAACGGCTCCAAGTTCTAGGTCATGAGTGGTGTAGTTCTTTTCATGTGTCTTGAGTTGTCTCGAGGCATAAGCTATGACTTTTCCTCTTTGCATGAGAACGCAGCCTAATCCTTACCCTGACGCGTCGCAATAGACTACAAAATCATCACAACCTTCAGGAAGAGTGAGGATTGGTGCATCACAAAGTTTTTGTTTAAGAGTTTGAAAAGCTTCTTCTTGCTTGGGTCCCCATACGAATGGTTTTCCCTTATGGGTTAAAGCCGTGAGTGGCACAGCAATGCGAGAGAAGTTTGAAATGAACCGACGATAATAGCTAGCTAGTCCAAGAAAAGATCTTACTTCAGTTGGTGTACGTGGAGCTTGCCATTCTTGAACTGCTTTGATCTTTGAAGGGTCAACATGTATTCCCTTGTCATTGACTACATGCCCGAGGAATTGCACCTCTTTTAACCAGAATTCACATTTAGAGAACTTGGCATAAAGCTTTTCCTTTTCTAGAAGTGCAAGAACGAGTCGAAGATGACGCTCATGATCAGCTTTAGATTTTGAATAAATAAGAATATCGTCGATGAAAACTATAACAAATCGATAAGGTAAGGTTTGCAGACTCTGTTCATTAGGTCCATGAAGACAGCTGGTGCGTTGGTTAATCCAAACGGCATAACCATGAATTCATAGTGGCCATAACGAGTTCGAAAAGCAGTCTTAGGGACGTCTTCTTCATGCACTCTAAGCTGATGATAGCCAGATCGAAGATCGATTTTCGAAAAGCAGCTGGCACCTTGTAGTTGGTCAAGAAGATCATCAATGCGAGGTAAGGGATAGTGATTTTTGATGGTTAACTTGTTGAGCTCTCTGTAGTCGATGCACATACGAAAAGATCCATCTTTCTTCTTTACAAAAAGGACAGGTGCACCCCAAGGCGATGAGCTAGGACGTATGAATCCCTTGTCAGTCAACTCTTGAAATTGACTGGCTCGCTCTTGCATTTCAGAGGGGGCTAACCTATATGGAGACTTTGCAACTGGTCTAGCACCAGGTATAAGATCAATACGGAATTCGACGTCTCTAACTGGAGGAAGTCCTGAAATGTCGTCAGGAAAAACTTGTGGAAAGTCTTTTACTACAGGAATGTCTTCAAGTTTCTTCTCTGTGGTCCCCTTCTTGATGATATGGGCTAAAAACGCGAATAATTCTTGCGAAGATATTTTTGAGCTTGAAGACAAGACATTAAGCTGAGCCCTTTCGACGAGGTTTCTCCAATGATTCGAAGAGTCTGACCGTTTGAAAGAGGAATACGAATAAATTTTTCACGACATACAACTTCCGCTGATGTTGACTGAGCCAATCCATACCGATTATAATGTCAAAACTTCCCAGCTTCATAGGAATAAGGTCGACTGAGAAATCGTGGTCGTTTAAGGTGAGTGTACAGTTGCGTAATATAGAGTCTAATGAAACTGGTTTCCCGTCCGCAACTTCTACCGTTATGGATTCCGTGAGCTTATCCCGATTTTTGCTTAGGATAGGTTCAAATTCTAATGACACAAAACTTCTATCCGCACCAGTATCAAATAACATAGAGGCATATCTACCATTTATAAGGAACGTACCGTTGACCACATTGCCGTCAGCTCTGGCCTGGTTCGCGTTAATATTGAAAGCTCTTCCTCTTGCAGGTGGAGGAGCTTGGTTCGCTTGATTCACTGGGTTGGCTTGGGCCTGAGCATGAATAATATTAACCAGCCTTGGACATGTGTTCCTGAAATGACTCGGATCGCCGCAATTGAAGCAAGCCCGCATAGGTTGGCCCATAGGATAATTGGGTTGGTAGTATGTTTGGGCTAAATGTTGGGTGGGTGGAAATGGTAGGGGTTGTTGTGCTTGACCCATTAACTGTTGGTGGGTTTGGGTTAAAGGTTGGTGGCGGTTTGTTCGTTGAGGCATGCGGCAGTTTTGAACAGTATGTCCTGCGCGACCGCAGCCGGTGCAGTATTGGCAAGGATGATCAGGGGAATGGTGATACTGACAACGGTTACATTTTGGTAATGGGCCTGTGTAGGGTCTTCTGTATGGTGCGGGTGAAGGAGTGACTTGAGTAATGGGTGCAGCAGGAATAGGGGTGTTGGTTTGGGTAACTGCAAAATTCCTGGTGTTACGCTTCCTCTTGTTAGCAAACTTAGAGGAAGGAATGGGGTGGTTTGAAGTTTGTCCCTCAACAGGGGCTTTCTTCTTCTCTTCTTTGAACTTCCTGTTGCGAATTCGGTTTTCAGTCAGTTCAGTTGCTAACTCCATGGCAGCTTCAAGTGTTACTGGTGAAACGCTGAGAACTGAATCTTGGATTTTCGAGGGAAGTCCTCGAATGTAATGCTCGATCAGACGATAGGTTGGAGTGAATAAATTTGGGACATTTGGTTCAACTCCAAGAACCTCTTGTTGTAAGTAGAGTGATCACCCTCCTTTTGCTTTAGAGCATGAAATTCATCCTCTAACTTCTTAATTTCACTTCTAGGACAGAAACGCCTAGTCATGATTTCCCTTAACTCCTCCCAAGTTAAGGCCATCGCATCTTCAGTTTCCCTCTTCCCTTTTTCAGTGTTCCACCAAGTGAGGGCTACTCCAAGTAGTCTCCCGGTGGCGTATCGAACCTTGCGATCCTCAGGACAATCGCAGTTTAGGAAGGTGTTTTCCATCTCCTCGAACCAATGTAGGAGAGCAGTGACACCCTCGGTCCCTTCAAATTTAGGAGGATCACAGGACTTAAAATGTTTGTAAGAGCACTTGTTGGTAGGAGGGTTGTCAATGTTCTGGTCCTGTTGTTGGGGAGGGTTAGTAGGATTTGTAGCAAGGGCTTGTTGTACTTGTACCACAATGTCAGGCAATATCGTGGCCATTTGTTTCGCGATCTGAGTGGCCAAACGTTCCTGAGACCTTCCCGATCTTTTACCCCTTCATTGCTGTCTAGACGACATCTACAGGATCATAAAATGAGAAGATTGTGAGTTTATGGTGTCTTTTTAGGTGTCATGTGTCTTTAAGAAAATGAAAATAACATAAATATCAATAATGCAACTACATCCATAGGATGTCTTGGGTTCGCTCATGTTGGGCCTCAAATGTCCCCCATACCTTCACCTACATAGTCATGTGGGCCCCCATGGCTATTGGCTTGGTAGGATTCACATTAGTATTGGCAATTTAACACTCGCATCCCCCGAATGCAAACCACAAAATATGTTCATGAGATGTTTGGTCGGAACGTGTCCAGGTGTAGACACAATGACAACTCAAAGTGGGATTAGCTCACACGACGTTTGGTATAGCATGCTTTGGCCTAATAGGTACTTCGTACTCTCATCGTTAGTCCCCAGGTAGGCAAACTGGTCCTTTATTTTGGATTTATACGAATGCCAGCCTAGACAGGACGTTCCGACTACCGGTACTGGTACCCTTCCAGTTACTACATGCCCGTCATGAGAACTCACTTTGATGAGATTTGAAAACACGAAAATCATTGTAAAAACAATCATGATGTGGTGTGTGCTTTCATGGATGTGATATGTTATGAGCATACGATTTCATGATAGGCATTATATGATAATACATACTTATGAACATGCTTGCACAATATCAAATGTAACATTTAACATAAAACATATAAACATCATGAAATTTGGCATATAACACACAAAATTCTTATAAGTTTCTAATCGACTATAGTATAGGCTCTAAGGGTCTAATAACCTATCCTATATCCCTATAGTCATGGCTCTGATACCAATCTGTCACACCCCGACCCGCAGCGGAATAAGAGTCGGGCATAATTGGGTTATCACCAAAGCTCATGACATTTACTAATATGTTTCATATTTAATAAAGTCAAAGTTACATTTCAAACATCCAAACATGTTCATTCAATACAAGGAAAATAAGCCAAGCATAACAATCCCAACACTAAATCGTTTTATTCTTCTAGTCCAAATCCTATGTGTTCCTAGCTGCAGCTGCTTCACCTGTATCATGTGTAAAATGAGAGTTTTTGGGTCAACATAAGTTGGCGAGTGAACCTTATTAGATAAACATTTATTAAATAATTAATTGTTAGTTTATCAATGAAAATTTGTGCATAATCATAGATGAACAAATGTAAATAATCAAGTAATGGCAAATAGCAGTCACAACTATAACATATAATAACACATGGCATCATACATGAACATACCAACATCATACTGTAAATAACATAAATGAAACTGTGCGATCAAGGCTCAATCAAACGGAGCCGATCGTATTGCATGTACTGAAAATGAAAATGTCTGTGCGATCAAGGCTCAATCAAACGGAGCCGATCGTATGTGGGCACGCCAGGTTCAACCGCATAATAAAATGGGGAACATGCTCAACGCTCATAATGTAATGGGGAGCGGCGGCCTATGAAATTGCATGTACTGAATAATAATTTGCATCCAATGATAACTACTTAACAGCAACAAACTGAATACACAAGTTCATGATATGATGTATGCACAATGGTTTAGTAATAATATATATACACAAAGACAATGATACACCCCAAAACGTGATTAAAACGGGGAATTTATAAGATTCACTCACATTGGGTGCGTTGGATTGGAGATGGTGAGATGCGCACGAATTAGATGAGCGGATCAACGAGGAATACTAACCTAAATAATACTGGAAAAATATATTAAATGGATGGATTTTATTAAGGATTTTAATGAAATTTTAGATATATTTTTGTGAGTTTATGGCTATTTTCTATCTTTAAAAATGTTACTTTTAAGTATTTTTAATTGATTTTTAAATTAAATTAAATAAATAAAAATATAAAAAAAAATATTATTTTTTTAGCGTTGACCGTTGACCGTTGACCGGTTCGGTCAGCGAATTAATCTGCGCCGGGTGAGATTCGAACCGGCGACCTCCCGTTCGCGTGCACGCAGCTCTACCAACTGAGCTACGTGTCTAACCCGAAATAATCTCGTTCTTAAATATATTTATACACTTATTCAATTTAACCGAATTTCCTTTATTTGCAAAAACATTTTAATTCAATCGGACCGGTGCTCGTGACGGGTTTCGAACGCGCGACGTGTGGTTCGTGTTGCACACAGTCCACCGCTGGACTGTGTGTCTAACCCGGTTATTATCTCGGTTTTTATTATACTTAACAACTATCTGAGTTAACCCGGTTTAGTTTTTGATCAAAAAGGCATTTTATTACACAAGGTGTGCGTGTAGCATGGATCGAACTCGGGACGTGTATAGTTTTTGTTTGCACACAGTCCACCGCTGGACTGTGTGTCTAACCCGTTTATAATTCCGATTTTAATTAATCTTATGTCATCACTGAACTCGTCTTCTTCATTACAAACGCAGACATCAATCAAACAACCGATTCGTGATTAATTTAGTTAATAAACATGATGTCCAGTTTGAATGTATTGAACCGAAAAGTTTGGGGAAAGAAGATACCGAACAGGTTGTCTTCTTCAGAGAGTCCGGCGAAACTTGTCGGCTCTGTTTTTGAAACCTTCGGCTGTGAGAAATCAATTAACAGGTTTAAGGGATTAGATGTGAAATTGAACTAATGAGTATTGATTATCAGTACGTTGGAATGTGCATACCGGTAATTAACGAGTTTCCGACAATTCCAGAAATTTTCCGGCGAACACAGAAAGTCCAGCAATGTCGTCTGTGGTTGATTTTGAGTGATGGGTTAATGTTAGTAAGGTTCTAACAATAGATTGAAACCGTAAAGTAGAAGTATTTTACCGGTTTGAGTTGAATACGGTTTTCCGGCGACTTTTGCAGAGAATTCCGGCGAGCTGTTTTAGGCGCTCTGATGGTCTGAAAATGCGACGAAAAGGAAATGGAGTATTGGTATGATATCTCTGAATCGCGAGAGTGGTCTGGAGTTTGTGTAATTCTGAACTTGATGTTTTTTTTCGGTTTTAAAACCAACAATGATGAGTCTTTAAGTTTATCAATTTCCGATTGATTAAAAAACCGTCGTGCATCGGTTATAAACTGAATGTGTGAGATAAACAACGATTTGACGCTTGGTTTGCCGATTACCGTTTCTCAGATGGCGCCATCGGTTATAACTGAGTTTGCGTATAAATTTCATTTGTGTTCCTAGAGTTAGCAAAAACACAATGTGGCGGAGTGGTCTTGGGAGTGAGTGTTAAGTTGTTGGAGTGTCTTGGCTGACCCGGGTTCGAGTCCCGACAGCTTCATTTTTTTTTATTTATTTTATTTTAACTTCTTATCAAATATAATTTTTATAGTTTAGTTTATTTATTAATTATGTACCGTTTTAACTCAAAATAATCATGAATATTTAATGTAACTTTTATAACTTGGTACTTGATTACAAAACGGAGCGGGTTTTGAAGATCCGATTTTTACAAATGTTACAGTGACAAGATTTATCAAGATTTGAAAAAAGAATTATTGGTGGATAGGTCTAAAGAAATCCATAGCCACTTTTGTAGTTAAGTGTCTGACGTGTTCGCAAGTTAAGCCCGAACATCAGAAGCCGTCAGGACTTCTACAACAATTGGAAATTCCCACATGAAAATCGGAAATGCTAACTATGGACTTAATTACCAAGTTACCTAAGACCAAAAGTGGAAATGACACTATTTGGGTCATTGTAGATAGGCTGACTAAGTCATCACATTTCTTGCCAATTAAGGAAACGTATAATTCAGACAAATTGGATAGTTGTATGTGGACAAGATTGTGTCCCTACACGGTGTGCCGATATCTATTGTATCTGACAGAGATACTAGATATACCTCTCTTTTTGGAAAAGTTTCCAACAATCTTTAGGCACAAGATTAAACTTCAGTACGGCTTACCATCCGCAGACTGATGGTTAAAGTGAGCGTACTATTCAACTTTGGAAGACATGTTCCGGGCATGTGTAATTGATTTAGGTGGAAGTTGGGATGACCACTTACCGCTGCTCCTTATGAGGCCTTGTATGGGAGAAAATGTCGAACGCCCGTGTGCTGGGCATAAGTTGGGGAAGCCCAACTATCAGGACCTGAGATCGTCCTGGAGACCATGGATAAGATTTTGCAAATCCGTGATCGTCTTAAGGCTGCCCGTGATAGGCAGAAGAGTTATGCAGACAAGATGCGAAAATCTCTTATGTTCCAAATAGGGGACATGGTATTGTTGAAGGTATCACCCTGGAAAGGTGTGATGCGCTTCGGAAAGAAGGGCAAGTTAAGCCCGAGATATATTGGACCATTCGAGGTGATCGAACGTGTCGGTTCTGTGTTTTATAAGTTTAGGCTACTCGAGGAGCTAAGTGGAATTCATGATGTGTTCCAAATCAGTAACCTTAAGAAATGTCTAGTCGATGAATCACTAGCAATGTCACATAAAGATGTGCAAATTGATGAAAACTTGAGGTTCATTGAGAAACTAGTATCGATTGAGGATCGACAGGTTAAGAAATTCTGAAAGAAATTTATACCTATAGTAAAGGTTAAATAGGATGTCCTTCGAGGTCCCGAATATACATGGGAGGTTGAGTCCACTATGCGACAAAAATATCCCCATTTTTTTGAATAAAATCTCGAGGTTGAGATTTCTTTTAAGGGGGTAAGGATGTAACAACCTGAAATCATGTCCAGTAATATAGTGACATGTGTCGTATTTTATTTTTAAGTCTATTAAAGACTAACAGGGACTAAACGCGTCAACATGCTCAAACTAAGTCTCTGAGTGATCTTCTGATGTAAACATGCATAAACCGAGCCTCTGAGTGACCATTAGTGTCAACATGCTTAAAATATAGCCTCTGAGTGACCATTAGTGTCAACATGATTAAAAACAAAGATTTCGAGTGACCATTCGTGTCAACATGCTAAAACTTGGCCCCTGAGTGACCGTTGTGTCAACATGCCCAGCCTCTGAGTGACATCGAAGTCAACATGCTTATAATGAGCCTGTGAGTGATCTTTTACGAAGTCCTAACTCTCATATGTCCCATTTGTTGGACGAGAGGGATTAAATCCGTAATTGCATAAAGGTTGGACATTGGAGGGGTTAAAAGTGTCAACATGTTAATTTACACCTCTAAGTGACCTTTTAACGAATCGAGAGCTCTCCAATGTCCAGGCATAATCCCGGGTACGCCAAATGTTGGCTACGGAGGGCGAAATATGCTAAAAAGGTGTTTTAGGAGGTTTTAATAAGTTGAGGGGCTAAAAGTGACAAACTTCAAATCTGCCTATGGAGCGCTCGCGGGGCGCGAGACGACTGTATCTGCAGAAAATTTTCTTGGCCTCCACACAAATTGCCAAAAACTAATGAATTCGAAACTATGGATTCCCAAACAGCTATATCACGTTTTAGGACACTTGTAAGCTTCCTCTTACACCCCTTAGCACCTGGCATCACCTCCTTCAAGCTCTCCAACTATAAATAGGTGTTAAGGTTCACCATTTGAACTTGGACCTTTCTCATTTACAACTCTATCTCCCTCCTCTGGAAGTTCCTAACTGAAAGGAGCATCCAACTTAGTTCTATTGCATTCTAGGAACCTCTTGTAAGTGTTCCTTCCTCTTGCATTTTCGTTTATAGGCTTTTATAGCCAAAAGTCAAGCGTTTTACGGAAAACGCCTTGACTTTCGGTTAAGACCATTATGATCCAGCCATTGTTCGTAATGAAAATAGCTAAGTGATCGTAATAAGGTAGGTGTTAGTCTCTTTAAATGGCACCTCCTGACAGTCACGTTTGCTAGACCAATTGACGGGTCAAAATTATTATATTAAAAAGTCAAACAGGCCATTTTTCGGAAATATTATAATTTGATCATATAAATGTTATGAAACCTGTTTTGACACTCAAACAAGTTGGTAATAATTATTAGAACATGTAAGAAGATGTTCGGCTCGTCAATTTCAGTTCTAGGGTCGGTTAGCAACCGAAAGTCGTAAAGTTTGATTCTTCTTTGACTTTCATTCTGACCCGATTTAGATTAGTTAGATACTGATTTAAAGTCGCATTATGATTGTAGTACAACCCTGAGGTTATATTACATGATCATAATCAGAATCTGAGTTTATGCACAAGTTTCTTAATTATGTCATTTTGACTAAAATGCCCTTTTTTGCATAAAAAGAGATTTTAATGATAATGAACTTGAAAATGAGTTTCTGCTGATGTAATATTATAAGTAGGATTATTTAGAATACCAAATCAGATTGTAAACTGAGTTTATGAGCAAGTCATTGTATTATGTCGATAAATGACGATAAGGCCCTTGTGGCTTATAAAATGGTTTTAATCACATCTTTTCAAAGTAAATCTTTTACCTACTGATAATGTTATATTAAATGACATATCTAAGACTTGATAATCTAATCATAACATCAGTTTTCATTTAACATCGCATAAATCGTCTTTTTAAGACATAAACGCCATTTCGGCGCATAACATGGTCTTAAACCATACTTATCACCAAGATTTGTTACCTACTGATTTTAAAACTTATTTTAAATATTTTTACAGTAGGTACATGATATGAACTCAGAATCCCAAATAATTTATAAACATGTGTAAAAGGACCAAAATGCCCCTTCGGTGCATAGTTTGGTCATAAAAGATAAATTACACATATAAACAATATCCTACTGATATTATATCATAAATAAGTTATTTTTCCAGAATACTTATGATTATAACATCAAATTATATTCAAGTTCCTTTTATAAGTATGAAATTACCAAAATGCCCCTTATAAGGCATAGTTTCATTTTAACAACTTAACGGGCATATAAATTGGTATCCTACTAATATTCCAACTTATTTAAAGTATAATGGCATATAGAAATTGTCCATGACTTATCCGGTTACCCGATATCGCTAATATATGCACGGTTAAGCATATGTAACTACTTTACAAAAATTAACCGAAACGGGTCTAACCTTGTCATTTAAGTCTCAAAATCAAGAATCTTTATAGTTTACCCATATTACACAAGTCAAAGTGCTTGTCGGATTTAAACTACATTCTATCCAATCATTATTTAATCTAGCGTTATACGTGTTGATCAAGTACGCTAGTCGGTCTAAGTCAATGACTTAAATAAGACCGTTTTATTGGTTAGCTTATGCCATAATCCAGACTAGAGACTTGCCGGTAAATGCTATCTGCACTTAGTACTTTTGTGTACGGCTGAGTTAATAAATCTTACGTTTAAACGAAGAATAGCATAGGTAAATACTCTCGATTTATTTCCCCTATACGGGCTTGGGTTATGGTAAACTATTACCGCTTGGTCGGAAATGGGATCAATCAAATTCCGGATTCTGGCTAGTAAATCCGTATATTCCGTTTTAATCAGTTTTGTTTGATAACTTAAACATCGGGGGTTAACTACCGTGTCCTGGATATCCTCGGCTCATTACATTAGATAATGGCCACGACCTTAGCGCGGGGTGTAGGCATACACCTGACAGACGCTCAAATGCAACTACCCACACTGGTTGGGGATAACTATTTCGTGAGGTCATAAGTGGTGTGTACCTTAATCATGTCTCGGTTTTTGTACTGGGCCCTGTATGTATGGACAAACATGTGAATCTGTTAACAAGGTTGCAAAGTCAACTTTCCCAAGTTATAAAAGATTTTGTGCCTTTTGTGCACTTGAAATCATTTTCAAATATTTTCAAAATGAGTCAGTTGGGTGTATTTACCAGCGAAAGCTGACGTATTTTCAAAAGACTAAGTTTGCAGGTAAAATACGAAAATTCGCTGGAAGTGCTCGGTAGTGATAAGAGGATCTTGCAAATCCTAGATTTGCCCAAAGTCTGTTTTACATTCTTTCTTTGTACAATTTATGATCCGTCTGTGGATCTTCTGTTACGAGCCTGTATATTAGTTTGTATTTTGAACATTTGGTTTGTAATAGTAATTTAAATCCAAGACTTCCGCTGTGCTGTGTTTAATTGACTATGATGATATCAACTTTACGTCACAATATTCCCCACCCAGGCCCACCGTGTGTGGATTTGGTTGGAATTCCGGGTGTGACAGTTCTTCACTAAATCCATCCTTGTAACCATGAACTCATCGATCTCTCAAGTTTTTGAAGACCGTTTGTGCGAGATGAGCGGCTAGTAGTCTTATGGTTTCCTCCGGATGGAAGATTTGTTTAGGTTAGATACTTTTATGTGTTTTTGACAATTGTATAAACTCGGTGATCTATACATTCGATGCTTTTCACCTTTGATTTGATTAACTGATTGTAACCGATTACATTTCATTAAACTTTAATCTTTAATCATTCCCGAGAGTGCTAGTAACCGGGATATATCTGAGGTGGGATTAAGGTTAGTAATTGTGATTGATGTTCATTTGATAACCTTCCGTTATGTATTGGCCGGAGTACTTAGTTTGTGAACATCACATCAGGTTAATTAGGTTAAGACTTATGTCTATGTAAGTGCTTTGATTAAACACATAATTTCAGTCTATCTACAAATCTAAAATTCTGAGGAACCATTGTTTCTCCTATTGATAAAAATCTCAAATTTTAGTTTGTCTAATTTAGATAATCAACAAAATCCACAACCAAGTTTTCTTTTTCAGCAATAGATAATCGATTCTTAACATTGCAACACTTTCCACAATCCTCATCTGGTTCGATATTCGACTTATCCTACCTACATAGTTTAGTTGATTTTGCATGTTCTTCACGATAGACATCGAAATGGCATCGTTGCAGGGGAGGCGTGCGCAAAGTGTGTAGTGAAAGAAATTAAAAAAAAATAGTTTCATTGTGTTTTTTCAGAATTAAGTGAGGTTTCTTTTGTTTATGTTGTGCAGGTGATCTCGTCCGTGCATGCATCATACTCGCAAGTCCGGGAAGTCTTCACTGCTAGTTTTTTATTCAGAAATAGAGAGGACAGTTCGGCATATCCGAGTCTTGCACCCGCGAAAACAGAATTTTGCAATCACTGATACCAACAGCAAAGTCGATGGAGAGCTCAAGTAATCTCGATAACCAACCAGTTATCCCATCTCAACAAAACTAGTTCTCACCGACACCTACTCAGCCTGCAACGAACACGACTATACCATCTCAACCACTACCACAATCCACCTAACCTGCTACTACACACATACCACCAATGTCGCCACCACCATTTCCCAGTCTCAATAATCTCCCACCTTTTCCAAACATATTCTCAAACTTCCAATATTCAGCATTCCGCACCATATGCGAGGATTGTCACGGACGACACTGTTAGTCCGCTTACTCACGCTGGGTCGTCTATCCCAGCTACTAACCTTCCTCCCCCAACCCAACCTACATACTACCAATCCTAACAACAACCACAATATTCTGCTAGAACTTCAATGTTTGAACAATGGGATGGTATAATGGATTATGGGAGTGGATATGAAGCATATGGGGGTTATGGGGGAAATCAGTATCATCAACAAATGATGGGTTTGGGAACTCAAGACGGATACAATACGGGATTTAGGTCGGGTGACGGGGTAAGTTATGAAGCACCGGGGTAACCACAACCACTAAATGCACCTGACCTAGTCAACCAGCAATCGGTTAATACCAGATCACTCAACATACCAGCTTGACAAGCACCCCAACAAATGCCGATTCCGCCAGTACCACAACAAATCCTGGTATAAAAAATGCAAGCTCCGCTGAGACCGCTTCCCAGAAATATACCTCAACCGATCAACCAACCTGAAGGTATTCCAAGGAGATGATCGGGGACCAGTAAGGGGCGTTGAGAGTCACTTTAAACCAGCTATCGGTAATAATCCCTCACCGGTAGTCATCCCTCAACTACGAGGTCGGTCGTTTGAGGTACGGGCACAATCTATTCAAAGCTTGCCCAAGTATCATGGGTTGGCCACTAAAGAGCCGTATCTAGATATTGCTGCTTATGATGCCCGCTGCAATACCATCGAGGGCCAAGGGTTCACGCCTGATGATGTGAAATTGGTACTTTTCCAATTCACACTTGAAGAGAAGGCACAGGAATGGTTTCACTCACTGCCATTTGCTTCAATATTCACATGGCCCGAAATGCAGCAGCTTTCTTGGATGAATTCTACACGCATCTGCGGACGAATAACGCTAGGAAAGACATCCGGAACTTCCAACATCAACCCGGTGAACTTTTCCATGAAGCATTTAATCGATTCAAAATGATACTAAAGAATTCTCCGCATCATGGGATACAATTATGGGAACTACTTAATTCCTTCCATGAGGGGTTAACAGATGAAGACGCAAGGGATTTAAGCTCGACGTCGAATGGAACGTTCGGTACAAATTACGAGCAGGTTGATTGGGAATATGTGGAGAGGAATGCGAGAACATCAAAACGAAAAGCTCAGTCTTCAAGAAGCACTCGACATTCATTTGTGAGAGCGGTGGATAATGCACCGAAAGTTAGCGGGCAAATGCCTTTCTGTGGGCATTGTGGAGACTTAGGTTACATTGCGGATCAGTGCACGAGTATCATTGGTGGAGTTGATGATGTCAACTTTGTGCAAGGTGGAGGAGGCGGTGGTAGGAATTTCAACATGAATTCTAATACTTACCACCTGGGGCTCTGAAATCATCCAAACTTTAGCTACGGAAATGCCAATAATCAAAGTAATCCGGGATTTCAAGGTAATAATAAAATTGGTGGGCAAAGGAATTTGGGCAATCCTAGTACCAAAACAACAACCAAGGAGGACCATCTAGGTTCTCTAAGGGTATTGGTCAGGTGGGATTGAGATAATGGAGATGCTGAGGGCCATGCAGCAGGAAATGCAAAAGCGCAATCAGTTGGATGACGCTCGAGCACAAAAAGATGAGATGCGGGACAAAGCCATCCAATCACTGACCACACAGATGGGGCAGCCCGAGGATGTAGAGTAGTGTACTTTGGTTGGTTTTGTTTGGTGTGTGTGTATGTTGTGACAGGTTTCTACGCTTTAATCCTAATGGATGCAATGAATCAAGTGTGGGGATGTTTGGCAACATCTCCGGTGAGATATCAAAGAATCCATGGGATGCATCTATTCCAGTTAGAGCGCAACAGCCGCATCATTACAGACACATGATCAGGTGCATGTGTTTATCTATACGGTGTTTTAGTTGCTTCTGTGTATTTGGTTGTGTGAAAGTTTTGTGTTTGGGAGTGGTGTTGTTTGTTGAGTCGAGTAGGTTGTTAGCCGTTCATGGTTTGTAGGTGGTATATCTCTAGTTCAGATTTTAAGTTGCACTATACATTGGGACAATGTATCCCAAGTGTGGGGATGCGGTAACTCGAGATAAGGTTGGTAAATGATGGTCTCAAATGCTTGAATTGGGTTGAAATTGAAAAAAAAATTTGAAAAATTTGAAAATGTTTCGTAAGATTTTTGCAATAAATTGGAAAATGATAGGTATAATCAAATTGTTGGTTTACAATTATGATCGGAGTGTTGCGCCCCGGTCAAAGATAAAGTTTATAAACCCAAATTACCCTTAACAATGTGTGTAGTAAAGGGTCGAACCACGAAGAGTTTGTGGTTTGCGTGCGGACAAGATTGATTTTTACAAGTGTTGTCACTTTTTATGAAGCTTGCTAATAATTTGATTAGTTTTGTTTGTTTGAAAAGGATGTCGGAATGATCCGAAAAAAAAAGTTGCTTTGAATGCTTAATTATTAGTGTGAACATATACACGAAAACTTGATTACTTGATTCAAACAATTATTTGATAACAAGGTTCACACCCGGTTTGGTAATGTAAATCCTAGGATTCCTACATGTTTTAAGTTCAATTCTTTTGTAACAATGACCAACAAGTTTAGTGTTACGTGATTTAGATGCCAAAAGCTATCGACGTTATAAACAATGGACTACAATGCACTTTGTTATCACAAACAAGTAAAATCTAACCTCGACAAGGCATAATTGCACATAAACATTTCACAAAGTCAAATTTAATCTTGATTCGGAACTTCATGAATTCAATACAAATGCAAGTCAATTATCATAGGTTTCAAAATCAAAGCACACATTATCACAAATCAATACTCAAAACAATGTCAAACCCTAGAACTTACAAAACCTCCACCGGGTGAAATCCAAGGAAATTAGCCGCTCATGTTGAACGGGTCTTGATCAACGATTGATGATAGCTTGAACATTGATATCTTGAAGCTTGATGGTGAAGATGAATGATGATTAGGGTTTAGGATTAGTGATGATGATGGATGGATTAGAGATGGAAGGAGGATGATGATGGAATTGGATTAGGGTTATGATCGATGATGATGGATTGGATGGAATTTATGGTGATCAAGATGAAGGTTGGGTGATTATAGGCTCCAAGAATAAGTTCCAACCTTCAAAAATTCGTAACTCCCTTGAAAATGGCCAAAACACCTCTTATAACCCGTCCAAAATTGAATTTCAGCAACAAGGAAATAGAAGGGGCATCGCCAATGGCCCAATGGGGCGTCGCCGACGGCCCCTAGATATGCTGATTTTCCTCCGACGCTCTAACCTACTCCCTACGACAAATTTTTGCCGACAGAGCTATCTGAGAGGTGTTGCCGATGGCCCAGGGGGCGTCGGGGACGTCTTCTCTAATCCTTGGTTTCCTGTTTTTCCATTTCACGATCCTGGTTGACCCGTTTTCTGCCCCGATGCTCTAAAACGCTCCCGAATAGCTCCTTAGACTCCATAAACCTGTAAAACACAAATCCAATTAAAAGTAGGCTATTCGAAACTAAAAGATATGCAAAACATTAACTTAAGCTTAATAGGAACATCGGTTTTCTATCACGTATCACATCCCCACACTTATCTTTCGCTTGCCCTCAAGCAAATTTGTTTTTCACTTTCACGTGGGTCGAATGAGGAACACATTCCCATTCTTGAGACATGAGCTAAGGTCTAATGTCATACCCGGTTCATAATTTTTTTTTACCATTTTCAACATATTTAACGTTAACATGATTAACACATAAAAAGTGGTTATCCAACATTAACCCGCCCTTGAAATTCACAAATCATACACATCTCTCACAATGTTCTCTCCACTCGGTTTAAAAATTGGCTAATGAATGATGCATTAGCACTTTGATATAATCATTCAAAGCGATTAGAACACGTACCCGCATAAGCTTTCAACTCAATCATTCTCCACCACCGAACACAAATACTAAACACAAGTCAAAAGGTCTTGAGTGGGTTGTAGCGGGGTTAGGCTAAAGGTATGAAATAAGATATTTTTAAAGTGGCTAATGTGATGAAAACTCGATTTTTATTAAAAAACAACTATTCTAACACAACCAACTACGAATCAATAAACTAAAAGGCAAACTTTCGCCTTTTATTCAACAAACTATCAATATATTTATTTTTCTTTTCTTTTCTCAATTATAATAATTTATTTTCACAACTAATCCTACAATTAAGTTTTCATCACATGGTTAAAATAGAAGGCTCAATGGTCAAAGGCTAAATGGGTTGGTCAAACGAACGGTTTAGGCTCAAGATTGGCGACTTAGGAGTTGATTTTGGGTAAGGATATATAATTGGTGTAAAATGAAAAAGGTTTACCTAATGCCTTAATCATTCTTGTGCTCATATTCGGTTTATGGTCTCAAACGCATCCAAAGTTGCAAGTTCTACAATACGTGACTAATGGTCCACTCAACCAAAGTAATATATGCATATATGATATGTAAAAGTGGCTCAAAGTCTCACGTATATAAAGGGTATGGTATTCGATATATATAAGATGCAAGTTTCTTAGGCAAATTATTCCCAATTAACCACCCGCTAAATACCCGTTGTCACACCCCCGATTTCCAACCCAAATCCATACACGGTGGGCCCAGGTGGGGAGTATCGTGACGTCAGTTGATAACATCATTGTCAATTAAACATGGCACAACGGGAGTCTTGGAGTAAAATTACTAATAAAAAACCAAATGTTCGAAATAAAAAATAAATACAGGCTCGTAATAGAAGATCCACAGGCGGATCATAAAATGTACAAAGAAAGAATGTAAAACAGACTTTGGGCAGATCTAGGATTTGCAAGATTCTCTTATCACTACTGAGCACTTCCAGCATATTTTCGTATTGTACCTGCAAACTTCGTCTTTTGAAAATACGTCAGCTTTCGCTGGTAAATACACCCAACTGACTCATTTTGAAAATATTTGAAAATGACTTCAAGTGCACAAAAGGCACAAAATCTTTTATAACTTGGGAAAGTTGACTTTGCAACCTTGTTAACAGATTCACATGTTTGTCCATACATACAGGGCCCGGTACGGAGACCGAGACATGATTAACATACACACCACTTTGGACTCACGAAGGAGTCAATTCTTCCCAACCTTGTGGGGATGCATTTTTAGCGTCTTTCGGGTGTACGCTACACCCGCGCTAAGGTCGTGGCCATTTCTATTGTAATGAGCCGAAGATATCCAGGACACGGTAGTTAACCCCCGATGTTTAAGTTATCAAACGAAACTGATTAAAACAGAATATGCGGATTTACTAGCCGCACCCGGCATTTGATTGATCCCAGTTCTGACCAAGCGGTAATAATTTACCGTAACCCAAACCCGTATAGAGGAAATAAGTCGAGAGTATTTACCTGAGCTAGTCTTCTATTAATTTTTATAACTCATCCGTACACAAAAGTACTAAGATAACATTTACCGGCAAGTCTCTAGTCTTGATTATGGCATAAACTAACCAATTAAATACTAACGGTCTTATTTAAGTCATAGATTTAGACCGTGTAGTGTACTGGATCAAGATGAATAACGCTTGATTAAATGGTGATTGGTTAGAATGTAGTTTAAATCCAACAAGTACCTTGACTTGTATAATATGGATAAACTATAAACGTTCTGAATTTTGAGACTTAATGACAAGGTTAAACCCGTTTCGGTTAATTTCCGTAAACTAGTTACATTTGCTTAACCGAACGCTTATTAGCGATATCGGGTAACCGGATAAGTCATAAACAAGTTCTATATGCCATTATACTTTAAATAAGTTGTAATATCAGTATGATATTAACTTATATGCCCGTAAAGATTTTAATATGGAATTATGCCTTATAAGGGCATTTTGGTAATTTAGTATCGTATAAAAGGAACTTGATTATAATTTAATGTTATAATCATAAGTATTCTGAAAAATGATTTATTTATGATATAATATCAGTAGGATGTCAATTATATGCGTAATTTATCTTTTATGACCAAAATATGCACCGAAAGGGGCATTTTGGTTATTTTACACATAGTTTATAAATTATTTGGGATTCTGAGTTTATAACATGTACCTACTGTAAAAATACTTAAAATAAGTTTTAAAATCAGTTGGTAACAAGTCTTGCTCATATAATACGGTTTAAAACCATACTATGCGCCGAAACGGCGCTTATGTCGTAAAATGACGTTTTATGCGATGTTTAATGAAAACTGATGTTAAGGTTATATTAAAATGTCTTAGATAGGTTATTTAATATAACATATCAGTAGGTAAAAGATTTTATTAAAACCGTTTTATGAGCCAAAAGGGCTAAATCGTCATTTATCGATATAATTCAATGACCTGCTTGTAAACCCAGTTTATAATCTGGTTTGACATCCCAAATAATCCTACTTATAATATTACATCAGTAGGAAACTTATCTTCAAGTTCATTATCATTAAAACCTTGATTTATGCAAGAAGGGCATTTTAGTAAAAAATGGCATAATTGCGGAACTTGTGCATAAACTTAGATTCTGATTATGATCATGTAATATAACCTCAGAGGGTTATGCTACATTATATTACGATCATAATGCAACTTTAGATTAGTAGGTAACTAATCTAAATCGGTTCAGAATCGAAAGTCAAAGTAGAAGTCAAATTTCGCGAGTTTAGGTTGCGAACCGACCCTAGACCTAAAATTGACGAGCCGAACATGTTCTTACATGTTCTAATAATTATTACCAACTTTTTAAGTGTCAAAACAGGTTTCATAACATATATATGATCAATTTATGATTTTTCTGATAAATGGCCTGTTTGACTTTTTAATATCATAACTTTGACCCGTCAATTGGTCTAGCAAACGTGATCTTCAGGAGGTGCCCTTTATAGGGATTAACACCTACCTTATTACGATCACTTAGCCATGTTTGTTACGAACAATGGCTGGACCATAGTGGTCTTAACCGAAAGTCAAAGCGTTTTCCGTAAAACGCTTGACTTTTGGCTATAAAAGCCTATAAACGAAAATGCAAGAGCAAGGAACACTTACAAGAGGTTCCTAGAATGCAAGAGAACTAAGTTGGATGCTCCTTTCAGTTAGGAACTTCCAGAGGAGGGAGAAGAGTTGAAAATGATTAAGGTGCAAGTTCAAAGGTTGAACCTTTGCACCTATTTATAGTTGGAGAGCTTGAAGGAGGTGATGCCAGGTGCTAAGGGGTGTAAGAGGGAGCTTACAAGTATCCTAAAACGTGGCATAGCAGTTTGGGAATCCATAGTTTCGAGCAAATTGGTTTTTGGCACTTTGTGTGGTGGCCAAGGAAACTTTCTGCAGACACAGGCCTCTCGCGCCCCGCGAGCGCCTCATGTCCAGTTTCAAAATTTGCCACATTTAGCCCCTCAACTTGTTAAACCTTCCAAAGACCTTCTAAAACACCATTTGGGCATATTTAGCCCTCCATAGCCAATATTTGGCATATCCGGGATTATGCCCAGAAATTGTCGAGCTCTCGGTTCGTTAAAAGGTCACTCAGAGGTATAAATTAACATGTTGACAATTTTAACCCCTCCATTATCCAACTTTCACATATTTATAAAATTGAACCCTCTCGTCCTTCAAATGGCACGCATGAGAGTTAGGACTTCATAAAGGATCACTTAGAGGCTCACTATGAGCATGTTGACTCCGATATCACTTAGAGGCTGGGCATGTTGATATATTAGTCACTTAGAGGCCAATGATTTAAGCATGTTGACATATCAGTCACTCAGAGGCTAATGATTTAAGCATGTTGACATATCAGTCACTCAGAGGCTGTTATTTATGCATGTTGACATCGGACAGTCACTCAGAGGCTCAGTTTTAGCATGTTGACACCTTTAGTCCTTATTAGTCTTTAATAGACTAAGTTTAAAATACAACACGTGTCACTATACTATTGGACACAATTTTATGAGGTGTTACATCCTCACCCCCTTAAAAGAAATCTCGACCTTGAGATTTTTATTAAAAAAGATGGGGGTACTTTTGTCGCATAGTGGAGTCAACCTCCCATGTATATTCAAGACCTCTAAAGGCGTCCCACTTAACCTTTACTATAGGTATCATTTTCCTTCAAAGCTTCTTAACCTGTCGATCCTCGATCAAAATTGGTTTCTCAACGAACCTCAGGTTTTCATCAATTTGCACATCTTTGTGCGACATTGCTAGCGACTCATCGGCTAGACATTTCTTAAGGTTACTGATATGGAACACATCGTGAATTCCACTAAGCTCCTCTGGCAATCTAAGCTTATAAGCTACAGTGCTGACACATTCGATTAGCTCGAATGGTCCGATATATCTTAGGCTTAACTTGTCCTTCTTCCCAAAGCGCATCACATTTTTCCAGGGTGATATCTTCAGCATGACTTTGTCCCTTACTTGGAACTTAAGAGGTTTTCGCCTCTTGTCAGCATAACTCTTCTGCCTATCTCGGACAACCTTGAGACGATCACGAATTTGCACAATCTTATCCGTGGTCTCTAGGACGATCTCAGGTCCTGATAGTTGGGCTTCTCCAACTTCTGCCCAACACACGGTGTTCTACATTTTCTCCCATACAAGGCCTCAAAAGGAGCAGCCTTGATGCTTGTATGATAACTATTATTGTAGGATAATTCTATTAGGGTAAGTGGTCATCCGAACTTCCACCTAAATCAATCACACATGCCCGGAGTATGTCTTCCAACGTTTGAATAGTACGCTCACTTTGTCCATCCTTCTGAGGGTGGTAAGCCGTACTAAAGTTCAATCTTGTGCCTAATGATTGTTGGAAACTCTTCCAAAAGTGAGATGTGTATCTAGTATCTCTATCAGATACAATAGTGTGAGTCCCAAAACAGATTCGGATCACATTGGTTGATTGTTTTCACCCAAACAACTATGGATTAGTTGTTTGAATGTGCAAATACTAAGAAAAACCAAGCAAAGAAGATGAAGAATATTGTTTGGATCAAACAACCAGTGTTGTATATGAAATCCCAATAACATGTAATCAATAACAGCACCTGGATACTCGGATGAAAGCACAACAACAAAAATCACAACACAAGAAGATCACCAAAATTTGTCCAAGAAACTTGGACAAGCCATTCATTCAAAAACACTTTTATACAAACTGACTACCCAACGTAATTAATAACTACGCTGGATAGTTAAATACGCTGCCAACATTTAAGTTTCATATATTACACTTTTGACCCTACAACTTTGTCTAACTAATATAAACCAGCTCAAACTACGGATAATCAAGTACCAACGGTCTCAAAATGTTCTAACAATATCCCCCCTAGACCGTTGCATGCTTGAGTTTCTTTAATCTTGTTTTGGAGCTTCAGGGTTTGTGGCTGATTCTTTGTCCTTGTTTTGTGCAGCTTGAACGATAGGTCAATTTGTGGATGCTTCGGTTGTTTCTTCAGAGCTTAGATTAACATTAGCTTCACTTTAGGGTTGTTGTAACTCCGTAGTGGCTTCATATGTGGATGAAACCGGAGTTTGATGGTGAGATGCAGCTTGAGATGGTGAGGAGGCTTTCTGTTGTGATGATGGCTTATGCTTTCTCTTTCTTTTTCTTGCCTCCTCCTTTTCTGTCTGCTTCTGAATCCTAAGAACAATTTCCATCATCTCTATCTTCCTATCTCGAGCTCGTTCCACAACCCTTTGGAATAACATTCCTTCTTCTCTATACTCATTTCCGGCTCCAACGTGGATTTTGTGGCAGAACTTGAAAACATCCATCGGGTCTATAATTCGAATATCTTCGTTAGACGCTAATCGGATCACTACTTCTCCTGTCTTCCCATCGTAAAACCATTTGAAGTGTGTAAGCATGACAGGCTGATCAGGTGGAATTTTGACTTTCGTTTCGACCTTAGCAGGATCAATCACCCATGTAACCATTCCTTTTCCTGTGATGGGATCTTTTGTCGTCTTTGACACTCTTCTTCGTGGTCGTTGCGGCTTGAAAAACTGTGAAGCCCCGATTGCATTCTCTTAAAATGAGTCTTTCAAAGTCAGCTCCGATGCTACTGTTGGTTGGGTTTATCAGGTCTAGCCTCCCCAGTTCTCGAATGTCCCATCTTGGAAGGCTTTTCATGTCAGCTCCAGTCTTAAAATGCTGAATAACACCACCTCGTCTCTTTACAATGAACATCCCTTTGAGATTGCAGTACTTCCAGCTTATTATTTTATCGGTGACTTCAGATTTTTCAATGGTAACCACCTGATAGAAGTCTGGAAGCTTTTCCCTTTCTTTTCTGAACCATTCTGGATTCATTGGAGTTACTGCTTCACCATCCTCAGTTTCATAAATAGTATCTTCTTCCAAGCCCCACTCAACAAATCTTGCTGGCATTTCATCTCTGTCTACCTCCTCCTCCTCACTTTCGTCATCCCCAATGACGTTCACAGCCGATTCTAGGCGCCTTTTCTTCTTTTCTGCAGCCTCAGCTTTTTGTCTTTCCTCTTCAGTTTTAAACTTTTCATGATAAAAAATATCAACATATGAGAACATCGGTGGTATGTTCACTTTGGTGCAAAGTTCTCTGATCATACGGTACATCTTTTCCATCCCATCCTGCTGGAATCTCACAAATCTCGTCTGTTTTTGACGTATGCATGAAGCTCTTTGTTTTTCTTTCTTTGTTCGCTCAGCTTCTCGCGAAGAACGTTAGTGTTGCTTACTTGATGTTTCAGCAGACATATTTCCTGAGCCGGACCTTTCCCAATGTCTTTTTCTAGCTTATCATACAAGTCTTGAAATGGACGAGGTCTGCAAGGAGCTTGTTGCGGCATTTGTCTTGGTGGTTCCTCTGTCGAAGGTCCTTCCCCAGTTTTCTTACATTTCTGCGGGGGAGATAGACTTGAGGCTTCTGGATCAACAATCAACTGATCTACAAACTCGTCTAACTGCTCTTGCTCGGAGGTGATTGTCACCGGTGTTTCAGATTCTGTCATATGACGTCTCTTTCTGCTAGTTTCTATATTCTCTCTTTCTTCGGCCTCATGAATTGCGTGGAGATTCTCTATATGCTCGCGATGTTCTCTAGTGCCTCCAGCCCTAAAACTGCTTTCCATTAATTGTTCTTGAGGAGCACTGTCTTCTGTTTCTTTGAGGAGTCCCCTTCCTTCATAATTTTCTTTCCTTTATTCTTTCTGACCAGCTGCTCGGTTTCTTCTTCTTCCTCCTCTACTTCCTTATCACCATCTCCTTGTCTCTTTTTCTTTACACGTTCTCTGTATTTCTCATAGGCTGCTTTCACGACATGATATCTTTCCTCCCTATACATCCACTGATGCAACAGTACCCATTCCTCAGTTTTTAGCTCGGTGATCTGATGCCCTGTTGGCAGCTTGAACTTGTATAGGTCGCTGTCATGAGGAAGATTTGGATATTGGTCATTGATGATGAGCTAAACAAAACGAGGGTACATGGCCCATGTGGAGGAATTTGCATTATCAACCATGCAGTAGAAATGAGGCCATAGATATTGAATGACTGCTTTGTCCAGAGGCTAAGCATAGCAGCCGACCATTCCAAGTTCAAACCGTCATATCCTCCTTTCCTATGTGCCAAGCTCATAGCGAATACATGAAGAATGAATCTCCAGTCCTTGGTAAGCCCCTTATCTCATCTTTCTCTCTGAAGTCTCCAATATACCTGATTCCTTTAAACCCATCTAGGATGTCGTCCTTCTTCATTATGAGCAAATCATTGTTCTTATCTCCAAGACTGAGGACTCTGCGTATGTTTTCCTCTGTAACTACTATCTTCTTATTTCTGATTGTAGCTGTGATTCTTTTAATTTTGTTGACGGTCGACACTTTGGCTGTCTTCCAAAACTCTTTGACGTGGATGCTGTAGATGATCGGATCGGCTTGTACAGCGTAGCTGATCCTACTTGAATTTATCCACTCTGCTACATCTTCAAAATCGATTGGAGGTGGGACCAGCTTGCATGGCTGATTGTGCTTTCGGGTTTTATCCCAAATAGTCTCCTTCACCATTTCTGAAATCAAAAACAAGCTAAGTTAGATTTTTGTTCGTAGAAATACTTATATATATATATATATATATATATATATAAAGTATATACAAATATATAATAATAATATAAACAAATATATAAAAGAAACTGACAAATCCGCTACTAAATACGCCAGGCAAAACAGTTAAGTTCGCCGAACACAAGACTAAGTTCGCCAGACAAAAGAAACTGACACACCTACAGTGAGTATGAATTATTTATGCTGCACACCACTAGCGGATTTAAACCTTGAAACGAGAATGAGTCCAGCGAAGATAATTATCTACGCTAGATTACCGGCATAATTGTCAATTACGCCGGTTGCTTGAACTCGCGTTCAAGACTTAAATCCGCTGGTTCGGGTTTGTGATACATACACCAATTTTAAATTATCTATGCTGCATTCATAGTAAATACGCTGGCTTCAAAGATTTCTTGATAAACCCCTTAAAAACCGGAAAACCAGATTCAATGGAATATTCATTAAGACCGTATATTGAAATCAACACACTATATCAACAAGTACTCCACATTATAAGACCTAGAACATACCGATATCGATCTAAACGAAATCCGATTGAATTATTCAGTGATGAATGAACAAGAGTTTTGGGTTTTCGGAGATGTAAGAAGAAGATGAAGATAATTTGAAAAAGGTTTGCAAAGAAAATGAAACTGGATTATATATACATGATTACCTTCCAGCGTATTTATTAAATACGCTGAACATTAAATACGTCGCGTTAATATGTTTGTAAGATATCTTCATTTTTAAGAAAGCTTAGAAACAAATACGCTCGAAGATTTCAACTTTTCCCTAAAAACGTGCCCTTTTTGATTAAAATAATAGTGCAAAAATTTAAAATAATCTTAAGAGAAAAGAAAAATTGCAATCTGGATCCTGAAAGTTGTTTTTGGGTCCGGAAGCCTCCTTTTTCACATAAAGTTTATGCTAACTGACTTGAATCCTGTGACTTTCCTGCGAAAGATCATACTGGTAACACTTCATTTGATTAAGCTAAAATGTTAGAGCTATATAGGAAAAAAAATTAAGGCACAAGAAAAACTGTCAATATGTTTGTCCTTTCAAATTCATGCACCTATCATTCAACATGCGATCAGAGAGTCTTTTTATCAGAGTGTTGTGCCCGTGAGTCCCACGTTAGGAGATACCCCCACGATCAAGGTATGCACAAAGATTCCTCATAACCGGTGAATATACTGACTTCATTCGTTTTTGAGATTTCAATGTTAGACAGTTGGTGTTCAGGTCAGTACTTCCATATAGCAGAGAGACCAAGGTCTAATGAGGGCTATGGCAGATACCAGATGTGGTACAATTTAAGCACATGAATAATTCTCAATGAGAGATTCATTTGTGTAGGGTTTTGGCTGCATAAGCTCTTTTTAGAAAAGATATCATAGCTATGTCTAGGTCAGCATATATCTGGATGCAGCAGAAGAGCAACTATGATATCCCCGAATGATTAGCCAATATAAAGACCTGAAATCTCAGACTTTGGCAATCTATCAACGCAAGATTTAAGGCCATTAAGCCATACGCCAAAACGTGTTACCCGCAAGTTGCAAAACATTGTGGGTATTCAGAATTCTTGTGTGATCATTAGAGTTTGTCTCCGTTTCATAGTTTACTTCAAGGAATTGCTGAATCTACCGACATGTCATTGCTTGAGGCCTTAATCTTTTTCTATTTTAAGATCAGAACAAAAGTGTTAGCAGATTTTCTATCATTTCTCGTGCAGGTGCCAAAGAAAAGATTTAGTCTCAACAATATTTTCTGGAAAACTTCCCCCCTTAAAATTTTATTTTCGAGAATCCATTGCTTGAAAAGAAATTTTTAACTTTGCAGAAAATCTTTTTGCTGGACACATTTTATGAGATTGTTATTTATTATGAAAACCGTTTTTTACCAAAAGTCAGTCCACTCAAGGAAGTTCAAAATTTCCAACCAGGTTACCAACTGGTTGAATCGAGCTTTATCGAAGGCTTTCGTAAATATATCAGCTTTTTGTTGTACTGAATCCACTGGCACCACTTGGATGTATCCTTTCTCGTACGCATCTCTAATCGCATGAATGCGGATTTCGATGTGTTTCATTCTGGAGTGGTGGATAGGATTCTTCACAATCCCCAGACACGCTTCATTGTTGATGAATATTGGAGTCTTCATGATGTTGATCCCATAATCCAACCACTGTTTCTGTATCCAAAGGACTTGTGAACAGCAACTGTAAGCTGCCGTGTATTCAGCTTGAGCGGTAGATGTAGAGACTGTTGTCTGCTTTTTGCTCTGCCACGAAATAAGACGATTTCCCAAGAATTAGCAACCTTCGGAGACAGATTTTCTATCTACTTTGCAACCTGCATGATCACTGTCAGAGTAAGCAATTAGATCAAAGTTACTATCTTTAGGATACCACAAACCAAGCTTTGGAGTTCCTTTAAGATAGCGAAAGATTCTCTTGACAGCAGCATCATGCGATTCTTTGGGATTTGTCTGAAAGCGGGCACAGAGATAGATAGCCCACATTATGTCAGGCCTACTGGCGGTCAAATACATTAACGAGCCAATCATTGAGCGATAGAGAGATTTGTTCACATGCTTTCCTTGAAGATCTGAAGTGTGTTCCGTCTGAGCAACAAAAGGAGGTGCTGGCGGATTTGCAATCGTTCATGCTATACTTTGAAAGAATATCTCTGACATACTTAGCCTGATGAATGAGGATACCATCTTTTCTTTGCTTCACTTCCAATCCTAAGAAAAACGTGAGTTCTCCCATCATACTCATTTCAAACTTTGCTTTCATCACCTTCTCGAATTCTCTGCAAAGGGCTTCATCTGTCGACCCAAAAATGATATCGTCTACGTAGATTTGAACCAACATCACATCTTCTCCAATCCTTTTTGTGAAGAGAGTCATGTCAATTTTGCCTCTTGAGTATCCACACTCCAGAAGATATGTTGACAAAGTCTCTACCATGCTCCAGGTGCTTGGTGAAGACCATAGAGAGCTTTATCAAGCTTGTAGTATTTCGTGGGAGAATAAGGATCTTCAAACCCTGGAGGTTGACAGACATAAACTTCTTCTTTCACTTTCCCATACAGAAAAGCACTCTTTACATCCATTTGAAACACCTTAAAGTTTTTGAACGAAGCATAGGCCAAGAAGATTCTGATGGCTTCTAACCGTGCAACAGGTGCAAAAACTTCCTCGTAGTCAATCCCTTCTTCCTGTCAAAACCCTTGAACCACTAATCTAGCCTTATTCTTGATAACCACACCATGATCATCCATCTTATTACGAAACACCCACTTGGTACCAATAGGATACTTTCCGTCTGGTAGGTCAACGAGTTCCCAGACTTTAAGTTTCCGAAATTGTGCCAATTCTTCCTGCATAGCTTGCACCCAACTTGAATCTTGAATAGCTTCTTTGATATCCTTTGGGACAGACTGCGAAAGAAAGGCTGCATACAGTCCTGTGTTGATGGTATGTGTTTGACCATGTGTTCGAACTCCATCTTCAACAGAACCGATGACATTTTCAATTGGATGGTTTCGATTGGTCTTGTACCCTGCATTGGTGTGAGTTTCAACTTGTTGAGGCAGATTAGAGAAGTGTTCGTCGACGTAGATGATTGGAGTTTCGTCTTCTTTGGGTGGTTCATCCACAACCTGTTGTGAAGAAGAATCATCATGTGTAGATGCGTTCTCAGCAGACGTGTCACCATTTACTTCGAACACCGGAAGAGTAGGAGAGGCAGAGACAGGGGTGAAACGGGTTGTAAACGGAGTAAAACCAATGTCTGAGGCATCAAACAAAGGTTCCAACTGAGTGGATTCTGTAGGTTTGGATTCAGTGATGGGTTCATTAATGCTGAAAGTGTTGAATATAATATCCACGTCATAAAACCAATTCGGAGCGCTTCCAGTGTTAGTGGAGTTTCCTTCTTGAAAATCAACGTAGTATGATTCAATCACCATCTTGGTCCTTTTTTTGTAGACTCGATAAGCCTTTTCAGAAGATGAATAGCCCATGAAGTAGCACATGTCACCGACTGCATCAAACTTGATGAGATTGTCTTCAGTGTTGAGAAGTGTGCATGAACATCCAAACGGTCTGAAGAAATCTATCAGAGGCTTTCTTTTGAAAAGTAGTTCATAGGCTGTCTTTCCACAAGGTTTGACGATAAGAACACGATTCAAAACATAGCATGCTGTGTTGACCGCTTAAGCCCAGAAGATTATGGGAAGCTTAGAGTCGACAAGCATAGTTCTTGCAGCTTCGATGAGAGTTCTGTTTTTGCGTTCTGCTACTCTGTTTTGCTGAGGAGTCCTGGCAGCACTGTATTGGAGGCGAATTCCCTTATCTTCACAGAAGGAGACAAACGTATGATTTTTAAATTCAGTTTCGTTATCGCTTCTAATGGAGTTGACTTTCAGCTTGATCACGTTTTCAATCGTGGGAATGAAGCTCTTCAGAATGGATGCTGTTTCGCTTTTGGCTTCAAGAAAGAATACCCATGAAAACCGTGAGAAATCATCTGTAATCACCAAACAATAAGATCTTTTAGCTAAACTTTTAATGCTAATTGGGCCAAAAAGATCCATGTGAATAATTGCAGAAGAGTAGATATCGTATTCACTGCTTTGGACTTATGAAGCTTTTTATGCTGCTTTCCTTGGGCACATGCTATGCACTTTTCTGAGAAAGGAAAATCTTTCATAGGTAAACCTCTTACTAGATTTAATCTAGAAAGTTTATTTATGTTCTTAAAATTCACATGCCCCAAACGCATGTGCCACAACAGTGATTCCGATTCAGATGCTTTTGACATAAGACATTTCATTGGCTCATTTGATTTGGCATTCTTCATATTTAGCACATAGGTGTTATTTTGACGAGGAGCTCTAAGCATGATCATCTCTTTTCGGAAGGAGTAACCGGGTTTAAGGAATAAGCACTCCGTGTCATTGAACAGCACCGCGATTCCTTTGTCACAGACTTGTGAAACACTCATAAGAGTGTAACACAATTCTGGAACATAATTCACATTCTCCAAAGTGAGTGCTTCTGGCACTACGTCACCCATTCTGACGAGTTTTCCTCCCTTTTCGTCTCCGGCAAAGGATACAAAGTCACCATCAATAACTCGAAAGTTGGTAAGCAGATCCTTTAGCCCGGTCATGTGCCTGGAGCAACCGCTGTCAATGTGCCAGATATATTCCATGAGCATCCGAAGCCATTTCTGAATTTTATTCTGTTATACAACAACAACAACAATAAAATATGTACAATTAGCTAGTTTTTGGAACCCAGACTTGCTTTATATTCGTTCTCCGGCAAAAACAGGTTGAATCAACTATGTATTTTACTGATTTCTTTAAACTGTTAAATTGATCAGTGAAACTTTTAACTAGATCTTGACTAGGTTTAGAAAATTTCTTGCTTTTACAATTTTCGCCGTATGTCCTAAATGACCACAGCGAAAACATTGTTTTTGACTCGATCTTTTCTTCCTGGGTGCTGAGTGTGAAGATGATATATGTGATGAGAGTTTGGAGCATCTTGAGGAGTTTGATGATGTAATGTGGCTTGAATCTTTAGCTTTCTTTAGTTTCTCTTCAGGATGATGCTTATCTTCAATGTCGACTTCACTGTGCTCACTGTCTGATGAGGAGAATGATTCTTGACTTTCATCTAACCTTTCTTCATCGCTTTCTGAAGTTGTTGTGCTTGAGTCTTCAGTGAAATCTTTATCAGTCTCTGATGTACCTGCAATTGATGGAACAAATTCTGGAATTTCCTCTGTAAGGAACTTTCCAAAACTGTTTTTCTTTAACTCTGGCACAAATACATGAGATTCAAGCATAACATTTTCATCATTGAGAGTAAAGTTTAGGTCATGACCCTCAACCTTGGCAAACCCTTGGTTGTGAGCCTTAAGTGTAGGCACATTGCCATTATAGTCATCCGTCTAGATAAACTATTACAGTTATCTCGAATAGAAATTTTATTTGTCTTATCACAATTCCAGGTGAACTAGTTAACAGTTGAATAACTGTCTCCCGAATAGCCTAGTCCTATTTTCATCCCTCCACAATCGTCTTCCCCATCGCACACATCTTCCTTACTCTCGCACAGATCTGCATTACTTTCAGAAAAGGTTAGGTTGTTTTCGGATTTATAAAAAATACTTTGATCCAAAAGATCATTTTTATTGATTAAGTCGTTCTTAGGATGAGGAGATGGCATAGGAACATAATTTTTGTTGTGCGGAGGAGGAAATAATTTTCTTTCGTTTCCGAATTTATCTTTATATCCAATTCCATCCTTTATGAGTGTCGGTCGTTGGCAGTTTACAATGTCAACCAGTGCTTTTTGGCTAATTTTCCATTTATCAATAATGATTTGTAACTTATTGTTTTCGTTTTGAGATTTTCTAGCTTTTCGGTCAAATCATTTATGATAAAGTCTTTTCTGAAAACAAATTCCTTTATAGTCTGCATTTCAGCTATGGTTGAATTCAACTTTCGCTGATATGCAGCCTCATTTTCTTTTAGCTCTTGATTTATTTTCAAAACTTTTTCTTTTTCTTTAATTATATCACGGTTGAGTGATTTGTAGTGTGCCACGACGTTCAAACATGGTTTTGAGCACAACTTTGCTTTAAATTCATATGGAATGCTGTTTACCAAATCCTTATCTTCGGCTTCTGATTTCATGGCCATAGAGGATGTTCCAACCGCTGCATTCTTGCTGGTACTGATGACTTCTTGAATAGCAGGCTTCGACTCATTCAATTCAGCTTTCTGTTGTCTCTTCTCTGATGCAGGAGAGATGATGCTTTTCAAACCAGTGTCATCTTTTGAAATCTTGGAGGTTTGTTTTTCAACATCATTTGAGGCAGACGTGGCCGAGACAGTGGTAATGTTTGCCATGAGGGCCTTGTTTACTTCACCTTTTGCCCTAGCTATCTCCTCCGACCAATCATAATCTTCCACCGCTAAAGCTTTATGATTATTTTCAGCAGCGTCATTATTTCCTTCAATGGCAATCGGCCTTCTTGCCTGGTTGATTTCGGGATTCTCGTTCTTCAACAACGGACACTCTCTCTTGAAGTGGCCCAAGTCTTTGCAGTTATAACATCTAAGCTTGGAATTTCTTCAATCTTAGAGTGATCATTGTTAAATCCAGCTTTTCCAAGAGCCAACCTCTTTCCTGTTTTATCCTGGAATTTCTTCAATCTTAGAGTGATCATTGCCATCTGCCATTTCTGATCCATCTCCTCCATGTCGTCTGGATCTACTTGATACATGTCTTCCTCTGTTAGGAATTCTCTCTTCAACTCTCCTGACATAAGCGCCTCATAGCTACTTAAGAAAGTATTAAAAAAAGCTACATGTTCTGTGGAAATTTTAAGTGCTTGAGTGTCGCTGGCCATGTTGGTCTTCTCGGAAGATGACGAGGCCTTTACAGAGTTTGCGGAAGCATTTGAATAGGATTCGACAGCACTTTGGGGATTTGATCCACATGAGGTGACAGGAGCAAAAATGCCATATTCTTGGGGACCGAGGTTGCAGCAGCTTGGTGAGGCATCTTCTGAGAATATCCAGTTTGATTCATTTCTCTTTTCACGATATCCATTTCAAAGGCTTTTAAAGTGTTAATCAATTCTGAGAGAGTAACTGGAGTTGTGCTGGTGAGGAAAGTTCTCTTAATCATCATGCATTGAAGACTCCATTCTTTTGGTAGAGAATCTAGCAGCTTCTTAATCGATGCATAATTTGCGACTGGGTTTCCCATCTTCTTCATTTTGGTCAACACCCCAGAAATCTGCTTATGTGGTCGGACAAGCTTTCGCCACGAATACTTCCAAACATATCATATTCTTTCTGCACCATGTCTCGTTTGTTCTCCCTGAGTTCCTCATTGCCTTCATAATGATCGATTAGAGCCAACCATAGTTCATGTACCGAGGTATATTCTTCAAACAGATTGTTATCATCCTTTGGCAGAGCCATAATGAGAGTAGCGTGAGCCCTCCTGTCACGTTGAATGAGTGTCCTATCTTCATCTGTGAATGTTAAAGGATCTTCATTGATAGTACGAATGTCGTCACGTATTATCATAGGAACATGCGGGCCCACAGTGACTGACATCCATTGAGTATAATCGGTATACTCGAAAAAGGACTTGATCCTGTTTTTCCAGCTGCTGAAATCTTCCGAGCCTTTCAACTTTGGTGGCCTTGTAGCAGTTCCAGTTTCTAGTTCGGCTTGAGCAATCAGATTGAGTTGATTGAGAGACATGATGGATGAATGATGATCAAATACGCTGAGATTTATTGGATCAGAGAACAATTACGCTCGCTAGAAGGTAATTACCCTGCACCAAATATTTAAATACGCTGCACTTGAAATAATTACGCTGATGGGATCGGCGATTTTGTCCTGCAAAAGGCTAAATCCGCTGGATATTCGAAAAAAAGCAAAGGTTTAGTTAATTTCGCTGAACACCATGATAAAATCGCTGAGGATTAGTATCACTGATTTCGAAGTCGTCTTCGAGTAAATTCGCTGGATAATTACGCTGCCAATATGATAACTACGCTGATTGAAGACCAGCGTAGTTGTTAACTACGCTTAATCCGAATTAAATACATTGGATTCAAAATAAATACGCCAACTTCAAATATATCTACGCTAGCTTCATCATTAAAGACTCCCATAAGGGTTTTAGTATGAACAAAAACCCTCTAAGCACCCAAAAACGACCCAAGATTCATGTTTCTTTGTAGCTAAATGACCAAAATGTTTACCAAGCTACTGATTAACAACTCCCCAAAGATTAAACACACCAGATCAAGCCATTTTAACCCAAATTTTTTTTTTGAAAAACCTTGAAACTTTTGAAAAACCTTCAAAACTTGAAGAATCTTAATAAAAACTCAAACAATCAAGAGCACAAAGGCTCTGATACCAAATTGTGAGTCCTAAAACAGATTCGGATCACAGTGGTTGATTGTTTTCACCCAAACAACTATGGATTAGTTGTTTGAATGTGCAAATACTAAGAAAAAACCAAGCAAAGAAGATGAAGAATCTTGTTTGGATCAAACAACAAGTATTGTATATGAAATCCCAATAACATGTAATCAATAACAGCACCTGGATACTCGGATGAAAGCACAACAGCAAAAATCACAACACAAGAAGATCACCGAAATCTGTCCAAGAAACTTGGACAAGCCATTCATTCAAGAACACTTTTATACAAACTGACTACCCAGTGTAATTAATAATTACGCTGGATAGTTAAATACGCCGCCAACATTTAAGTTTCATATAATTACACTTTTGACCCTTCAACTTTGTCTAACTAATATAAACCAGCTCAAACTATGGATAATCAAGTACCAACGGTCTCAAAATGTTCTAACAAATAGATACCGGCACACCGTGTAGGGACACAATCTTGTCCACATACAACTTAGCCAATCTGTAAGAGTTATAGGTTTCTTTAATTGGCAAGATATGTGCTGACTTAGTCAGCCTATCCACAATGACCCAAATAGTGTCATTACCATGTTTGGTCTTAGGCAACTTGGTAATCAAACCATAGTTACCATTTCCCATTTCCAAGTGGGAATTTCAAGCTGTTGTAGAAGTCCTGACGGCTTCTGATGTTCGGCCTTAACTTGCGAACATGTTAGACACTTAGCTACATAGGTGGCGATGGATTTCTTCAAACCCATCCACCAATAATTATTTTTTTATATCTTGATACATCTTGTCACCTCCCGGGTGAACTGAGTATCTTGAACTATGCGCTTCTTGGAGGATTAGATCTCTAAGTCCCCCAATGATTGGAACTCAGATTCTATCATTAAATCTAAGGATTCCATCCTTTCCAGGCGTTAACTGATCAACAGTTCTGCCTAATCCTTCATTAGAAACATTGGCCTCTAATAAGGCTTGCTTTTGCGCATCTAATAGCTTCTCATTTAAGCTATTTCTGAGCTCAATGCTCTTGGCGTTAATCCTTATAGGCTTAACCCGTTCCTTGCGACTTAAGGCATCAGAAACTACATTTTCCTTGCCTGGATGGTAGCGAATCTCGCGATCATAATCATTAAGCCTTTCCATCCATCGACGTTGTCGCATGTTCAATTCTTTCTGATTGAACAGATGTTGCAGGCTCTTATGGTCAGTGTATATAATACACTTTGTGCCATACAAGTAATGTCTCCACAGTTTTAGTGCAAATGCAACAGCACCCAATTCCAAATCGTGGGTGGTGTAATTCCTTTCGTGCACCTTTAACTGTCATGATGCATAAGCAATTACCTTGCCTTTTTGCATTAGCACACAACCCATGCTAGTGTGTGATGCATCACAGTATACTACAAATTCCTCAATACCCTTAGGTAGAGATAACACAGGAGCATTGCTCAAGTTGTGTTTTAGAATCTCAAAGGATTCTTGTTGTTTCGGACCCTAGTTAAATTTAACATTCTTATGGGTCAAGGTAGTCAAAGGAATGGCTATCCTAGAAAAGTTCTCAATGAACCTCCTATAGTAACCAGCCAATCCTAAGAAGTTACGAATCTCCGATGGGTTTTTGGGTACTTCCCAATTCATTATGGCCTCAATTTTGGCAAGATCCACTTGGATACCATGCTCACTTACCATATGTCCAAGAAACTGGCTTCTCTAAGCCAAAACTCACACTTAGAGAATGTAACATCCGTAAAGAAAAACGGATTTACCAAACCCGCTTCGTTTATTAACCGAACAATCAGTTAAAATTTTCGTTGCGTATTTAATGCTCAAATTAATTTTAAACGATACATAATTAATAAGTATATTAGAATATAAAAGTTATACTTGAAAAAGTATTAAAAATAGTGATTTAAAAATAAAACAAGGCTGCCGGGTTTCGAACCCGGGTCAGCCGGATAACTTCAAAGCCTTAACTCACATACATCAAACCACTCCGCCACTTGTGTTGTTTGTTGATTTATTGAAACATTTAATACATATAATAATACTGGAAGTCGAATTCAGTCACTCAACGCGCCCAAATCCGCAGTCGCCGGAAAATACGCGATTTTCGACCGTTTTCCTTTGACTCCGGAATCAAGCAAGTATAACGGATGATGAACGTCGGTTATAACCGAAAACTCGATTCAATTTCATTCATGAGTCATGAATTTCATAACCGAAAACTTGAATTCATATGCACGTAAAGATACCTTCAGTCAGGAAAAACCCAATTCGTTTATTCACTCGAATTAGCTCTCAATACACTCGCTAACCTCCCTACAAGTCCTTAATCGACAAGAACAACTCGCCGGAAACTTTCTGCAACTCGCCGGAAAACCGAACCCATTTCATCACTGTGCCTTACTCTAAAAGCAGAACATCTAGAGCTCATACCGAAGCCACCCACACTCACCTCAAGCTTCCTGAAGACCCTCTGCCGCAAGATACACGTCGCCGGAATAACCTGCTGTCATCGGAAACTCGCCCGCGAAACAGGGGATCTCTGTCGGTATATCTTATACCTAATCTCTCTCATTTTTTATTAATCTCATATGTATTTAATCACAACTTACTAAAGAAATTGATTAATTTGTCGAAACAGTCTGACTTTGGTTCTGGGTTAAGATTAACGAAGAAGATGAAGTTTTCAGTTATATATATATAAAATTTAATTTAAATCAAGTTATATCTTGGGTTAGACACACAGTCCAGCGGTGGACTGTGTGCAAATAAACACGCATGCGTCCCGAGTTCGATCCCTGTCACACGCACACTCGCCTTAATAAAAATGTTCTTTTTTTAAACTGAACCGGATCCACTCGCAAATAAATGTTATGAAAACTGGAATAATAACCAAGATAGACACACAGTCCAGTGGTGGACTGTGTGCGAGTTTAAATCATACGTCGCGGGTTCGAGTCCAGGCTACCGCACCGGTCCTGGCAATTATCAAACTTTTTATATAAGGACAGAAATGAATTTATCTAGTTTGTATATAAGTATAATAAAAACCATATTATTTACCAAGTTAGACACACAGTCCAGCGGTTGACTGTGTGCCAAACTAAACCACAGGTCCCGGGTTCGAGACCTGTGGCGAGCACCGAGTGATGCAATTAAATCGTTTTTAAAATAAGTGATTTTCGGATAAATTTAATTAGTATATAAATATAATTAAAAACAGAAATATTTCGGGTTAGACACGTAGCTCAGTTGGTAGAGCTGCGTGCACGCGTACGGGAGGTCTCGGGTTCGAGTCCTGCCCGGCGCATACTTATACACAATAAAACCGGTCAACAAGTCAATGGTCAACAGTCAAAAATCAACATTTTTTTTATTTCTTTTATCTAAATTAAAAATACTTAAAAATAACATTTTTAAAGTTAGAAAATAGCCTTAAACTCACAAAAATATATCCAATAATCCTACTAAAATTGATTAATAAAATCCGCTACCGAACCAATATGTTATTATCTAGGTTAGTTTCACTCGTGATTAAATCCAACTCCGTGCGCATTCAACATCATCAACCGAACGCACCCACTGTGAGTGAATCTTACAACTCCCCTTTTTAATTACACGTTTTGGGGTGTATCTTGTGACACTAAAACAAATTCGTTACTCAAACTCGTGCCATACCATATTATGATTTAAACTTGGAATGTAAATATTGTTTGTAGTTATGTATTACATATTGTCAAGTTGTATGCAAATTATTCATTAGGCCCATCAGTTCGTAGAACAACGCGTGCCTCAAAACTCATTTATTAGGCCCATCAGTTCCTCGTGGGAGACGAGTTGAGCAACGCGGCCTCAAAACAATCTATTATTGTATGTGTGTGCATTATTTAATATTAAGTGTTTTGTGTATAAGTTTACATCTATATTTACTCATATGTGGTTATGCACTTTATTTATAATAAATTCAATAAACTTGTTTAAATGTTTTTCATAGGATTCACTCGCCAACTTTTTGTTGATCAAAAAACCATTTTTACACATGATACAGGTGAACAGGATGAAGCAAGGAAAACATAGGAAATGCCTTAGAAGAAAATAATGAAGTCTAGAATGATGTGTAGAACATGATGTAATTACGATTGTATGTTTCCCTTTAAATTGTAATAATAAATATGAAACATTATAATAAATGTCATAGCTTTGATGATAACCCAATCATGCCCCGATCACCTTTTCCGCTGCGGGTCGGGGTGTGACAGATTGGTATCAGAGCCATGACTATAGGGATATAGGATAGGTTATTAGACCCTTAGAGCCTATACTATAGTTGACTAGATTTTAATTGTTTATGTGGTTACATGCAAACTTATGATATTTAATTGTTTCATATTTATTACATACACAAATGCATGCAAACATTTCCAATATTACATTTTGTGATACATAGTGAATTATACTTACAGTCAAACATACATACTTACATACACATTCATCATACATATTTCAATGTTCACATATTCAAATCATCTTCATACTTTCGTTATTCAAAGATTTTGTCGCATTTTGCATTTTTCAAATCTCATCAAAGTGAGTTCTGCGACGGGCATGTAGTAACTGTAAGGGTACAAGTACCGGTAGTCGGAACGTCCTGTCTAGGTTGGCATTCGTATAAATCCAATATAACGGACCAGTTTTCCTACCTGGGGACTAACGATGAGAGTACGAAGGACCTATTAGGCCAAAGCATGCCACACCAAACGTCGTTCGAACTAACCCCACTTTGAGGTGTCACCGTGTCCACACCTGGACACATTCCGAATATCATACGTTACATATTTCTCGATTTTCTCCGGGTTTTAGTGTACGTAACCAGGCGAACACATGCGAACCATATGAAAAACCCGGTATTCATGGGGGCCCACATGATTACGAAGGTGAAGTATGGCGGCATGCAAGGCCCAATTACGAGCAAAGCCCAAGACATCCTATGGATGTAGTAGATTTATTATTTTATATTTATTTTATAAAAGTTCATTCCTAAATACGACCCATGATCCCTAAAGCATCCAACTCATACTCTTGATATGTATTCCTTGTAGATGTCTTATAGCCTCGCTCGTAGGAAGATGAGATCAGGAAAAGCCCGCGAGCGCATGGCTGCCCAAATCGCTCAACAAATGGCTGCCGTAATACCCAACATTATAATTCAAGTCCAACAAGCCCTTACCGCTAATCTTGTCAACCAAGATGATCAAAATGTTATCAACCCTCCCCCAAATACCACTAAATGCACCTACAAGCATTTCAAATCCTGCGACCCTCCAAAATACGAAGGGACTGAAGGTGTCACCGCTCTCCTCCATTGGTTTGAAGAAATGGAGAACACTTTTCTAAATTGTGATTGCCCCGATGATCGCAAAGTGCGATATGCTACTGGTCGTTTATTTGGAATAGCACTTACTTGGTGGAATACAGAGAAGACCAAACGAGGTGTTGAAGATGCTATGACTTTGACCTGGGATGAGTTGAAGGAAATCATGACAAGACGGTTTTGCCCAAGGAGCGAAATCAAGAAATTAGAGGATGAGTTCTATTCGTTGAAGCAAAAGGAAGGTGACCACACCACATACAACAAAAGATTCCTCGAGTTAAATCAAATGGTTCCCAACTTGTTCACTCCCCTCTACCGTTTGATCGAGCACTACATTCGAGGTCTTCCTTCAAAGATTCAAGACTCTGTAATAAGTACCACACCTGTAACCTTGGAAGCAGCAATGGAGTTAGCTACAGAGCTCACCGAGAACCGAATCCGGAACAAAGACTTCAAGGAGGAGAAGAAGAAGGATAAAGCATCGACTGAAACCTCCAACTCCACCCAAACCGAATCCCCATCTCAACCCATTTCTAAGAGAAAACGAGACGGGAAACTTTTCACTGTCACCCAACGCAACCAACCAGCCTCGCAAGCCGTACCCCTCCAAGCTATCCCAATCACTCAAGTAGCACCCAACTTAACATACCCAAATAAGAAACCTTACCTTGGACCTCACCCTCAATGTAACACCTGTTTTTATCACCATCCATCTACCTTACCTTGTCGACTATGTGCGAATTGTGGACGCTATGGTCATTTGAGCAAGGTTTGCCGCACCCCTCAAAACCAAATCTCACCCCCTACTCAAAACATGATCCAAACATATCAACAACCCCAATACCCCATGTTTCCATATGTTCGAGCTTGTTTCAATTGTGGCGACCCTACCACTTTAGAAACACGTGCCCTCGATTGGTTAACATCATAAACGCCCAAGCTCAAGCAAACCCAGTTAACCAAGCAAATCAAGGAAACCTAATCACTAGGCCACCAGCAAGAGGAAGAGTTTTCAACATCAACACCAACCCTGTTGAAGATAATGACCGCCCAAATGAAACCACCCAACTAGTCCCCTTCACCAAAAATCAAGATCCAACGCCAACCGCTTAGTTTTATGTTTTTCTTTATGTTATCTCAATTTTCCGTATCCCAGTTTGAATTGGAAATTTTATCCAAGTATCTTAATGCGAATTACTATTTCAGTTTTATGTTTTACACTCGCTGATTTAACATTCATATCATCTCATCATTTAAAGAAATTGGATTGTGCTCCATTTCTACATAGACTAACCTCTCCATCATAACAAACGAGAGAGGTACTGTCATCATTCAAACATGTATACTATCAGAATTAAGACTCAAGCTTTGGTTGTTGTGTTTGTTTATGTTTTAGAGTCACATAGGACTAATCATAACTTACTGATAAAACCAATGAAAATTTGACGAGAATATGGTGGATACGCCGCTGGTACTTCCTATATATAAGTATTCTTGCCAAAGGATCAGAGGCATTGTCAGGCGGTTATGAGAAGTTCCATGTAGGATTTAGTATTGTCTTGGTTGAAGTTTGTGTTGGACTCACTGATTTAGCATTCATATCATCTCATCATTTAAAGAAATTGGATTGTGTCACCATTCAAACATGTATACTATCAGAATTATGACTCAGACATTGGTTGTTGTGTTTATTTATTTTTAGAGTCACATAGGACCAATCATAACTTATTGATAAAACCAATGAAAATTTGACAAGAATATGGTGGATACGCCGCTGGTACTTATTATATATAAGTATTCTTGTCAAAGGATCAGAGGCATTATCAGGCGGTTATGAGAAGTTCCATGTAGGATTTAGTATTGTCTGGGTTGAAGTTTGTGTTGTACACACTGATTTAGCATTCATATCATCTCATTATTTAAAGAAATTGGATTGTGTCACCATTCAAACATGTATACTATCAGAATTAGGACTCAGATATTGGTTGTTGTGTTTATTTATGTTCTAGAGTCACATCATAGAACCAATCATAACTTACTGATAAAACCAATGAAAATTTGACAAGAATATGGTGGATACGCCGCTGGTACTTCCTATATATAAGTATTCTTGCCAAAGGATCAGAGGCATTGTCAGGCGGTTATGAGAAGTTCCATGTAGGTTTTAGTATTAGAAGTTTATTTTAGGATATAACCTTATCTTTCCAAACATATCAAAACTCTTGCGCATGAAATCATATATAGTCAATCAACTCTGTTTATCAATATTCATTATCTTAGGCATCAAAAAGCGATTCCTGTAGCAGGGTACTCAACCCTTACAAGGTACGTTACCGCCTCAAACAAAATTTAAACTCTTACTTCTTTCTAAGTATGTAACTGTCAAACTAAACACCATCCTTTTGAGTCAAATATGTCACTACCTAAATTTCGGGACGAAATTTCTAAAAAGTAGGGGATACTGTAACATCCGTAAAAAAAAACGGATTTACCAAACCCGCTTCGTTTATTAACCGAACAATCAGTTAAAATTTTCGTTGCGTATTTAATGCTCAAATTAATTTTAAACGATACATAATTAATAAGTATATTAGAATATAAAAGTTATATTTGAAAAAGTATTAAAAATAGTGATTTAAAAATAAAATAAGGCTGCCGGGTTTCGAATCCGGGTCAGCCGGATAACTTCAAAGCCTTAACTCACATACATCAAACCACTCCGCCACTTGTGTTGTTTGTTGATTTATTGAAACATTTAATACATATAATAATACTGGAAGTCGAATTCAGTCACTCAACGTGCCCAAATTCCGCAGTCGCCGGAAAATACGCGATTTTCGACCGTTTTCCTTTGACTCCGAATCAAGCAAGTATAACGGATGATGAACGTCGGTTATAACCGAAAACTCGATTCAATTTCATTCATGAGTCGTGAATTTCATAACCGAAAACTTGAATTCATATGTACGTAAAGATACCTTCAGTCAGGAAAAACCCAATTCGTTTATTCACTCGAATTAGCTCTCAATACACTCGCTAACCTCCCTACAAGTCCTTAATCGACAAGAACAACTCGCCGGAAACTTTCTGCAACTCGCCGGAAAATCGAACCCATTTCATCACTGTGCCTTACTCTAAAAGCAGAACATCTAGAGCTCATACCGAAGCCACCCACACTCACCTCAAGCTTCCTGAAGACCCTCTGCCGCAAGATACACGTCGCCGGAATAACCTGCTGTCATCGGAAACTCGCCGGCGAAACAGGGGATCTCTGTCGGTATATCTTATACCTAATCTCTCTCATTTTTTATTAATCTCTTATGTATTTAATCACAACTTACTAAAGAAATTGATTAATTTGTCGAAACAGTCGGACTTTGGTTCTGGGTTAAGATTAACGAAGAAGATGAAGTTTTCAGTTATATATATTTAATTTAAATCAAGTTATATCTTGGGTTAGACACACAGTCCAGCGGTGGACTGTGTGCAAATAAACACGCATACGTCCCGAGTTCGATCCCTGTCACACGCACACTCGCCTTAATAAAAATGTTCTTTTTTTAAACTGAACCGGATCCACTCGCAAATAGATGTTAAGTTAAATGAAAACTGGAATAATAACCAAGATAGACACACAGTCCAGTGGTGGACTGTGTGCGAGTTTAAATCATACGTCGCGGGTTCGAGTCCAGGCTACCGCACCGGTCCTGGCAATTATCAAACTTTTTATATAAGGACAGAAATGAATTTATCTATTTTGTATATAAGTATAATAAAAACCAGATTATTTACCAAGTTAGACACACAGTCCAGCGGTGGACTGTGTGCCAAACTAAACCACAGGTCCCGGGTTCGAGACCTGTGGCGAGCACCGAGTGATGCAATTAAATTGTTTTTAAAATAAGTGATTTTCGGATTAATTTAATTAGTATATAAATATAATTAAAAACAGAAATATTTCGGGTTAGACAAGTAGCTCAGTTGGTAGAGCTGCGTGAACGCTTACGGGAGGTCTCGGGTTCGAGTCCTGCCCGGCGCATACTTATACACAATAAAACCGGTCAACAAGTCAACGGTCAACAAGTCAATGGTCAACAGTCAAAAATCAACATTTTTTTTATTTCTTTTATCTAAATTAAAAATACTTAAAAATAACATTTTTAAAGTTAGAAAATAGCCTTAAACTCACAAAAATATATCCAATAATCCTACTAAAATTGATTAATAAAATCCGCTTATTTACCGAACCATTATGTTATTATCTAGGTTAGTTTCACTCGTGATTAAATCCAACTCCGTGCGCATTCAACATCATCAACCGAACGCACCCACTGTGAGTGAATCTTACAACTCCCCTTTTTAATTACACTTTTTGGGGTGTATCTTATGACACTAAAACAAATTCGTTATTCAAACTCGTGCCATACCATATTATGATTTAAACTTGGAATGTAAATATTGTTTGTAGTTATGTATTACATATTGTCAAGTTGTATGCAAATTATTCATTAGGCCCATCAGTTCGTAGAACAACGCGTGCCTCAAAACTCATTTATTAGGCCCATCAGTTCCCCGTGGGAGACGAGTTGAGCAACCCGTGCCTCAAAACTCATTTATTAGGCCCATCAGTTCCCCGTGGGAGACGAGTTGAGCAACGCGTGTGCATTATTTAATATTAAGTGTTTTGTGTATAAGTTTACATCTATATTTACTCATATGTGGTTATGCACTTTATTTATAATAAATTCAATAAACTTGTTTAAATGTTTTTCATAGGATTCACTCGCCAACTTTTTGTTGATCAAAAAACCATTTTTACACATGATACAGGTGAACAGGATGAAGTAAGGAAAACATAGGAAATGCCTTAGAAGAAAATAATGAAGTCTATAATGATGTGTAGAACATGATGTAATTATGATTGTATTTTTCCCTTTAAATTGTAATAATAAATATGAAACGTTATAATAAATGTCATGAGCTTTGATGATAACCCAATCATGCCCCGATCACCTTTTCCGCTGCGGGTCGGGGTGTGCCAGAGAATTTTTCATAAAGCTTCTCTTGCCTTAGTAGTTCTAAGATGCACCGAAGATGTTTCTCGTGATCAATTTGATTACGAGAATAAATAAGTATGCCGTCTATGAAGACAATGACAAACTTATCTAGATATGGCTTCCAAACTCTATTCATGAGATCCATGAATGCTGCAGGTGTATTTGTGAGCCCAAAAGGCATCACCAAAAATTCAAAGTGACCATAATGGGTCCTGAAGGCAGTTTTAGGAACATCCTCACTCCTAACCTTCAACTGATGTTATCCAGATCTTACTTAGTCTTGGAGAAATAACTCGCCCCTTGAAGTTGGTCGAATAAATCATCGATCCTGAGCAATGGATAACGTTTCTTGATTGTTATCTTGTTTCGCTCTCGGTAGTCATTGCACATCCGCATTGAACCGTATTTCTTCTTAACGAAGAGGATAGGTGCTCCCCAAGGAGAGGAACTTGGCTGAACAAAGCCTTTCTCTAGGAGTTGATCTAATTGAACTCTTAACCCCTTCATTTCCGTTGGTGCTAGTCTATACGGAGCTCTAGCTACGAATGCTAACCCTGGTAGGATATCAATTCTAAATTCTACTTGTCTGTCTGAAGGTAGGCCTGGTAGTTCTTTGGGAAAGACATCGGAATACTCCAAAATAACTGGGAGGTCTTCAATGTTTGGATTAGGCTCGTTAATAGTGACTTTTGCCATGTAAATGACACAACCTCTCCCTAAACACTTGGATGCCTTAAATAACGACACCTTATCTTGCAATCTGTAGTGCAGATCTCCAGGATGGTGACCGATTCACCAGATGGGTTTTAATTTTGATGAGTTTCTTATCACATGCAATGCGGGCTTGGTTATGGGATAACCATTCCATGCCTAAAACTACATCGAACCCTGCCAATCTCATTGGCAACAAAGAGATAGGGATAGAATGATTCTTAATGGATATAGAACATCCATCAAGAATGGAAGATACTGATTCTAAACTTCCATCAGCAAGTTCTATTTCATAGTTTTGTCTAGAGTTCTTATGGGCAAGTTTAAAAGTTTACTGAACTTATGGTCAACAAATGATTTATCTGCAACCAAATCGAAAAGAACTCTAGCATAAATATCGTTAATGAGGAATGTACCTGTTATCATTATTGTCATTAACAGCCTCTCTTGCAGTCATTTGAAAAGCATGAGCATTCCCCTTCTTAGCCTCTCCAGGCTTTGCATCATTACCTTTGGGGTTCTTGGGGCAATTGAACATAATGTGCCCTTTTTCATTACAATTGTAACAAACTGCATCCTTAAGATCCTTGCAATCTGGAGTCTTATGGCCCTTTCTCTTGCAGATACCACAGGGTTTAGTTTGTGGATTTATACTACATTGTCCCCAATGTCTATATTTACAGTTCTTGCACAGAGGTTTCTCATTAGACGCGTGCTGGTTCTTCTTGAACCCGAAATTTCCTTTGTTTTTGAATCTTTGGGAGTTATTGTCCTCCCGTTTCCTCTTTCTGTCAGTTTTAGTCCTTACTGACTGTTGCCTTACTAAATCTAAAGTGAGGGAGAGAGATAGGACTACAGCGGACCTATAGGTACTAGGCTGAGCAGCCTTTACCATGCCCTTTATCTCGGACGCCAACCCATTTATAAAACGCGCAATGCGTTTGGATTTAGGGGTGATCAAATAGGAAACTAACCTAGATAGGGAGTTGAAGTCAGAAACGTACTTCCGAAAATCTAGGTTCTTCATTGAAAGAGACAAAAAGTCTATGTCTAATTTCTCCAGCTCATGAGGTGGGCAGTATGCTTCCTTAACAAGGTCTACAAACTTGGACCATCCCAAATTGTACAGGTGGACTTTACCCGTGGATTGGATCATAGCTTTCCACCAGATTAGGGCATCGCCCTTAAAAGAATGTGATATGTATTTGACCACATCCTTATCAGTGCAAACACTGATATCTACGATCGTCTCCATCTCATCCAGCCATTTCAAGGCTTCCACAGCTCTTTTCTCCCCATTAAAGTCTCAGGGCTTGCCGAAGACGAAATACTTATAGGTACACCCGTCTTTCAAAGAACAGGACCTATCATCGAAATCTATTTTCTTTGGTTCACTCTTCGCATTCGAAGAGTGAACTGAGCTCTCCTTACGAGCTGAAGATGGGGTAATCGATAATGGTCTAGAGCGAGTAGCACTCGATTCTTTAAGCTTTTTTATGGCCTTTCCCATGGCCTTTTCAATGGCCGCATCAATGCGAGCTTGAAATTTTCATTATCCATATTTCTGTCTTTGGCTTTGTTAGAGTCAATATCCCGGTGGCTACTTTGTGCCTCATCCGAGTTAGCCATCTTTTGAGCGTTGGTTCTATACACCAATAAATTCCCTTAGCCATGGTACAACAACCATGTTGTCTTTAAACATTGGATATAACAATCCAAAGCCTACTTAAGCTAATGTGAATAACATCACAACTCTTAGGCTTAACATATCTATATTTGGCCTAGGTCTCAATAGGACCATCATAGGAAAATTACAATCTGGACGTAGTCCATATATTATTGAACAGTGGATCATAAGTTCATAACTGTCATTGTCATAATTGACTATTATATAGCTCAAAGGCTTGTCACTATGGACCTAATAATTAGGCACACTGGCCGGTCACGTTGGACATAATATATGGCATATCAGCCTGTCACTTAGGACATAATACATATGGCATATCAGCCTGTCACCTGGACATAAATTGGGCACATTGGCCTATCACATTGGACATAAATTGGGCACATTGGCCTACATCATGGCAGATGTAATTCATGGCATATCAGCCTGTCACGTTGGACATAAATTGGGCACATTGGCCTACATCATAACAGATGTAAATTCATGGCGTATCAGCCTGTCACATTGGACATAAATTAGGCACATTGGCCTACATCATAACATATGTAATTCATGGCATATCAGCCTTTCACATTGGACATAAATTGGGCACATTGGCCTTTCACGTTGGACATAAATTGGGCACATTGGCCTACATCATAACAGATGTAAATTCATGGCGTATCAGCCTGTCACATTGGACATAAATTGGGCACATTGGCCTACATCATAACAGATGTAATTCATGGCATATCAGCCTATCACATTGGACATAAATTGGGCACCTTGGCCTGTCACATTGATGGCTAGTGTGGTTCCTCAAGTCACACTACCAGGAGTATGAACATTTCTTAATGTTAACATAAGAGTACCTTAATGATTGATTAATGGTGCCGGTCACCTTCGACCTTAACGACCTTGGAGGTTTGAACCTAGTTCCCCACCTCTGGATAGAAGGATAACTCCCCTTGACTATCCTGATAGAAGGCTCCTTGTCCTTAACTACCATTTCTTGGCCAATGTGTGGTCTACGCCACTTGGCATAATCAAATCTATTAAGGTCCTTTGGAATTATATAGCAGAGCATAAATTTCGAATAAAATCGAGACGCTCGCTTGAAGAGGATGAATACATATATATAATTCCAAAAATACTTCATTAAATTCCAAATAGAAATTACAATACTAAAAACATTGAAATAAATTGTCCATACAAGGACTACTGAAACAAAATGTCCACGCAGGGACTAAAGAAATAACAATGTCATCACAGGGACTAACATATATTAGAAGAGACTTCACTCGTCCTTCCTACCCTTAACCAGCTTGGAGAGTTTCTTGAAGAATTATTTGTCTTCTTCTCCGTTTTTTCTTCTTGTTGTTGCATTTCTTTCATTCGTTCCAAGGCCTCACTAATGGCCTCAAGTGGTGGCGGAGGTTGTGGTATACTCAGATACTGGTACCCATAACTTGGATATCCAGTAGGTGGATAAGCAGGTTGGAAAGGAGACGGGTAAAGTGTGTTATGCATGACCGCTTGCATGTAAAGGTCATGCGACCATGCTTAATAATTAATTGGTGTAGACGGGTTAAAAGGATCATTTCAAGATGTGTCTAGATATGTGGGGATTGGGTTACTATAACCCGATGGTCGTGGTTGAACTGTGGGTGTTGGTGTTGGTTCCACCATAGGTGAAACATTAGAGGGTCCACTGGTCCTCTTGAATTGTGGGGTAGGAATTGGGAAAAGGTGGCAGCGATCCCGACCTTTGTCCTGCACGTACCGACGTACGTGCTCCACGTTTGCTCCTTGGTGGTTCAGGTGGTGGTTGAGGTTGGTCCACCGGTTCCAGGTGGACATCTTCTTGTACAGGAGGTGGTTGGGAATGATGGGAAGGAGTATTGGCGAAAGTAAATTGGTTCCAATATTGGTCCCACTCATTAGGACCTTGGTAAGGCGATCCGACATAAGAGTTCGAATCGCTTGAAGTTTCTATGGGATGTGTATGCGATCTCGACGGCGACATCTCCGGGTCGAAGTCCTCGTCCATGGGGTTTGGTTGGTCCAACTAATTTTGATCGGCTGGAGGTGTATTTAGATATTGGTTTGGACTAAACTCATCATGGTAAGAATGACTAGAGTGATGGGAGTGGTGAGAGTGATGTGAATGGTACGAGTGGTAAGAACTTTGAGTGTGAGTAGGCGAATGTTTGGCAAATGACCATGAATCTCCCGAGTCCTCATAGGGGTTCAGGTGATGTGGATGTGGGGGAATATGTCCTGAAGGTTCTCCCCTCATTGGTCCTTTTCCTCTTTCTCGTACACGTAGCGGCATTTTCCTGTTAAAATCAATTCAAAACAATACTAATAACTTAATAATGAAATGAGTAATCCTAGGTCAATGCCTAGACTCGGAAGTGTAAGGAATGTGCTCGTGTAAGTTTGAGATTAAACACAAAAGGCTAGTGTTTAATTCTCTCAAACGTTAGCTCTGATACCAACCTGTCACACCTCAGATTTCCAACCCAAAACCATACACCGCTGGGCCTGGGTGGGAAGTATCGTGACGTTAGTTGATAACATCATTGTCAATTAAACACCGCACAGCGGAAGTCTTGGAGTAAAATTACTATTACAAACCAAATGTTCGAAATACAAAATAATATACAGGCTCGTAATAGAAGATCCAAAGGCGGATCATAAATTGTACAAGAAAGAATATAAAACAGACTTTGGGCAGATCTAGGATTTGCAAGATCCTCTATCACTACCGAGCACTTCCAGCCTATTTTCGTATTGTACCTGCAAGCTTAGTCTTTTGAAAATATGTCAGCTTTCGCTGGTAAATACACCCAACTGACTCATTTTGAAATCATTTCAATAATGTTTTAAGTGCATATCAGCACAAGATCTTTTTATAACTTGGGAAAGTTGACCGTCCAACCTTGTTAAAAGATTTACATGTTTGTCCATACATACAGGGCCCGGTACGGAGACCGAAACATGATTAACGTACACACCACTTTGGACTCACGAAGGATTCAATTCTTCCCAACCTTGTGGCAATGCATTTTTGAGCGTCTATTGGGTGTACGCATACACCCGCGCTAAGGTCGTGGCCATTTCTATTGTAATGAGCCGAGGATATCCAGGACACGGTAATTAACCCCCGATGTTTAAGTTATCAAAATAAACTGATTAAAACAGAATATGCGGATTTACTAGCCGCACCCGGCATTCGATTGATCCCATTTCCGACTATGCGGTAATAATTTACATGCAAGAGCAAGGAACACTTACAAGAGGTTCCTAGAATGCAAGAGAACTAAGTTGGATGCTCCTTTCAGTTAGGAACTTCCAGAGGATGGAGAAGAGTTGAAAATGAGAAAGGTGCAAGTTCAAAGGTTGAACCTTTGCACCTATTTATAGTTGGAGAGCTTGAAGGAGGTGATGCAAGGTGCTAAGGGGTGTAAGGGAGCTTACAAGTGTCCTAAAACGTGGCATAGCAGTTTCGGAATCCATAGTTTCGAGCAAATTGGTTTTTGGCACTTTGTGTGGTGACCAAGGAAACTTTCTGCAGACACAGGCCTCTCGCGCCCCGCGAGAGGCCATGCCTGCCTCTCGCGCCCCGCGAGCGCCTAATGTCCAGTTTCAAAATTTGCCACATTTAGCCCCTCAACTTGTTAAACGTTCCAAAGACCTTCTAAAACACCATTTTGGCATATTTAGCCCTCCGTAGCCAATATTTGGCATATCTGGGATTATACCCAGACTTGTTGAGCTCTCACTACGTTAAAAGGTCACTCAGAGGTATAAATTAACAAGTTGACACTTTTAACCCCTCTAGAGGCTTCATAAAGGATCACTTATAGGCTCACTATTTATAAAATTGAACCCTCTCGTCCATCAAATGGCACGTAATAAAAGATCACTTAGAGGCTCAATATGAGCATGTTGACTCTGATATCACTCAGAGGCAGGGCATGTTGACATATCAGTCACTCAGAGACCAATGATTTAAGCATGTTGACATCAGACAGTCACTCAGAGGCTCATTTTGAGCATGTTGACACCTTTAGTCCTTATTAGTCTTTAATAGACTATGTTTAAAATACAACACGTGTCAGTATACTGTTTGACACGATTTTTACGAGGTATTACACCTGTCATGCTACAAATTTGAACTTGACCATGACAAAAGACCACATGGGTTGTGTCATCCCTCATTGACTTAGTTAGTTGTGCTTTTTAGACCGCTTCAAACAAAGAGATTTTGAAATTTTTTTAAAATTTTCCCCATCCCCACCATTGAGGCCAACACTATCCTCAATGTGTAGTATTTAAATGAACGGGTCAAAATTGAAAAACTTTTTTCTCCCCATCCCCACACTTGAGGTCAACATTGTCCTCAATGTGTAAGAATAGAGCTATTTAAAACGCACAAGGGATGTGACACGACTAACCTTCCCAAATTTTCACCGTGATAAGAAGATACAAAAATACATTCCAATTATTAAAAAAAATAAGAATCAAAGCTAGAGGAAAGGTATGCACCTGATTTTCGCTCATTCCTCATGTGTTCATTCTTCAACAAAAACGGCCGTCTCGCGAACATGACGTACCTATAAATCTTAACCCTTGTGTAGAAGTATGCTTCTCACAACCATTAAAATTTGTTAGTTACCTAGTTCTGCCATTTGTATAAAATAAATACCAAGTCATTCGTTATTTTACTTTAATTTTTGTGGAAAAATAATTTACAACAATAACAAATTTAACTCACTTTTGTAGGAATCACGATTGCATTTAGCACATGTAACAAACCCTTTTAAACCTTCCGATAGCTCGGGAGGACGAGTAGGTCTCGTGAGGGTTATCTAGGGAATAAACCCACAAAGTTCATTTAACTAAGAACAATAAATGAAACACAAAAAGAATAATTACACAAAAGTATACAACAACAAAAGAAAACATACCGGTGATCATCGCTGGTATCGCTCATTAGGGTCTACTGTTGGATACGGCTGGTAAGAGTATCCCGTGAGAGCTGACATCATGTCATGGTAATCATCTAGTGGCCCTCTTTCGCCTTCAGTCGGTGCTTGGAACTGTGGTGGATTGGAGCCGACTGCTTTGGGCCAATGTGGAGATGGATCAGAAGGCCCGGATGGAATAGGAAGGTTCTCGTAGAAGTCTAAGGCGTGTGTTCTTAATATGGACGCCCCGCCTCCTAATCTCTATGGTGGCGCTCTTGGTCATGTAGGTGCTTGGCGTTATTAACCGTCATCTGTTGAGCCACCGCCATAGCATTCTGATGTTCTAAAAGTCGTTAATTAAAAGCAAATAAAATTACCCTAATTCTAGACTCAAATTAAACTCTAGACTCCTAAATTATACTAAACTACTAACCGGCAAGTGGACCGATCAATCGTAGAATAGCATAAGCAAGTCCGGATTATCGAACCCACGAGACTCCCTAATTACAAAGACTACTTGATTTAGACTCAATTAAAACAACTTTATATTTTTTAAGAGGGGGGGGGGGGTAACAAATTCTAAATTATTAATTTAACTAAAACTATTTAATTTGAACAAATCGAACTTTGAACTTTTTAGAAATTGGGAATTAAATCAGGAATAATGAACTTGTTACCTAGGTTGGATTCTTGAATTACTACTCATTTGATTTGATAATAACTTTATTAGGTTGAATGATTTACCGGGATCTTAAAATATTAAACTCTAGGTTTACCGAACAGGACCCCCAACCCTTCTCAGGAAGACACCTATGATAACCTAATATTATTATTTGTTTACCGGTTTTAAAGATTCATTTTCAGTTATCTTCTAATTTAGTAAAGTGTCTAATTAGTTAACTACTTCTCAATAATTAACCTAGACCAACTACAACTTCTAGTTTCGCTAACCAACTTAATTATGACAAGTAAAGTAGCTTTGGGGATATCTCAAAACCTAAACATAACAATTTATCTAATTAATTCAGCTAACTAATTATTATTTCTCAATAATTAATTTAGGTATAATGATAAAACTAATTTTATATTTTATTTAGTTGTTTTTCAGGTTTTATTGGCCAACTTACCGATTGTTTCCCGAATCCCTAAAGACACGAAAAAGCAACACAAACCTATTCTATGGAAGACATCCACCTAGATTTGTGTAAAACAATTAAACAATCACAAATCAATTTAGATCATGTAAATACACTAAACTAGAAAATTAAAGTTGTGAACTTTACCAAATACACATTCAAACCATAATAAACTAAAATAAACCAAACTTTCATAAAATCATCATCCAAACGTAACTAAAATAAATCTAGCTAAGTATCATGTTTTTAAAACTAATAAACAACGTTTAAAACAAGAATTCATAAATAAGTTATACAAGGAAGTATAAGGATCAAGAATGTTGCGATAAAACCGTTAATGCTCCTGCCTCGAAACTCCCTATAGCCCGAATGCTTCCTGCAGCCTAGATCACCTTCCTTCAGCTCAATTGCTCCAGAAAATATGCTCCAATAGATCTGAGTCCGTCCAATGTGATCCAAGATGTGTTTCAATTGTATTATGACATAATTATGTAACTTACAAATCCCAAATCAACTGGATTTCGAAACTCTCTGGATAAATCACCCTCTCGCCAGCCACGAGAGGGATATAGGTGATCCGTCGCACCCCACGACCGAGATATAACTCAGGAGATAACTATCAACCTCTAGCGGGGCGCGAGGTTCAAGGCATTGCGGTCGCGGGCTGCCAGAGGTCCAAAAATCTCTAATTATTCGTTTTCTCTTTTTCGTTCCAATCACGTTCCAGGTTGGTTGTATTTATCATTTTAGCTCGTTTTTCCCATCCTTCCAACCGTTTTCACGAACCAATACCTGCAAAACGCATTTAGATTAAAAGTAGATAAATTCTTAATAAACCGAAACGAAAACATGTTAAAACTTTACAAACTCTACACGATAAATGCATGTATTATTCAATACATCAAATAAACCCACACTTGCTCTTTTTTCGCCCTCAAAAAAGAATTGTGCACAAACAGAATCATAACCAGATAATTACTCTATTTCAAAGGTTAAGGTTATTTTCATTAGAGAATGAAATTTATGTTAACCGCGATTGCAAGTATTTATATCCACTTAATCTCAAAATTCGGTTCAAACTTCTTATCATGTGAATTTAGTTTAAGTGCGGTCAATCTACCTAGGGTCTCACACTAGAATCCACAGTACCCCTAATCCCACCTCAAGCTTATGGAACAAAAGGAACAAATTATTTAACCCATTTCCTAACCGTTTTATACCAAAATATAAAGAATTTAAAACCAAGTAATTTTCTGTTTCCTTTTTTTTGCTCTTTTTTTTCTTTCGAGCATTTGATTTCTTTTTGCATATCTAACCTAGAGGTTGTCTCAACTAGAGTCACCGTCCCCGAGAGCGACAACGTGGGCTTCAATACTTAAAATTTCAACTAATCCTAGAGGGATTCTCGATCAGAGTCACCATCCCGAAGGGAGATTCCATAGGCCTCGTCTACTTTTCAATCAAGCTCATTTTTTCTAGCTTTTCTCTTCTTTTACATGATTAAAAACTCTAAGATTTTAGCTTATAACGGCATTCCTTATACTATTTTTGGCGCTTTCAGTTTCCCATTTTTCCTAGATGAGTACCCACTAGTAGACCGACAATTAAGGTATATCAATCTCAAAGAACGTAAGAACCGAATCGTGCCTACTCACATATCCCAAGTTAGACACAAACTCTCCCTTCTTTCTCATATTATTATTATTTGAAACTGAATAAAAATTTAATTTTTCTATCATTTTCCGTTTAATTTCATGCAAACTTCTTTTTCAAAAGACAATTTCGGATTTTTTTTAAATAAAATAACTACTTACTCTACTCTACTATCTCATCCCCACACTTAAATTTTTGCATTGCCCCCAATGCAAGGATGAGAAAAACTACCACTGAAAATAAATAAAATAAGAAACATAATAAACAAAAACAAAATATACAAGTGAAACGACTTAGCCGGTAATGCAAGACTGTCAATGTGCCAGTCAGTCCACTCATGCCCTCTAATCCGAACGCGCTCAGCGTACAACTCTCAAAACTCACATGCGAATGGAAGTAGCATATAACATCGACCTATCAACATACACTTCCAAAAACATAATATAATAAAGCAAATAAATAAATTGTCTTGAAGAGTGTTCACCATGATACCCAAACCATCCATCATTCCCCCAAAGTAAAGTGTTTAACGTATAGACCATTATGAAATTAAAACAACATAAACTAAAAATAAAGATAAAGCTCCACTGCTGCTTCAATCATCATCCTCCGATGCTTCCGACGCCTCGAAGACTTGGTACGGCTGGACGTCCTCCATACCAGCAAATTCACTTGACCCCGGCTGACCACCTTGATGTTGAAAGTAGGATGGAACCCCCATGTTCAAATTTTACATCATGTACCTCATCTCGTCTTCCAACCTTCGCTGGCCAGCCTTGTGCATATGGCTACTCTCTACCATGGTCTGACGAATACCACCAAACTGCTGATCGACATAGCCCCACAGGTCCCCAAACCCGGTCTCCATCCTATCATACAAAGAATCCAAAGTCAGTGGGTCTGGGCGGGGCTGGCGGAGAGGATACTGTCGTCCGGCAGCTCTTGACGCGTGACCAGCCGCTGATATCAAGTGGGAACACCGGCCTTCATAGATGACGCCGCTTCAGAACCCAGAGGAGGCTGCACCTACGGTCCCTGCTGAACTGGCTCCCAGCTACAGGCTCTTAGGTAGTCAAAATCCCGGAAGCCTGGAGGTCCCGAACACTCATAACGCATGGGGCTGGGCCTTCCCTCATCCTGTCTTGGGGGGATCTGTCGAACACCCCAAGACTCTCAGCTAAGCACGTAATTAGGGCCCACAATATACCCTTGCCCCTGGGCCTCCCCTCCATAGCCGCTTCATCGACCACGCAAAAATAGCTGCCAAGTTCGCTGGCCGTCTTTCCACCATACGCATCAAACAACATAAACTCACCTGATTTACCTAGTTATCCCCCTGCCCTCACCCAACTAGTGTAGCAACAAGAATCTTGTGAATAAACCGGTAGATCAGATCAATAATGTCGCTTGCTACCATATTGTTAGAATATGGTGCAGAAGAGATAGTACCCCAAAACCTGGCTAGTTCACCTATCTGAACACTGTGGGGGTTCCTCCTTTTGAAGACCCCCTGAAGACTGGTGGAGAAGTCCGGTGCCTGGACCTCCCTAATGAGTATATCTGCGAGGCCACCGCGAACTATGGAACCGTCATTTCATAAACTTGCCTCTCCAAAACGAACAAGATAGCATCACTCTCATTAAATTTACCCTGCTGGTACTCAAACTTAGAGTGAAAGTCGAAGGTAATCTCTTCTTACTGTCTGGCTCCATAATCCAATACCCTCCTGAACTTGTCGCCTAACAACTGTTCAATTCTGCCCCGTTGACCCAGATGGTCAATCATATCCCAGTCAATCCATCTGTAGGACAGTAGATCACACGTGATTAAGTTGGAAAGCCTGTCCCACTCGTGGGAATCTAGATTTAACTGAAGCAGGGGACTGTCCACTATCCGCGTGCTCTGTCCATGGGGAATACCGTCCCCCCTATATAGGATTAGTCGTCGACCAAAATTCGAAGGCTACGGTGGTGTATCAGCTGGGTCACCTCTCTGTCGAGGTGTTTGCCCTCTCCTCTTTCGTCTTGCTCTGCTCGAACTACCCTCATCTGACATCTGCATAAATCACAAGTAAGACAAGTAGAACATGAGAAAGAGGCAACCATACAGGACAAATGACCATATAGCATTACATTTGCGGTCATGGTTTGAAAAAGATAAACACTTTACCAAATAATATTAGATGTATTTTATTAGGTGTGTAACATTATTAATTAATAAGACCGAATCTCGCCCGAATGGAGATTGAGTGCGGGCGAGACAAAATCCTATATGAATGAACACCCAAGTGTTACTAACCCCAAAATATATCCAAAACCATACAACTACCCCTTTCCGGCACTTTAATCGCCCACAATTAAAACCGCTGTGCCGAAAAATCCAACATTGAGTTTATGTCTAAAGATATAAACTATATGAACATAGCAGAAACAACGGGTTGAGATTCTTAAAGATCTGATTTTTAGTACCAATATTAACCAACCCAAATCACCACACTCAATGTTGAACCTCACCAAACCCGCCAAGATATACCCTGTTTACACCCAATCTGCCCACAATTAGTAACAACCACCACAATCAAAAACTCAAACCAAACCAAGTGTACCCAACCCGCAAAATAACCTAACATGCAACTATCACTAGACCAAACACCAAAATATATTCAGCAACTAGATATAATATGAAAATGAAAGCAAAAAGATTGCGAGAAAACATGCCGTGGCGCCGATCTGTAAGAATAGTATGCAAATAATGGAAAAGTTGCAACACAGTTAAAGAGCTCGGTTGAAAGGGAATAACGTAGACTTGCACTTGAAAGTTGGTTAAGTTTGATGTAGGGAAGCAATGGAGAAAGATTTGGGTGAATGTGGGTTAGAAATGGTGGATTTTGATGAAGAATAGTGGAGGAGCCGTAGGTTAAAGTGGGGAAGAATGAGGTTGAAAAGGGGAAAAAGAGGCTGTTAGGGTTTTCATTCTGCAGATATGGTCTCTCGCGGGCCGCGAGAGAGGAGGTTAATCCTCTCGCGCCCCGCGACCGAGGGACATTTACCTGAGTTACAAGCCTTTCGCGGGCAACGACCGAGATGGCTTGTGCCTCTCGCGCCCCGTGAGAGGGTGTTTTCACAGAAAGTTTTGATGTTTTTTTTTGTTTGTGCCTTAGAAAATATTTTGAAAGGTTCATTTATCTAGTATAAACTTAATGAAACACCCCGCGTGCAACCGGATACTAATAAAACGTACCTGCATATTCAAGCTTCCCATCGATGGTGGCGTGATATAATCTACAAAACAACTAAGAAGACCCACAAACAAACAAAAACACACAAAGTACGAAAAACAAGAATTAAATACTAAAAAAGATATGAAATGCAATGAAATACCAAAATCTACATACTCTACACTTAAGCCGATACCGAAGAACCTATGCAGTATGAGGTGGAACTTTGAGAGGAGTTTCCTCCGTTTCGGTGGGATTTAGTGATCCTCCTAAGTAGTGCTTCAATCGATGCCCATTGACCTTCAAGGTCCCTCCGTTAGCTTCATCGTTCAGCTCGATTGTTCCATACGGGAATACCTCATTTACCACATACGGGCCTGACCATTTAGACTTCAACTTACCAGAGAATAGTTTGAATCTCGAATTATATAACAGTACTCTGTCGCTGATTTGAAACTCTTTCACACCTCTCAATTTCCTGTCATGCAACGCCTTAGATTTCTCCTTAATGATCTATGAACGCTCATATACTGTATCTCTAAGTGCCTCCAACTCGTGAATTTGGAAGTGTCATCTCTTGGCAGCTTCAATGAGGTCCAAATTCACGGTTTTCAAAGCCCACAACACCCTATGGTCAAGTTCAACCGGGAGATGGCAGGCTTTACCATAAACGATCATGAAGGGTGTGGTGCCTAGCATTGTCTTATAGGCGGTTCAAAACACCCATAGAGCATCATCTAACTTATCGGACCAGTCCTTCCGACTCTTGCCTACCGTCTTTTCAAGAACCCGTTTCACCCCTCTGTTCGCATTCTCCACTTGGCCGCTCGTCTGACGATGATAAGCGATGGAGAGGCGATGAGTGACACCGTAGCGCGCCAATGCCTTTTCCATGATGGCATTGTAGAAAGGTTTGCCACGATCACTAATAATAGCTTGCGGGGTACCGAAACGGGTGAATAGCTTCTTGAAAAATCTCACCACCACTCGGGCATCATTTGTGGGTAAAGCTTGGGCTTCAACCCACTTGGAAACGTAATCAATAGCCGCGAGGATATACCGATTCCCGCTAGAGACGGGAAGCGGTCCCATGAAGTTAATCCCCCATACATCAAAGACTTCAAGAATTTGGATCGGATGTTGGGGCATCTCGTCCTTGGATGAGATGTTGCCGATGTGCTGGCAACGATCACAAGTCTTAACGAACTCTAGAGCATCCTTAACTACCGAGGGCCAATAAAAACCGCAATCGAAAACCTTCTATGCGGTAACGTGCGGCCAATGATGACCTCCTATCAGTCCCTCATGCACGTGCCTCAAAATCTCCGCCCCTCTTATCTACTAAAGCAGTGCCTGAGAATCCTATCTCCCCCTACCCGAAATAGAAACGGGTCATCCCAGATGTATCGCCTCACATCGCGGAAAAATTTCTTCTTCGGCTGAGTGGTCATACCCTTCAATAGCACTACATTTGCGAGATAATTCGCAAAATCAGAAAACTACAGCATCCCCTTCTTTTCCGCTGCCACGAACTCCACTGACTCATGGGGGAATCTATCACCGATCTCTTCTTCTCTAATTTCTTCTCTACTGGGATCCTCTAATCAGGACAGATGGTTAGCGACCACATTCTCTGCTCCCTTCTTATCTCTAATCTCTATGTCGAACTCGGAAAGCAAGAGAATCCACTGAATGGGATGAGGCTTTGCGTCCTTCTTTTGGAAGAGGAAGCGCATAGCCGCATGGTCAGTAAAGATGATGGTTTTGGAAAGGACGAGGTAGGAGCGGAATTATCAAACGCGAACACTACTGCTAAGAGCTCCTTCTCTTTAGTGTTGTAGTTCTCCTGAGCATCATTAAGGTTTTTACTAGCGTAGTAAATAGGATGAAAATGTTTATCTAGTCGCTGACCCAAAACGGCGCCGACCACACAGTCGCTCGCATCACACATGAGCTCGAAGGGCAAGCTCCAGTCGGGTGAGACGAGAATAGGAGCACTCACCAGCTTCTCTTTAAGGATCGTGAAGGCTTTCAAGCAGTCGTCATCAAAGATGAAGGGCACATCCTTTTCGAGTAGTCGTGTCATGGGACGCGTAGTTTTAGAGAACTCTCTAATGAACCGTCTGTAGAAGCCCGCATGACCTAGAAAACTACGGATAGATTTGACGCTAGTCGGTGGAGGGAGTCTGCTGATAGTATCTATCTTCTCCGTATCGACCTCTATACCTGCACGCAATATCTTGTGCCCTAGCACAATCCCCTCTGTCACCAAAAAGTGAAATTTCTCCCAGTTCAGCATTAATCTCGTCTTGACACACCGTTTCATCATCGCATCTAGGTGACTAAGACATTGATCGAAAGTGTTTCATTAGACCGAGAAATCGTCCATGAAAACCTCCATCAAGGTCTCGATCATGTACTGAAAGATAGCGACCATGCATCGCTGGAAAGTAGCCGGAGCGTTACATAACCCGAACGGCATGCGGCGATACGCGTAAGTACCGTACGTGCATGTGAAGGTTGTCTTTTCTTGATCCTTGGGAGCAATTGGGATCTGGAAGTAACCTAAGAACCCGTCAAGTAAACAATAAAATTGTTGTCCTGCGATTCATTCCAACATCTGATCCATAAACGGGAGCGGGAAGTGGTCCTTACGGGTGGCATCATTTAATTTTCGATAGTCAATGCACACCCGCCAGCCAATGACTGTTCGCGATGGGATAAGCTCCTTCTTCTCGTTCATGACCACTGTCATTCCCCCCTTCTTGGGAACAACCTGAGTGGGACTTACCCATGCCGAATCGGGAATCAGGTAGATGAGACCGACTTCCATCAGCTTGAGCACCTCTTTCTTCACAACTTCTTGCATATTCGGGTTTAGACGGCGCTGAGGCTGCACTACAGGCTTAAAGACGTCCTCCATAGGGATCCTATGAGTATAGAAGGTAGGGCTAATTCCCTTGATATCAGACAGTTTCCAAGCGATGGCCTCCTTATTGGCTTTTAGAACCACTATCAAACGCTCCTTCTCCTCCGTCGACAATTTCGAAGAAAGGATAACGGGTATGCTCGAATTGTCGCCTAGGAACGCGTACTCTAAATGGGATGGGAGGACCTTAAGCTCTACGGCTGCTGGGGTCTCTAAAGGTGTACTCTCACTAGCTGCACTAACCTCACAGAAATCTAAGGTCTCGGGAACTCATGGGGGGTCATCCTTTATATCCTCACTATGGCTCTCCTCAGCTACTACACTCTCATTCACTAGGTCGGCTCCGCTAATATACTATAGACAGTGATCAACGCACGACATGAATGAATTTAGAAAGCAGACGGAGTGACAAGGGCCGCTATCGCTGTCGCCATCGCTTGGGTGTTGCCTCAACCTTGCGAAAGTAACGTTCTCGTCCCCGACGCGAAGTGTGATTTTCCCATCATGAACATCAATGAGCGCTTTCGCGGTGCGAAGGAATGGGTGACCTAGGATGATGGGAACCTTCTCGTCGGCCTCCATATCTAGGATGACGAAATCCACGGGAAAGACAAATTTATCGACCTTAACCAATAAGTTCTCTACAATTCCCCATAGATACTTAACAGACCTATCAGCCAACGACAGTGACATACAAGTAAGGGTGAGCTTCCCTAACCTAATCTCTCGTAGAGTGTGAAAGGCATCAGATTGATGCTAGCCCCTAGATCTGCTAGGGCGTGAGCTGGAGCAATGGACCCGCCGAATAAGCATGGAATCGTAAAGATACCCGGAAGAGTCAGTTTCTCAGGTAACTTGTTTAGAACCACGGCGGAGCATCCTACGGAACATTAGAAAGCTCCCCCAGCCTATCTTTTCATTTTAGAAGATCCTTCAAAAACTTATAGGCATATGCTGGAGGGCTTCGATGAATGGGAGATTGATTTTCAATTGAGTAAACATATCAAAGAAATTCCCGTATTCCTTGACATATTTTTGTTGTTTAAGACGTGCTGGGTAAGGTAGGCGTGAAGAAACTACGAGTGGTGATGGCCTAACCTCTACCGGTTTTTACTGTCCCTTATGCTCTACTGAAGGTCCACTGGTTGGTGCGGTAATTGCTGGGTCTAGCCTAGTGTGCACCCTAGGTGGAGCCTCCATCTCGATTTTCTCATCCACATCCTCATCCTGCTCCTCTACCTCTATCTCTACCCCCTTTCTACCCACTTCTTTCAAACTTGTACCACTACGTGTAGTGATCTCTTTCGTGTGTTGGTTCGCCGGGTTAGGTTGGGTATTACCCGCCAACTGGCCGTGTGACTGCTCTTGCAGCTGCTTAGCGATACTACCTACTAACTCTGCAAATCTAAGAGTGCGAACTGTTGATTTTTCAAGAGGAGATCGTGTTCCGCGAGAGTTTTCTGGGTAGCTTGATTCTTAACAACTAATTGAGATAATAACTCCTCAATCCTATCTAGACTGCCCCCTGAACCAACACTCATAAACCTACTGACTAGAATGACCTGACCCTCCACTAGAGTAGTGACCCTGCCCCCTGTTTTGATATGAACCTGATTGGAAACTAGGGGTGTTACCGGAAGATCGGAAGTTGTTATTATTATTACTACGCCAGTTCGGGTTATAATTTGAATATTATTATTATTGAAAGGGTTCGTAGGACCTCTACTTTGACCGGTAATGAACTCGACCTACTCAATAGTGAGTGTTGGACACTTTATCGTATCGTGACCCCCTTGACAAACCTCACACCTATCTACTTTCTTTACAGATCCTGAATCTCTTTAGTGACCTCCCTCTTAAAGCTATCTAGTGCAGCAGCCACCGTAATTTCCAAGCTAACTTGGTGTAGACCCCAGTTAATCAGAGTGGTATGGGAAACAGGAATGGAATTCCTGCCGGCGGTGATAGTAGTCTATGTCGGAATGGGTGAACTTTTAAAGAGGTCGTTACACTCGTTAACCTTTTTCTTGCCTATTAGATGTCCACCAGCAGATGTATCAAATCGAGCGCGTGTCTCAGGGGTGTGAACGTTGTAGAATTTCTCTACACGTGCCCAATCCGACAAGCCGTGTTGAGAGCAGCGGGACATTACGGTTTGGAAACGCTCCCACGCTAGATGATAGGGCTCGTCAGCCTCCATTCGAAACGAATGGATCTAATCACGAAGGCGAGATGCTTTTGCGGGTGGGAAGTATTTCTTTAGGAAAGCATCTTGTAGAGCAGCCCATGTGGTAAAAGTACCTACAGGTTGAGAATCAAGCCATATGGCGGCTCGACCCCCAAGTGAGAATGGAAGGGCTTGAAGGAAACGGGCATCGTTGCCCGCACCTTCCATATTGAACGTGTGACAGAGATGGGTGAGGCGGTTGATATGGGCAGGCGCATCCTCGTCATCACGACCGTGGAATTGACAAGAGTTGGTGATAGCGGTCATGATATAGGAAGGGATTTGCCAAGCTTTATCGTTATTCAATGACGGGAGGGTGATGGGTGAGTTCGCACCGGTGAAACCGGTGGTGGCCTGTTGGTAGACGGTTTGGTTATTGGCCATGTGGAAATTAGGTGGTGGCGGCGGTGGGCTTACGTTTCTATGAACTACGCGGGGTGATGGGGAACCAGGTGGTGAAGGTTTTGGTGTGAAATCAAAATCAGGTGGTATGGAAGGGCGGATGAACCGGAAAAAGTGGAGGAAGAAGCACTAACCTTTGGTGCGGGAGAAAGAAGGCGTATCCTGTGGGGCATCCACTAAACCGAAAACGAGACAAATAAAATAATTTAGCAAAAACAATTAAATTTATATATTAACAAAATAACTATTATACTAATCAAATAATTAAGACTCCTACGACGCAACGAAAAAAATAAAAATCAAACACAAGTGCAATAACGAAGCCTAAATCGAGTAATCAACGCAATTGCCAATGAGAGAGTCCCCGGCAACGACACCAAAAACTTGATATTCTAAAATTAGTTAATTTATAACAAATAAAATTACCCTAATTCTAGACTCAAATTAAACTCTAGACTCCTAAATTATACTAAACTACTAACCGACAATTGGACAGATCAATCGTAGAACAGCTTAAGCAAGTCCGGATTATCGAACCCATGAGACTCCCTAATTACAAAGACTACTTAATTTAGACTCAATTAAATAAACTAAAACTATTTAATTTGAAGAAATCGAACTTTGAATTTTTAGAAATTGGGAATTAAATCAGGAATAATGAACTGGTTACCTGGGTTGGATTCTTGAATTACTACTCATTTGATTTGATAATAACTTTATTAGGTTGAATGATTTACCGGGATCTTAAAATATTAAACTCTAGGTTTACCGAACAAGACCCCGACCCTTCTCAGGAAGACACCTATGATTACCTAAAATTATTATTTGTTTACCGGTTTTAAAGATTCCTTTTCCGTTATCTTCTAATTTAGTAAAGTGTCTAATTAGTTAACTACTTCTCAATAATTAACCTAGACCAACTACAACTTCTAGTTTAGCTTAACCAACTTAATTATGACAAGTAAAGTAGATTTGGGGATTTCTCAAAACCTAAACGTAACAATGTATCTAATTAATTCAGTTAACTAATTATTATTTCTCAATAGTTAATTTAGGTATAATGATAAAACTAATTTTATATTTTATTCAGTTGTTTTTCCAGTTTTATTGGCCAATTTACCGATTGTTTCCCGAATCCCTAAAGACACGAAAAAGCAACACAAACCTATTCGATGGAAGACATCCACCTAGATTCGTGTAAAATAATTAAACAATCACAAACAAATTTAGATCATGTAAATACACTAAACTAGAAAATTAAAGTTGTGAACTTTACCAAATACACATTCAAACCATAATAAACTAAAATGAACCAAACTTTCAAAAGATCATCATCCAAACCTAGGTAACTAAAAACCTCTAATTTCGATCTATTTTCTCTTTTTCATTCCAATCACGTTCCGACTCGGTTCAATTTATCATTTTAGCTCGTTTTTCCCATCCTTCCAACCGTTTTCACGAACCAAGACCTGCAAAACGTATTTGGATTAAAAGTACATAAATTCTTGACAAATCAAAACGAAAACATGTTAAAACTTTACAAACTCTACATGATAAATGCATGTATTATTAAATACATCACATTCCATCGGCGGTCTTCTAACGCGTTGTGCTCAAGACGCAACCTATCCTGCTCCTCCTCCCACGCTTGCCTTCTAGACAATTCTTTTGCTTGATACAAGTCTTGCCTTTCCATGTAGGCTTGCTGGGTAGTCCACTGCTCCTGATGTCTCTCCCAATATTCCTGCTCCTTAGCCCGATGAGCAGCTCTTCGGCCCAATGTGGTTGCTGTTGGGCCTCCCAATTTTGTTTCCACTGCTGCCTCCTTTACTCGTATTCCTGGTTCTCCCCATTACAAGCGGAGACGTTATCATAGACGTCTTGTTGCCCTCGATTGTAATTTGGATACCCGAGCTTACGCCGGTTCAGAATAAAGCTAGCCACCCCGGATGAAATCTCTCGATGTGGCTGGGTATACCTTTGCCGGGGTCCCCTCGGACCCTAGGGCTCATCTTCATCTTCCTCGTCAATCATCTCCTCCTCTCTCACAGCTTCCTGGGCTGCACTCGGATCAATGAATTGGAATCTATCCCTTAGTCATCAGCCATTGTGTATTGATGACCATATACTTGCACCTGTATCTTCCAATGTTGCTTCTTCGACACAAAACAGATCTGATCCACAGGCTTTGAAACCCACAACGATTCAGGTGGCAACCTATTCTGTTGCACAATCATAGCACTGATGAGTCGTACATAAGGTATCATCTTTCGGGTGTACGACTCACGGGTATCCCAAGTATTGATCATCATAAGATGTCGCCATGTAACTTTAGTACTCCAAAAAGTAATGAATGGAGTACCCGACAATCAGATGCCTTCACTTTCCCCCGATCCCTTAATCGAACCATAATATTTTCAAGAGATAAGGGTTGAAGAATCTTCCCTTCAACATATAACTGACTACGTAATGTTGCCCCACCATCAGAAAATGGCAACACCGATCCAACCATGCCATCGGGATCAGCTGAGTTCACCTTGTTGTCAAGAAATTGATCTACGTTGTAGTAGTAGTACTCGTCGATCCCCAACGAATCAAACCGTGCGATACAACTCATGGTTTCAAAGGACATGATCATTTGCCCTCTGCCCGTATCTCCCACCAATTGCCACGTGTTCGGTGGGCCATCCCTATTGACAAACCGAAGCGAAGCCAACCACTCACAAACAGTGGCCAAATAAACCCGCGGTGTGATGTCTTCACACCAATCGAGAACTCTCTCCCAACCAATCCTTTCGAACATCTGGACGATACCAATCGTCCTAAACTCCTCGACATTCAAAGTGCGCTCAGGCACAACCTTTTCTAGGATAGACATGGTAACCCCGTGTACCATTTTCCACTTCCAAAGTTTGATTTCCAATCTTTTATCATTAAACCTTGATAGTGGCCTTTTCTTATTGTACTCCCACGTTTCACCCACGTTGTTACCCCTTATTCTCTCCCAAACCCAATCCTGTCTAAACAATCGATCGTCATTTTACTCGACCCCCCTTAATTGTTCCCATTTTCTTGCTCTATGACACGAAGACGACCCGACCCCCGAAGATGAGCCTTGACCCGAAATCTTACTTCTTTTTCGGCTCGCCATATCTGCAAGTCATAATACAAAGATAACAATTAAACATTGTCGAACTTCAAACATGTAAACTATCACTTCAAGACTTCAATTTAATTCACTTCTTAAACATATCATACAACGTTGAACCAGAAATTAATTTTTTTAGATATAACTAGCCGGTTTAAACTTTTCAAGAATGGCATTTTTGTTAGCATCTAAACGTAATTTTTTCATATTTTCATCCTAAGCACATAAGACTTTAAACAAGGTTCAACATTGTGTTCATGTTCAAACATGCAACTAACAAACATAATCTCATTACTAACTATGTTGCATGTTCAATCCCATCCAAATCAACCATCTACTAAAACTCAAGCTAGAAATCATATATTAGCATCATAAACAACCTACTCTTAAACACAAAGTTCAAAATTTCGGAAGAAAATCACAAACCATATGATAGCCATGCTCAAATTTAAGTAAAAATCATACCTTTCATGTTGTATAATCGAAAGAACTTGGAAAAGATGCAATACAAAACTTGAAGAACACATTTCCTCAAAAACCCAAATTTTCAACTTCACCAATCTTGCGAACGAGTAAAAATTGAAAGTAACCGTGTTGGGGGTTTTGTTATACTTGAAATTCTACACAAAATAGGCTCAAGAATCAAGTGATTTGGTGGAGAATTGAAGAAGATATGAAAGATTGAAATTTAGGGTTCTTAAAGGAAGAAGGAGAAGATGAATGGAATTGGATGATGATGTGCAGAGATTTTGGGGGTTTTAATGAGATGTTAGGTAGATGGTTCAGCCGCGTCAAATTTGTGGCTAAAAAGGTGTTCGGGTCGAGTTTAGATGAGTCTAAAATGGGTTTGGTTTGATTTTTAACGTTAAAACTCAACCAGCGTCGGCTGACAAACCAAGGGCCGTCGCCGACGGTCCTTTGGTCCATCGCCGACTCCCTCTATATTTTACTATTTTCTTCGACAGCTTAACCTCCTGTCTACGATGCATTTCACCCGATGGACCTAACCAGCCAGCGTCGGCGACGGCCTGAGGACCCGTGCCGACGGTTCACCGTTTCCATTTTTTTAAGAAAACACACGACACGCACGTTTACTATACCACCCCCTAATAAGCGTGTATTGTCCTCATACACAAAACAGTTTAAAACATACTTATGTCTTCATGCCCGTTTGCGATATCCGAACTTCACACATTAACGAGATAGTACGAAATGAACAAAATAAAATACAAAACAATATTATACAAAACTCTACAACAATTGTCCTTGGCCCTTTAATTGACCTCATAAGTCAGCACGCTTACCAAGAAGCTTACCAATTCCTTGTTCGCTTCTTTGTTTTCCTCGTTACCAACGAGAAACGGTTTAAGACAATGACCGTTAACCGTTTGTTTTGACCCATCCTTCGGGTCCTCAATGGTAACATCCCCTAGCTTGCCGACCCTTGTAATCACATACGGGCCCATCCATTTGCTCTTAAGCTTACCGGGAAAAAACTTGAGCCTTGAATTGTATAACCAAACCTTTTGTCCCACCATGAATTCCTTCGGCTTCAATTTAGCATCGTGTGCTCTTTTCATACCATCTTTGTATTTTGAGGCACACTCATATGCTTCTTCCCAAAGCTCTTCCATCTCACACAACTTCAACTTGCGTTCTTTACCTGCATCATCATACTTAAGATAAACTTCTTTGATAGCCCAAAATGCACGATGTACAAGTTCAACCGGCAAGTGACAATTTTTCCCATAAACTAAACGGTAAGGAGTAGTGCCAATACGTGTCTTATGTGCCGTTCGATAGGCCCATAAGGCATCGTTCAACTTCTTTGACCAATCCTGACGGTCCGGTCGAACGGTCTTTTGCAAATATCCTTGATTTGCCTATTAGACACTTCCACTTGACCAATTGTTTGCGAGTGATAGGGGGTAGCAATTCTATGGTCAACACCATACCGTTTTAGTAATTTCCAAAAGTTAAAGTTCTTAAAATGAGAACCCTCATCACTAATAATTACTCGAGGTATCCCAAATCGAGAAATAATATTAGTTTGCACAAAATTACAAACAACGGTATGGTCATTTGTTTTGGTGGCAATTGCTTCAACCCATTTAGACACATAATCCACCGCCACCAAAATATATAAATTCCCACGAGAATTCGGGAATGGGCCCATGAAATCGAATCCCCATACATCAAAAATATCAACAATGATAATCGGTTGCATGGGCATCTCGTCCCGCTTAGAAATACCACCTAGTTTTTGACACTCAACACAGTTTTTCACAAAATTAAAAGTGTCTTTAAAGATAGTCGGCCAATAAAGGCCGCTATTGAGCACTTTTTGCCCCATTTTATGACCAGCGAAATGGCCCCCACAAGGGATCAAGACACTCGGCATCTCCTCATCCGGTATACATCTCCTCACAACTTGATCCGGACATGTCTTGAATAAATCCGGTTCTTCCCACGTGTAGTACTTGATTTGAGAAAGGAAATGCAATCTCCTCCTCCTATCCCAATGAGTCGGCAAATCACATGTCAACAAATAGTTTATAATGTTAGCAAACCAAGGTAATATTGAGACTTTATGAATATGCTATCTGGGAAGGTCTCATTAATCTCTACACGAGAAGAACCCTCTTCCACCAACATCCGGGATAAGTGGTCCGCCACCACATTTTCGCTACCCTTCTTATCCCGTATTTCCATGTCAAACTCTTGTAGCAAAAGGACCCATCGAATTAACCGCGGCTTTGCATCTTTCTTCTCCATGAGGTACCTAACAGCAGAATGGTCAGAATATACAATCACTTTACTACCCCAAATGTAAGCCCGGAATTTATCCAACGCATATACCACTGCAAGTAGCTCTTTCTTAGTTGTTGTATAATTCAATCGAGCATCTGAAAGAGTCTTACTTGCGTAATATATGACATCGGGTTTCTTTTCTACCCTTTTACCCAAAACGGTCCCCACCGCATAATCAACTGCATCACACATAATTGCGAACGGTAAAGATAAATTTGGTGATTACAAGATTGGAGCCTTAACCAATTTCTTTTTCAGCACGTTACAAGCATTTTGACAATCTTTGTTAGAATCAAACGGTTGGTCTTTTACAATAAATTACATAAAGGTTTTGTTATATCACTAAACCCCTTTATAAATAGTCTGTAAAACCCTGTATGACCCAAAAATGATCTAATGCCCTTAACGCTCGTGGGATATGGCAAAGTAGAAATAACTTGCACTTTTGCCCTATCAACCTCTATCCTACGACTTGACACCACGTGTCCCAACATTATTCCCTCATGAACCATAAAATGGCTCTTTTCCCAACTCAAAACCAAATTTTTCTCAACGCATCTTTTTAACACTGTTTCGAGTTGGTCAAGGCAAACATCAAACGATGACCCAAAAATTGAAAAGTCATACATGAAGATTTCTAAAGGCTCCCCCACCATATCTGAAAAGATACTCATCATACACCTTTAGAAGGTGGTGGGGGCATTACATAACCCAAACGACATTCGCCTAAATGCAAAAGTACCGTATTGGCAAGTAAGTGTAGTCTTAGCTTGATCTTCCGGATGGATAGCAATTTGATTATAACCCGCATACCCATCTAGGAAACAATAATATTTTTGACCCGCTAACTTTCAACAATTTGGTCAATGAAAGGTAAAGGGAAATGGTCTTTAGAAGTTGCAGAATTCAACTTCCTATAATCAATACAAATACGCCATCCGGTTCCCGGCCGAGTGGCGACCTCTTCACCTGCGTCATTTGTGATGACTTAAATGCCCACCTTTTTGGGAACAGTCTGCGTAGGGCTCACCCATTGACCATCAGAGATGGGGTATATGATACCCGCATCTAGCCACTTAAGTACCTCCTTCTTGACCACTTCTCTCATGTTAGGATTCAATCTCCTTTGTGTATCACGAGCGGGAGTACTACCATTTTCAGCGATGATTTTGTGCATCACTACGGAAGTGCTAATTCCCTTCAAATCATCAATGGTCCACCCAATAGCAGCTCTATTGGTGACCAACACTTCCATCAGTTTCTTCTCTTGCTCCCCGGTCAGATTTGCTGCAATGATGACCGATAGCGTTTGCCCTCACCCAAATAAGCATACTTCAAATGCTTAGGCAACACCTTCAACTCAACAGTAGGAGACTCTATCAATGATGGCTTTAGCTTAGTATCAATCTTCTCGGGAAGGCTTTCCACTTGGTGTGTCCAAGGTGGTCTTCCTTCCTTCACCGTCATCACCTCCATCTTCTTCTCTTCCTCATCCATGCTTTGATTCGCTTCTGGTTGTAACCTGTCAAACATAAATACTCCTCTATTGTGTTTTCCTCCTCAACACCCATGTCACAGAGAGGTACACACTCATCAACGACGTCTGCCATATAGCATTCATCATTAACTAGAGGGATCCGTTAATCCGGAAAAAACATTTACCGGCAACCGACGGTTACCAAAACTCCTGTCAACCGTACCCGTTTTTCAATTAATTTGGGCATTTGATGTTGCCAAAAACGGTCGACCTAGAATAACCTTAGGTTGCTTGGTTAGGTCCAACGAAACGTAATCAAGTACTAAGAAGTCCACTGGATAGTAAAAGTCCTCAACTTTGACAATTACATCCGTGACTATTCCACGGGGTAGTTTAGGAGTTACATCGGCTAGCACTACGGTAGTGTTTGCCGCTCGAAGTGGACCAAACTCATATTGATCATAAAAACTACCCAGTAGAATACTCACACTAGCACCAAGATCCAAGAGTGCCCTTGTCATTTTAAATTCTCCAACTTGAATGAAGATGATAGGCGCTCCCGGGTCTTGCAACTTGGGTGGAAGTGCACCCGAAAGAATTGAACTCATATTTTCGGTTAAGTCTAATTTCTTTGGAAACTTGTGAGTTTATTTTTGAGTGCACAAGTCCTTCAAGTACTTAGCATATGATGGGACTTGTTTTATGGCATCCAAAAGTGGTAAATTGATTTTAACCTGTTTAAAAATTTCCCACATTTCTTCTTGGTGGGGACCTCTTTTATTCACCACTTTTTTTGATGGTCCTAACAAAGCTTTGGGATAAGGAGCGGTATTAACCTCCACACCCTTTTCCTTAGCTTTCGGGACAGGGACGGTCACAACGGGTGTATCTTTATCATTTTTCAAAACATTTTCTTTTTGACCCGTTTGACCGTCAACAATCTCATCATCACTAGCCTCTTCCACCACCCCTTCGACAAACTTGGGTGGTGGTGACACAACACCAATCAATGACTCGACCACTACGTAACGAGATTTTATTAATTGGTACCTCACGTGTGTTCTTCGAGCTGGACCCTGATGCTTAGGGTTCACTGTAGTGTCACTAGGTAATTTTCCACCACTTCCACGCATTTGCGCCATCTCCTCCGCAAGTTGGCCCCCGTGCTTCTCTAAAGCTTTATGTGATTTATCACGTACCTCGAACTCCTTTTTCATTTCCATCTTTATTTCTTGATTAGAAGTCATGATAGAATTCATGATTGCATCTAGCTTTGAACTTAATGAGTCTTCACCACCCATTGGAGGATTAGGGTTACCCCCTCCATTACCACCTTGGTTGTAACCCCTTCGATAACCACCTTCACGGTTCTGATAGCTTTGACTACTTCCTTGGTTTTAATTCCTTTGGTACCCCCCTTGGTTACCGCCTTGACGGTTTTGATACATTGAACCTCCTTGATTCCCACTTTGGTTACCCGTTTGAAAGTTGGGATTCATTTGATTTGAGGCATTCCCATAACGAAAGTTTGGATGGTTTTTATAACACCTAATGGCATACCTCCCAACATCGTCCGTGGACAGGAGAGATTCCTGGTCCATAAGTAATGCCCTACCTCTAAAATCACCAACGCGTTTTGGGCTTAATGACAGGATGGAGACTGGGTTTGGGGATTTGCGAGGTTATGTAGACCAGCAGTTTGGCAAGGTTCGCCAAACCATGTTAGAGAGTAAACAAATGCACGAGGCCAACCAGAGGAGGCTAGAGGATGGGATGCGCTACATGATGCAAAATCTAAAAATGGGAATCCCGTCTTACTTTCAGCAGCCAGGCTGTCAGGCAGGTTCTAGCCAGTTTGCGGGGATGGAGGATGTGCAGCCATACCAGGTATTTGAGGCGTCTGAAAAATCTGAAGAGGATGATTGAAACAGCCGAAGATTTTTATCTTTATTTTTTTCTTTTCTTCTGTTTTTAGTTATCGATGGTTTGTACTTTTATACAATTTACTTAGGGGTTGGTGTCGGTTGGTTTGGGTATGTGTTGATGAACAATCTTGCAAAACTATTTATTTATCTGGTTTCATCATTATTATGTTTTGTAAGTGCGTGATGCTAGGTTGGTGTTATATGTTGTTCCGTTCGCATGAGAGCTTTTAGAGTGGTACATTAAGCGCGTTCGGTTTGGAGAGCACGAGTGGTTTGACTGGCACATCGACAGCCTTGCACTACCAGCTAAATCGCTTCCTTTTTGGATTTTATTTTTCTTTCTTAGTTGGTTTGTTTTTATTTTATTTTGATTAGTTGTCTCGTCTTTGCATTGGAGACAATGCAAAAATTTAAGTGTGGGGATGGGATAGTAGAGTGAGTAGTTTAATTTGCTTAAATTTGATTTAAAAAAATAAATAAAATCGAAAATGTCTTTTGAAAAAGAAGTTTGCATGAAACTGAACGGAAAATGATAGAAAAATTAAATTTTTATTCGGTTTCAAATAATAATAATATGAGAATAAAAAGGGTGAGTTTGTGTCTAACTTGGGATATTCGAGTAGGCTCAATTTGGTTCTTATTTTCTTTGAGCTTAATACACCTTAATAGTCGGTCTACTACTGGGTACTCATCTAGGAGAAATGGGAAACTGAAACCATCAAAAATAGTATAAGGAATGCCGTTGTAAGCTAAAATATTTAGAATTTTTAATCAGGTAAAAAGAAGAAAAAATATAGAAAAATGAGCTTGATTGAAAAGTAGACGAGGCCTATGGAATCTCCGTTGGGGATGGTGACTCTGATTGAGAATCCCTCTAGGATTAGTTGAAATTTGAAGTATCGAAGCCCACGTTGTCGCTCTCGGGGATGGTGACTCTGGTTGAGACAACCTCTAGGTTAGATATGCAAAAAGAAGTCAAAATGCTTAAAAGAGAAGAAGAGAGAAAAGAAAATTGCTTGATTTTAAATTCTTTATATTTTGGTATAAAACGGTTAGGAAAGGGTTTAAACAATTCGTTCCTTTTGTTTCATAAGCTTGAGGTGGGATTAGGGTACTGTGGACTCTAGTGTGAGACCCTAGGTGGATTGACCGCACATAAATTAAATTTACATGATAAGAGGTTTAAACCTAATTTTGAGTTTAAGTGGATCCGATACTTGCAATCACGGTGAACATGAATCTTGTTTCCTAATGAAAATAATCGTAATTTTTTGAAATCGAGTAATTGTTTGGTTATGATTCCGTTTATGCAAAATTCTTTTTCGAGGGCGAAAAAAGAGCAAGTGTGGGGATATTTGATGTATTGAATAATACATCCATTTATCTTGTAGAGTTCGTATAATTTTAGCGCGTTTTCGTTTCGATTTGTCAAGAATTTATCTACTTTTAATCCAAACACGTTTTGCAGGTCTTGGTTCGTGAAAACGGTTGGAAGGATGGGAAAAACGAGCAAAAATGGTGAAAAGAACCGAGCCGGGACGCGAGTGGATAGGAAACGAAAAAAACGAAATGCAAAACAGGAGTTATAACTCGGTCGCGGGGCGCGATCGGCACACATAGACTCTCTCGCCGCCAGCAAGAGAGTGATAGTTATCAATCCGGATTCTACCTCGGTCGCGGGGCACGACCGGCCTACCCAAACTCTCTTGCGGGGCGCGAGAGAGGCTTTTATCCAGAAAGTTTCAAAATCAGAGAAGGATCGGGACTTGGTTGTTTTAAAAGGACTTATAATCATTGTTAAACTCATAATGGGCAACCTTGGACGAACTAGGGCAGAATTGGAGCAACTTTCTGGAGATTTGAAGCTACAAGGAGCGGATCTAAGCTGCAGGGATTGTGGTGGTGATCAAGGGAGTTCAAGGCAGGAGCTTGTCACGGTTTTATCATACTAATCCTCACTTTGATTTCCTTGTTTTGATCAATCATGCTACCTTGTTATAAACTTTGTTTTAATTGTTTTTCAAACATGTTTTTGGGCTAGATCTTATTCAGTTACCTAGGTTTTGGATGATGGATCTATGAAACTTTGATTTGTTTTAATTTAATTTATGGTTTGAATATTTAATTGGTAAAGGTCACAACTTTAATGATCTAGTTTAGGGTATTGGCATGATCTTGTTTGTTTGATGATTGTTTGGTTGTTTTGCATGAACTTAGATGGATGTCTTCCATAGAATAGGTTTATGTTACTTTTTGTGTTCTCAGGAATTCGTGAAGTTGTCGGTAAAATTGGCCAATAAAACCGGGGAAACAATTAAATTAACCATAAAATTAAACTTGTCATTATACCTAACTTGTTAATTGAGAAATTGCAATTAGTTAGCTGAATTAATGTGGTAAATTGTTAGGTTAGGTTTTGAGAGATTCCCGAGTCTAATTTCCTTGTCATAATTGAATCATTTAATCTAAACTAGAAAATTGTAGTTAGTCTAGGTTACTTATTGAGAGGTAATTAGTAATTAGACACTTTACTAATTTAAAAAAGATAACTGAAAAGGAATTTTTGGGACCAGTAAACGAATAAAAAAGATAGGTTATTATAGGTGTTTTCTGTCACACCCCGACCCGCAGCGGAAAAGGTGATCGGGGCATGATTGAGTTATCATCAAAGCTCATGACATTTATTATAACATTTCATATTCATTATTACAAATTAAATGGAAACATACAATCATAATTACAGCATGTCCTAAACATCATTCTAGACTTCATTGATTTCTTCTAAGGCATTTCCTAAGTTTCCTTGCTTCATCCTGTTTACCTGTATCATGTGTAAAAATGGTTTTTGGATCAACAAAAAGTTGGCGAGTGAATCCTATGAAAAATATTTGAACAATTTTATTTAATTGATTATAAAATAAAGTGCAACAACCACATATGAGTAAAAATAGATGTAAACTTATTCACCAATCATTTAATATTAAATAATGCACACATGAACAATAATGGATCGTTTAGAGGCACGCGTTGCTCAACTCGTCTCCCGTGAGGAACTGATGGGCCTAATGAATGAATTGCATATAACTTGACATTATGAAATACATAACTACAAACAATATATACATTCTAAGTTTTGAGGCACGCGTTGCTCAACTCGTCTCCCACGAGGAACTGATGGGCCTAATGAATGAATTGCATATAACTTGACAATATGAAATACATAACTACAAACAATATATACAAATCTAAGTTCAGATCACATTATGGTATGGCACAAGTTTAAATAAACGAGTTAATTTTAGTGACACATGACACACCCCAAAACGTGTAATTAAAAAGGGGAGTTGTAAGATTCACTCACATTGGGTGCATTCGGTTGATGATGTTGAATGCGCACGAAGTTGGTTTTAACCACGAGTGAAACTAACCTAGATAATAACATAATGGTTTGGTAAATAAGCGGATTTTATTAATCAATTTTAGTAGGATGATTGGATATATTTTTGTGAGTTTAAGGATATTTTCTAACCTTAAAAATGTTATTTTTAAGTATTTTTAATTGATTTTTAAATAAAATAAATAAATAAAAATAATAAAAAAAGTTGACTTTTTGCGACCGTTGACCGTTGACTTGTTGACTTGTTGACCGGTCAGGCTGTGTAATTGTGTGCGCCGGGTGAGGCTCGAACCCGAGACCTCCCGTTCGCGTGCACGCAGCTCTACCAACTGAGCTACGTGTCTAACCCGAAATATTTCTGTTTTTAATTATATTTATATACAAACGGAATTAATCTGAAAATCATTTGTTTAAAAACGATTTTAAATGTCTCGAACCAGTGTTCTCCACAGGTCTCGAACCCGGGACCTGTGGTTTGGGTTAACACACAGTCCACCGCTGGACTGTGTGTCTAACTTGTTAAATAATCTGATTTTTATTATACTTATATACAAACTATATAATTTCATTTCTGTCTTATATAAAAAGTTTGATAATTATTAGTATCGTTGCGGTAGTCCAGACTCGAACTCGTGACCTGTGTTTTAAACGCGCACACAGTCCACCACTGGACTGTGTGTCTATCTTGGTTATTATTCCGGTTTTTATTAAACTTAACATCTATGTGAAATGAATCCGGTTTAGTAAAAAAAAGAACATTTTTATTAAGGCGAGTATGCGTGGGACATGTATCGAACTCGGGACGTGAGCGTGTTTATGTGCACACAGTCCACCACTGGACTGTGTGTCTAACCCGAGTTATATCTTGATTTAAATTAAACTTATAGACAACAGAAACTTCGTCTTCTTCGTTGGACTCAACCAGAAACGGAGTCCGACTGGTTCGATGATTTTATCAAGTTTCTTTAGTGTGTTATGATTAATTACAGGTGAGATAAATAAAAAGAATGAAAGATTAAGCGTAAGGTATACCGAACTGGACTCCTCTGTTTCTCCAGCGAAACTCCGGTGACAGCAGATTATTCCGACGACGTTGTCCTGCGGCAAAGAGTCTTCAGAGAGCTTGAGATGAGTGTGGGTGGCTTCGGTATGAGCTCTGGGGGTTCAGTAAGGCACAGAGGTGAAAGGTTCGGTTTTCCGGCGAGTTGCAGAAGTTCTCCGGCGAGGGAAATTATGTCGGGAAAAAGGGTGATTGTGAGCGAAAAAGTTAACAGAGGTTAGAAGGGGTATTTATAGGGCAGAACATCAACGTATTTAGTCTGATTTCCGTCTTGATTCGTCGGTTAAAGATTTTCCGGCGGTTATGACTTGTGTCGCGGGTTCAGGCGTCGGTTATAACCGATGTAGCAGTAAATGTTTACGTTAAAACTGAAGAAACCGTCCAATCTTGGCGAGATAGCCGGGATTTCCGACGACTGCAATTAGGCGCGTCGGTTTTGAAAATGAGATTCATGTTATGAATTAATTGTTTCCAATAATTAACAAGAAACATAAGTGGCGCAGTGGTTGGATGGTTAAGTGTTAAGGCTGTGCTTGAATTCTGGCTGACCCGGGTTCGAAACCCGGCAGCAACCTTTTATTTTTAAACCACAATTTTTAACAGTTTTTCAAAAACAAATTATATATTCCAATATACTTATTAATTATGTATCGTTTAAAATTAATTTGGGCATTAAATATGCAACGAAATTTTTAACTGATTGTTCGGTTAATAAACGGAGCGGGTTTGGTAAATCCGGTTTTTTGACGGATGTTACAGTATCCCCTGCTTTTTAGAAATTTCGTCCCGAAATTTAAGTAGTGATATATTCGTCTAAAAATGATGGTGTTTAGTCTGACAGTTACATACTTAGAAAAAAAGTAAGAGTTTAAATTTTTGTTTGAGGCGGTAACGTTCTTTGTAAGGGTTAAGTACCCTGCTACAGGAATCGCTTTTTGTTGCCTACGGTAAAAATATTGATAAGCAGAGTTGATTCACCAAATATGATTTCATGCGTAAGAGTTTTGATATGTTTGGAAAGATAGGGTTATATCCTAAAACAAAATTTTCTAATACTACAACCTACATGGAACTTCTCATAACCGTCTAACAATGCCTCTAATCCTTTGACAAGAATACTTATATATAGGAAGTACCAGCGGCGTATCCACCATATTCTTGTCAAATTTCCATTGGTTTTATTAGTAAGTTATGATTGGTTCTATGATATGACTCTAGAACATAAATAAACGCCACAACCAATGTACCAAGAAATTACTAAATCCTACATAGAACTTCTCATAACCGTCTAACAATGCCTCTGATCCTTTGACAAGAATACTTATATATAGGAAGTACCAGCGGCGTATCCACCATATTCTTGTCAAATTTTCATTGGTTTTATCAGTAAGTTACGATTGGTTCTATGATATAACTCTAGAACATAAATAAACACAACAACCAATATTTGAGTCCACATTCTGATAGCATACATGTTTGAATGGTGACAGTTCCTCTCTCATTTGTTATGATGGAGAGGTTAGTTTATGTAGAAATAGAACACAATCCAATTTCTTTTAATGACGAGATGATATGAATGTTAAATCAGTGAATGTAACACAAATTTCAACCAAAACAATACTAAATCCTACATGGAACCTCTCATAACCGCCTGATAATGCCTCTGATCCTTTGACAAGAATACTTATATATAGGAAGTACCAGCGGCGTATCCACCATATTCTTGTCAAATTTTCATTGGTTTTATCCGCAAGTTATGATTAGTTCTATGTGACTCTACAACAACACAACAACTAAAACTTGACTCTTAATTCTGATAGTATCCATGTTTGAATGATGACAATACCTCTCTCGTTTGTTGTGATGGAGAGGTTAGTCATTGTGGAAGTGAGACATAGCTCAACTTCTGAAATTGAAATACGCTGAAATGTATGATGAACAAACTTTGACCAAAACATACTAAATCCTACATGGAACCTCTCATAACCGCCTGATAATACCTCTGATCCTTTGACAAGAATACTTATATATAGGAAGTACCAGCGGCGTATCCACCATACTCTTGTCAAATTTTCATTGACTTTATCCGCAAGTTATGATTAGTTCTATGTGACTCTACAACAAACATAACAACCAAAACTTACTAAATCCTGCATGGAACCTCTCATAACCGCCTGATAATGCCTCCGATCCTTTGACAAGAATACTTATATATAGGAAGTACCATCGGCGTATCCACCATATTCTCGTCAAATTTTCATTGACTTTATCCGCAAGTTATGATTAGTTCTATGTGACTCTACAACAAACATAACAACCACAAGATCGTATTGCATGTACTGAAAATGAAAAATGTTTGTGCGATCAAGGCTCAATCAAACGGAGCCGATCGTATTGCATGTACTGAAAATGAAAAATGTCTGTGCGATCAAGGCTCAATCAAACGGAGCCGATCGTATTGCATGTGCTGAAAATAATAAATTTAATCTAAACAATAATCACTCAAACAGTTATACCTGGAACCTCTCATAACCGCCTGATAATGCCTCCGATCCTTTGACAAGAATACGTATATATAGGAACTACCAGCGACGTATCCACCATATTCTTGTCAAAATTTCATTGGCTTTATCCTTAAGTTATGATTGGTTCTATGTGATTCTAGAACATAAAGAAAAACATAAAACTAAACGATTGGAGTTGAATCTTCATTTTCGGTGAAGAGGACTAGTTGGGTGTTTTCGTTTGGGCCGTCATTATCTTCAACAGGGTTGGCGTTGATGTTGAAAACTCTTCCTCTTGCTGGTGGCCTAGTGATTGGGTTTCCTTGATTTACTTGGTTAACTGGGTTTAATTGAGCTTGAGCGTTTATGATGTTAACCAATCGAGGGCACGTGTTCCTAAAGTGGGTAGGATCGCCACAATTAAAACAAGCTCGAACATATGGGAACATGGGGTATTGGGGTTGTTGATAGGTTTGGATCATGTTTTGAGGAGGGGAAGAGATTTGGTTTTGAGGGGTGCGGCAAACCTTGCTCAAATGACCATAGCGTCCATAATTCGCACATAGTCGACAAGGTAAGGTAAATGGATGGTGATAAAAACAGGTGTTACATCGAGGGTGAGGTCCAAGGTATGGTTTCTTAATTGGGTAAGTTGAGTTGGGTGCTACTTGAGTGATTGGGATAGCTTGGATGGGTATGGCTTATGAAATTGGTTGATTACGTTGTGTGACAGCGGAAAGTTGCCCATCTCGCTTTCTCTTAAAAGTGGGTTGAGAAGGGGATTCGGTTTGGGTGGAGTTTGAAGTTTCAGTCGATGCCTTATCCTTCTTCTTCTCCTCCTTGAAGTCTTTGTTCCGGATTCGGATTTCGGTGAGCTCTGTAGCTAACTCCATTGCTGCTTCCAAAGTTGCAGGCGTGGTACTTATTACATAGTCTTAAAATTTTGAGGAAGACCTCGAATGTAGTGCTCGATCAAACGGTAAAGAGGTGTGAACAAGTTGGGAACCATTTTTAACTCGAGGAATCTTTTGTTGTATGTGGTGTGGTCGCCTTCCTTTTGCTTCAACGAATAGAACTCATCCTCTAATTTCTTGATTTCGCTCCTCGGGCAAAACCGTCTTGTCATGATTTCTTTCAATTCTTCCCAAGTCAAAGTCATAGCGTCTTCAACACCTCGTTTGGCCTTCTCTGTATTCTACCAAGTAAGTGCCATTCCATATAAACGACCAGTAGCATAACGCACCTTGCGAGCATCCGGGCAATCGCAATTTAGAAAAGTGTTCTCCATTTCTTCAAACCAATGGAGGAGAGTGGTGACACCTTCAGTCCCTTCGTATTTCGGAGGGTCGCATGATTTGAAATGCTTGTAGGTGCATTTAGTGGTATTTGGGGGAGGGTTCACAACATTTTGATCTTCTTGGTTGACAGGATTAGCGGTAAGTGCTTGTTGGACTTGGATTACAATATTGGGTATTACAGCAGCCATTTGTTGAGCGATTAGGGCAGCCATGCGCTCGCGGGCTTTTCCTGCTCTCGTCTTCCTACGGGCGAGGCTAGAAGACATCTACAGGGAATACATATCAAGAGCATGAGTTGGATGTTTTTGGGATCATGGGTCGCACTAGGAATGAACATTCATAAAATAAATATAGAAAAATAAATCTACTACATCCATAGGATGTCTTGGGCTTTGCTCGTCATTGGGCCTTGCATACCGCCATACTTCACCTTCGTAATCATGTGGGCCCCCATGAATACCGGGTTTTTCATATGGTTCGCATGTGTTAGCCTGGTTACGTACACTAAAACCCGGAGAAAATCGAGAAATATGTATATACCGTATGATATTCGGAATGTGTCCAGGTATAGACACGGTGACACCTAAAGTGGGGTTAGTTCGAACGACGTTTGGTGTGGCATGCTTTGGCCTAATAGGTCCTTCGTACTCTCATCGTTAGTCCCCAGGTAGGCAAACTGGTCCGTTATATTGGATTTATACGAATGCCAACCTAGACAGGACGTTCCGACTACCAGTACTTGTACCCTTCCCGTTACTACATGCCCGTCGCAGAACTTATTTGATGAGATTTGAAAATTGCGACAAAATCTTTGAATAACAAAAGTATGAAGATGAATGTAATATATAAACATTGTAATATGTATGATGAATGTGTATGTAAGTATGTATGTTTGACTGTAAGTATAAACAAATATGAAACAAATAAATATCATAAGTTTGTATGTAACCACCTAAACAATTTAAAATTTAGGCAACTATAGTATAGGCTCTAAGGGTCTAATAACCTATCATATATCCCTATAGTCATGGCTCTAATACGAATCTGTCACACCCCGACCCGCAGCGGAAAAGGTGATCGGGGCATGATTGGGTTATCATCAAAGCTCATGACATTTATTATAACGTTTCATATTCATTATTACAAATTAAATGGAAACATACAATCATAATTACATCATGTCCTAAACATCATTCTAGACTTCATTGATTTCTTTTAAGGCATTTCCTAAGTTTCCTTGCTTCATCCTGTTTACCTGTATCATGTGTAAATTTGGTTTTTGGATCAACAAAAAGTTGGCGAGTGAATCCTATGAAAAATATTTGAACAAGTTTATTTAATTGATTATAAAATAAAGTGCACAACCACATATGAGTAAAAATAGATGTAAACTTATTCACCAATCATTTAATATTAAATAATGCACACATGAACAATAATGGATCGTTTAGAGGCACGCGTTGCTCAACTCGTCTCCCACGAGGAACTGGTGGGCCTAATGAATGAATTGCATATAACTTGACAATATGAAATACATAACTACAAACAATATATACATTCTAAGTTTTGAGGCACGCGTTGCTCAACTCGTCTCCCACGAGGAACTGATGGGCCTAATGAATGAATTGCATATAACTTAACAATATGAAATACATAACTACAAACAATATATACAAATCTAAGTTTAGATCACAATATGGTATGGCACAAGTTTAAATAAACGAGTTAATTTTAGTGACACATGACACACCCCAAAACGTGTAATTAAAAAGGGGAGTTGTAAGATTCACTCACATTGGGTGCGTTCGGTTGATGATGTTGAATGCGCACGAAGTTGGTTTTAACCACGAGTGTAACTAACCTAGATAATAACATAATGGTTTGGTAAATAAGCGGATTTTATTAATCAATTTTAGTAGGATGATTGGATATATTTTTGTGAGTTTAAGGATATTTTCTAACCTTAAAAATGTTATTTTTAAGTATTTTTAATTGATTTTTAAATAAAATAAATAAATAAAAATAATAAAAAAAGTTGACTTTTTGCGACCGTTGACCGTTGACTTGTTGACTTGTTGACCGGTCAGGCTGTGTAATTGTGTGCGCCGGGTGAGGCTCGAACCCGAGACCTCCCGTTCACAGTGCACGCAGCTCTACCAACTGAGCTACGTGTCTAACCCGAAATATTTCTGTTTTTAATTATATTTATATACAAACGGAATTAATCTGAAAATCATTTGTTTTAAAAACGATTTTAAATGTCTCGAACCAGTGTTCTCCACAGGTCTCGAACCCGGGACCTGTGGTTTGGGTTAACACACAGTCCACCGCTGGACTGTGTGTCTAACTTGTTAAATAATCTGATTTTTATTATACTTATATACAAACTATATAATTTCATTTCTGTCTTATATAAAAAGTTTGATAATTATTAGTATCGTTGCGGTAGTCCAGACTCGAACTCGTGACCTGTGTTTTAAACGCGCACACAGTCCACCACTGGACTGTGTGTCTATCTTGGTTATTATTCCGGTTTTTATTAAACTTAACATCTATGTGAAATGAATCCGGTTTAAATAAAAAAAAGAACATTTTTATTAAGGCGAGTATGCGTGGGACATGTATCGAACTCGGGACGTGAGCGTGTTTATGTGCACACAGTCCACCACTGGACTGTGTGTCTAACCCGAGTTATATCTTGATTTAAATTAAACTTATAGACAACAGAAACTTCGTCTTCTTCGTTGGACTCAACCAGAAACGGAGTCCGACTGGTTCGATGATTTTATCAAGTTTCTTTAGTGTGTTATGATTAATTACAGGTGAGATAAATAAAAAGAATGAAAGATTAAGCGTAAGGTATACCGAACTGGACTCCTCTGTTTCTCCGGCGAAACTCCGGTGACAGCAGATTATTCCGACGACGTTGTCCTGCGGCAAAGAGTCTTCAGAGAGCTTGAGATGAGTGTGGGTGGCTTCGGTATGAGCTCTGGGGGTTCAGTAAGGCACAGAGGTGAAAGGTTCGGTTTTCCGGCGAGTTGCAGAAGTTCTCCGGCGAGGGAAATTATGTCGGGAAAAAGGGTGATTGTGAGCGAAAAAGTTAACAGAGGTTAGAAGGGGTATTTATAGGGCAGAACATCAACGTATTTAGTCTGATTTCCGTCTTGATTCGTCGGTTAAAGATTTTCCGGCGGTTATGACTTGTGTCGCGGGTTCAGGCGTCGGTTATAAACCGATGTAGCAGTAAATGTTTACGTTAAAACTGAAGAAACCGTCCAATCTTGGCGAGATAGCCGGGATTTCTGACGACTGCAATTAGGCGCGTCGGTTTTGAAAATGAGATTCATGTTATGAATTAATTGTTTCCAATAATTAACAAGAAACATAAGTGGCGCAGTGGTTGGATGGTTAAGTGTTAAGGCTGTGCTTGAATTCTGGCTGACCCGGGTTCGAAACCCGGCAGCAACCTTTTATTTTTAAACCACAATTTTTAACAGTTTTTCAAAAACAAATTATATATTCCAATATACTTATTAATTATGTATCGTTTAAAATTAATTTGGGCATTAAATATGCAACGAAATTTTTAACTGATTGTTCGGTTAATAAACAGAGCGGGTTTGGTAAATCAGGTTTTTTGACGGATGTTACATCTTCCTGAGAAGGGTCGGGGGTCCTGTTTGATAAACCTAAACTTTGATATGTCAAGATCCCGGTAAAGTATTCAATCAGATTAATTATTATTAAATTGAAGGAGTAGTAGTCTAAAAATCTAAGCTAGGTAACTAGTTCATTATCTCTTAATAAAATCCTTATAAATCCCTAGAAATTTCTAGTTTAGTCATTCCAATTTAGTAGATTTAGTTAAAGTTATAATTTAGATTTATTAGCAAAAACCCCCCTTTAAAAATATACATAGAGTGTAATTGAGTCTAAATTAGTAGTCTTAGCAGTTAGAGAGTCCTGTGGGTTCGATAATCCGGACTTGCTTAGTACTATTCTACAATTGATCGGTCCACTTGCCGGTTAGTAGTTTAGTATAGTTTAGGAGTCTAGAGTATAATTTGAGTCTAGAATTAGGATAATTTGTTTTGTTTTTAATTAACTACTTTTAGAACATCAAGTGTTTTGGCGTCGTTGCCGGGGACTCTCTCATTGGCAATTGCGTTGATTACTCGATTTAGGCTGTTCTTTTACACTTGTGTTTGTTTTGTCTTCATTTGTGTGGTAGGAGTCTAAGTAGTTTAATAAGTTTAATATTTATTTCAGTAAAATTTTGAATTATTTGTGCTAACTTCTCGTGTTTGTCGTGTTTCCGGTTTAGTAGATGCCCCACACGCGCTCGCAAGGACCTTCGCCTAAGCCGCCAATGGATACGCCATTCTCCCCCGCACCAAAGGTAAGTGTTTCTTCCTTAACCTTTTCAAGTTCATCCCATTCCTTCGTACCACCCAATTTCGATTTTACACCTAAACCTTCATCACCTGGTTCTCCATCACCCCGTGTAGTCCATAGAAACGTAAGCCCACCACAGCCACCACCTAACTTCCACATGGCTGATAATAATAATCAGACCTTATACCAACGGGCCACCACCGGTTTCACCGATGCAAACTCCCCCATTACCTTACCCCCATGAACAATGACCGAGCCTGGCAAATCCCTTCCTACATCATGACCGCCATCACAAACTCTTGCCAATTCCACGGTCGTGATGATGAGGATGTCCCGCACATATCAACCGCCTTACCGTCTATGTCATACATTCAATATGGAGGGCGCGGGCGATGATGCCCGTTTTCTCGAAGTCTTTCCGTTATCTCTCGGGGGTCGGGCCGCCATCTGGCTTGACTCCTAACCACCCGACACTTTTTCTACTTGGGCCTCTCTACGGGATGCTTTCCTTCAGAAATACTTTCCACCCGCTAAAGCATACCGCCTTTGTGATCAGATCCATTCGTTCCAGATGGAGCCTGATGAGCCCTACCATCTAGCTTGGGAGCAGTTCCAAACTCTAGTATCCCGTTGTTCCCAACATGGTCTATCAGACTGAGCACTTGTAGAGAAATTCTATAACGGTCTCACCCATGAGGCCCATGCCTGATTCGGCACCTCTGCTGGTGGCCATCTGATGGGAAAGAAATCAGTAGTCGAGTGCAATGACCTTTTCGAGAGCTTTGCCCATTCTGATGTCGATTACAGCACTGCCAGCAGGAATTCAATTCCTGTTTCTCGTACAGCCCCGGTTAACCGGGGCTTACACCAAGTTAGCTTGGAAACTTCGGTAGCTTTTGCTCTAGATAGCTTCAAGTGAGAGGTCACAAAGGAGATACAGGAACTGAAGAAGAAGGCAGACAGGTGTGAGGTGTGTAGAGGGGGTCATGACACGCTAGAGTGTCCCACACTCACCGTTGAGAAAGTTGAGTTTATCACCGGTCAGAACCGAAGTCCTACGAATCCCTTTAATATAATACTTCCAATTATAATCAAAACTGGCAAAATAATAATAATAATAATAATTATCGATCTTCCGGTCACCCCCTGGTTTCCAATCAGACTCTTATCAAAACAGGGGGCAGGGTCACTACAATAGTGGAAGGTCAGGTCAAACCAGTCAGTTTAGTGGAGGGGGTTCAAATCAGGAGGGTCACTACAATAGTGGAGGGTCAGGTCAAACCAGTCAGTTTAGTGGAGGGGGTTCAAATCAGGAGGGTCAGACTAGGAGTGGAAGGTCAGGAGGTAGTCTAGATAGGATTGAAGAGTTGTTATCTCAATTAGTTGTCAAAGATCAGGCTACTAAGAAAACTCTCACGGAACATTATCTGCTCTTGAAAATCAACAGTCCGCGCTCTTAGATCTGAAGAGGTCGGTCAGTAGTATCGCTAAGCAACTGCAAGAGCAGCCACACGGCCAGTTCGCGGGTAATACCCAACCCAACCCAGCGAACCAACACGCGAAAGCGATTACTACTCATAGTGGTAGGACTCTAAAGGAGGTACGTAGAGAGGGTGTAGAGGTGGAGGTAGAGGAGCGAGATGAAGAGGTATATGAAGAAATCGAGATGGAGGCTCCGCCCATGGTGCACACCAGGTTAGACCAAGCAAGTACCGCACCAGCCAGTGGACCTTCAGTTGAGAGTATGGGGAGAGAAAACCGGTAGAGGTTAGACCATCACCGATCGTAGACACTTCACGCCTACCCTACCCAGCACGTCTGAAGCAGTAGAAATATGCCAAGGAATACGGGAATTTCCTTGACATGTTTACTCAGTTAAAAATCAATCTCCCGTTTATCGAGGCCCTCCAGCATATGCCTAAATATGCTAAGTTTTTAAAAGATCTTTTAAAACGTAAAGATAGGCTGGGGGAGCTTTCAAATGTCCCATTAACTGGAGGATGTTCCACCGTGGTTTTAACAAGTTGCCTAAGGAATTGACTGATCCGGGTATCTTTACGATTCCATGCCTGTTCGGTGGCTCCATTGCTCCAGCCGATCTCGGGGTGAGTATAAATCTGATGCCTTTCTCACTGTAAGAGCATTTAGGTTTAGGGGAGCTCACCCCTACGCGCATGTCTCTGTCATTCGCTGATAGGTCGGTTAAGGGGAATCGTAGAGAATTTGTGGTTAAAGTTGATAGATTTGTCTTTCCTGTAGACTTCGTCATCCTCGATATGGAGGCCGACGAGAAGGTTCCCATCATCTTAGGTCGCCTATTTCTGCGCACCGTGAAAGCGCTCATAGATGTTCATGATAGGAAAATCACTCTTCGAGTCGCTGACGAGAACATCACATTCGAGATCGCAAGGTCGATGCAACATCCGAGTGGTGGTGACAGCGATAGTGGCCCTTGTCACTCCGTATACTCCCTAAACTCATTCATTTCGTGCGTTGATAACTGTTTAGACTATATTAGTGGAGCCGATTTAGTGAATGAGAGTTTAATACCCGAGGAGAGTGATAGTGAGGATATAGGGGTAGATTTCTTAGAGATTCCCGAGACCCTAGACTTTTGTGAGGTGAGTGTAGCTACTGAGAGCTCTCCATTGTCAACACCAGCAGCCGTAAAGCTTAAGGTTCTCCCGTCTCACCTAGAATACGCGTTCCTAAGGGACAATTCGAGCTTACCCGTGATCATTTCTTCGAAATTGTCAATGGAGGAGAAGGAGCGTTTAATCGAGGTCCTAAAGTCAAATGAGGAGGCCATCGCATGGAAACTGTCTGATATCAAGGGGATTAACCCTACCTTCTGTACTCATAGGATCCTCATGGAGGACGTCTTTAAGCCAGTAGTGCAACCACAGCGCCGTCTGAACCCTAAAATGCAAGAAGTTGTAAAGAAAGAGGTGCTTAAGCTGATGGAGGCTGGTCTCATCTATCCGATGTCCGATTCGGCATGAGTAAGCCCCACTCAGGTTGTTCCCAAGAAAGGAGGAATGACAGTGGTTATGAACGAAAAGAAGGAGCTTATCCCATCGCGAACAGTCACGGGCTGGCGGGTGTGCATAGACTATCGTAAATTAAATGACGCCACCCGCAAGGACCACTTCCCGCTCCTATTTATTGATCAGATGTTGGAGCGACTTGCAGGACAGCAATTTTATTGCTTTCTTGATGGCTCTCAGGTTATTTTCAGATCCCGATTGCTCCCGAGGATCAAGAAAAGACAACCTTCACATGCCCGTATGGTACTTATGCGTATCGCCGCATGCCATTCGGGTTGTGTAACGCTCTGGCTACTTTCCAACGATGCATGGTAGCCATCTTTCAGGACATGATCGAAACCTCCATGGAGGTTTTCATGGACGATCTTACATTTTCTTTTTACAATCGTTATATATGAGTTACATATTTTTAATCGATGCCGCCAAGACTTCTCTGTCTATGGAAACACCTTTGATCAATGTCTTAATCACTTAGATGCGATGATGAAACGGTGTGTCGAGACGCGACTGATGCTCAATGGGAGAAATGTCACTTCATGGTGACAGAGGGCATAGTGCCAGGGCACAAGATTTCGCGAGCAGGAATAGAGGTCGATCGGGCGAAAATAGATACTATCAGCAGACTCCCTCCACCGACTAGCGTCAAGTCCACCCGCAGCTTTCTCGGTCATGCGGGCTTCTACCGACGGTTTATTCGAGATTTTTCATAGATCACCCGCCCCATAACTCGACTTCTTGAGAAAGATGTACCCTTCATCTTCAATGACGACTGCTTAAAAGCTTTCACGACCCTTAAGGAGAAACTAGTGAGTGCTCCTATCCTCGTCTCGCCCGACTGGAGCTTGCCTTTCGAGCTCATGTGTGATGCGAGTTATTATGCTGTGGGCGCCGTTTTGGGTCAGCGACGGGACAAACATTTCCACCCTATTTACTACGCTAGTAAAACCCTCAATGACGCACAGGAGAACTACACCACTACAGAGAAGGAGCTTTTAGCAGTGGTATTCACGTTTGATAAATTTTGCTCTTACCTTGTCTTGTCCAAGACCATCGTATTTACGGACCACGCGGCTCTCGTTTCCTTTTCCAAAAGAAGGACGCAAAGCCTCGCCTCATTCGATGGATTCTCTTGGTTTCTGAGTTCGACATAGAGATCAGAGATAAGAAGGGAGCAGAGAATGTGGCCACTGACCATCTATCCCGACTAGAGGATCCTAGCAGAGAAGAAATTAGGGAAGATGAGATCGGTGATAGATTTCCCCACAAGTCAGTAGAGTTTGTGACAGCGGAGAAAGAGGGACTGTCGTGGTTTTCCGACTTCGCAAATTATCTAGCGAATGGAGTGGTACTGAAGGGGATGACCACACAGCAGAAGAAGAAATTCTTTCGCGATGTCAGGCGTTGTATCTGGGACGACCCATTTTTATTACGGGTAGGGGGAGACCGCATTTTGAGGCTCTGCATGAGTAGAGAAGAGGGGGCAGAGATATTGAGGCATGTGCATGAGGGACTGACAGGAGGTCACCATGGTCCGCACGTCACCGCCCAGAAGGTTTTTGATTGCGGTTTTTATTGGCCATCAGTTGTGAAAGACGCCCTAGAGTTTGTGAGGACGTGCGATCGTTGCCAGTGCACCGGCAACATCTCATCCAATGACGAGATGCCCCAACATCCCATCCAGATTCTCGAAGTCTTTGATGTTTGGGGGATTGACTTCATGGGACCGTTTCCCGTCTCTAGCGGAAACCGGTACATCCTCGTGGCTATTGACTATGTTTCCAAGTGGGTGGAAGCTCAAGCTTTACCCACAAATGACGCCCCAGTGGTGGTGAGATTCTTAAAGAAATTGTTCACCCGTTTTGGTACCCCTCGAGCCATTATTAGTGATCGTGGCACGCACTTCTGCAATGCTGTCATGGAAAATGCATTGGCGGCTACGGTGTCACTCACTTAGCGATCAAGTGGGGAACGCGAACAGAGGGGTAAAACGGATCCTGGAAAAGACGGTAGGTAAAAGTCGGAAGGACTGGTCCGACAAGTTGGATGATGCTTTATGGGCGTTTCGCACCGCCTATAAGACACCGCTAGGCACCACGCCCTTCATGATCGTATACGGTAAAGCCTGCCATCTCCCGGTCGAATTAGAGCATAGGGCACTGTGGGCATTGAAGACTGTGAATTTGGACCTCACCCCCGAAGCGGCCAAGCGACGGTTCTTTCAAATTCATGAGTTAGAGGCACTCTGGGACGCGGCGTATGAGCGATCATGGAGTTTGAAGGAGAAAACCAAGGCGCTGCACGATCAGAGGTTGAAGAATGTGAAGGAGTTTCAAATCGGCGATAAAGTGCTTCTATATAATGCGCGATTGAACTGTTTGCGGGCAAGCTGAAATCAAAATGGTCCGGCCCGTATGTGGTAAATGAGGTTTTCCCGTATGGAACTATCAAGCTGAAAGACGAAGCAGACGGAGGGACATGGAAGGTCAACGGGCATCGCTTGAAACATTATTTAGGAGGACCGCTAGATCCCACCGAGACGGAGGAGACCCTCTCGAAGTTCCACCTCAGACCGCGTAGATTCTCGGGTTTCAGCTCAAGTGTAGAGTGTGTAAAGTTTGGTAGTTAGTTGCATTTTGTGTTTTCATTTAATTCGTGTTTCGTATTTTGTGTATTTGTTTGTGGGTCGGTTTAGTTGGTTTTTGCAGATCATATCACGCATCATTCATGGAGCACAGATGCTTGTAGGTACGTTGATAAATCCAGTAAAACGAGTGTAATTCCGTAAGTTAAAAAGACAACATGATAGTTTCTACTACCAAAAAAAATTTCTAAGGCATGAAACTGAAGAAAATAAAGAATATTTCTGTGAAAACAGGCCTCTCGCGGGGCGCGAGAGGTACAAGCCTCTCGGTCGCGGCCTGTGAGAGACCCTTAATATCCGGAATCTTCAGTCCCTCGCGGGGCGCGAGAGACTTAGCAGTCTCTCTCGCGGCCCGCGAGAGACCATATCTTCAGAAAACAAACCCTAACCTCCATTTCTCACATATTTCCCAACTTTCTTCCCCAATTCTCCTACGGCTCCAACCCCAGTTTCACAAAAATTCACCATTTTCACCCCAAATTCACTGAAATCTCCCACATTTTCTTCACTACATCAATCCTCACTTATCTTTATGTGATTCCACCCGGTTTCACCTTTCTACTCGCCTTTCACCGGTTTTTTGAAGTTTCAATTTTTGTGCACTAGTCTTACAGATCTACAACAAGGTATGGTTTTTCGCAACTTCTATGCTTACATTTTTTATTATCTATCTCGTTGTTGCAGTTATTTTGATGTTTGATATTGTGCTAGTTGTCTATTCGGTTAAGTGCGGGTTGGGCTCAAATGGGTTTCACTTGAGTTTTGATAGTGCTACTGGTTATATTTTGTGGATAGATTATGTACATGCAGGGTGTCTTTAGCGGGTTTGGTGCGGTCCAACATTGAGTGTGGGGATAAGGGTTGGCTAACTTTGTTATTAAAAATCTTATTTTTTAAGATAGTCAACCGTTAGTTCTGCCATGATTCAAATTGTTTTATCTTTCACTGTACACTCGATGTGGGCCTGTATCTCGGTACTTCGGTTTAATTGAGGACAATTAAAGTGCCGAGTGGGGGTAGTTGTTTCGGGGGGTTAGTAACATCTGATCGATCATGCACATAAGATTCGGTCTCGCCCGTACTCAATCTCCGTTCGGCCGAGATTCGGTTTTTATCAAATTATAATGTTACACCTCTTTTCAAATGTATCTTGATCATGAGGTAAATCGTTTATTTGTTGCAGCCCATGACCGCGAATTAAATCCTATACGGTCGTTTGTTTTTATGTGGTTGCTTTCTTTCTAAGGTCATGCTTGTCTTACTTGTGCTTTATACAGATGTCAGGAGAGGGTAGCTCAAGCAGGGCTGGAAGGAAGAGAAGGGGACCAACGCCTCGTCAGAGAGGTGACCCTGCCGATGCGCCACAACAACCATCTTACTTCGGCAGACGCAGAATTAGATATCGGGGAGAAGTTGTCCCCCACGGGCAAAGTATGCGAATCATGGACAGTCCTCTCTTGCAGTTCGATTTAGACTTCCATGAGTGGGAGAGGCTCCCAAATCTGGTCACTTGTGAGTTGCTACCTTACAGGAGAATTGATTGGGAGTTGATTGATAATTTGGGTCAGAGGGGTCGGATCGAGCAGTTATTAGAGGATAAGTTCTGAAGGGTGCTAGACTACGGAGCGAGACAATACAAGGAACTCACTTATGAGTTTCTGTTCACATTCGAATACCAACAGGGGAAGTTCAACGATCATGACGCGGTTTCTTTTGCCTTGGGGAGGCAAGTTTTTGAGATGACAATCCCACAGTTTGCGGTGGCTTCGCAAATATATTCAGATGAGGAGGTTCCGTCGCCGGACTTCGCCACGAGCCTGCAGGGTGTCTTCAAAAGGAGGCACCCCCATAGTGTCCAGACAGACGAGCTCGCCAGATTTTGGGGTACCATCTCTTCTGCCCCGTACTCAAACAACATGGTGGCGAGTGATATTACTGATCCCATTCACAGGTTTCTCCATAAGATTCTTGCCGCCATGCTGGTTGGTAGAGGACAGGGGGACAATAAGGTCAACCAGGTGAGTTTATTTTGTCTGATGTGTATGGTACAGGGACGGCCGGCAAACCTGGCCAAAATATTTTCTTGGTCAATGAAGCGACTGTGGAGGGGGCCCGGGGCAAGGATTTATTACGGGCCCTTGATTACATGCTTGGCTGAGATCCTAGGGGTGTTCGACAGATACCCCCAGGACAGAATGAGAGAAGGCCCCGCCCCCTGTGTCATGAGCATCAGAGATCTCCAGGCTGCCGGAATTTCTTACAACCCAAGAGCCTGTTAGCTGGATACCAGCCCGCCAAGGACCTCAAGTGCAACCGCCTCCCAGATCCGAAGCTGCATCTTCTATGCAAGCAGGCATCCCTACTCGATACCAGCGGCCAGTCACCCGCCAGGAACTGCCAGGATGACAATACCCTCTTCGGGAGCCTCGCCCGGACCCACTGACCTTAGATTCGCTTTATGACAAGATGGAGACTGGGTTTAGGGATTTGCGAGGTTATGTGGACCAGCAGTTTGGCGGGGTTCGCCAAACCATGTTAGAAAGTAGACAAATGCACGAGGCCAGCTAGAGGAGGCTAGAGGATGGGATACGCTACATGATGCAGAATCTAAATATGGGAATCCCGTCTTACTTTCAGCATCCAGGCGGTCAGGCGGGTTCTAGCCAGTTTGCGGGGATGGAGGACGTGCAGCCATACCAGGTATTTGAGGCGTCTGAAGAATCTGAAGAGGATGATTGAAGCAGCTGAAGAATTTTATCTTTATTTTTTTTCTTTTCTGATGTTTTCAGTTATCGATGGTTTGTACTTTTAAACAATTTACTTTGGGGTTGGTGTCGGTTGGTTTGGGTATGTGTTGATGAACAATCTTGCAAAACTATTTATTTATCTGGTTTCATCATTATTATGTTTTGTAAGTACGTGATGCTAGGTTGGTGTTATATGTTGTTCCGTTCGCATGAGAGCTTTCAGAGTGGTACATTAAGCGTGTTCGGTTTGGAGAGCACGAGTGGTTTGACTGGCACATCGACAGTCTTGCACTACCAGCTAAGTCGCTTCTTTTTGTATTTTATTTTTCTTTCTTAGTTGGTTTGTTTTTATTTTATTTTGAGTAGTTATCTCGTCTTTGCATTGGGTACAATGCAATAATTTAATTGTGGGGATGGGATAGTAGAGTGAGTAGTTTAATTTGCTTAAATTTGATTTAAAAAAAATAAATAAAATTGAAAATGTCTTTTGAAAGAGAAGTTTGCATGAAACTAAACAGAAAATGACAGAAAATTAAATTTTTATTCGGTTTCGAATAATAATAATATAAGAATAAAAAGGGTGAGTTTGTGTCTAACTTGGGATGTGCGAGTAGGCTCGATTCGGTTCTTATTTTCTTTGAGCTTAATACCCCTTAATAGTCGGTCTACTAGTGGGTACTCATTTAGGAGAAATGGGAAACTGAAACCGCCAAAAATAGTATAAGGAATGTCGTTGTTAGCTAAAATATTTAGAATTTTTAATCAGGTAAAAAGAAGAAAAAATATAGAAAAATGAGCTTGATTGAAAAGTAGACGAGGCCTATGGAATCTCCGTTGGGGATGGTGACTCTGATCGAGAATCCCTCTAGGATTAGTTGAAATTTTAAGTATCGAAGCCCACGTTGTCGTTCTCGGGGATGGTGACTCTGGTTGAGACAGCCTCTAGGTTAGATATGCAAAAAGAAATCAAAATGCTCAAAAGAGAAGAAGAGAGAAAGAAAAATGCTTGATTTTAAATTCTTTATATTTTGGTATAAAACGGTTAGGAAAGGGTTTAAACAATTCGTTCCTTTTGTTTCATAAGATTGAGGTGGGATTAGGGTATTGTGGACTCTTGTGTGAGACTCTAGGTGGATTGACCGCACATGAATTAAATTTACATGATAAGAGGTTTGAACCAAATTTTGAGTTTAAGTGGATCCGATACTTGCAATCGCGGTTAACATGAATCTTGTTTCCTAATGAAAATAACCGTAATTTTTTGAAATCGAGTAATTGTTTGGTTATGATTCCGTTTATGCAAAATTCTTTTTCGAGGGCGAAAAAAGAGCAAGGGTGGGGATATTTGATGTATTGAATAATACATCCATTTATCTTGTAGAGTTCGTATAATTTTAGTGCCTTTTCGTTTCGATTTGTCAAGAATTTATCTACTTTTAATCCAAACACGTTTTGCAGGTCTTGGTTCGTGAAAACGGTTGGAAGGATGGGAAAAACGAGCGAAAATGGTGAAAAGAACCGATCAAGGACGCGAGTGGATAGGAAACGAGAAAACGAAACGCAAAACAGGAGTTACAATCCGGCCGAGGGGTGCGACCGGCACACATAGACTCTCTCGCGGCCGGCGAGAGAGTGATAGTTATCAATCCGGTTTCTACCTCGGTCGCGGGGCGCGACCGGCCTACCCAAACTCTCTCGTGGGGCGCGAGAGAGGCTTTTATCCAGAAAGTTTTGAAATCAGAGAAGGATTGGGACTTGGTTGTTTTAAAAGGACTTATAATCATTGTTAAACTCATATTGGGCAACCTTGGACGAACTAGCGCTGAATTGAAGCAACTTTCTGGAGATTTGAAGCTACAAGGAGCGGATCTAAGCTGCAGGGATTGTGGTGGTGATCAAGGGAGTTCAAGGCAGGAGCTTGCCACGGTTTTATCATACGAATCCTCACTTTGATTTCCTTGTTTTGATCAATCATGCTACCTTGTTATAAACTTTGTTTTAATTGTTTTTCAAACATGTTTTTGGGCTAGATCTTATTCAGTTACCTAGGTTTTGGATGATGGATCTATGAAACTTTGATTTGTTTTAATTTAATTTATGGTTTGAATATTTAATTGGTAAAGGTCACAACTTTAATGATCTAGTTTAGGGTATTGGCATGATCTTGTTTGTTTGATGATTGTTTGGTTGTTTTGCATGAACTTAGATGGATGTCTTCCATAGAATAGGTTTATGTTACTTTTTCTGTTCTCAGGAATTCGTGAAGTTGTCGGTAAAATTGGCCAATAAAACCGGGGAAACAATTAAATTAACCATAAAATTAAACTTGTCATTATACCTAACTTGTTAATTGAGAAATTGCAATTAGTTGGCTGAATTAATGTGGTTAATTGTTAGGTTAGGTTTTGAGAGATTCCCGAGTCTAATTTCCTTGTCATAATTGAATCAGTTAATCTAAACTAGAAAATTGTAGTTGGTCTAGGTTACTTATTGAGAGGTAATTAGTAATTAGACACTTTACTAATTAAAAAAAGATAACTGAAAAGGAATCTTTGGGACCGGTAAATGAATAAAAAAGATAGGTTATTATAGGTGTCATCCTAAGATGGGTCGGGGGTCCTGTTTGATAAACCTAAACTTTGATATGTCAAGATCCCGGTAAAGTATTCAATCAGATTAATTATTATTAAATTGAAGGAGTAGTAGTCTAAAAATCTAAGCTAGGTAACTAGTTCATTATCTCTTAATAAAATCCTTATAAATCCCTAGAAGTTCCTAGTTTAGTCATCCCAATTTAGTAGATTTAGTTAAAGTTATAATTTAGATTTATTAGCAAAAACCCCCCCTTTAAAATATACATAGAGTGTAATTGAGTCGAAAATAGTAGTCTTAGCAATTAGAGAGTCCTGTGGGTTCGATAATCCGGACTTGCTTAGTACTATTCTACAATTGATCGGTCCACTTGCCGGTTAGTAGTTTAGTATAGTTTAGGAGTCTAGAGTATAATTTGAGTCTAGAATTAGGATAATTTGTTTTGTTTTTAATTAACTACTTTTAGAACATGAAGTTTTTTGGCGCCGTTGCTGGGGACTCTCTCATTGGCAATTACGTTGATTACTCTATTTAGGCTGTTCTTTTACACTTGTGTTTGTTTTGTCTTCATTTGTGTGGTAGGAGTCTAAGTAGTTTAATTAGTTTAATATTTATTTTAGTAAAAATTTGAATTATTTATGCTAACTTCTCGTGTTTGTCTTGTTTCCGGTTTAGTGGATGCGCCACACGCGCTCGCAAGGACCTCCGCCTAAGCCGCCGACGGACACGCCATTCTCCCCCGCACCAAATGTAAGTGTTTCTTCCTCAACTTTTTCATGTTCATCCCATTCCTTCGTACCACCCGATTTTGATTTTACACCTAAACCTTCATCACCCGGTTCTCCATAACCTCGTGTAGTCCATAGAAACGTAAGCCCACCACAGCCACCACCTAACTTCCACATGGCTGATAATAATAATAATCAGACCGTATACCAACAGGCCACCACCAGTTTCACCGGTGCAAACTCCCCCATTACCTTACCCCCATGAACAATGATTGGGCCTGGCAAATCCCTTCCTGCATCATGATCGCCATCACAAACTCTTGCCAATTCCACGGTCGTGATGATGAGGATGCGCCCGCACATATCAACCGCCTTACCCGTCTATGTCATACATTCAATATGGAGGGCGCGGGCCATGATGCCCATTTTTTCCAAGTCTTTCCGTTCTCTCTAGGGGTCGGGCCGCCATCTGGCTTGACTCCCAACCACCCAGCACTTTTTGCTACTTAGGCCTCTCTACAGGATGTTTTCCTTAAGAAATACTTTCCACCCGCTAAAGCATCCCGCCTTCGTGATCAGATCCATTCGTTCCGGATGGAGCCTGATGAGCCATACCTTCTAGCTTGGGAGCGGTTCCAAACTCTAGTATCCCGTTATTCTCTACATGGTCTATCAGACTAGGCACTTGTAGAGAAATACGATAACGGTCTCACCGATGAGATTCGTGCCCGATTCGACACCTCTGCTGGTGGCCATCCGATGGGAAAGAATCAGTAACCGAGTGCAATGACCTTTTCAAGAGCTTTACCCATTCTGATGTCGATTACAGCACACTGCCGGCAGGAATTCAATTCCTGTTTCTTGTACAGCCCCGGTTAACCGGGGCTTACACCAAGTTAGCTTGGAAACTTCGGTAGCTGCTGCTCTAGATAGCTTCAAGAGGGAGGTTGAACCGGAGGTGGTTGAGAGTGGTGAGAAGGAGTGTGGGCGAAAGTAAATTGATTCCAATATAGCTCCCACTCGTTAGGACCTTGGTAGGGTGATCCGGCGTATGAGTTTGAATCGCTCAAAATTTCAATGGGATGTATATTTGATCCCGACGGCGGCATCTCTCGGGTCGGAGTCCTCGTCCTTGGGGTTTGGCTGGTCCAACTGATTTTGATCGGCTGGAGGCATGTTAAAGTAGTGGTTAGGGTTAAATTCTTAATGGTAAGAGTGTAAATGGGAATGGTGAGAATGGTGTGAATGATAGGAGTGGTGTGAGTGGTAAGAATTTTGGGAATGTGAGGGCGAGTGTCTATTAGAGATAGAACGTCTCGCTGGTTGCCAAGGAGATGAATCTCCTGATTCTTGATAAGCATCTGAGTTATGGGGTTGAGGGGGAATACGCCCCGATGGTCCTCCCCTCATTGGACCTTTTCCTCTTCCACTTTGTCCTCTCACACGTGGCGGCATTTTCCTGTTTAAAAATCAATTCAAAAATAATACCCTAATAACATAATAATGAAATGAGTAATCCTAGGTCAATGCCTCGAGTCGGAATTCTAAGGAATGTGCACGTGTAAGTTTGAGATTAAACACAAGAAGGATAGTGTTTAATTCTCTCAAATGTTGGCTCTGATACCAACCTGTCACACCCGGATTTCTAAACCGAAATCCATACACCGATGGCCCGGGTGGGGAGTATCATGACGTCAGTTGATAACATCATAGTCAATAAAACATGGCACAGCGAAAGTCTTGGAGTAAATTACTATTACAAACCGAATGTTCGAAAATATAAAATAATATACAAGCTTGTAATAGAAGATCCACAGGCGGATCATAAATTGTACATGGAAAGAATATAAAATAGACTTTGGGCAGATTAAGGATTTGCAAGATCCTCTATCACTACCGAGCACCTCCGGCCTATGTTCGTATTGTACCTGCAGTTTCGTCTTTTGAAAATACGTCAGCTTTCGCTGGTAAATACACCCAACCGACTCATTTTGAAAACATTCCAAAAATGTTTTAAGTGCGTATCAGCACAAAATCTTTTTATAACTTGGGTTAATTGACTGTCCAACTTGTTAACAGATTTACATGTTTGTCATACATACGGGGCCCGGTACGGAGACCGAGACACAATTAATGTACACACCACTTCGGACTCATGAAGGAGTCAATTCCTCCCAACCTTGTGGGAATGCATAATTGAGCGTCTATCGGGTGTATGCCTACACCCGCGCTAAGGTCGTAGCCATTTCTATTTAATGAGCCGAGGATATCCAGGACACGGTAGTTAACCCCCGATTTTTAAGTTATCAAACAAAACTGATTAAAACAGAATATGCGGATTTACTATCCCTGAACCGGCGTTCGATTAATCCCATTTCCGACCAAGCGGTAATAATTTACCGTAACCCAATCTTGTATAAGGGAAATAAGTCGAGAGTATTTACCTGAGCTAGTCTTCTTTTAAATTTTTAATAACTCAGCCGTACACAAAAGGACTAAGTGCAGATAGCATTTACTGGCAAGTCTCTAGTCTGGATTATGGCATAAGTGAACCAATTAAATACTAACGGTCTTATTTAAGTCATAGACTTAGACCGACTAGCGTACTTGATCAAAACGTATGACGCTATATTAAACGATGATTGGATAGAATGCAGTTTAATCCCAACAAGTACCTTGACTTGTATGATATGGATAAACTATAAACATTCTGGATTTTGAGACTTAAATGACAAGGTTAAACCCGTTTCGGTTAATTTCTGTAAAATAGTTACATATACGTAACTGTGCGCATATTAGCAATAACGGGTAACCGGATAAGTCATGGACAAGTTCTATATGCCATTATATTTTAAATAAGTTAATATATCAGTAGGATATCAACTTGTATGCCCGTTAAGGTTTTAAAACGAAATTAGGCCTCATAAGGGCATTTCGGTAATTATATACCGTATAAAATATATTTTAAGTTTATGATCATGAGTATTCTGGAAAAATATTTTATTTATGATATAATGTTAGTAGGATATCATTTATATGTGTACTTTATCTTTTATGACCAAACGATGCACCGAAGGGGCATTTTGGTCATTTTACACATAGTTTATAAATTATTTGGGATTCTGAGTTTATAACATGTACCTACTGTAATTATTTTTAAAATAAGTTTTAAAATCAGTAGGTATCAAATCTTGGTCAATAATATGGTTTAAAACCATACTATGCGCCTAAACGACGCTTATGTCGTAAAATGGCGTCTTTATGCGATTTTTACGGAAAATGTCGCTAAGGTCAGATTAAAATGTTATTGATATTTTTATTTAATATAACATATCAGTAGGTAAAAGATTTACCTTGAAAAGATTTGATTAAAACTAGTTTATGAGCCACAAGGGCTAAAATCGCCATTTATCGACATAGTTTAAGGACTTGCTTGAAAACTCAGTTGATAACTTGGTTTAACGTCCCAAATAATCCTACTTATAATATTACATCAGTAGGAAACTCATTTTCAAGTTCATTATTATTTAAAACCTTGTTTTATGCAAAAATGGCATTTTGGTCAAAGATGGCATAATTATGGAACTTGTGCATAAACTTAGATTTTGATTATGATCATGTAATATAACTCATAGGGTTATGCTACATTATATTGCGATCATAATGGAACTTTAGATCAGTAGGTAACTAATATAAATTGGGTCAGAATCGAAAGTCAAAGCAGAAGTCAAACTTCGCAACTTTCGGTTGCGAACCGACCCTAGAACTGAAATTGACGAGCCGAACATGTTCTTACATGTTCTAATAATTATTACCAACTTTTTAAAGTGTCAAAGCAGGTTTCATAACATATATAAGATCATTTTATGATTTTCCCAAAAATGTCTTGTTTGACTTATTAATATCACAACTTTGACCCGTCAATTGGTCTGGCAAACGTGATCTTCAGGAGGTGCCCTTTATAGGGACTAACACCTACCTTATTATAGCCATGCTCATTTTGAACAATGGCAGGACCATAATGGTCTTAACCGAAATTTTTAATAACTCAGCCATACACAAAAGGACTAAGTGCAGATAGCATTTACTGGCAAGTCTCTAGTCTGGATTATGGCATAAGTGAACCAATTAAATACTAACGGTCTTATTTAAGTCATAGACTTAGACCGACTAGCGTACTTGATCAAAACGTATGACGCTAGATTAAACGATGATTGGATAGAATGCAGTTTAATCCCAACAAGTACCTTGACTTGTATGAGATGGATAAACTATAAACATTCTGGATTTTGAGACTTAAATGACAAGGTTAAACCCGTTTCGGTTAATTTCTGTAAAATAGTTACATATACGTAACTGTGCGCATATTAGCAATAGCGGGTAACCGGATAAGTCATGGACAAGTTCTATATGCCATTATATTTTAAATAAGTTAATATATCAGTAGGATATCAACTTGTATGCCCGTTAAGGTTTTAAAACGAAATTAGGCCTCATAAGGGCATTTCGGTAATTATATACCGTATAAAATATATTTTAAGTTTATGATCATGAGTATTCTGGAAAAATATTTTATTTATGATATAATGTTAGTAGGATATCATTTATATGTGTACTTTATCTTTTATGACCAAACGATGCACCGAAGGGGCATTTTGGTCATTTTACACATAGTTTATAAATTATTTGGGATTCTGAGTTTATAACATGTACCTACTGTAATTATGTTTAAGATAAGTTTTAAAATCAGTAGGTATCAAGTCTTGGTCAATAATATTGTTTAAAACCATACTATGCGCCTAAACGGCGCATATGTCGTAAAATGGCGTCTTTATGCGATTTTTATGAAAACTGTCGCAAAGGTCAGATTAAAATGTTTTAGATATGTTATTTAATATAACATATTAGTAGTTAAAAGATTTACCTTGAAAAGATTTGATAAAAACTAGTTTATGAGCCACAAGGGCTAAAATCGTCATTTATGGACATAGTTTAAGGACTTGCTTGAAAACTCAGTTTATAACTTGGTTTAACGTCCCAAATAATCCTACTTATAATATTACATTAGTAGGAAACTCATTTTCAAGTTCATTATTATTTAAAACCTTATTTTATGCAAAAAGGACATTTTGGTCAAAGATGGCATAATTATGGAACTTGCGCATAAACACAGATTTTGATTATGATCGTGTAATATAACCTCAGAGGGTTATCTACATTATATTACGATCATAATGGAACTTTAGATCAATAGGTAACTAATCTAAATCGGATCAGAATCGAAAGTCAAAGCAGAAGTCAAACTTTGAGACTTACGATTGCGAACCGACCCTAGAACTGAAATTGACGAGCCAAACATGTTCTTACATGTTCTAATAATTATTACCAACTTGTTTAAGTGTCAAAACAGGTTTCATAACATATATAAGATCATTTTATGATTTTTCCGAAAAATGGCCTTTTTGACTTTTTAATATCATAACTTTGACCCGTCAATTGGTCTGGCAAACGTGACCTTCAGGAGGTGCCCTTTATAGGGACTAACACCTACCTTATTGTGATCACTTAGCCATGTTCACTTCGAACAATGGCAGGACCATAATGGTCTTAACCGAAAGTCAAAGCGTTTTCCGTAAAACGCTTGACTTTTGGCTATAAAAGCATATAAACGAAAATGCACAATGAAGGAACACTTACCAATGATTCCTAGGGTGCAAGAGAACTATATTGGATGCTCCTTTCAGCTAGGAACTTCCAGAGGAGGGAGAAGAGTTATGATTTAGAAAGGTGCAAGTTGAAATGGTGAACTTAATCACCTATTTATAGTTGGAGAGCTCAAAGGAGGTGAAGCCAGGTGTTTAGGGGTGTAAGAGGAAGCTTACAAGTGTCCTAAAACGTGGCATAGCTGTTTACAAGTCCATAGTTTCGATTTAATTGTTTTTGGAGCTTTGTTTGGAGGCCAAGACAAACTTTCTGCAACAAAGCCTCTCTCGCGCCCCGCGGGGGGACCCAGGCCAGGTCTCTCGCGGCCCGCGACCGCCCCTTGGCCAGTTTCAAAGTTTGACACTTTAGTCCCTTAACTTTAAAAAGCTTCTAAAAGCCTTTTAAAACACCTTTTTGGCACTTTTAGCCCTCCGTAGCCAATTCTTGGCATACCCGGGATTATGCCCGGACATTGTCGAGCTCTCGGTTCGTTAAAAGGTCATTCAAAGGTAAGAATTAACATGTTGACACTTTTAATCCCTCTAATATCCAACTTTCACATAATTACGAAATTGAACCCTCTCGTCCAACAAGTGACACGTATGAGAGTTAGGACTTCGCAAAGGATCACTCAGAGGCTTATTATAAGCATGTTGATTCCGATGTAACTCAGAGGCTGGGCATGTTGACATATCAGTCACTCAGGGGCCAAATTTCAAGCATGTTGACATATCAGTCACTCAGAGGCTAATGATTTAAGCATGTTGACATATCATTCACTCAGAGGCTGTTATTTATGCACGTTGACATCGGACCGTCACTCGGAGGCTCAGTTTAAGCATGTTGACGCCTTTAGTCCTTATTGGTCTTTAACATACTATATTTAAAAATACAACACGTGTCATTATATTACTAGACATGATTTTACAGGGTGTTACATTCACTGTACAGTTTTAAGCAATCCTACGTCCCTTACATGTTGAGTAGAGGACAATCCAGTCCTTGTGTTTATAAGCAGGACCAACTAGTCCCCTTATTTGTATGTAGGACAAACTAGTCCTTGAGTCTGTAAGCAGGACCAACCAGTGCCATATTCATATGTAGGAAAAACTAGCCCTTGTGTCTGTAAGCAGGACCAACCAGTCCCCTTACTAGTATGAGGACAAATCAGTCCCGTTGTAACTAGAACCTTCCCGTCACTAGTCATGAAACTCATGCACGTTTCAAAAATACGCGAGTGTTTTGTAAAACCGGTGTGTTTAGCATAAACCTTTCATAAACCATTTATGTTAATAGAAATTCGTTTGCAACATGGTTTAGAAATATGAATTTTCGTTCATCGAAATATTGTGTACTTTTGCAAAAACTTGCATGTCTTTCCACCCCGAAAACATCAAATGTAAAATAGTAAAAAGTGTGGGGTTATGAACTCACCTTGATGTTCTGGTATAAGATAAACTGACTTGAATCACATGCTCGCTATGTGCATGCTAATACTAAGGCATCCCTAGTAAACAACAAAAGATAAGTTTCTATCGGAGGGATATGATTATAATGTTCGTTACCGAGCTCTACCGAATCGTTAACCAAACGACTCTATGGAAGTGTTGTTAACTTGTTTTGAAATAGTGCGCTATAATTGTTTAATCCCATTTATAGACAAGATAAATACTAAGTCTTGGAGTGAACTCAGTTTCCGAGAGGTTTAGGATATATATTTATATATATAAATATAAATATATTATGAAATGGTGTTAGTCGTCTCAGATGGTAGTACGTGTATGTAAACAAATGTTTGTATAAAAATAATACACGTTGTAAACCCGCATAACGTATTCACGCGATTTCCAAATAGTCGTCATATATGTTAATGAATAATAGCGAGACTTGTCGTAGTTTTCTAAGACGCACATATATATATGTAAATGTAACTATATGTATATATAGACGTCGCGTAGCCGAAATAATAGTCTCGCGTCTCGTGGATAGTTATAAAAAATAACTACATAATTGTGAGCGTTAGAATAAACTTTCGTTTGTTATAAAAGAGAACATATTTAATGTCTATAGATTTTTACGAAAATCGGGCAGAGTTTACTATGTTTTTAGAACAGTCCCGACAATACAAGTTGTCGAATATTTTCGAAACGCAAAAATTTTCAACGTCCAATTATATAATTTTTCCTTTCATGTTTAAATGCCAATTTCCGTTTCACAAGAATCCAATATATATAAATTATATCGCAATCGGTTCGGTTATAACTAACATATATACAAGTTATATACATAATCCAATGCACGAGTACGAGAATTTTTTTTTATATAATGCTTCCACTAGTCGGTTTGGTTTTGATCTCGGTTTCGCATTAAGATATCATTAAAATAACTATATAATATGTCGTTAGCATTTTACCGAGTCTCGCGTTGACCGGTTGACTTGAGTTGACCGAGTTGAATCGGGTTGAACCAAGTTGAATCGAGTTTAACCGTTATGAACCGAGCTTGACACGAACCACCAAAAATGACCGAGTTGACCAGGTTTGACCAGAGATCAAATCTGAGCCGGTTTGACCCGTAGTTGACTTGTTGACCCGAACCGAGCTTGAACGAACCGAGACCCGAGTTGACCCGAAATGAAACTCATAACTTCACCACTACCACTGCCGCAACCGGCCGGCCTAGAGCTGCCGACTACGGCGTTGCAGCCACCACTGCCATCAACCTCTTGTATGTGATAATATCATCAAATGCAACTCTCAGAACATGAAAATATGACCATCTTGTCCTACGTTTCTCAATAAACAAATTTTGAAAATGTCTTTTAAAATAAAAGTTCTTTCAAAATTTCAAAGCATTTTAAAGGTTGTTTTATTAAGTTAATGTTGAAGCCATAAAATACATATTTTTGGACGAACTTATAAATAACAATTTTGTGAAATCAAAAGTGTTTTAAAGAGTTTTACTTAAAAAAAAGCATTAAGAAATGAAAGGATTGGAATCTTGATCTTAGACTTGAACTTGAACTTGTGAGGAAACTTCAAGATGGATGAAGTTTAGTGGGTGTAGGTTTGAAATTGGTTAAGGGAGGGGCAAGAGAGAGAGCCAAGGGTTGAGAGAGAGAGAGTTCGGATATGGGTTTTGAGGGTTTTCAAGTAAATCTGACCATACACTATTAATTGATTATATAGATGAGTCAACAAGAAAAGTGTTTCTTGATTTGTTTAGATGGATTTGAAATATCAAGAGCATGCAAGACAAGAATAATGACTGGTACAATTGTTTAATATTATCACATCTAAACGAAAATTAGTGTCCTTGGGAATGTGTAGCCGACAAGAATCATGGGTTGGTGTGGAATTCATAGTCTGACAATTGTTTTTAGTATAATGCATGGGAGTCATAAATTTGAGCACGCATATCAACATATGTTCTCATAAATTTAATTATTCGAAAGTACACAAAGTGGAATGGCAATGAATGTGGGGTGTGTTGACACATGGGATCATGTTGGGGTCTGTGATGACTCTGGCCGAAAATGGCCTAGGATGAAGGTTTAGGGGTAGGTGTATGGTGGTGGTATGAGGATATGTTGTAATGGTATGGAGTGTTAGTTTGGGTAACACTTGGGACTTAACTAAAGATCTCCTTTAATTACTAGAATTTTACACTTCTTTGATCTCTAAGGAAATACACTCAACTAGTATACAAGATACTTACAAGTGTTCTAAAACGTGGCATAGCTGTTTACAAGTCCATAGTTTCGATTTAATAGTTTTTGGAGCTTTGTTTGGAGGCCAAGACAAACTTTCTGCAACAAAGTCTCTCTCGCGCCACGCGGGAGACCCAGGCCAGGTCTCTCGCGACCCGCGACCGACGCTTGGCCAGTTTCAAAGTTTGTCACTTTAGTCCCTTAACTTTAAAAAGCTTCTAAAAGCCTTCTAAAACACCTTTTTTGCACTTTTAGCCCTCCGTAGCCAATTCTTGGCATACCCGGGATTATGCCCGGACATTGTCGAGCTCTCGGTTCTTTAAAAGGTCATTCAAAGGTAAGAATTAACATGTTGACACTTTTAATCCCTCTAATATCCAACTTTCACATAATTACGAAATTGAACCCTCTCGTCTAACAAGTGGCACGTATGAGAGTTAGTACTTCGCAAAGGATCACTCAGAGGCTTATTATAAGCATGTTGATTCCGATGTCACTCAGAGGCTGGGCATGTTGACATATCAGTCACTCAGGGGCCAAATTTCAAGCATGTTGACATATCCGTCACTCAGAGGCTGTTATTTATGCATGTTGACATCGGACCGTCACTCAAAGGCTCAGTTTGAGCATGTTGACGCCTTTAGTCCTTATTGGTCTTTAACAAACTATATTTAAAAATACAACACGTGTCACTATATTATTGGACATGATTTTACAGGGTGTTACATTCTCACCCCCTTAAACGAAATCTCGACCTCGAGATTTTATTCAAAAAGATAGGGGTACTTTTGTCGCATAGTGGACTCAACCTCCCATGTATACTCGGGACCTCTAAAAGCGTCCCACTTAACCTTTACTATAGGTATCAACTTTCTTCGGAGCTTCTTAACCTGTCGATCCTCGATCGAAATTGGTTTCTCATCAAACCTCAGGTTTTCATCTATTTGCACATCCCCGTGTAACATTGCGAGCGATTCATCGGCTAGACATTTCTTAAGGTTAGATATGTGGAATACGTCATGGATTCCACTAAGCTCCTCAGGCAACCTGAGCTTATAAGCTACTGTGCCGACACGTTCGACTATCTCTAAGGGTCCTATATATCTTGGGCTTAACTTGCCCTTCTTTCCAAAGCGCATCACACTTTTCTAGGGTGATACTTTCAGCATGACTTTGTTTCCTATTTGTAACTGAAGAGGTTTACGCCTCTTATCAGCATAGCTCTTCTTCCTATCCCTGGCAGCTTTGAGACGATCACAGATTTGCACAATCTTTTCCGTGGTTTCGAGGACAATCTCTGGTCCTGATAGTTGGGCTTTCCCAACTTCTGCCTAGCACACGGGCGTTCGACACTTTCTCCCATATAGGGCTCAAAAGGAGCAGCCTTAATGCTAGTGTGATAACTGTTATTGTAGGAGAATTCTATTATGGGTAAATGCTCATCCCAACTTCCACCTAAATCAATCACGCATGCCTTAAGCATGTCTTCCAGTGTCTTGATAGTACGCTCACTTTGACCATCAGTCTGCGGATGGTAAGTCGTACTAAAGTTCAATCGTGTGCCTAAAGATTGTTGAAAACTTTTCCAAAAGTGAGATGTGTATCTAGTATCTCTGTCAGATACAATAGATACCGGCACACCATGTAGGGACACAATCTTGTCCACGTACAACTTAGCCAATTTATCTGAATTATACGTTTCTTTGATCGGCAAGAAATGAGCTGACTTAGTTAATCTGTCTACAATGACCCAAATAGTGTCATTTCCACTTTTGGTCTTTGGTAACTTGGTAATCAAATCCATAGTTACCATTTCCCATTTCCATGTGGGAATCTCAAGTTGTTGTAGAATTCCTGACGGTTTCTGATGTTCGGCTTTAACTTGCAAACACGTAGACACTTAGCTACATAAGTGGCCATGGATTTCTTCAAACCCATCCACCAATAATTCTTCTTAAGATCTTGATACATTTGTCACCACCTGGGTGAACTGAGTATCTTGAACTATGCTCTTCTTGGAGGATTAGATCTCTAAGTCCTCCAAAGATTGGAACCCAAATTCTATCATTAAATCTAAGGATTCCGTCCTTCCTAGGCGCTAACTGATCAACAGTTCCGCCTAATCCCTCATTAGGGATATTAGCCTCTAATAGGGCTTGCTTTTGCACATCTACTAGCTTCTCATTCAAGTTATTCTTAAGCTCAATGCTCTTCGCATTAATCCTTATAGGTTTAACCCTTTCCTTGCGACTTAAGGCGTCAGCAACTACATTTGCTTTGCCCGAATGGTAGCGAATCTCGCAATCATAATCATTAAGTGTTTCCATCCATTGGCGTTGTCGTATGTTCAATTCCTTCTGATTGAACAGATGCTAGAAACTTTTATGGTCTATGTATATAATACATTGGTGCCAAACAAGTAATGTCTCCAAAGTTTTAGTGCAAATACAACGGCACCCAGTTCCAAATCGTGGGTGGTGTAATTCCTTTCGTGCACCTTTAACTATCGTGATGCATAGGCAATCACTCCTTTTTGCATTAGCAAACAGCCCATGCCAATGTGTGATGAATCATAGTATACTACAAATTCCTCAATACCCTCAGGTAGAGATAACACAGGAGCATTGCTCAACTTGTGTTTAAGAATCTCAAAAGATTCTTGTTGCTTTGGACCCCAATTATACCTAACATTCTTATGGGTCAAGGTAGTTAGAGGAGTGGCTATTCTTGAGAAGTTCTCAATGAACCTCTTAAAGTAACTGGCCAATCTAGAAAACTACGAATCTCCGATGGGGTTTTGGGTACTTCCCAATTCATTATGGCCTCAATTTTGGCGGGATCCACTTGGATACCACGCTCACTTACCATATGTCCAAGAAATTGGACTTCTCTAAGCCAAAATTCACATTTAGAGACTTTGCATAAAGTTTCTCTTGTGTTAATAATTCTAGGATGCACCGAAGTTGTTTCTCGTGATCAGCTTGATTACGAGAATAGATAAGTATGTCGTCTATGATGACAATGACAAACTTATCCAAATACGGTTTGCAGACTCTATTCATAAGATCCATGAATGTTACTAGTGCATTGGTGAGCCCAAAAGGCATCACCAGGAATTCAAAATGACCATATCGGGTCCTGTAGGCAGTTTTAGGAACATCTTCACTTCTAACCTTCAGCTGGTGATATCCCGATCTCATATCAATCTTAGAGAAATAACTAGCCCCTTGAAGTTGGTCGAATAAATCATCGATCCTGGGCAGAGGATATCTATTCTTAATTCTTAACTTGTTCAGCTCCCGCCAGTCGATGCACATCCGCATTAATCCGTCTTTCTACTTAACGAAGAGGATTGGAGCTCCATAAGGCGAGGAACTAGGTTGAATAAATCCTTTCTCCAAGAGTTCATCCAATTGAACTCTTAACTCATTCATTTTGGTTGGAGCTAGTCTATATGGAGCTCTAGCTACGGGTGCTGATCGGTATGATGTCAATTCTGAATTCCACTTGTCTATCCGGAGGTAGGCCTGGTAATTCTTCAGGGAAAACATCGGGATACTCCTAGATAACTGGTTGATCTTCAAGGTTCGGCTTAGGTTCATTTATGGTAACTTGTGCCATATAGATGACACAACCTCTCCTCAAACACTTGGATGCCTTAAATAGCGACACCTTGTCTGGCAACCCATAGTGCGAGTCTCCGGGTATGGTGATTACTTCACCAGATGGGGTTTTAATTTCGATGAGCTTCTTATCGCAGGCAATGCGGCCTTGGTTATGGGATAACAAATCCATGCCTAATACAACATCAAACCCCGCCAATTTCATTGGTAAAAGAGAGATAGGGATGGAATGATTCTTAATGGATATAGAGCATCCATCAACAATGAAAGAGGCAGTTTCTAAGGTTCCATCGGCGAGTTCTATCTCATAAATTTTATCTAGAGTTCTTATGGGCATGTTTAATAGTTTACTAAACTTATGGTCAACAAAATATTTATCCGCACCCGAATCTAAAAGAACTCTAGCATAAATATCATTATTGGGGAAAGTACATGTTATGACATTTTCGTCATTAACAGCTTCTTTTGAATTTATTTGAAAGGCACGGGCATTCCCCTTCTTGTCCTCTCCAGGCTTTGCATCATTACTTTTGGGCTTCTTGGGGCAATTATACGTTATATGCCCCTTTTCATTGCAGTTATAGCAAATTGCATCTTTAAGATCCTTGCAATCTAAGGTCTTATGCCCTCTTCTTTTGCAGATACCACAAGGTTTGGTTGTGGATTTATACTACACTATCCCCAATGCCTATATTTACAATTCTTGCACAGAGGTTTGTCATTAGATGCATGCTGGTTCTTCCTGAACCCAAAATTTCCTTTCTTTTTGAACCTTTGGGAGTTATTATCCTCCTGTTTCCTCTTTTCGTCAGTTTCAGTCCTAACTGACCTTTGTCTTACCAGATCTAGGGTGAGGGAAAGAGATAGGTCTACAACGGACCTATAGGTACTAGGCTGTGCAGCCTTTACCATGCCCTTTATTTCGGGCGCCAACCCATTTATAAAACGCGCAATGCGTTTGGATTCGTGGGTGATCAAATAGGAAACTAACCTAGATAGGGAATTAAAATCAGAAACGTACTTCCGACAATCTAGGTTTTTCATTAAAAGAGACAAGAAGTCTGTCTCTAACTTCTCCACCTCATGAGGTGGGCAGTAAGTGTCCTTTACCAAATCAAGGAACCTGGACCATCCCAAGTTGTATAGGTGTACCTTACCTGTTGATTGAATCATGGCTTTCCACCATATTAGGGCATCGCCCTTGAAGGATTGTGATACGTACTTGACCACATCCTTATCAGCACAGTTGCTGATATCTACTATCGTCTCCATCTCGTCTAGCCACTTTAGGGCTTCTACATCTCCTTTCTCCCCGTTAAAGTCTCGGGGTTTACAAGAGACAAAGTACTTATAGGTAAATCCGTCCTTGACAGAACGGGAGTTTTCAGTAATATCCATTTTCTTTGGTTCACTCTTCGCATTTGAAGAGTGAACGGAGCTCTCCCTATGAGCTGAAGATGGTGGAATAGATAAGGGTCTAGAGCGAGTGGCACTTGACTCTCTTAGCTTTTCTATGGCAGCCGCATCAATGCAAGCTTGGAAATCATTATCATTAATATTTCTATTTTTAGCATTGATGGGTTCAATGTCCCGCTGGCTATTTTGTGCTTCATTTGAATTAGCCATCTTTAAGTCTTGGTTTCTATATACCAATAAAACTTCATTTAACCATGGTGTATCAACCATATCGGCTTTCAACATTGGATATAACAATCCATTGTCTATACTAGTGTGAATAACGTCACAACTCTTAGGTTTAACATAACTATATTTGGCATAGGTCTTAATAGGACCATCATAGGCAAATTACAATTTGGATGTAGTCCGTATATTATTGGACAGTGGATCGAATGTCACAACTGTCTTTGTCATCATTGACAATTATGTAGCTCATAGGCTTGTCCCTAATGGACATAATAATTGGGCACATTGGTCGGTCACATTTGACATAATATATACATGTGGCACATCAGCCTGTTACTTAGGTCGTAATACATATGGCATATCAGCCTGTCACATTGGACATAAATTGGGCACCTTGGCCTACATCATATCAGATGTATATGGCATATCAGCCTGTCCCATTGGACAATAATTGGGCACATTGGCCTGCATCATATCAGATGTATTTGGCATATCAGCCTGTCCCGTTGGACAATAATTGGGCACATTGGCCTGCATCATATCATATGTATATGGCATATCAGCCTGTCCCGTTGGACAATAATTGGGCACATTGGCCTACATCATATCATATGTATATGGCATATCACATGTCCCGTTGGACAATAATTGGGCACATTGGCCTACATCATATCAGATGTATATGGCATATCAGCCTGTTCCGTTAGACAATAATTGGGCACATTGGCCTACATCATATCAGATGTATATGGCATATCAGTCTGTCCTGCTGGACGGTTAGTGCGGTTCCTCAAGCCACACTACCAAGAGTATGAACAATTCTTAATGTTAACATAAGAGTACCTTTATGATTGATTAATGGTCCTGGTCACCTTCGACCTTAACGACCTTGGAGGTTTGGACCTAGTCCCTTACCTCTGTATAGAAGGATAACTTCCCTTAACTATCCTGATAGAAGACCCATTCGTACTTAACTATCATTTCTTGGCCAATATATGGTCTACACCACTTGGCATAATCAATCCATTAAGATCTTTTGGAATTATATAGCAGAGTATAAATTTTGAGTAAAATCGAGACGCTCGTTTTCAAGAGGATGATTTACATATATATAATTCCAAAAGTACTTCATTAAATTCCAAATTAGAAATTATGATACTAGAAAAATGGAATAAACTTGTCCATGCAAGGACTTAAAGAAATAAAAATGTACACGCAGGGACTAAAGAAACAACAATGTCCTCGTAGGGACTACATATTATTAGAAGAGACTTTACTCGTCCTTTTTTCCCTTGACCAGCTTGGAGAGTTTCTTGAAAAATTTGTTCGTTTTCTTCTCCGTTTTCTTCGCCTGTTGTTGCATTTCTTTCATTCTTTCTAAGGCCTCATCAATGGCCTTAAGTGGTGGCGGAGGTTGTGGTTGAGTTTGTGGCATAACCGGATATTGGTACCCATAAGTTGGATATCCAGTCGGTGGGTTAGGTGGGAAAGGAAACGGGTAAAGTGCGTTGTGCATAACCGCTTGCATATATGGGTCTTGCGACCATGCCTGATAATCTACCAGTGTAAACGAGTTAAAAGGATCACATCCAGACGTGTCTGGATATGTGGGGATTGGGTTAGTATAACCCGATGGTGGTGGTTGAACAAGAGGTGTTGGTGTTGGTTCCACTATAGGTGAAACATTAGAGCGTCCACCCATTTGTGGGTCCTCTTGAATTGTGGGGTAGGAGTTGGGCAAAGGTGACAGTGATCCCGACCTTTGTCCTACACGTACCGACATACGTGCATCACGTTTCCTTCTTGGCGATTCAGGTGGTGGTTGAGGTAGGTCCACCGGTTCCATGTGGACATCTTCTTGAACAGGAGGTGGTTGAGAGTGGTGAGAAGGAGTGTGGACGAAAGTAAATTGATTCCAATATTGTTCCCACTCGTTAGGACCTTGGTAGGGTGATCCGGTGTATGAGTTTGAATCGCTTGAAATTTCAATGGGATGTATATTTGATCCTGACGGCGGCATCTCCGGGTCGGAGTCCTCGTCCATGGGGTTTGGCTGGTCCAACTAATTTTGATCGGCTGGAGGCGTGTTAAAATAGTGGTTAGGGTTAAATTCTTCATGGTAAGAGTGTGAATGGGAATGGTGAGAATGGTGTGAATGATAGGAGTAGTGTGAGTGATAAGAATTTTGGGAATGTGAGGGCGAGTGTCTATTAGAGACAGAACGTCTCGCTGGTTGCCAAGGAGATTAATCTCCTTATTCTTGGAAAGCATCTGAGTTATAGGGTTGAGGGGGAATACGCCCCGATGGTCCTCCCCTCATTGACCTTTTCCTCTTCCACTTTTTCCTCTCACACGTGGCAGCATTTTCCTGTTTAAAAATCAATTCAAAAATAATACTAATAACTTAATAAGGAAATGAGTAATCCTAGGTCAATGCCTCGACTCGGAAGTCTAAGGAATGTGCACGTGTAAGTTTGAGATTAAACACAAGAAGGATAGTGTTTAATTCTCTCAAATGTTGGCTCTGATACCAACCTGTCACACCCCGGATTTCCAAACCGAAATCCATACACCGGTGGCCCGGGTGGGGAGTATCATGACGTCAGTTGATAACATCATAGTCAATAAAACATGGCACAGCGAAAGTCTTGGAGTAAAATTACTATTACAAACCGAATGTTCGAAAATATAAAATAATATACAAGCTTGTAATAGAAGATCCACAGGCGGATCATAAATTGTACATGGAAAGAATATAAAATAGACTTTGGGCAGATAAAGGATTTGCAAGATCCTCTATCACTACCGAGCACCTCCGGCCTATGTTCGTGTTGTACCTGCAGTTTAGTCTTTTGAAAATACGTCAGCTTTCGCTGGTAAATACACCCAACCGACTCATTTTGAAAACATTCCAAAAATGTTTTAAGTGCGTATCAGCACAAAATCTTTTTATAACTTGGGTTAATTGACTGTCCAACTTGTTAACAGATTTACATGTTTGTCATACATACGGGGCCCGGTACGGAGACCGAGACGCAATTAACGTACACACCACTTCGGACTCATGAAGGAGTCAATTCCTCCCAACCTTGTGGGAATGCATAATTGAGCGTCTATCGGGTGTATGCCTACACCCGCGCTAAGGTCGTAGCCATTTCTATTTAATGAGCCGAGGATATTCAGGACACGGTAGTTAACCCCCGATTTTTAAGTTATCAAACAAAACTGATTAAAACAGAATATGCGGATTTACTATCCCTGAACCGGCGTTCGATTAATCCCATTTCCGACCAAGCGGTACTAATTTACCGTAACCCAATCTTGTATAAGGGAAATAAGTCGAGAGTATTTACCTGAGCTAGTCTTCTTTTAAATTTTTAATAACTCAGCCGTACACAAAAGGACTAAGTGCAGATAGCATTTACTGGCAAGTCTCTAGTCTGGATTATGGCATAAGTGAACCAATTAAATACTAACGGTCTTATTTAAGTCATAGACTTAGACCGACTAGCGTACTTGATCAAAACGTATGACGCTATATTAAACGATGATTGGATAAAATGCAGTTTAATCCCAACAAGTACCTTGACTTGTATGATATGGATAAACTATAAACATTCTGGATTTTGAGACTTAAATGACAAGGTTAAACCCGTTTCGGTTAATTTCTGTAAAATAGTTACATATACGTAACTGTGCGCATATTAGCAATAACGGGTAACCGGATAAGTCATGGACAAGTTCTATATGCCATTATATTTTAAATAAGTTAAGATATCAGTAGGATATCAACCTGTATGCCCGTTAAGGTTTTAAAACGAAATTAGGCCTCTTAAGGGCATTTCGGTAATTATATACCGTATAAAATATATTTTAAGTTTATGATCATGAGTATTCTGGAAAAATATTTTATTTATGATATAATATTAGTAGGATATCATTTATATGCGTATTTTATCTTAATGACCAAACTATGCACCGAAGGGGCATTTTTGTCATTTTACACATAGTTTATAAATTATTTGGGATTCTGAGTTTATAACATGTACCTACTGTAATTATTTTTAAAATAAGTTTTAAAATCAGTAGGTATCAAATCTTGGTCAATAATATGGTTTAAAACCATACTATGCGCCTAAACGACGCTTATGTCGTTAAATGGCGTCTTTATGCGATTTTTACGGAAAATGTCGCTAAGGTCAGATTAAAATGTTATTGATATTTTATTTAATATAACATATCAGTAGGTAAAAGATTTACCTTGAAAAGATTTGATTAAAACTAGTTTATGAGCCACAAGGGCTAAAATCGCCATTTATCGACATAGTTTAAGGACTTGCTTGAAAACTCAGTTGATAACTTGGTTTAACGTCCCAAATAATCCTACTTATAATATTACATCAGTAGGAAACTCATTTTCAAGTTCATTATTATTTAAAACCTTGTTTTATGCAAAAATGACATTTTGGTCAAAGATGGCATAATTATGGAACTTGTGCATAAACTTAGATTTTGATTATGATCATGTAATATAACTCATAGGGTTATGCTACATTATATTACGATCATAATGGAACTTTAGATCAGTAGGTAACTAATATAAATTGGGTCAGAATCGAAAGTCAAAGTAGAAGTCAAACTTCGCAACTTTCGGTTGCGAACCGACCCTAGAACTGAAATTGACGAGCCGAACATGTTCTTACATGTTCTAATAATTATTACCAACTTTCTAAAGTGTCAAAGCAGGTTTCATAACATATATAAGATCATTTTATCATTTTTCCCAAAAATGTCTTGTTTGACTTTATAATATCACAACTTTGACCCGTCAATTAGTCTGGAAAACGTGATCTTCAGGAGGTGCCCTTTATAGGGACTAACACCTACCTTATTATAGCCATGCTCATTTTGAACAATGGCAGGACCACAATGGTCTTAACCGAAAGTCAAAGCGTTTTCCGTAAAACGCTTGACTTTTGGCTATAAAAGCCTATAAACGAAAATGCACAATGAAGGAACACTTACCAACGATTCCTAGGGTGCAAGAGAACTTATTGGATGCTCCTTTCAGCTAGGAACTTCCAGAGGAGGGAGAAGAGTTATGATTTAGAAAGGTGCAAGTTGAAATGGTGAACTTAATCACCTATTTATAGTTGGAGAGCTCAAAGGAGGTGAAGCCAGATGTTTAGGGGTGTAAGAGGAAGCTTACAAGTGTCCCAAAACGTGGCATAGCTGTTTACAAGTCCATAGTTTCGATTTAATAGTTTTTGGAGCTTTGTTTGGAGGCCAAGACAAACTTTCTGCAACAAAGCCTCCCTCGCGCCACGCGGGAGACCCAGGCCAGGTCTATCGTGGCCCGCGACCGCCCCTTGGCCAGTTTCAAAGTTTGACACTTTAGTCCCTTAACTTTAAAAAGCTTCTAAAAGCCTTTTAAAACACTTTTTTGGCACTTTTAGCTCTCCGTAGCCAATTCTTGGCATACCCGGGATTATGCCCGGACATTGTCGAGCTCTCGGTTTGTTAAAAGGTCATTCAAAGGTAAGAATTAACATGTTGACACTTTTATTCCCTCTAATATCCAACTTTCACATAATTACGAAATTGAACCCTCTCGTCCAACAAGTGACACGTATGAGAGTTAGGACTTCGCAAAGGATCACTCAGAGGCTTATTATAAGCATGTTGATTCCGATGTAACTCAGAGGCTGGGCATGTTGACATATCAGTCACTCAGGGGCCAAATTTCAAGCATGTTGACATATCAGTCACTCAGAGGCTAATGATTTAAGCATGTTGACATATCAGTCACTCAGAGGCTGTTATTTATGCATGTGGACATCGGACCGTCACTCGGAGGCTCAGTTTGAGCATGTTGACGCCTTTAGTCCTTATTGGTCTTTAACAGACTATATTTAAAAATACAACACGTGTCACTATATTACTGGACAGGATTTTACAAGGTGTTACATTCACTGTACAGTTTTAAGCAATCCTACGTCCCTTACATGTTGAGTAGAGGACAATCCAGTCCTTGTGTTTATAAGCAGGACCAACTAGTCCCCTTATTTGTATGTAGGACAAACTAGTCCTTGAGTCTGTAAGCAGGACCAACCAGTGCCATATTCATATGTAGGAAAAACTAGCCCTTGTGTCTGTAAGCAGGACCAACCAGTCCCCTTACTAGTATGAGGACAAATCAGTCCCGTTGTAACTAGAACCTTCCCGTCACTAGTCATGAAACTCATGCACGTTTCAAAAATACGCGAGTGTTTTGTAAAACCGGTGTGTTTAGCATAAACCTTTCATAAACCATTTATGTTAATAGAAATTCGTTTGCAACATGGTTTAGAAATATGAATTTTTGTTCATCGAAATATTGTGTACTTTTGCAAAAACTTGCATGTCTTTCCACCCCCGAAAACATCAAATGTAAAATAGTAAAAAGTGGGGGTTATGAACTCACCTTGATGTTCTGGTATAAGATAAACTGACTTGAATCACATGCTCGCTATGTGCATGCTAATACTAAGGCATCCCTAGTAAACAACAAAAGATAAGTTTCTATCGGATGGGATATGATTATAATGTTCGTTACCGAGCTCTACCGAATCGTTAACCAAACGACTCTATGGAAGTGTTGTTAACTTGTTTTGAAATAGTGCGCTATAATTGTTTAATCAGGATAAATACTAAGTCTTGGAGTGAACTCGGTTTCCGAGAGGTTTAGGATATATATTTATATATATAAATATAAATATATTATGAAATGGTGTTAGTCGTCTCAGATCGTAGTACGTGTATGTAAACAAATGTTTGTATAAAAATAATACACGTTGTAAACCCGCATAACGTATTCACGCGATTTCCAAATAGTCGTCATATATGTTAATGAATAATAGCGAGACTTGTCGTAGTTTTCTAAGACGCACATATATATATGTAAATGTAACTATATGTATATATAGACGTCGCGTAGCCGAAATAATAGTCTCGCGTCTCGTGGATAGTTATCAAAAATAACTACATAATTGTGAGCGTTAGAATAAACTTTCGTTTGATATAAAAGAGAACATATTTAATGTCGATAGATTTTTATGAAAATCGGGCAGAGTTTACTATGTTTTTAGAACAGTCCCGACAATACAAGTTGTCGAATATTTTCGAAACGCAAAAATTTTCAACGTCCAATTATATAATTTTTCCTTTCATGTTTAAATGCCAATTTCCGTTTCACAAGAATCCAATATATATAAATTATATCGCAATCGGTTCGGTTATAACTAACATATATACAAGTTATATACATAATCCAATGCACGAGTACGAGAATTTTTTTTATATAATGCTTCCACTAGTCGGTTTGGTTTTGATGTCGGTTTCGCATTAAGATATCATTAAAATAACTATATAATATGTCGTTAGCATTTTACCGAGTCTCGCGTTGACCGGTTGACTTGAGTTGACCGAGTTGAATCGGGTTGAACCAAGTTGAATCGAGTTTAACCGTGTTGAACCGAGCTTGACACGAACCACCAAAAATGACCGAGTTGACCAGGTTTGACCAGAGATCAAATCTGAGCCGGTTTGACCCGTAGTTGACTTGTTGACCCGAACCGAGCTTGAACGAACCGAGACCCGAGTTGACCCGAAATGAAACTCATAACTTCACCACTACCACTGCCGCAACCGGCCGGCCTAGAGCTGCCGACTACGGCGTTGCAGCCACCACTGCCATCAACCTCTTGTATGTGATAATATCATCAAATGCAACTCTCAGAACATGAAAATATGACCATCTTGTCCTACGTTTCTCAATAAACAAATTTTGAAAATGTCTTTTAAAATAAAAGTTCTTTCAAAATTTCAAAGCATTTTAAAGGTTGTTTTATTAAGTTAATGTTGAAGCCATAAAATACATATTTTTGGACGAACTTATAAATAACAATTTAGTGAAATCAAAAGTGTTTTAAAGAGTTTTACTTAAAAAAAAGCATTAAGAAATGAAAGGATTGGAATCTTGATCTTAGACTTGAACTTGAACTTGTGAGGAAACTTCAAGATGGATGAAGTTTAGTGGGTGTAGGTTTGAAATTGGTTAAGGGAGGGCAAGAGAGAGAGCCAAGGGTTGAGAGAGAGAGAGTTCGGATATGGGTTTTGAGGTTTTCAAGTAAATCTGACCATACACTATTAATTGATTATATAGATGAGTCAACAAGAAAAGTGTTTCTTGATTTGTTTAGATGGATTTGAAATATCAAGAGCATGCAAGACAAGAATAATGACTGGTACAATTGTTTAATATTATCACATCTAAACGAAAATTAGTGTCCTTGGGAATGTGTAGCCGACAAGAATCATGGGTTGGTGTGGAATTCATAGTCTGACAATTGTTTTTAGTATAATGCATGGGAGTCATAAATTTGAGCACGCATATCAACATATGTTCTCATAAATTTAATTATTCGAAAGTACACAAAGTGGAATGGCAATGAATGTGGGGTGTGTTGACACATGGGATCATGTTGGGGTCTGTGATGACTCTGGCCGAAAATGGCCTAGGATGAAGGTTTAGGGATAGGTGTATGGTGGTGGTATGAGGATATGTTGTAATGGTATGGAGTGTTAGTTTGGGTAACACTTGGGACTTAACTAAAGATCTCCTTTAATTACTAGAATTTTACACTTCTTTGATCTCTTAGGAAATACACTCAACTAGTATATAAGATACTTATTTGTATAATGTATATTATATATACATATATACACGTTGAACATTTGCAAGACTAAAACCTATATAATGTATATATGAATCGATGTAAAATCATCTTAATTCTTGTAATGTATTAATGACTTATTTAATACTTTTCTAATAATATCGAACTTATCACCAACGTTCATGATTGTCGAGCTAACTTGTTTGGGTACCGGTAATTTTTAACAATTAACAAATTCAAAATGTGACCCAATAGACATTTCTAAGCATATGACGACCCAATTAATAAAAAATATATGTCTAAAATGTAAGATCACGATAAGTGCGAGATTCGATTGTGAATATTAGAATTTGATTACGAAGCTAAACATAGCATGATATTTTAGTTTTTAAGGTAATACGCGAGTCTGGTGCCTCCGTTTCATTGTCGATGTGTTCCTACATTCGCGTTTTTCGTTCACGTATACGTCTTGTGACGTTCGGAAGCAGGATAATTTAGCAAAACAAATTCATGTGTATAAATGGTACGTATAAAACTCGTATTTTTTGGCGTCGTCAGATTTCGTCCGATGTCAGTTCTTTACCGTTTAATGCTCGTCAGGTTTCCCGCAAATCACCATTCGCGTACTGTAAAGTGGAATAGACGTTCGTAGGCATTTCAAAGGCCTAATTGAAGTTAATTCGTGTCTTGAAACAATACTTATAACTGCCTTAATGGTCGGTATACACGTAATTATAAACCGAAATTTATCGGTTGTCACGCTTTGGATACCTAAAAACAAGTTAAAATACAAGAAAACGGCATAACATAACCAAGCTAAAAAGTGCACGGACTAAAAATGAGCAAAACCAAAACCTTTTCCACCTCCCCCCTTCTCCAATCACTTTCCACCCTTCTTTAGCCAATCATATTCACCATTTTCCACCTCTTTTCTCCTTCAATCACCTTCCACCTTCATTAACTTCCAAACCCTAATCTCCACTTATAAATACAAGCCTCCACCACCTTTCCCACACACTTATCTACTCCCAAACTCTCTAATCCTCTAAAGAATTCCAAGCAAGAAAGAATACTTTCAAGTGTTCTAAGGTAACTTCGGTCCTCCAAACTCAAGAAGTCTTTCACTTCCGTGGAAATCTCTACGCAAATCATGAGTGTACATGAGCCTTTTTATTTTAATACTTTTGGGTGCAATACGTATACATTATTAAACTTACACAATCACATACTTTATGCTTAAAACACAAACAAGCAATCCAATATACATGCTTAATACATTATACTTCAATTTGCATATGCTAGACGATTCTTATGCTTTATACTTGTCATTAACTTCATACAAGTCTCCCTTAACATGTATAGCCATATAGAAGTAACACACCGCCCGTATTCTTGAGGTCATGTTAAGTTAATCATAACGGTCTTATCGTTGCTACGATAAGATTACGTTAGCGGGAATCTTTGGGTTGACATTTATAGTTGCATGCTAGTATCGTATGTTAATTCTAGTTAACCATTATACCATGTGGATTCGTTTAAACTTTTATACTTATGCTAGTAATCAAACTTGTATGCTCACCAATACGTATGTATTGATCTATACTTTAATATGTATTGCAGGAACTTGATGATGATGACGAATGGAATCTAGTAGGATGACGAGAAACCCACTTATTATTGTTGTAATTTGCTTCTATTCGACTTGTTGTAGATTGCTTTAAACAATGTACCTTGAATTTAGCAATAAAATGAAATTTCGATCTTATTAAATATTGTCACAAATAGCGTTATGAAGTCTCTTGCAATCTATTTCGTCCCGCCCCGATGTTTCCGCCATTGGTTGGGGTGTGACGGTGGTGCTTTATTCGTCGTGGCTATTAAGTGGTGGTTTGTGGTGGAGTGGTGGTGGTTTTTTTGGGTGGTTGTGACAAAGATAAACAGAGAAAAGAGTAAAGTGCAATTTGCCACCCTGTGGTTTAGTCTAGATTGCATATTAACACCCTATCTTCTAGTTTTTGCCAAATGAAACCTTGTGGTGGGCATTCATCACACTTTGCAACCTACCAGTAGTTTGCGATTTTGTTGACCATTAAAAAAATGAGGAAAATACTATTATAACCTTGAAATACCTTTTTAACTTCTGAGGAGTACCATCTCCTACAAATCAATCAGTTGGTCAACTTTGATCCAAGTAAGAACCCTAATTCATGAATCCTGTAAACAATCAGCTGGTTAACTTCGATCGTCAAGAGCCATATCTCAGTACTCATGTTCTTCAACTTCGAAACAAAGCTCACCGATTGTTGATTAGTCGAACGGTGTTTGCTTAGAGTGTGGTGGGGTTACAACCTTGAAACTCTCCAGGACTAAAGTTAACCCTGAATGACCATTCCTTTGTTGTGTTAGTGTTTATTTCCGTACTATTTTAATTGTATTTTAACTAAAATGATTTTTTGTGAGATCAGTGTGATATAGGGTTTCCAGTATGTGGTCGATGTGTGTGAGTTATGTGTGTCATGAGGTTATGCTTTGATTAGATTACGTGTGTTCGACAATGAAGAAATGTGGTTTCCTAAGATGGGTTGATGCTCCCATATGTGACAAATGTGAAAGTGTAGTTCGGGCTTTGTTATGGAATATCAACAAGAAAGACGAAATGCTCAAATCCAAAAATGTGGTTTTTTTATAATCTAAACGTGTGGTGGCAAATGCAAATGAACCATTAGAAAAGTTGGAAGTGAAAGAAGTGGTTGAAGATAATTTTGTTAAGTAACTCAATATGCCTGATAATGAGTTGCTAGCACTATATTACATGTATGAAATTAGCTTGTTCGAAGAAGATGTGGAAGAGAAGTATGTAAAAGATCAGGAGTTGGAGATTGACAACGAGGTGTTAAAAGAGACTTGGGATTATGACAGACAAGAATATAATAGTGAGAGCTACTGTATCATGATCCGTATGAAGGTGAGCATGTATCAGATCCTAAAGTCAAACTGATGATCATATTGCAATTTCATCTGTTTTGACCCATATTAATCACATTGTGCCCTATGTGTAAAATGAGCTCTTGCAAGTCCCGGTAATCCAAATCTATATACGATATCACACAATCACCAAGGATGGGCGGAATCCAATCTTGGTGATCTTCAAGAAAACTGAAAAGCTGAAGAACAACACGAATCAACTTTAACACCTTGCACACAATTCTATTACTTGAACAAGCAAAATCGTCTAGTATAAGATGGAGGCTCTCTCTAGAGAAATCTCAAAAGTCTTGACCCTAGAAATGAATAAGCTTAGCTTATATACCTAGGGTAAGGCATGTCCTTCATGGGCTTGCCTATAGGCTTGCCTGGCCCACATGGCCTATGGCATATCCAAGTAACCTATAAAGGTCCAAAACTAATACAAACGAACCCAGTTAATCCCCGTTAACTACCATAGACTGATGCGTATATTTGATGCATCAGTCTCACACTTCTAGGACCTAACAATCTCCTCCCAAACTGGTGCATCAAATTGTCTTGATAGCATAAAATCAGCAACGTCTTCAACAGAGACTATGGTTGTCGCTATGCTGTAAGTGTTGTGGAAGTCAGTCTCATACTTCTTGGACCTCACACTTCAATGAACTCTCAGCACTGGGTATCTTTCTTCAGCTCTTGTGGTTAGCCTCATATCAGGATCTTGATCAGCTTTGCTTGAAACATCTTTGTCAAAAAGAATGCGAGAGGAGGAACCTCAGCAGCACTTTTCTTCTTCATTTGCGGTCTTTCAAGCAAGCAGGTTCACAGGTATTTCTTCAAATGTACTATCACTGTCAGACGAGGACTGGCATCTAGTTCTTCTGACTAAGGTACACTTTGATGTTGTGATGCTTCATGCTTTGCCAACAACTAACAGCATCTCAATTTCAGCAACCCTTGTTTCTTGATCTAAATCAAGATCTGCACAATTCTCAGAAATTTATAAGCAAACATTCTTATGCAACAGGGAGAATACCTCATGAACACTTGGTACATCCAAGTACTTGTACTCGGATCAAAATTCAAATTTCTTTTATACTTTGATGACTAGTCAAATCTTCAAGAACGGTTAATAATTTTTTAATAAAACAAATAAAGCACTCTATTTTTGGATTTTTGAATTTCTAATTTTTTAATTTTTAAAATTAACAATATAAACAGAAACACAAATAAACAAAGAAACTAACTCAATAGTTACAACTACACAATTGCAATGGGATCAAAATCGTTTTTAGGCAGACCAAGGAACACTTTTCAGTGTGAACTTATTCAGACTGGTCTAAATGATTGCCAATATGTTTGTCCCACTTAAACTTTAACGCTCAACTTTCATTTTTCAACTTCGTGATATGCTTAAGGTAGTAGTATACTATAATATCCGTGTGTCCCATACCATGACATACCCCCACGATCAAGGTAAGCACAACGGTTTATCATAGCATGTGAGTATATTGAGATCATCCTTTATCTTTTACAACGTCATTCTGTTGGTGAACAGGTCAGTACTTTCGTACAGCAGAGTGACCAATAGTCTCTGACGAGGGTTAGGCAAATACCTTCTTTGGTATGTTTGATTTCATAGAATTCTCTCATAATAAGATTTCCTTTCTTTTAAGGTTTTGGCCCTTCTGGTTTGGCTCTTTTAAGATATCCTGACTGTGCCTAGCTCGGCATATAATCTGGATGCAACAGAAGGGCAGCTAAGATATCCTCGGATGACTCAAAAGCATAAAGACCCGAAACTTCAGATGATGGCTATCTATCAACGCAGGATTTAAGACCCATGAAATCATACGCCGATGGTATGTTACCCACAAGATACATAGTTCGTTATGTTTATATCACTTAGTATCTTTTAATCACTTTGAGAGTTAAGCCTATCGACATATCACATTAGATCCTAGTCTTTTCAGCTACGACACCTTACATGTGTTAGTCACGCCCTTTATCACGAATATTCATTTCATTTCCTATTTGATGCAAAAAGACCTTTTGTATTATTTTTTTTTTCAAATGTTTTTCGTATTGTTCTGATTTTCTCCCCCCCCCCCTAAAATAATACATATATACATATATCGCTCTCTTCCCCCATAAAATTTTTGCATCATACTTTATGCACAAATTTACCTAATAAAGAAAACGTATGTACAAAGTTTTAAATGAAAGAAAAGGAAAATATTTTTGTTGGTTTCGCTTAACCGTTCCGTCATTAGATTAAAAACTAATCAATTTCAAAATTAAAGCACGAAATTTAAATTGTACCTTTTCGCTGATCTTTTCTTACCTCATCTCTTTCAAAGGAAACATTGCACTCGTAAAAAGTTTTAATTGCAACAGTGAGATGTTTTCCGATATGTCCCTAGAACAACCGCTATCAACATTCCATAGATTGTCAACAGCTCCTCCTTAGTTGTTCCTAAAAAATAAGGAGATTAGTAAGATAGTGGAACCCAGGCCATCGTGGTCCTGGGTTTCCCTGAAGCATCAAAATAATACACTTCTTTTAGACACAAATCCCCTTTTGTTTCAAGGATTGGTGAGGTTGCTACCGCCTTTGTCACACCCTCAATTTCCACTTGCGGAGTTTCACCGCGAGGCGTGTGAACAAACCAGAATCTGAAACACTAGTACGTCGAACGACTCTATATGATTTGATAATACGTTTTCTAAAATCATTTGTCGTAGATTTTATATTGTCTTAATTAGTTACCAATAATTAGCGGAAGCATTAGTTTTTAAAGTTGAGCGGAAGCCTAAATTAAGTAGTGAAGCGGGCGCCAACACAAACGCCAAAACAAATGACAAACCCCAAAACAATATTTGTAAATGAGACTCGATAAAAGATGTCTTGTTCAATGCATGTGAGTGCACCTAGAGCTCCTAGCGTCCTGAGAAACATGTAAAGAAACAAGTGTCAACATTAAAGATGAGTGAGTTCACAGGTTTTCATAAATTCGTTTGTTCGGTTATGAGTTTGTTTCCCCCGTTATCCCTAACCCGGGATAACGATTTAGTCCATTATTCCCAACCCGGAATAATACCGATAGTTCCATTATTCCTTAACCGGAATAATAATGATGTTGATTCCATTATTCCAAACCCGGAATAATAAGTTGTTGTTTCCATTATCCTCAACCCGGGATAATATAGTTGTTGTTTCCATTATCCTCAACCCGGGATAATATATAGTTGTTTCGTAATTAAGTTCAGTGTTAACATATATAGGTAGCTAGCCTAAAGTTATGTCACGTAAGTGTTCGCGATCGAAAGCTGACTGTTGTGCCTCCGTGTTGCCAGGCCTATCACTGACCATGGCGAAGTTAGGCCGAATTATTCACCCGTTGACCATACCCGGTCGGCTAGCGCGACTAGCTCGGATGGGGCTTGTCGGGCCCAGTAGTACTACTTATAACTCCCCCGCTATTAAAACCCAATACTAACGATCCGAGAGATTGACGAGGACTTAAGTGATATAGCTGCTTAGTGACCATAACATTACATTAACATCAACTTAGTTACCGAATAGTTATGTGACGTTAATTTCGTATAACGTAAAGAGATTGAGTTTGAAGAATGTATACATGTTTCTCCCCCTGTTGTTTAAAAACCGGATAAAGTTAGGGGCCGTGAACTCACCTTTATTTGCTCGGTTAGTGTAGCAAAGAATTTGTAAAGGATGGGACCGCTAATTGCGTCCTAACAAACCAATTGATTTCAAGTCAGTGTGTGAACATACCAATACAGATTCTACACTTAATTTACGCACAAAATGATACACACATTCAACATACCTAACACTCAAACATGCATGCAAGTATCCTCATGTGATCATAGTAATCAAAACAGTTTATCATGAACATAATCCAATCCATACAACACTTTGGTGCACACAATCACAAGTTATCAAATTTCAGCTTAATACTCATAATTCAGCTGTTTTCTAGGATTTTTATAAAATAGTTCCAACGTTCTAAAAATTCCAATTATTTTACAGCAGGTGACATTTATACTGTAGAAATTTATATAAATTTTCCAAGTCCTAAATCTTTACCAATTAACCATAAATAATAATGTACTAGGCTGCAGTCAGATTCGTCGCTTTCTGACTGCAGTCCACGGAAGAATTTATTTAAAAATCACTTATCGTCCAATTAACAAAATTCCAGTTGGAGTTGCCCGGAAATTTCCATACCTAGTTCTGTACAAAATTCATGACTCGACTCCCTACTGATTATAAAATCCAACTCGATAAACAACCAACAAAATTTCAGGATTTTCACAGCTTTAGTTACTGAACTTATTTGGCCACTTAAAAATATCAAATGACTTCAAAAAATTATGAATCCAGCGCCATTAGATTCGTTATTCAAATCTCTACGTTCTAGACATCAGAAAATCCGTTTTTCGACAACTAATGACCGAGTTACAGCCAGATGAAGTCGGCTGTAACTATTACTCAGCAACCTGTTTCAGCATATTGTTATCATAGATTCGCATAAACCGTCCATATCATTAACCTAGGCGATCAAGAACTGATTTTCTAATCATAGATCAATACATATAACATATCCATGCAAACCCTAATCAACATCTCTAGTTTTTATAAACAAAACATACTTGGCAAACTTATAAGTTCCGAAAACAATCATACATGTAACAATGATAAATCAGCGGATTCAAACACATATAATCCGAAAACAAACCAATCACTTCATTGAAGCACATATATCCGAACATGATCTTGTAATCAAAAGATAAATCCTAACCTTTAATAACTAGGTAAATAACCGAGACTTGGACAAGAATGATTCGGTTGTTCAAGCAAGGTCACGACCGAATGAGGTGAGCAGTTCTGCTGTTGCGACCGAGGCTGAAAGGGACTGAAAGGGGAGGCTGCTCGCGATCAAAAGGGACGAGAGTAAGGCTGTTTGCGGTCGAAGAGGATGAAAGGTTGGCTGCCGACGGCTGTTAGCTATTAGGGTTTTATGTTGTGAATGAAGCATGCATGTGGGTTTGTATATATAGCGCAAAGAGAGATAAGGGTCACGGTTTGGGTTTGATCTCGTGGCCGAGGACTTGGGTTGGTTCGGTTTGGGTTTGATCTTGCGGCCGAAGACTTGGGTTTAAGGTTTGGGTTGCACACAATGGGTTTGCGGTTCGGGTTTGCACACAATGGGTTTGCGGTTTGGGCTTGAACTCGGTTAGAGTCACAAGGAGTTTAAGGTTTGGTTCGTGTCGCGGTTCGGTTCGGTTCGTGTACATATTTACCATAATTATTTTATAACTAAAAACAATCACATAATCGTACATCACGTATTCAGTAACTCGTACACGTTTAATACGTAGCATATAATTTATTCGACAAGTATTGCGTTTAAGTTATCCGAAAAACCGGGATTTCACATTATCCCCATGTTGAAAGAATTTTCGTCCCGAAAATTGAGTAAACGCGGTTTAGCATGTAGCGTACATGTTTAGAGTGCTACGCACAAAGAGTTAGTTCGTTTATGATGGTACGCGAAGTTACAAGAAGTTCCCAAGTGCATGCACAAAGATTTCCAAGTGCCATGCACAAGAATTTAGTTAACAATGGTACGCGAAAGTACGAGAAATTTCCAGGTTGTCACATCATCCTCATGTTGAAAGAAATTTTCGTCCCGAAAATTTAGTTACTGGTATTGTTAGTTTGCTGCTCAGTTGCGAAGAGGTGTGGGTATTTGCTTTTCATTTGGTCCTCTCTTTCCCACGTGAACTCCGGTCCACGCTTAGAGTCCCAACGAACCTTAACGATCGGAATCTTGCTGTGCCTTCGAGTCTTGATCTCACGATCCATGATCTCGATAGGCTGTTCCACAAAGTGCAGTTGTTCGTCCACTTGGATCTCATCCAATGGAATGACTAGGATTTCATCTGATAGACACTTATTCAGATTTGACACGTGAAATACGTTGTGAACTCCACTGAGTTCGGCAGGAAGGTCTAATTGATAAGCTACGGGTCCAATACGTTTCAAATTACAAACGGGCCTACGTACCGTGGGTTTAGTTTGCCCTGTTTTCCAAAGCGGATTACACCCTTCCAGGGTGACACCTTTAGTAGGACGCGGTCACCTACTTGAAATTCGAGCGGTTTGCGTCGTTGATCAGCGTAGCTTTTCTGTCGATCTCGTGCCGCCGCCATGCGGCTTCTGATCTGTACAATCTTTTCAGTAGCCTCAAGTATTAACTCTGGGCCTGTGAGTTGACTGTCACCGACTTCTGCCCAACAGACCGGTGATCTACATTTACGACCGTATAATGCCTCAAACGGTGCTGCCGAAATACTCGTATGATAACTGTTGTTATATGAGAATTCTACTAGAGGCAGGTGGATTTCCCAACTATTTCCGAAGTCTACTACGCATGCCCTAAGCATGTCTTCCAAGGTTTGGATGGTCCTTTCACTTTGACCGTCAGTCTGAGGGTGATAGGCTGTGCTCATATCTAAGCGTGTTCCCAACGCTTTCTGAAGTGATTGCCAGAAGTTGGACGTGAAGCGAGCATCTCTGTCTGAGATGATGGATGTTGGCACTCCGTGCCAAGAAACTACTTCCTTAATGTAGATGCGAGTCACCTTCTCCATCTTATCTGTCTCTTTAATAGCTAGGAAGTGTGCGGACTTAGTTAAACGATCCACAATTACCCAGATGGTATCGCAACCACCCAAAGTTCGCAGGAGTTTAGTGATGAAGTCCATCGAGATCTGATCCCATTTCCACACTGGGATCTCAGGTTGTTGGAGTAGCCCCGATGGCTTTTGATACTCTACCTTGACTTTTGCACAAGTCAAACACTTACTCACGTAGGTGGCTATATCGGCTTTCATGTTGGGCCACCAATACGCAGCTTTAAGGTCTTGATACATCTTATCCGAACCCGGATGGACAGAGTATCGGGATTTGTGAGCTTCATCCATGACTAGCTCTCTGAGGGTTCCGTAGAGAGGTACCCATATGCGATTCATGAAATACCGGGCTCCATTGGGTTTTACTTCCCAATCGCGTTCCATTTTTCCCACCGATTCGGCCTTGATGTTTTCCTCCTTAACTGCTTCTAACTAGGCGTCGCGTATTTGTTCGGGTAGCCCCGAATGAATAGTGAGTTGTAATGCTCTTACACGGCGAGGTTTCAAGTGTTCCTTCCTACTGAGGGCATCAGCTACCACGTTAGCTTTACCCGGGTGATACCGAATGGCACACTCATAATCGTTCAAGAGTTCGACCCAGCGATGCTGTCGCATGTTCAACTCTTTCTGATCAAAGATGTGTTGGAGACTCTTGTGGTCTGTAAAGATTGTGCACTTCGTTCCATAGAGGTAGTGTCTCCAAATCTTAAGTGCAAACACTACTGCTCCCAATTCCAGGTCATGCGTCGTGTAGTTTTTCTCGTGAACCTTCAGTTGTCGCGACGCATACGCGATGACCTTATCGCGTTGCATGAGTACGCATCCCAACCCCTGAATGGAAGCATCACAATATACTACAAAGTCATCTGTCCCTTCCGGCAAGGACAGAATGGGTGCACTGCAAAGTTTCTGTTTCAGCAATTGAAATGCTGCTTCTTGCTTGTCACCCCAAGCATACTTGATGCCTTTCTGGGTGAGGGTAGTAAGCGGTTGTGCGATCTTTCAAAATCCCTCGATGAAACGTCTGTAGTAACCAGCCAACCCAAAAATTGGCGGATCTCCGTCGGTGTCTTGGGTGCTTCCCAGTTTTTGATGGCTTCAATCTTGGCAGGGTCTACGTGGATACCCTTTTCATTCACGATATGCCCGAGAAACTGAACTTCCCGAATCCAGAAATCACACTTCGAAAGCTTGGCATATAGCTTTTCCTGTTGAAGTAATCCTAGCAGTAATCGTAGATGTTCAGCATGTTCTTCTTCACTTTTGGAGTAGATGAGTATGTCATCGATGAACACAATGACAAACTTGTCGAGGTATGGTTTACACACGCGGTTCATGAGGTCCATGAACACCGCGGGTGCGTTGGTGAGATCGAAGGGGATGACCAAGAACTCATAATGGCCATACCGAGTACGAAATGCCATCTTAGCGATATCCTCCTCCCTGACGCGTAGCTGGTGGTAACCGGACCGTAGATCAATCTTGGAGTAGTAGCTTGACCCTTGAAGTTGGTCGAAGAGATCGTCGATGCGAGGTAACGGGTATCGGTTCTTGACAGTAACCTTGTTGAGTTCCCTGTAGTCGATGCACATGTGGAAGGTCCCGTCCTTCTTCTTGAAAACAGGACTGGAGCTCCCCATGGCGAAACGCTTGGTCGGATAAATCCTTTTTCTAATAGCTCCTGAAGTTGGATAGACAGCTCCTGCAGCTCGGCTAGAGCTAGGCGGTATGGAGCCTTGGCGATAGGAGTTGCATTGTTCGCCAATTCGATTTCAAACTCCAATTGTCGATGGGGTGGAAGACCAGGTAGTTCTTCTGGGAATACATCGGAAAAATCACGGACGACAGGGATGTCTTCTATACGTTTCTCGTCCTTAGGCTGTTCAGTAATCAGTGCGAGTAAAGCGAAGGAGTTCTTCCTCCGAAGATACTTCTGCGCTTGCATGTAAGAGATGATGTTGGTGACGGCGCTTGCCTTATCGCCTTGTACCGTCAAGATTTCGTCGTTCGAGAGCGGAATACGGATAGATTTTTTTTCGAAGCAGAGAACTTCGGCCCGGACGCCGGATAGCCAGTCCATTCCGACTACCACGTCAAAACTACCCAGGGTAGTTGTCATCAGATCAATGGTAAAAGTGTGACCCGCGAGTTTGAGTTGACAGCCGGATACTATATGGGTCACATCTACAGAATTACCATCGGCTAATTCTATAACATAAGGGGTCTCTAATGGTTTAGGCGTGAGATTTAGGTTCCTCCTAAAAGACTCAGATATAAAGCTCCAATCTGCACCCGTATCAAAAAGCACAGTAGCAAAATGTTCATTAAGGGGAAACTTACCGGTGACCACGTTCGAGTCGTTTCTGGCCTCTCCGCGGCCCAATGTAAATGCGCGACCCTTGGCACCTCCTGTGCCACTATTTCCATGTTGTTGTTGTTGTTGTTATTGTTGTTGTTGTGGTTATTGTGGTTGTTTCCACCATTGTTGTTGTTGTTACGCAGCTGTGGGCAGTCTCTTCTGAAGTGGGCAGTGCTACCACACTGATAGCATCCCCGGTTAATACCCTGCTGCTGACCCTGGGGTTGATTTTGATTTTGTCGGGACATGATTTCCCCACGACAATCCTTTGCCGCATGTCCCACCTTGCCACATCGTTGGCATCGATTCCCGGCACAAGGGCCGTGATGATGAAGATTACAGCGATTGCACTGCGGCTTTCGACCTACATAGCCGCCTGCATTCTGGTTGTTATTGTTGTTGTTGGCGGGCTGATTTTGGTGACCCCGGTGGCTGTTGTAATGATTGAACCGTTTCTGGTTCCCCTGTTGCGGCTGGGATGACGAAGACTGTTGAGCAGACGAGTCTTCAAACTTTCTTTTGTTATCAGGGGCAACTTCAGTTGTACCCCGTGCTGGCAACTTCCTTTGCTCCACCGCCTTATCGGTGAGTTTGTGCGCCAATCGGATTGCTTGATGTTCAGTTATAGGGTTACTAGCCATTACCATACCCTGAATCTCCGGAACCAGACCCCCGAGATAGAACTCGAGTCTTTTCTCCACAGTGTTGTCCAAATCGGGACACAGAAATACCAAGTCATGATGTTTTGCTGTGTATGCCTCTATCTCAGATCCCACCATCTTGTGGTTCCATAAAGTTTGCTCCAACTGTTGCACTCTGTCTCGTGGACAGTACTCCTCTTTGATTAGGGCCTTGAACTCGGCCCAGGCCATTGCATTGGCAGCAATGAGTCCACGCGTTTGGACCTGTGCATTCCACCAAGTTAGTGCCCCATCTTCCAGCGTTGAGGCTGCATATTTGACCTTGTTAGCCTCTAGACAGTTGCACATTTCAAATACGGATTCAGATTTTTCGATCCAGCGGACCAGTCCAATGGGTCCTTCCGCCCCCGAGAATTTGCTTGGTTTCGCGTCGAGGAACATCTTGTAGGGTTAAAACCCCTCCTGCTGCTGGTGGGTTTTGAACACCTGCCAGAGCAGCATTCACGTGTTCTTGGATCATTGCGGCTAATTCTTAAGGCGTCATGTTTGAGATTTCCGCGACGTCCAGTTGCCATTTTAGATCTAAGTAGAAAATAAATAGACTGAAGGAAAGTAAATAAAATAAGCGAGACGTGTCAGTCTTCTACGTCTCCACCCCCCAAATCGCTATCGTTGCCGTCATCCTCCGCGGCGTTTCCAGCTTCTACAGCTGGATCCTCCTCCGGATCCTCCTCTGGATCCTCCTCAGGGTCCCATCCTCTGGATCCTCTTCAGGGTCCTCCTCTGGATCCTCTTCCGGATCCTCCTCTACCGGTACTGGAGGGGCCGGTGCTGGTGCAGGTGCTTGATTTTGCTGTAGCTCCTGAATGTTCCAACTATTTTCCAGGACTCTGTCTTCGAGCCAGTCGGCTCTTATCTGCTCAGCACGCAGATCTCTGGCTAAGGTGTTACGAGCTATCTTACTCGTATGTTGCTCTTCCTCGAGCGAGTCGGTTTTACCTGTCAGTTGTCGGATCATCCATCCTTGTGCTAGGATGGTTTCCTGCATTCTTTCTATCTGTTCTTGTTGTTTCTGTATCCTGATTCTAAGTAGGTCAATTCCTATTTCTACAGAGTTAACCGGTTCAACCGGCACAGCGATGGTTGGGCGTGATGACGACTCCTCCCCCAGAGCGAGCCTTTTCCTCGCAGCTGAGCGTGTTTCCACGCCATAAGATGGTAAGGGTTCCACCATAGGTACCTTTCCTGGCGCTCTTGGTGGCTAAGTTTGTCGGATGATGATGACGATGATGATGATGACATTGCCTATTAGGTTGTGTAGTTAGCTACGAGTTGTTTTCATTTCTTATTATGAAGTCATAATCTACATAACACAGTTGTGGTATATTGCATAACAAGATATAACAGTTGGGTGACCAAACTACGTCTAGTGTTGTGTATTCAGCTATAGTTTAGGTCTACTTCTAATGCAAACCTGGTTCTCTATAGCTAGTGGCTCTGATACCAATCTGTCACACCCTCAATTTCCACTTGCGGAGTTTCACCGCGAGGCGTGTGAACAAACCAGAATCTGAAACACTAGTACGTCGAACGACTCTATATGATTTGATAATACGTTTTCTAAAATCATTTGTCGTAGATTTTATATTGTCTTAATTAGTTACCAATAATTAGCGGAAGCATTAGTTTTTAAAGTTGCGCGGAAGCCTAAATTGAGTAGTGAAGCGGGCGCCAACACAAACGCCAAAACAAATGACAAACCCCAAAACAATATTTGTAAATGAGACTCGATAAAAGATGTCTTGTTCAATGCATGTGAGTGCACCTAGAGCTCCTAGCGATCCTGAGAAACATGTAAAGAAACAAGTGTCAACATTAAAGATGAGTGAGTTCACAGGTTTTCATAAATTCGTTTGTTCGGTTATGAGTTTGTTTCCCCCGTTATCCCTAACCCGGGATAACGATTTAGTCCATTATTCCCAACCCGGAATAATACCGATAGTTCCATTATTCCTTAACCGGAATAATAATGATGTTGATTCCATTATTCCAAACCCGGAATAATAAGTTGTTGTTTCCATTATCCTCAACCCGGGATAATATAGTTGTTGTTTCCATTATCCTCAACCCGGGATAATATATAGTTGTTTCGTAATTAAGTTCAATGTTAACATATATAGGTAGCTAGCCTAAAGTTATGTCACGTAAGTGTTCGCGATCGAAGCTGACTGTTGTGCCTCCGTGTTGCCAGGCCTATCACTGACCATGGCGAAGTTAGGCCGAATTATTCACCCGTTGACCATACCCGGTCGGCTAGCGCGACTAGCTCGGATGGGGCTTGTCGGGCCCAGTAGTACTACTTATAACTCCCCCGCTATTAAAACCCAATACTAACGATCCGAGAGATTGACGAGGACTTAAGTGATATAGCTGCTTAGTGACCATAACATTACATTAACATCAACTTAGTTACCGAATAGTTATGTGACGTTAATTTCGTATAACGTAAAGAGATTGAGTTTGAAGAATGTATACATGTTTCTCCCCCTGTTGTTTAAAAACCGGATAAAGTTAGGGGCCGTGAACTCACCTTTATTTGCTCGGTTAGTGTAGCAAAGAAGTTGTAAAGGATGGGACCGCTAATTGCGTCCTAACAAACCAATTGATTTCAAGTCAGTGTGTGAACACACCAATACAGATTCTACACTTAATTTACGCACAAAATGATACACACATTCAACATACCTAACACTCAAACATGCATGAACGTATCCTCATGTGATCATAGTAATCAAAACAGTTTATCATGAACATAATCCAATCCATACAACACTTTGGTGCACACAATCACAAGTTATCAAATTTCAGCTTAATACTCATAATTCAGCTGTTTTCTAGGATTTTTATAAAATAGTTCCAACGTTCCAAAAATTCCAATTATTTTACAGCAGGTGACATTTATACTGTAGAAATTTATATAAATTTTCCAAGTCCTAAATCTTTACCAATTAACCATAAATAATAATGTACTAGGCTGCAGTCAGATTCGTCGCTTTCTGACTGCAGTCCACGGAAGAATTTATTTAAAAATCACTTATCGTCCAATTAACAAAATTCCAGTTGGAGTTGCCCGGAAATTTCCATACCTAGTTGCTGTACAAAATTCATGACTCGACTCCCTACTGATTATAAAATCCAACTCGATAAACAACCAACAAAATTTCAGGATTTTCACAGCTTTAGTTACTGAACTTATTTGGCCACTTAAAAATATCAAACGACTTCAGAAAATTATGAATCCAGCGCCATTAGATTCGTTATTCAAATCTCTACGTTCTAGACATCAGAAAATCCGTTTTTCGACAACTAATGACCGAGTTACAGCCAGATGAAGTCGGCTGTAACTATTACTCAGCAACCTGTTTCAGCATATTGTTATCATAGATTCGCATAAACCGTCCATATCATTAACCTAGGCGATCAAGAACTGATTTTCTAATCATAGATCAATACATATAACATATCCATGTAAACCCTAATCAACATCTCTAGTTTTTATAAACAAAACATACTTGGCAAACTTATAAGTTCCGAAAACAATCATACATGTAACAATGATAAATCAGCCGATTCAAACACATATAATCCGAAAACAAACCAATCACTTCATTGAAGCACATATATCCGAACATGATCTTGTAATCAAAAGATAAATCCTAACCTTTAATAACTAGGTAAATAACCGAGACTTGGACAAGAATGATTCGGCTGTTCAAGCAAGGTCACGACCGAATGAGGTGAGCAGTTCTGCTGTTGCGACCGAGGCTGAAAGGGACTGAAAGGGGAGGCTGCTCGCGATCAAAAGGGACGAGAGTAAGACTGTTTGCGGTCGAAGAGGATGAAAGGTTGGCTGCCGACGGCTGTTAGCTATTAGGGTTTTATGTTGTGAATGAAGCATGCATGTGGGTTTGTATATATAGCGCAAAGAGAGATAAGGGTCACGGTTTGGGTTTGATCTCGTGGCCGAGGACTTGGGTTGGTTCGGTTTGGGTTTGATCTTGCGGCCGAAGACTTGGGTTTAAGGTTTGGGTTGCACACAATGGGTTTGCGGTTCGGGTTTGCACACAATGGGTTTGCGGTTTGGGCTTGAACTCGGTTAGAGTCACAAGGAGTTTAAGGTTTGGTTCGTGTCGCGGTTCGGTTCGGTTCGTGTACATATTTACCATAATTATTTTATAACTAAAAACAATCACATAATCGCACATCACGTATTCAGTAACTCGTACACGTTTAATACGTAGCATATAATTTATTCGACAAGTATTGCGTTTAAGTTATCCGAAAAACCGGGATGTCACAGCCTTGGATTTAGGTTTCCAATCTGCTTCGTTTTAACTAACGCGGTTGTTGCCTTTGATTGAGCAACTTTGGCTGTTTCAGGTTTAGTCGTTTTAGAAAAAGATTTTTGTTTCTGAACAGCCTTGCGTTTGTTTGTGGCAACATTTCAATCCCCATCTGATGGTTTAACCTTGGATTCACATTCTTCATTGCCTTAGATGATGATACCTTCATCGGCTTCAAATGATTGTTATCCTTAGGTGTAACCTTTTGATTTTGAACTTGATATAGAACATGGGAACTATGTGTGCAGTTTCGAGCAATGTGACCAGGAATGCTGCAATTGAAGCACGTTTGTCTCTTCACATGTAGAGCTTTCTGATCAGCTTGATTTGCTCTTGCAGGCCCTGAAGGATGAACTGATCCCTTCTGTGCTTGATTTTCTTGCACGTTTATTGCAGACGAAGATTAATTTGGATGTTTGTACATGTCGTTTGCAAGGGCCTTCTTCTGTTGTGGAGATTTCTTTGGATTCTTCTCATTTTTTTAGACTTCAAGTCTTGTTCAGAAATCTCCCCAACCTTTCCAAAAGCTTTGCTAGCACGGTCAATAACATATTTTTCAAATTTGCCATTAAAGATCGGCTTAACAAAAGCATTTTTCACAACATTAGCCTTTTGAGGGCTACTGCTGCCCACCGGTGATTTTGGGCTTGATTGTCCTTGATGTTTGGACTTCTGCTTTCTTCGTCTCTAATTTGCTCGTTTCTGCTCTTTTAGTTTGCTCTGAACCTTTTCATCAGAAGCAGAAGGTTCAGATTGTTCAGTTACGCACTCGGAGCCTTGTTCACGTCAGCTCTCTCTTCATCAACTTTGATAAAGTCAGAGAGTCCTGATTTAGCAGATGAAGGACCAGACACTCCAGCTGAATCATTAGAAGAGTCAACAGCACCAGATGGTTCCTGTGTGTCTGACGTATAATCATTTTGTTTGCCGTACACCATATGCTATGCTTTCTCAATATCTTCGTCGGTTTCAGGCATTGTTGTGTAGTTGTGATTATACGGTGGCGCAACCTGATTGAATCTCAAACCCTTCCCTTTGTTCCCCTTATATGCCAGCTGCACATCGCACACGTCTTGAACAAGCTTGCTGGATGTACCAAACTTCTTTATGTTAACTTCGTTTTGTTGATATTTTCCAGTAAGAAGTCCTAGCTCAACTCTTACCAAGTCGCATTCCATGGTTTTTGAATCTAATCTGGTTTTGTAATCATGGACCCAACATTTCTATTGATTTACGTCCAGGTGGAGCTAAGCTATGTCTTTCTTTTGTGTTTCAACCTTTTCTGTGAGTAACTTGTTACTTTCTCGAAGGCTGATGCACTAAGCCATTGCATTGTTGTATTCATCGGCCATTTTGGAATTAAGTGCCCTGAGTTGAGAAACCCTATTCCTGCAAGGTTCAGTGCACAAAAGGTAGTTGACTGTGTCAATGTGCGAGCTTGATTTGTCAGCGTGAGTTTGGGGTGCTGGGCTGCTGATTGTTGCTTGTTGGGCTTGAGGTTTCTGCTCAGATACTTCTTCAGGATTAGACTCAGTTGATTTTGCTTATAGATCTCTAAGATCTTGGTTTGATTGTAAATGATTCCACAACCAAGAAACAAAGGAGTCTTTGTCATCACCCAAAAAACTATTCATATCATTTCTTACTTCCTCTTTTCGCCTTCCACGGTCAAGCAAACACATCACATAGTCAGCAACCAGATCAACATTGTAGTTTCCAATAAACTCATTTAGCTTTTCCTTTACTTGATCCTGCAAGTTCGGATTTTGATTTTGTGTCTGGGGTGAGGTGCTGTTAATGGAAGCTTTGATTAGTGGGCTAAAGACAATGTTTGGATTTGCATTCGGTTTGGAATTGCAGATTGGGCTGAAGACTATATTTGAGTTCTAAGCTTGGGATGTAAACATTTTCGGATAATCGAAACCGTACCGGTAAACACGAAAAAAACTATCTGAAACCTTTTTTTTACTAAAATGTATCGTTAGACTCGTCTCGACGATACGATTCCAATGATATATAATGTCCGATGGTGATTTTTGTCGGTAAAAATCACACGAGTCTAACCGTGCAACCGGTTTGTTAAGATTGTCTGCGGATCATATTTTGTGTATGAAAATGTTTAACTCTGGTTACGTCAGCTGGTTAACTTTCCACCTTTTTGGGTACAACTCGGAACAGTACCAAATTCGGAACAGTAACTCGGATTAGCAATCCGAGATGGAATCTCAAACAGTGATCCGAGATGCTAATCCGAGATGGTGATTCGGAACAGTGTCCGAGATGGTATCCGAGATGCACTGTTTCAGTCCGGAATGAGAATCCGGAACAGTAATCCGGAATGCTATCAGATACACAGCAATAGTAACTCGGATGAATCCGAAATGGAGAAACAGCTCCGGAATAAGGCCTGATCCGGAATGCAAAGTCTGATCCGGAATGGAAGCCTAATCCGGAATCAATCCGATATAGATAATTCTTCGTGTTCTTCGTGATCTTCAACGAATTCGGATCCGAAATGCAACTACTTCGATCCAAAATGCTTGAAGATTATCTGAATATATCTGAAATTCAAGATTTTAATCCGAAATACAGCAGAATATGTAACTAGAAAATCCGAAATCCTTGAATGTTGATCCAAAATGCTTGAATCTTCTTCGTGTTCTTCGTGTTTTCAGCAAAAATCGAACAGTGTGATATCAAATCTAGGCCTGTAAATAGGTTCAACAGGCTCTGATACCACTTGTATGTCCCGGTAATTCGGATCTATCAACGATATCACACAATCACCAAGGATGGGTGGAATCCAAACTTGGTGATCTTTAAGAAAACCGAAAAGATGAAGAACAACACGAATCAACTTTAACACCTTGCACACGATTCTATTACTTGAACAAGCAGAACCGTCTAGTACAAGATGGAGGCTCTCTCTAGAGAATTTCAAAAGTCTTAACCCTAGAAATGAATAAGCTTAGCTTATATACCTAGGGTAAGGCATGTCCCTCATGGGCTTTCCTGGCCCACATGGCCTATGGCATACCCAAGTAACCTATAAAGGTCCAAAACTAATACAAATTAACCTAGTTAATCCCAGTTAACTACCATAGACTGATGCGTATATTTGATGCGTCAGTCTCACACTTATAGGACCTAACAGCTCTTGACCCATATTAATTTATCATATGGAATTTTCATCTATTTTGCCCTTCTGAGGTCAAACTGATGATCAAATTTGAGGTCAATTTACAAACCATATTGCTGACTTTTTAAAATCAAACTATTTAAGAGATCTGCAAAAGTTCCGCTTGTTTGACTATCTGCAAATGGTTTACCTGTTTGTCAATCTAAAGTATAAGACATGTGATCATCATATAACCAACATGAATTAACTAAAACATCAGTAACTCATAACAACATTGTATTAAAAACAAACGATACATACCAAAGTTCAAGAAAAACACACCATACAAACAAAAGTTAACATAGAACCACACCAAACACTTTGACTTTCAGAAGTCAAACATATATTAAAGTCATGCCAAACAAGCAAACGTACCAAACTGACTTGTCTTTAAAGAACATTACAACAATGAAACATGTGTTAAAAAACATAAACATCACTCTTAAGTAGGTTACGGTGCACCTTGTATTTGTATTTTGTGACAAAGGTTGTTGAGTAGGTTGTGCAACCCCTCCTTGGCTTTTGCTGCTTCTTTATTCCCACATTTGGTACATTTTGTGTTTTGGCCTTTCCTTGTCATTTTACCTACTTTTACAAATGTTTGCTGAACCTCATTAACAGACAACCTTTTCTTTTTATTGGGTCTTCCTACCTAGAATCATATACACGCATTTGAATTCATATAGTTTTAATTTATAATCTAAGCATTCAAATCATTGACATATCAGTTCATACCTACTTATGATGTTTTGGAGGAATTAATGATGTTGGGCACTGTGATGGAATCCACATCTCAGGACCACAGATTGGGTCAATGACTTTTTTACATGTTTCTAACCATAAACTTTGGACACCTAGTTTTCAGGAATACCAGCCCTGGTACTATTTCTAGACATGTCCACAATTGCAGCAACAACATGTTTGCAAGGAATCCCAGTCGAATCCCACTTTCTACATGAACATGTCTTCAATTCCACATTCACCACACATTGAGATCTAGGACTACTTTAGCATATGGCGTTAATGGACCATTTGACCTTATTTAAAGCTTTTTTGCACTAACAATTCTTTTTGTCATGTATTCCCTGATGAACTACAAACATGTGATTAAAAGCTTGTCTATAGCTCCAACTATTTACGTGTTAAACAACTCACATATACAGTTCAATAATATATCACATTGTGCCCTAGGTGTAAATGAGCACTTAACCATGAATCAGGTGGAATCTGCAGTGGTGTAATTTTAGGTCTATAGTCTTTATGTCCTGCATAGTAGTAATGAAGTAAGGCATACTTGTCATCAAAACTGTTATCCTTAACATGTTTTCGGAAACATCTCCTGGCCATTGCTTCTTCATGTTCTCGTATTTGTGTCTAAAACCAAACCTATACTCTGCATGAGGAAAGCCCTCTTTAATGCTTGAATAAGACCCTACATGGAAATGAGCATATAAGTTAGATGGCATACAAATAATTGATTATAGGGCATGCATATTATTGATTATTTGAAGGACTTACCTTTTGTCGGTCATTGATAAATGTGAAATTAAAATCCCAAGTTAAGTTAAGATCATGTTGGAGGTTCCTCAAATACCATGCCCAACTTTGATAACATTTCCTTTCAACAAGAGCAAAATAAAGTAGATATATATCATTATAACCATCCGCACCCACGACACTTAAGATTTGACCTGGATATGGTCCTTTCATGAAACATCCATCTAATCCCAGTAGTTCTCTGCCACAAATCTTAAAACCTCTCTTCGTACCAGCATAACAAAATGTAAATTCTTTTGAATTACATAGTAGCACTACTACTATTAGCACATCGCTCCGCATGTACTACATGGATTGGCCTTTATCAGTTCTTCATAATAGGTTCTTAACAACCCATACTAATCTCTATAGTCACCATTTATTTTTGTTGAGGCAATACATTTAGATCTAATATTTTCATTATTGAAAATTATCCTTGATGCTTTTTCTAGATAACATCTTGAAGAGCCATCAGGGGTATCTCAGGGGTGCTTTCAGTAATAAGTTGTATCTCCTTGGAGATGAAACACATGGTATATAGCCAACTTCTCTTGTTTGTAGACACTTGTGTTCAAGTTGAATCGTTTTGACACATCAAGCATCTAGGGTTGTTTGTCTAGAGATCTGAACAGTAAATGGGCAAGTTGGTTTTGTTTTTCTTTTTCAAATTTTTGGTTTTTCAGATTGACCCCTGTTGTTTTGGCCAAATTCCCTTTCACCACCTTCAATGCCTACTAATTATGGATTTGAACCCTTGCATACCACCTTATACCTTAGGGGTTAATTTCTACCAATATAAATATCTCTTCTAGACTTGAGTGCATAGGCTTTAACAATCTGACTCATCTAGTGTTTATCTTCAATAAGTTGCCCAATACAAAATGGCATATGTTCATCAACATTTTTTCTTCGTTGATTCCTAATTCTCCTAGCTGCTTGTTTTAGCACAGAAACATCATTACCTTCATTCTCAGTACGAGTATCGAAGTTGTCCATATCAACATTAAAGTCCTCTTTAAAATCATCACCAAGCTTATCATGTCTTACATCATCGCCTTAAAGTGACTCATGTCCACTTCTAAAATATCCATTCCAAGATTATCTTTACTACAATATAGTCAAGATCATCCTTGTCTAATCCGTCTCTTTTTAAACCTTCTGGTCCTAATCTTGCATCACCTTATGATTCTGAATCACCTTCTGATCCTTGTGATTCATTAACAAGTTCAGTATTGTCCATTTTTAATTCTGTGCCAGGACTATAGGGAAGTAGTTTACTACATTCAATTATAATGGATAATGTAGATGGACCAACTACACAATCTTGAGATGACAGGTTGGAGTTTAAAAACACTCGTAAAAACCAATGTTCAACATAAATTTCAATTAAATTAACTCCTGCTAGTACATGATCAACAAAAATTTCAAAGTCATGATCAACATACAAACTTCTTAAACCATCATTTAAAGACAATTTGGAACTTTATAATGGTAGTAGAAAACCATATCTACATCATAATTAATAGACTTAACCATTTTTCTAACTCAACTCCTAAATCATCTATATTAACAAAGTCAATAAACGCAATGTCTCCATGAAAATAATTCTCGCCAGGTACTTGAGTCAACTCACCTCCATGGAAGATCTTCAATGTAAACATGGTTCTTTGTCTGCTGCAAACAAACATATCAACACAATTTAGTTTGAGTTGCAAAGATGTTCACATTGGCTAAACAATCTACATTATAATCGATACTTAGATACTTACCGGTATATAATTAGTATAGGTCAAATTGGGCTTCACTTGGACGAACTCCCCAATCTCCACCAGCCATAACATGAAATGGCAATGTCTCCATGAAAATAATTCTCGCCAGGTACTTGAGTCAACTCACCTCCATGGAAGATCTTCAATGTAAACATGGTTCTTTGTCTGCTGCAAATAAACATATCAACACAATTTAGTTTGAGTTGCAAAGATGTTCACATTGGCTAAACAATCTACATTATAATCGATACTTAGATACTTACCGGTATATAATTAGTATAGGTCAAATTGGGCTTCACTTGGACGAACTCCCCAATCTCCACCAGCCATAACATGAATTGGAGAAGGAATCGAGTTTTCGTTATTGTTCTTTAATAGCTTCAATGGTCGAACTCTCTATTGTTGGAACCACAGGGTCCCAATATACAACGATAAATGATTTTGCGGTTTTTGTGGAGAAGGAAATGTTAAATTACCTATTTACCCCTCTATTGGACAGTCAACGAGAGTCAATAAAACGACATACTGACAACAGGTTGCAAGGTGTGATGAAATATTCACCACGAGGTTTATTTGGCAAAACCTGAAAGATAATGTATGAGTATGCAATCTAGACTAAAATCATAGGGTGACAAGTTGCCCATAACTCGAGAGAGAAAATGTTGAGAGAGAAAATGATAGGTCACTCCTGCAAAGTATCTACTATCATCTTCCGGTTTTGATTTCTTGAGTGTTTACAACATATATTATGAATATGAATAATTTATTCTCAATTTTACTTCACCAATTTTATAATCTTTTAAACTTTTTTAACGTTGTTCGTTTGCTAAATAGACCAAGATATCATTGTCGCAATGGGCGGGATTCATCCCACTATTAATATAATATATATTGAAATTATAATATTTATTCTTTAAATTGGTTATTTAGTATAATAACAAAACATAAATTTTATTTGTTTCGATTTCAAACCGAGCCGATATCAATATATGGTAGGAATTAAAGCTTTTTCAGTTTAAGTTCAAGTTTCTTTACATTAATTTTATGCCACCTCGCGTTATAGGTTCATCTTTGTTTTCGCCTACGTTTTACGTCACGTGACGGTATAAATTCGTGTTTTTGTTTCATGATTTTTTCCGGTTTAACTCGTCGTTTGCTTACTATTTAGAACGGTTTAATGACTCAGCCCGCAGCACGAGGGTAAAACACTAGTATATTAACATTTGAGGTAGATGCTTAGGACCAGAGAACGGTCGCTAATGTGCACGACTTCAAAAGTCAACAATGTATATCGTTTCTTCTTGCTTTAGAAATAATGTACTATTACTTCTTTGGGTAACTGCTGCAAAGAGTAATTGTTAAATTTAATTTTCTAATAACCCATACCTTCCCGTCAATTGAGTATATATGAATTTTAAATTTTATCAAGATAAATTAACAAAAGTACAAAAAGGTAAAAAACATTTAATATAAAAGTTAAGTTTATGGGCTGATTTAGTTTTTTACGAGTTAGGGCACATTAAAGTTAAAAAAATTGTCCACATGGTCTAATGGATTTCATGGTTGGCTTATTGTGTTTTACATGAAGTACGACATAAATTCATATTTTTATTTTGTGATGTTTTTTTCCGGTTATGTTTATCGCTTGCTTACTACTTTGCATGGGTTTACGAACCCTATCCTCGCAACACGGGGGTTAAATACTAGTTTAATTGATTTGATGAAACCTCAATATTTGGCTTGTACTTTTTTATTATCAAACATTCTTTTTAAAAGAAACTCAGTGTGATAAGAAAAAAAGAAAATATTTCATAATTACATCTCTTTTGGAAAATGATAGAAATTTTATAGAGAGTAACCTTAATCAAATAAAATGAAACTCAAATCTATACAATATAATAAAAGAAACCAATGAGTAACTGTAAGTCCCGGTAATCCGGATCTAACACTGATATCACACAATCACTAAGGATGGGCGGAATCCAAACTTGTTGATCTTCAAGAAAAACCGAAATGACGAAGAACAATGCGAAATCACTTTAACACCTTGCACACGATTCTATTACTTGAACAAGCAAAAACGACTGGTACAAGATCAAGGTTCTCTCTAGAGAAATCCCAAAGTCTTCAAAAGTCTAACCTTAAAAATGACATAAGCTTAGCTTATATACCTAGGGTAATGCATAACCCTAATGGGCTTGCTGGCCCACATAGCCTATGGCATGCCCAAATGACGTATAAAGGTCCAAACCTATCACAAACTAACCCAGTTAAGCCCAGTTAGCTACCATAGACCGTTGCGTATATTTGATACTTCAGTCTCACACTTCTAGGACCTAACAATCTCCCCCTAGACTGATGCATCAAATTGTCTTGATAGTATAAAATCAGCAACGTCTTCAACAGAGACTATGGTTGTCGCTGTGTCATAAGTGTTGTGGAAGTCAGTCTCATACTTTTAGGACCTCACTCTTCAACGAACTCTCAGCACCGAGTCTCTTTCTTCTGCTCTTGTGGTTAGCTTCATATCAGGATCTCGATCAACTTTGCTTGAAACAACTTTGTCAAAAGAATGTGAGAGAGGAACCTCAGCAGCTCTTTTCTTCTTCAATCCTTCTCTTTCAAGCAAGCAGGTTCACAGGTACTTCTTCAAATGTACTATCACTATCAGACAATGACTGGCATTTGGTTCTTCTGACTCAGGTACACTTTGCTGTTGTGATACTTCATGCTTTTGTCGGCAACTAACAGCATCTCAATGTCCAGCAATCCTTGATTTTTTATCTAAATCAAGATCTGCACAATTCTCAAAAATTCATAAGCAAACATTCTTATGCAACAGGGAGAGTACCACATTAACACTTGGTACATCCAAGTACTTGTACTCGGATCGAAATTCAAATTCCTTTCATCCTTTGATGATTAGCCAAATCTTCAAGAACGGTTAATAATTTTTAATAAAACAAATAAATCACTCTATTTTTGGATTTTTTAATTTTCTATTTTTTTAATTAATTTTTTTAAATATAAGAATATAAACATAAACAAAAATAAACAAAGAAACTAACTCAATAGTTACAACTATACAATTACGATGGGATCAAAATCGTTTTTAGGCGAACCAATGAACACTTTTCAGTGCGACCTTGTTTAGACTGGTCTAAGTGATTGCCATTTGTCCACTTAAACTTTAAAGCTCAATTTTCATTTTTCAACTTCGTGATATGCATAAGGTAGTATTATACTATAATATCCGTGCGTCCCACACCGTGACATACCCCGCGATCAAGGTAAGCACAACAATTCATCGTAGCAGGTGAGTATACTGTGATCATCCTTTATCTTTTACAACGTCAGACTATTGGTGAACAGGTCAGTACTTTCGTACAGTAAAGAAACCAATAGTATCTGGCGAGGGTTAGGCAAATACCTTATTTGGTATGTTTGAATTCATGGAATTTTCTCATGATGAGATTTCCTTTTTTAAGGTTTTGGCCCTTCTATTTTGGTTCTTTTAAGAATATCCCGACTGTGCCTAGGTCTGCATATAATCTGGATACAACAGAAGGGCAGCCAAGATATCCATGGATGACTCAACAGCATAAAGACCCGAAACCTCAGACGTTGGCTATCTATCAACGCAAGATTTAAGACCATAAAATCATACGCCAATGGTATGTTACCCACAAGATACATAGTCCGTTATGTTTATATCACTTAGTATCTTTTAATCACTTTGAGCGTAAAGCCTATCGACATATCACATTAGATCCTAGTCTTTTCAGCTACGACACCTTACATGTGCAGCCACACCCTTTATCACGAATATTCGTTTCATTTCCCATGACATTTTATTTTTGTATTTTTCTGTTTTTCAAATAATGTTTTTGTATTTTTCTAATTTTTTTCCCCTCAAACAATACATATATGCATAAATCGCCCTCTTCCCCCCAAAAATTTGTGCATCATAATTTATGCATAAAATTACCTAATTAAGAAAACATATGCACAAAGTTTTAAACGAAAGGAAAAGGAAAATATTTTTGTTGTTTTTGCTTAACCGTTCCGTCATTAGATTAAAAACTAATCAATTTCGAAATTAAAGCACAAAGTTTAAATTTGTACCTTTTTGCTGATCTTTTCTTACCTCATATCCTCCTAAGGAAACATCACAATCGTAAAAATTTGAACCTTTTTGCAACAGTGAGATGTTATCCTTCATATCCCCTGGAACAACCCCGCTACCGACATTCCAGAGATTGTCAACAGCTCCTCCTTGGTTGTTCCTGAAAAATAAGGAAATTAGTAAGACAGTGGGACCTAGGGCATCATGGTCCTGGGTTTCCCTGAAGCATCATAATAAGACACTTCTTTAAGACACAAGTCCCCTTTTGTTTCGAAGATTGGTGATGTTGCTGTTGATTTGGATTTGGGTTTCCAAATTTGTTTCATTTTAACGACCGCGGTAGTTGCCTTTGATTGAGCAACTTTGGCTGTGTCAGGTTTACTCATTTTAGAAACAGATTTTTGTTTCTGAACAGCCTTGTGTTTGTTTTTGGCAACATTCCAATCCCCATCAGATGGTTTAACCTTGGAATTCACATTCTTCATTGCCTTAGGTGATGATACCTTCATCGGCTTGGAATGATTATTATTCTTTGGTGTAACCTTCTGATTTTTAGCATGACACAGAACATGGGGACCACGTGTACAGTTTCGAGCAGTGTGACCAGGAATGCCGCAATTGAAGCACGTTTGTCTCTTCATATATAAAACATTCTGATCAGCTTGATTTGCTCTTGCAGGCCCTGAAGGATGAACTGATCCCTTTTGTGCTTGATTTCCTTGCACATTTCTTCTAGATGAAAATGAATTTGGATGTTTGTACTTGTCGTTTGCAAAGGCCTTCTTCTATTGTGGAGATTTCTTTTTATTTTTCTTGTTTTTTTAGACTGCAAGTCTTTTTCAGAAATCTCCCCAACCTTTCTAAAAGCTTTGCTAGCACGGTCAAAGGCATATTTGGCACATTTGCCATTAATAACCGGCTTAACAAAAGCATTTTTCACAACATTAGCCTTTTGAGGGATATTGCTGCCTACTGATGATTTTGGAGAGCGTAATTGTTCTTGACGTTTGGACTTCTGCTTTCCTCGTCTCCAATTTGCTCTTTTCTGCTCTTTTATCTTGCTCTGAACCTTTTCATCAGTAGCAGAAGGTTCAGATTGTTCAGTTGGCGCACTTGAAGCCTTGTTCATATCAGCTCTCTCTTCATCAGCTGACTCATTTGAAGAGTTAACAACACCAGATGCTTCCCGTGTGTCTGACGTGTAATCACTTGGTTTGCGTACACCATATGTTGTGCTTTCTCAATATCTTCGTCGGTTTCAGGCATTGTTGTGTAGTTGTGATTATACGGTGGGGCAACCTGATTGAATCCCAAACCCTTCCCTTTGTTCCCCTTATATGCCAACTGCACATTGCACACGTCTTGAACAAGCTTACTGGATGTATCAAACTTCTTTATATTCACTTCGTTTTGTTGATATTTTCCAGTAAGAAGTCCCAACTCAACTCTTACCAAGTCGCATTCCATGGTTTTTGATTCTAATCTAGTTTGTAATCATGGACCCAACATTTCTGTTGATTTCCGTCCAGGTGGAGCTGAGCTATATCTTTCTTTTGTGCTTCAACCTTTTATTTGAGTAACTTATTGCTTTCTCGAAGGCTGATGCACTGAGCCATCGCATTGTTGTATTCATCGGTCATTTTCGAATTAAGAGCCCGGAGTTGAGCAACCCTATTCCTGCAAGGTTCAATGCACAAAAGGTAGTTAACTATGTCAATGGGCGAGCTTGATTTGTCAGCGTGAGTTTGGACTTGAGGTCGAGTTTGGGGTGCTGGACTGCTGATTGCTGCTTGTTGCGCTTGAGGTTTCTGTTCGAACACCTTTTCAGGATGAGACTCTGTTGATTTAGCGTATAGATCTCGGAGATCTTGGTTTGATTGTAAATGATCCACAACCAAGATACAAAGGAATATGTCGTCTCCTAAAATGTTATCCAACTCATCTCTTACTTCCTTTTTTCGCCTCCCATGTTCAAGCAAACGCATCACATAGTTAGCAACCGGATCAACATTGTAGTCTCCGATAAACTCATTCAGCTTTTCCTTCACTTCATCCCGCAGGCTCGAGTGCTGAGTTTGGGCTGCAAACATCTTCGGATAATTGAAACCGGACCGCTAAACACGATCTTTAATGTTCGAAAACTGTTTTTACCAAAATGTACCGTTAGACTCGTCTCGACGATACGATCTAATGATATATACTGTCCGATGGTGATTTTAGGAATTTTCATGCCATATTTTTGCCAATGATACATACTATCCTATGGTGATTGTTGGGCTTAGATTGCTAAAGGTTTACTCATTAGGGATTATTTTGGGCTTTTGTGTACATTGTGGGCTTCCTAGTGCCTAATGGGCCTAGGGTTGTAATAGTGGGCTTAATAGTGCTTATAAATAGAGATGCTAGGTCATTGAGAAGGGGTTAGAGAGTTGTAATCAAGAAACTTGTATCAGACATCTTTTGGTGTATGCAAGTTAAAGTTATTCAAAGTTGTTCTTCTTCCTAATCATTATTTCCGCTTTTTGATTAGGTTAGTGATACCTGTTTGATACGTTTACGGGACTTACAATTGGTATCAGAGTCTGCTGTTCAAATACAGGCTTCGGGTATTGCTGATTGAAGAAGGTTTTGAAGTGCGTTGCTGCTGTCTGGATTGTTTTCTGTTCCGGACCACTGTTCATCGTCGGAAGGGTTACTGTTCCAAAGAACTCGAAGAAGGTGCTTCCTGTGCTGATGGAGATGGGATATGAGGGTTCGTATCCACCACTACTAAAGAAAATGTTTCCAGCTTATTGGCGGTTACTTGTCCAGATGTTTATGAAGTGTGTGTCAGAGAACAAAGGCGGTCTGGATCAGCCAAATCAAGCCCAGACATCTGCTATAGTTTCATTGGTTATGGACTGGAAGTATAACTATTCTGGTTATATCTTCGACAACATGAAGAAAATCCTAGAACAGTCCAAGAAGCGAATGTTTCTGTTGTACCTGCGCTTCGTCCAGCTAATTCTAGATGCCCGATACCCTGATTTGGCAAAGGACGCGACAGATGCCAACTTTCTTAACATGAAGCCGATGGGGCCTACTATTTTCGGTACAATGAAGAAGAACTGCTCTACGTCTAAGACAGTGTTTGTGGGTCATTTTGCTTTGAAGAAGTTCGGGAAGTTCTCTGAAGTTGTTGGTTTAGATATTTCACCACTTCCTCCGCCTCCAGTTAATATTATAGTGGCCGAAGAACACGATATACCTGCCAAAGTGAAAGAGATAGAGACCAAGGACTTAGTTACTGATGACGAAGCTGATGTTGGGCAAGCCTTTCTTGACGATCTCGCGGAATTCAACGCCACTTTGACTCCCGTGTTACCAGAATTATCATTGAAAGATATCCAGGAGAAACAAGGCGATCCTCCACTTGATGTTCCATCTATTGCTGCACCGACTGCTCAGGTTGAAGAAGATGAAGAAGATGAGGTGCCATTGATCAAAAGGAGAAGAACTGTGCCGAGCATTCCATCCAGTGAACCTGAAGCTCTCGTTGTTTTCACTGTTGCTGAATCTGAGTTGATCACTTCTACCGTTGTTTAGTCTACAGTTGCTGAATCTATTGCTCATACTTTGATGCTTGACACACCTTTTGTCTCTGCACAGCCAACCGCTCCTATTATTACACAGTCGACTGTTGTGTCTATTCCTACTGACACGGTTCTACAAATGATGGAATTTGGAGGAAGCTCATCCGGTGCTGGTGGTTCTGAAGCAGGTGGTAGTGGAGTTGGTCGTACTGATGATGTTGCTGACGATTATTTGCGCAGATCATAGAAAAGGGCATTTCAATTCGGAGGAATGGATAGTGACGATGATGATACGGAGGTTGATGTAGTGGATTTAAAGAAACGGGTAGTCATTTTGGAACAAGAGGTTATTCTGAAGGATGCTCAAATTGCCTCTCTGCAGACTCGTTTAGACGTCAGAGATCAGACTATTGATCAACTGCAGGGAGATGTCACAATGCTTATGACTCTGGTTTTTTATTTGAAGGGCAAGCTGGAAAACAAATCTGGAAGGGAGTTCAGCGATCCTACAGACGACCTGATGAACATGAGACCAGGCATCGTGCGGCGCAACAGCGAATGGCTGAGGAAACCGAGGAACAAAGATTGGCAGCTGAACAGTTGGCAGCTGAACGCCAAGCTGGTCTGGATGATTATACGAGCGATCCACGCAGGAAGTTTACTGCTAGTCAGAAACGTGTCGCTGGTCAGAAGAAGAAGCAAATGGTTTTAATGAAGAATGTCAATGTGAATCCGCTTGATGAGAACTTTCAGCTTAAGGATCCAAGAATCAGTCGGAGAGATATGTGATGGAGTTAGGGTCGAGCTACTACAGTAAAGTGGGAAACAAGTCCAGGGTGCTCAGTTGGATGTACGACCACGTAAAAAATATGTGGATTATTGTGCATCAGGATGGAAACCGTGAATATTATTCCAAGGAGTCGCAATTCGAGACGTGGACTAATGTTGCTTTGACCGATCTATTGAGAGCTCCGTACACTGATGAAGGCACTATCAAACGTGGACCCGGATGGAGATTCTTTAAAAGGCTTGAACGTGAGGTCAAGAGTGGATTTAAGACTATGAAGACTGCTGAACCATATTTGAGAGCGGATAAAGGAGTTCGTGATGCACACACTGGAAAGAGATTCAAATCAGTGATGTGGCCGCCGACCGACAAAGAACTAGTTATTCCAGTTGCTCCTACCTTTCCTCGGGGGATTATCAAGAACTTCATATTTTGGCTATACGACCCTAAGGTTGGGAGCGTGGCGATAGTGACAAAGGAGAAAGCGTTCAGAGTTAACGATGTGGTAGATTTAGTGAGCTTTCATGACGAAGACTTGCAGGTTCTTACGTCACATCAAATTCAAACTGTTGAGCTGTATGAGGTTTGTTCAAAGGATTGGACTGTTGCGGTTGCTGGAATCATAGCTGGAAGACTCGGTGTGGATGCTCAACAGAAAGACTAATGAAGTAAACCTAGGGGGAGATTGTTGGGCTTAGATTGCTAAAGGTTTACTCATTAGGGGTTATTTTGGGCTTTGGTGTACATTGTGGCCTTCATAGTGCCTAATGGGCCTAGGGTTGTAATAGTGGGCTTAATAGTGCTTATATATAGAGATGCTAGGTCATTGAGAAGGGGTTAGAGAGTTGTAATCAAGAAACTTGTATCAAACATCTTTAGTGTATGCAAGTTAGAGTTATTCAAAGTTGTTCTTCTTCCTAATCATTATTTCCGCTTTTGATTAGGTTAGTGATACCTGTTTGATCCATTTATGGGACTTACGGTAACACGTGTCATTTATTGAAAGGGTCTACTTTTTAACTTTTTGTCTTTTTTCATACTTATCTTATATCAATTAATTAATTAAAATAAACTAATATTAAATCTTATCTTACTTTGAATGTCGGATAGAATCATTCGATTTTTCTAATAAAATATTATCTTCAAATTTTAATTTTAAATTTAAGATATTTTAATAAATATGGAAAACAATAATCTTAAACTTGAAAAAAACAATAATACCACATATAAAAAATTAAAAGTACAAACAAAAAATAAATAAAATAACTTATTAGACATTAGACCAAACTTAAAGAAAAACCAAATAAGAAGAGAAACGAATAATTTAATTCTGTTTTTGATTTTTTAAATTGGGGTTCTAATCAATTCGAATTAAACTTAACCAAGTTTGTGATTCGGTTCGAATTAAACTAAACCAATTTATGATTTGCGAACCGAATCCAATAGTATATTATTTACTATACAAAATTACATTTATTTAACCATACACAGTATTTTTATAAATATAACATTTTTATTATTTAGTATATATGATTAGATTTATTCTACCCGTACAATACACGAGGTTTTATAAAATTGTAACTTTTTTTATTATTTAGTATACAAAATAACATTTATTCAACCCATGTAATACACAAGGTTTTTAAAGATATTTTTTTATTATTTGGTATATAAAATTACATTTATTCAGTAAAATACACGGGGTTTTTAGAGATATAATTTTTTTATAATTTAATATATAAAATTAAATTTGTTCAACCCGTATAATAAACGAGTTTTTAAAGATAGATAGTTTTAATTTAATATATAAAATTACATTTATATAACCCACGTAATACACGGGGTTCTAACCTAGTTAAGTAATATAATAGTTACTAACTTAATCCATAAACATTATGAAACAAGTTTTTTTTTTAAACAAACTAAATAAATAATAAAATTTAAGTTCCATGTAAATGAGACATTTTCATATATAACCCTATAAACATTAAAAATATCATATCATATCATATATATATATATATATATATATATATATATATATATATGAGATGTTCATTTAAGAAGAAAATTTAATTCAGAAGAAAAAACAAAGGTACAATTGTAAAATATTAAGTAGTTTTCCTTTCATATCATTTAACTATATTTAAGTAATAAATTACTCATAAAGACTATCATTCTCTATACTAATTTTTTTTGTCTACACACATAAAAAGTTATCCTACACATTTCAAAATTTATCCTACATATATTAAATTTATCCATACAACTAGTAATTTATCTTACACACCTAGTATTTTGTCCTACACTCTAAATTATTTATTATTACTATTATTATTTTGAAAAAAAAAATATTTTTTTTTTGAAAATAAGTTACAAATTTAAGTTAGTTAGTTATTAAAAAGAAAGATTAAAAATTAATGATCTATGTAAGTTTACAAATATACCCATTAAAATTAAATGCAAATATTAAATAAAGTAAAATAAAACATTTTTATTGGTTGAAATTTCTTTTTTTTCTTCTTACAAAAAAATTCTTATCATTTGAACCCTTTATTATATATATATACATACATATATACTAATGTAAATTTAAAAATATCATATATATCCTTTGAAAATAATTAAAATATTAAATATACACAATTCATTAAAAACATTTTAATAAAGGACCATTTTACACATACTTTTCTAAAAATTTATAACTTCATATACCTCGTCTTTAACATCAAACATTTTCATTTACCCATTTTCATTTTTCAACGTAATTGTTGTACTCATTTTCAGTTATTATATTTTTACTAAGGGGTTGTTTGGGAACTTCTAAATGGTTAAGTACTGATGTATGAACCATTAAGTGCTAAATCAGTAAAATGTCTGAACCATTAAACTTAGTATAATGTTTAACCGATAAGGGGCAAATGTCTGAGCAATTTAGATTAGAAGTCTTAACTATACAAACTATGTATAATACTTAACCATTCAGAATGGACATCTGCTTATGAAACAATCAGTATGAACCACTAAGTGCTAAGCCATTAAAAGGTCTTAATCATTACGAGCCACTAAAAGCTAAACAAACAGCCCTTAAGTTTTATTTTAAGTTTTTACCCATAAGTTATAGTTTTCTCAAAATATTATACATAGTTTTCTTTTTTCTTTTACCTGTAAATGTATTTTCCGTAGTACCAAGGTTATCAATGTCTATTGTATTTTTAATGGCAAATTTGGATCATTAGAGTATAATGGTGGCACGAGTGAAACCACCTGATCTTGTCTATCTTCACTAGACAATAACGTCTATATACCAATTCAGAAGAAAACCCAATAAATATGAGAAAACTCCATTGTGGAAAAACCCCTATCAAATGACCAGCACTATTAATATTCAATTAATCATTAATTTAATCAATGACTTCAAAATTGAACAGTATGAAACTGAAGTGTATTAAAAAAACAGTTGTAGTTAAACCGTTGAATTTATCCATAATAAATTATCTGATTAATATCAGTAACATATACATGACGAATTCAAAAGAAATTGATTATACAAAATTCAAACGAAATAAATTGATCGTATACATGATAATCACAACAGAGTATTTGATTACCATGGGTTAGGTACCACATTAAGCATCCAACCTATTATCACAGCATCATCAGATAGTTCAATTATGTAATCTAACACTATAAATAATGGAGGGCTTGAAAAGGGGGCGTGAAGTGTCATGTGGCAGCCACGTTAGTACCTGTCAGAAAAGTTACATGATAGGAGAGGACATGAAAGGGTGACGTGTGACATCTGGCACACACTTTTTTGTATTTATTTTATATTAAAAAAAGAAAATCAAATGAAAAACACCACCCAATTAAAACAACCCAACACGTCACCATCTTCTTCACCACGCCGCTGAAAAATCCAGCGCACAAACCTCCACACTGCCCTTTATGCTACGGATCGGCCGGCTTGGAGAGGCTTCCATGCCTCCGAACCATGCACACTCCTTCTTGTGGTCTAAGAAAATTAATCCTAGGAGGTAGAACATGATTCTCGATGGTTGAAACATTAGATGTTGCAAAGGTATCTGAATCTATGTTGTCCTTTGGTTCGTTATATTTCTAGTTGATAATACACGATCGTTGTTTCGTTTCTACCAACTGGTCGTTTTTGCTTGATTCTCTGTCATGTCGTAGATTTGCAGCCGAGAGATAGGATACAACCTGTCGTTGAGAGAAACCTCCCAAACATGTCGAACTAAAAGTCTAAAGAACAATAAAATATTAAGGTATTAATGAATAGGGTATAGTGGTCATTATATAAAAATTCATTAAAGTTGGATATATATATATATATATATATATATATAGAGAGAGAGAGAGAGAGAGAGAGAGAGAGAAAAGTATATTGTACTTTTGGGCTTAACATACATTATGTACATTTAGGCCTAAATCGCACATTGTATTTTTAAAAACATAAAATCGCATGTTGTATGTATATGTGAAATCGCATGTTGTTTAAAATCAACAAGTCGCATGTTGAATTTGGTACCAAAATCGCAGGTTACTGAAACCGCCAAGTCGCATGTTGATAAAGCCCAGCATACGCAATGGAGGTTAAGCCCAAATGTACGTTAACCTCTGCCTATATATATATATATGTGTGTATGTGTGTGTGTGATATTTCTAGTTTTTTTTTTCTTGGGTATATATGAAAATTTTCATGTTTGGAAGGGTATGCATGAAATTTGGTATGTTTGAGAAGGTATATATGAAATTAATCCTAAAAGGTATTACTAATTAATAAATGATATTTTTTTTCCTTTTCTTTCAAATGACTACTTACATTAATTACACTGAACACCCTCGCAAGACACTAGAGAGCCGGAAAAACACATACAAAAGCAAGGACCAGAACAAAACATTACACAAAAAATTTCCTCTATGTTTCCAGGGTTAAGTTTAGCCCTTTGGATCTATTATTCAACCAAAGGAACCCAAGAGATTTGATTTCACCAAAAATTGAGTTTATCTTTATTGGTTCGTCCGAAAAGATAAAGTTTTTCCTTGCTGGTGACAAGCTCCAACACCATATCAACACAATAGCCCGCATCAGTATTCTTTTAACATCATGTCCGGAATGTGGTTATGAATTTTTAGAAGGTCGCCTTGAAAATGCATATATAGCTAGAATCTTGCACCATTTACTAACTTCCTGCCATATAATTGCCGCCACAATGGATCCGGTAAAAAGATGATCCATCGATTCCGTTGCCGAACAACAGGAACAACAAGCATTCGACTCGTGTTATCTTGAATTAGGCAACATGTTATCTTGTCGGTAATACTTTGTTTAATGTGAGGGTATTAGAAAATAATAAATTATTAACTTGACCTTACAACTCTTGAGAATGGTAAAAACCTATATTAAACAACATTAAAAAGCAAACTTAATAATTTATATTTCTTTTACTCTTTTATCTCCTTCTTCACAAGGACAGGAATAAAAGCTCTATCGTTGATTTGTCGGCCGAAAAAACATTCGTGATGTTATATTTCTTCACTTTCTTACTTCACTTTACCCTGTCTTCTTTTTATCTTATCTACATTTTGAAGGGTCAAACCTTAAAAAAACTCCCTCGCTCAAGGTCTAATAAACAACAATTTTAGCTGGCCGGAGGGTCAGGTGACCGCCCTGAGCTCAGGCCCTGTGGTTCTACCACTACTAGTATTGCAATTTCAATTAGTTTTTATAACTTTTTCTTATAAAATATACAAACTTGCATATGTTTTGATAATTCAATGTAACTCTTCAATGTTTTTATAGAATATCAATTTTTGTAAAACCTAAAATTATTATTGGTACATATAGATATTGTAACAATTTTTTTTTTGGCTCGGAGATTTGTTTTTACACTCGAAAGGTAACATTTTTTTATTAAATTTAATAACTCCATAATTATTATTATTATTATTATTATTATTAATATCATTATTATTTTATTTTATTTTATTATTATATAAATAGAATTATTATATAAATAGAAAGAAGATGAATATTAACTTTTTCGTCCTTACATTTATTTCAATTATTTATTGTAAACTTTTATTTGCAACCCATGTAGTTTAATTATCGTATTATTTTTTTATTTTAATCAAATTACTTTTTGACCTCTAAACAATATTTTTAATGACCATGTTAATACCGTTTTAGACATATTTTACCTTTTTTTGCTATAACAAATGTGTTGAAGTTTTTTTTAGTTTAGGCTTTTTGACGAACGTAATGATACTCTTTTACTTTTTAACTTTTATTTTTCTTTGCTATAACAAGTGCATCGAAACCTACCGAGTTTCTATTGTTTTCTTTTTCTTTTACCTTTTTTACCTTTGTTATTTCTTATATTGTTTTACCTTTTCTTATTATTTTGATGTTTAGAGCCGAGTTACAACGCAAATAGCATAACAAATTTAGATATCATTTTATTTAATTTTACGAATTATTTATCTGCTGTCATGGTATGCTATACATTCTGAATTATAACCACGTTCATACGCAACGCGCGAGTAACTACGACCCTAGTTGTTGTTGTTGTTGCTGTTATTATTATTATTATTATTATTATTATTATTATTATTATTATTATTATTATTATTATTATTATTATTATTATTATACAAAACCAAATCCCTATTAAATACCGCTTCAATTGTTAGTGGATTCATTATATCCATAGCAGCCTTCGAAACCGCTTTCTGTTTTTCCGTTAGAAAATATCCCAAATTAAGTACTTGCAACTTGCATGCTTATATGTATTAAAGCTAGCCCTTCGCCATCAATCTGTCCATTTTACCATTGAAGGAGAATGAAGACCATTTCCAGCTTGATGCATATTCCGTTGTCTAAGTCATATGTCGGTTTCCATTCTCCTACCAAAACCTTGAAATTCCAGCCTACTTTCACAGTTTCAGTTTTAGGAAACAATAAAACATGTATGGACCATGTTTATCACATAGTTATTGTTATTTAATTATATAAAGATATCTTTCCCGTTATTCAATATATAGAAAATATCATTCACCAATGTGATTCTTTCTCTGTTGTTTGAACTTTTCAGCAGGAAATGACAGGAACTTGCAAAACAATGAGGTTGTTGTACCTCCAAATGATTCAAGAAACATATCACCAAAGTTGTCTTTACTTGAAAAAATATTTAGCACGCTTGATAGGGCTATCATCAAGTTTCTTGACCCTCCTCTTCACCAGTCGGTCGACCACCAGTTGATGAGTTGAGCCCTACCGAGTGTGAGGTCGTATACGGGTCCCTTCCTTCATGCCTGGATGGCGTATACATACGCAACGGACCGAACCCACAGTTTATCTCTAGCGGCCCACAGCACTACCTAGATGGGGATGGAATGGTTCACGCCATTAGGATCTCTCAAGGTCGAGCTACTTTATGCAGCCGGTACATCAAGACCAACAAGTACCTCTTTGAGAACCAACTTCGATCCTCCATCGTCCCAAATATTATTGGAGGCATGAAAGGACTCGGTCCTTTTGTTGCTCGTGCAGCATTGTTTTGTGCAAGATTTGTTTTGGGGCAATATGATGTTGGCAAAGGCATTGGTGTTGCAAAACCAGCTTAGCCTTTTTTGGAGGCTGCTGGTACGCGTTATGTGAATCCGATCTTCCATATGCACTTGAAGTCCAGGACGATGGCGACATAATAACCTTAGGTCGCCAAGATTTCAAGGAAAGCTTTCTATGAACATGACCGCTCACCCAAAGATCCATCCAGAGACTAAGGAGGCGTTCGCGATTCGTCATTGGTTTACATATCCTTATATAACTTACTTCCGCTTTGATGCGACTGGAAACAAGCAACCAGATGTCCCGATATTCTCCATGAAGGAATCCTCTCTAACTCATGACTTGGCAATCACTCAAAAGTATGCCATCATTTGTGATATTCAACTTGGAGCACATCCTATGAACCTGATCCATGGAGAAAGCCTTATAAGTTTTGACAAAACTAAAGTTCCAAGAATCGGTGTTCTTCCACGATATGCGAAGGATGAATCAGATATCAAGTGGTTTGAGGTGCCAGGCTTCAATATATTTCATACGGTTAATGCGTGGGACGATACCGATGAATATGGCAGCGACATCTTGGTGTTGGTGGCACCCAATATATTGTCAGTGGAACACTTCTTGGATCGGGTGGATTTGATTCATGGATCCATGGAGAAAGTGACTATTCACTTTGGGACTGGGGTCGTGTCAAGGCAAACTCTGTCGTATGATAACATGGAGTTTCCTGTGATCAATCCAGCCTATATTGCTAAAATGAACAAGTAAGGAAAACACTTTATGTAGGGTTAGTATTAAGTATTATTCCAATTTAGAGTTTAATAAGAAGTAAATGTGGTTATGCAGGTACGTTTACGCAGTGATTTCTGAGAAAACGCCAATGAAATCAAGGATGATGAGGACAATAGGAGTGGCAAAGCTTAACATTGCCGCATCAGAAGGCAACAAAGAGCCACATGAGTATAAAGTGGCAAGTAGGATTTATGGAGATAATTGCTTCGGAAGTGAGCCATTTTTCATTGCAAAAGATTCCGACGAATTCAAGCCTTGAGGAGGATGATGGGTATTTGGTGGCTTACGTGCATGATGAAAGCTCGGGTGAGTCAAGGTTCTTGGTGATGGATGCCCAGTCACAGAATCTAGATGTGGTTGCCATTGTCAAGCTGCCGCAACGAGTGCCTTATGGTTTACATGGGGTATTCATCAGAGAAAAGGACCTGAGTCTAATGTGACAATACTAAAAAAATGACATTTAGTACCATATAGAAAGTGATAAAAAAAACCAAAAAAGTGCCACTAAAGATCTTTGTAGGAATCACTGAACTACCTTTTTTATTATATCAAAAGTTAACTATGCATTCAATAAGATCTCTGTTACATTATAACAAAAGGATTGTAAATATCTTAAATAGTAAAAAAAAAAAAAAGAAGCGTACTTATAAAGAAAAAAAAGATACATAATAAACATTTGTAATTAAATGTATCATACTCACAATTGTTATGACAAAGGATTGTGCATAGAACTAGTCACAGAATAACTGTTTTTTTCAAGATGCAATATATATTTGTTTGCACTTGCATACTGTAATGTTTTGAGGTGGTAATTTACTCCATTTATTTACAAATGGGTTTGTTAGTGTTGTGTTAGGATCAAATATGTTAACCATTAACTAAACGGGAAACAGGTCTCTCAAGTCTAGAAAGATGTAGTTTTGGCTACGTCATACTAGCGTTAGACCCTTCCTTGGCTTCTTCTGATTGTTCTAGAGTCAAGATTATCCCAGGGATCTATTTTCTGTGTTCGACCTACGTTAACCTGGTTCAATAGACTTGTTAGCGTGTACTGTGACTCAATCATAAACACAAGGGCGATTTTGTATGATTGACATATAGTATTTGAGACTTGTGTAGTTAGTCAGTCCAGAGGTTATTCAAGCCCCTTTTCGATTGTTTTTGCTAAGCTCCGTATATGTAGTTCTGTATTGCATAAAACACACCCGTTAGGCAGGTCAACGTGATTAGTGGGCATCCTGGTTAGGTGGGTATTGAGGTATCATGCCTATTTAATGTTATGAGCCAGGCCTATTTGTAAGTTCGTTTTATGCTAACAAAATTAATGTCGACTGCAAGATAAGATTTCTTTTCATGAGGGATTCATATAATAGAGAAATTTATGTTCAAGACATTTGTTAATTTCAACAAACGAGTAAGTAAATATAATGAACCCTTAGCAAAACACTGACGGTTTACCTAACAAAGCCTCAGGCTTTGAAAAATGGATCTAAAGCAGCTAGACTATATTTAATAGAAAACCAATGGAATTAATTGAACCGTTTATAATAGTAGTCTAAAAGACTACTCCAGTTGGTATACTATCTTGCTAGTAATATCTTTTTAATAAATTTTTCTTTAGCAATTAAAAAGTAAAAACTGAACTGATGTATCATGCAAAGGCTGCGCGAACGCAAGCCCTCGCTGTCACAAACTATGATGTGGGCTCGACCACTTGGCCTGACCTTAGGGTCGCACCCCCCCTATGTGCAATGGAGGTCAGTAACCTAGGCCATGGTCTTCTTGATCACCCATTGACCCCATCCATCCACCCTTTCGTCTTTCTTCTCGCTGCCGATGTGGAATCACTTAAAAAAAAAGTTACATTACTCCTACTTCTAAACTACACCAATAAATACTAAATTAATCACATGTCAGGATTTGAACCCTGATCTTTTCTCCAAGAAGCAAAAGCCTCTACCACCCAGCTATAGCTCGAATGGGTTTTACTTAGTGTTTGACTTGTTAGTTTTAAGGTTTGAGTTTATCATTGTGTGTGTTGTAACTTGTAACAAACAAATCTCTTTATCCACTTGGCATTCTAAAAAACCAAAATACACCATTTCCAGCAGCACTAAAAAAGACACTGGATGCTTCTCAAAGATTTTGAGTTCATCATTATTATGTTCATTCTGTGACCCATCAAGAATACGAATACTAGCCATGTGTCGTAAGTGCTGGAATTACATGTTTACTTGTTTTTATTAAAAGTCATTACTTTAGCAATTATAACAAATGAACTGATGTATTATGCAGGGGCTGCGCGAACACAAGCCCCCACTGCCATAAATTATGATGTAGGCTCGACCGCTTAGTCCGACCTTACGGTAGCACCCCTCCTATGTGCAGTGGAGGTGACTAACTAGCTTGTTTATTATGTCAAAAGTTAATTATGCATTCAATAAGATCTCTAACATATAAGAAAAGGATTGTGAATATCACAAATAGCATAAAAAAGTGGACTTATAAAGAAAAAGAAAGATACATAACAAACATTTGTAATTAAAATGTACCATACTTACAAATTGGGAGAATATTCATAAATGATCCTTCTAGCAAGGTCAGCAACAAATCTGCATTGAGCTGATATAATCTGATATCAAAGCTCCCTTGTTGATTGTAAACAGATAAGAAAAGTAGTAATCCTAGCAGACTTTTTAAAAGAGACGTCAACTCATTAATGTTGACCGCCAGCAATGCTTTGCTCGATGAAGCACACTCATCATGCCACGCTAAGGCTACACATTGTAGTGCACCTGAATCAACTTGGGGAAGGGCACCAATTGTTAGGACATAGGATTGTACATAGAATTGCTCCATTTATCAAGATGCAATATATATTCGTTTGCACTTGCATAATGTAATGTTTAGAGGTGGTAATTTACTCCATTTATTTAGAAATGTGTTGGTTAGTGTTGTGTTTGAGTCATACGTTAACCATTAACTAAAAGGGAAACAGGTCATTCAAGTCTAGTAAGATGTTGTTTTGGCTACACCATACTAGTACTAGACCCTTCCTTGACTCCTTCTGATTGCTCTCGAGTCAAGGTTGTCCGGGGGATCCATATTTTCTGTGTTCAACCTACGTTAACCTGGTTCAATAGATTACTTACCGTGTAGTGTGACTCAAACATAAACACAATGGCGATTTCATATGACAGTTAGACATATAGTATGGAGACTTGGGTAGGTAGTTAATCAGAAGGTTATCAATCCCTTTTCCATTGCTTTTGCTAAGCTTCATATATGTAGTCCTGTAATTTCTCAATATAAATAATAGTACGACATATTATGAATATAAATGACATGTCGTTTTATCGTATGTGGTTAGGACGTTTATGAGGTATTATGCCTACTTAACGTTATCACCCAGGGCCTATTTATAAGTTTGTTTTATGCTAAAAAAAACTAATGCCGACTGTAAGATAAGATTCCTTTTCATGAGGGGATTCATATATGTATTGTTAATAGAATAATTTGGGTTCAAGACATTTGTAATTTTCAACAAACGAGTAAGTAATATAGTGAATCCTTAGTAAAACACCGATTATTCACTTAACAAAGCTCCGAGTTTTATAAAGTAGCTAGGTTAACTTGAACAAAAAATGATCAAATTAAGTGAATTGTTAATGATAGCCCAAAAGACAATTCCAGGTGGTATGCCTATGATCTTACTACTTATAATATTATTTTAATAGTCATTACTTTAAGAATTAATATATATTTTTTTAAAATCATTACTTTAGCAATTAAAACAATTGAACTAACGTTTTATACCAGGGCTGCGCAAACACAAGCCCCCACTGCCACAAATTGTGATGTAGGCTCAATCACTTGAACCAACCTTAGGTAGCACCCCTCCTAAGTGCAATGGAGGTCACTAACCTCCCATTGACTCCATTTTATTCACCCTCCCATCCGTTCATCATTCTTCTCTCTGCCAATGTGGGATCACATTAGATGCTTCCTTCTTAATTCTTACTTGCAATTGATTTTCAAGGTTATCATTCTGTGTGTTGTAACCAACAGATCTCTTTGATCATCATGTTTTCAATTTGTCACCCACTAATACCAGCCACGTTCCGTAACTCGTAAGTGTTGGAGTGACATGGTTAGATTCTTCCGTTGTGTCTTATAGGGGAGGATGGAACCATGGTCCAGCTATTCATACAATGATCATATTTCTCTCTCTCTCTCTCTTGCAGACATCTGCAGAAGTAGTTCAATATCAACAACATATTGATGTCCTTGTGAATCCATGGGTGTAAAAAGAGGACTAATAAAGGGAAATACTGTCTCTCCAGTCAACAATCTAGATACCAATTCCCAAGAATCAGCAAACAAACCATGCCTAACGAAGTTGTGAGCGAGATCCTATTCGTTTTATGTGAACAAAATTGATGTGGACTGTAAGATATATTTCTTTTCAATACTATGTTATATATTTGTATTGTTCATAATAGAGAAAATAATAATCAAAAACTTTTAACCAACCAGTAAGTAAATGTAGGGAACAGTTAGCAAAAAAACCAACAGTTCACTTAACAAAGCCTCATGCTTGGTTCAGTTTGAATTCAAGCTAAATTGTTCAGAGGTCCTGCACCAGAGTTACACACAAAATGATTCAATTAATTGAACTGCTGTATTTCAAGTGTTACTATTAGTTAAATTCTCAAATTTCCTATAATGACAATACCAAAAGATCTTAAGGACCGTGAGAATTGCGCCAATAGATGGTAATATTTGAGCACAAGTAAATGTTTCAACCTCACCACAAGAAGACCACCCATAATGGCACCTAAGTTGGTTTTATCATTAATATGTTCATTCTGTTTCTCTTTTCTTGATTATGACTTAGTATTCCCCTATTGGTAAAAATCTTGACATTTGATGGTCTGTGGGTGTTGTAACGAATTCAATAGACATTTGATGGTATGAATAATCATACAAATGGGTAAAGAAGTTAATTAAATAAGAGGAATCAAGTGTGAGATTTTGCAGGGTTTCTAGAGCATCATAAACAGAAGTAATAGCATGGAATGATAAACCCTTACTGATAAAAACCCGTTAAGCGGGTTAGGCTAACCCTTTGAGCAGGTCAAACTCCAAGAAACAAGATAATAAACAAAACTAGTTTTGCTAATTTCTTATGAATGCAGTGTACAATAAATAAGATGCAAAACTAAGGTATTCCTAAGAACTAGGAGATCACCCATTGACCACGTCCAGGTAAGTGACTTCTCCATTATCCTCTTTTACCTTTTATTAACCTTTACATCTCTTTTATCTTTTTTTCTTTCTGCTGATGCGGGATCACATTAAATGACACTTTTTTTTACTTCTGTACTTGAGGTATTAATTTTGAAGGTTTGAGTTTTGCTATTTTGTGTGTTGTAACAAATAAATCACTTCATCCAGTTGGCATCCTATAAAACCATAATAAACAAAACCAAACTTGAGACGAACCTAGGATATTGTCACGAGTAGATTGTTAGTGTTTATCAAAATAGACATATCTGTCGCCGCTCAATAAAGACCCGAGATGCAATTTTTTACGCTTGTCCATATACAAGCCCAGTCGAAGAAAAGGTTTAGTTACATTATGTTCATTCTATGACCTTTGAATTATGCATGTAGAAAATCAACCTTGATGAATAATTCTCATTTACAAGGAGGAATATATACAACAAATAAAAACATAAATTAAGGAGAGAAATACTCCTTACCATACATACAACATTGACTAGAAATATATATAAAGAATGCATAATTATCGGTTGTTACCCCCCCCCCCCTTCAATCGAAACGGTGGCAGTCCAAGCGAAGCATGTTGCGAAGACTTCAAATTGTGCACGTAGAAGACTTTTGGTGAAGATATCAGCCACCTGAAGATTGGTTGGAACGAACTTAGTGTAAAGTTTCCCATAATTAACAAGCTCCCGAATAAAATGATAATCCAAGTCGATATGTTTACACGCTTGTGAGAGACCGAATTTTGAGTCATGAACAAAGCGCTCTTGTAGTCACATAAAAGTGTAGGGCGAGTCGGAGGAAGAGCATGTAATTCACGCAGTAGATGAGTAATCCAAACAAGCTCTACAGCAGTGTTCGCCATGGCACGATACTCAGATTCACAACTGGAGCGGGAGATAGTAGGTTGCTTCTTTGCACTCCAACAAACTAGATTCCCACCAAGAAAAATGGAATAGCCGTAAGTTGACCGACGGGTGTCCAGACAACGCGCCCAATCGGCATCAGAATAACCAATGACACAAGGTTTGTGTGAATGGCTGTAAGTAAGACCAAAGGAAAGGGTCCCTTTAACATAGCGAAGAAGACGCTTCACTGCCCTGAAGTGATCAATAGTGGGGTTTTGGAGAAACTGAGATAGTTGATTCACTGCGTAAGACAAGTCTGGTCTAGTAATCGTTAAGTATTGTAAGGCTCTAACTAATGATCGATATAAAGTGGGATCCGAGAATGGCGTCCCATGAACTGTAAAGGACTCGTGTGAAGCCAGTGGAGTGCTTACGGGTTTAGAGTCATACAGCTTTGCACGAAGAAGTATATCTGTGGCATACTTGGCTTGTGTAAGAAAAGACCAGTGTCAGTGTAAAGAACCTCTAAACCCAAAAAATAGCTTAGATCCCCAAGATCTTTAATGGCGAACTCACGGTTTAAACGAGAAATAAAGAGGCGAATCTCAGTTTCATCATTACCTGTTAATATGAGATCGTCTACATAGACGAGTAGATACATGATGTGAGAATCCTTTTTGAGAACAAAAAGAGAGGTGTCGGCACGACTGCAAGTGAAGCCATATGAAAGAAGAAACGTGCTTAGACGTTGAAACCACACTCGGGGGGGGCCTGCTTTAGGCCGTATAAGGCCTTAGATAATTTGCAAACATGGTTTGGAAGTTGTGAGTGCACAAAACCAGGTGGTTGCTCCATAAAGACGGTTTCTGTTAGATTGCCATTTAAAAAGGCGTTCTTAACGTCTAGTTGATGCAATTTCCATTTGTTAAGCACTGCTAGTGATAAGACAATGCGTACCGTGGAAGCTTTAACCACGGGACTAAAAGTATGAGAATAATCCAACCCCGGTACTTGCGTAAAACCTTGAGCCACTAAACACGCCTTGTAACGCTCAATAGAGCCATCGGAATGATATTTCACACGAAACACCCATTTTGAACCAACAACATTTGCAGAGGAGGGTCGTGGAACTAATGTCCATGTGTTGTTTTGATGAAGAGCCTTTATCTCCTCGTTCATAGCTTCCCTCCATTTCGGATCTTTGGAAGCCGACTTGAAGCCCCGGGGTTCAACAATAAAAGTTAAAGCCACATGTAAAGCATGAGGGTGTAGGGAAGCAAGGTCCGCTTGATATTTAGGTTTATAAATACCCGCCTTGGCTCGTGTTTGCATAGGGTGATTGTTTGAGGTGGATGTATGTGGGATAGGGGTAGGAGGATTGATGTTTGGTTGGGATGGTTCGGTTGGGGTAGGTATGTTTGATTGAGATGGTTCGGTGGGTGTAGGTGTAGGTTCGGTTGGTGTAGGCTGGTCTTGTTCGGTACTGGGTTCAGATTCGGATTGATCAGGATGGTCTACGGATTGGGGTGTAGGTGTAGGTTCGGTTGGTAAGTGTGGGTCGGGTGGAAGAGGTGAAGAGGTGGTGCCGGTTAATGGGTTTGTAGGTAGTGGATCAGTTGGGTGGCATAGTGGACATGTGGTTGGGCTAGGATTAGGGAGTGGTGTGTGGAAGGAGTTTGGGCCAGTTTGAGTTGAAGGTTTTTGAGGTGTATTAGACACAGCAGGTGGGTTGGATATGTCATCGCAAAAGGAAGTAAGGATTGAGGTGTTAGGTGGTGATGCGGAAGTAGTGGTTTTAAAGGGAAATAGGGTTTCATTAAAGCGAGCATGGTGAGTAATAAAAACCAGATTGGAACCCGGATCCAAGCATCGAAAACCTTTGTGTGTAGAGCTATAACCAATAAACACACACGGGAGGCTTCTTGGCTCAAGTTTATGTTTTGCATAATTACGTAGATATGGAAATACTTGGCAACCGTAGACCCGAAAATTAGCATAACACGGCATGTGATTGAATAATAATTGAAAATGAGACTTGTTGTCGAGTAGAGGACTTGGTACTCGATTAATAATATAGGTGGCCGAGATAAATACATCGGTCCAATATTGAGCCGGAACATATGAATTAAATAACATAGCCAGGCCAGTTTCTACAATGTAACGGTGTTTCCTTTTAGCACGCCATTTTGTTGTGGCGTGTATGGACATGAGTATCCATGAAAAGTCCCATTGTCCTCAAATATTTTGCAAACTGTGTGATTTACAAACTCAGTGCCGCCATCACTTTGAAAGACCTTTATTTTTTTGGAGCACTGAGTTTTAGCAAGCTTGATAAACGCAGATAAAACTGCATAAAATCCTGTCTTGGTTTTAAGAGGATAAAACCAAGTGAACCGTGAGTAATCATCGATAAAAATGACATAATAACGAAATCCATCAACAGAAATAATCGGAGAAGGGCCCCACAAATCACAATGCACCAAGTCTAATGGAAAAGAGGCACGTTGTCATTAGAAACAAAAGGTAATCTATGTCCCTTAGCAAGTTGACACGATGTGCAAATATCAGGTTTGGGTAACAAAGAATTAACTTATAGAAGACCACATTTATTCAAAACAGAAATAACATCAAAAGAAACGTGGCCCAAACGGGCATGCCATAATTCATAGGAGGCTTTATTGGAAACATCCGCAACAAAAGCTTGTGGTCCATCGTTCAGCAAATAAAGTCCATCAACGCACCTCCATTTTGCAAGAACCTATCTTGTCTTGCGATCCTGAATATGAAAATAATGCTGAGAAAGTAAGACATCAACAGGATGATCGGCAGTCAACTTGCTTATAGGTAACAATTTCTTTGTGAGATTTGGAACAACAAGCACATTACGCAGATTAATATTGTTGCAAAGTTTATAAGACCCTGTATGAGTAATTGGAAGTTTCTTACCATTACCAAAAAAATTATTACCTTTGTATGGAGTAAAGTGATGAAGACACTTCATCAGATGCCATATGATCAGTTGCGCCAGAATCCCCGTCCAATCAGGGGTGTTATTGTGAACATGACACTGGGCATGAAACGCCTTAGCTAAATCATCATCTATATTAGGAGCTTGAGTGGCGAAAGTATGAAGTTTTGGACAAGAGGAAGCATAGTGACCGGTGGTTCAGCATAACTGGCAATGAGGAGGTCGTCGATTACCACGACCCTAGTAGTAGTACCCCTAGAATAACTGCCCCTGGAAGAAAACCCACGACCCCGGCTAGACGTTGAAGATTCACGTCGGTTCTGAGCGTGAAACGCAGCCGAGGGAGTGGTGGTACCATGAAGAGATTGAAGGAACATCTCATGACTCTCGGCCTGAGCCACAAGGTCACGAAAAACAGGGGCAGGTTTGGTAGCCCGTATAGCAGTAGAAAAGACCTCATAAGATGGTTCGAGGCCACAGAGAAACCAGTGGAGTTTATCTATTTCAGCCACCGGGTGCCCAATCGCTGCAAGCTGTTTACAAACAGACCGAAATCGATGAGAAAAATCACTAACAGAGGACGTACCTTTTGAAATCTGTCGAAGAGCATCTCAAAGAGACTGAACCCGTTCAACAGAAGCGTTGCTATACGCCTGTTCGAGAGCCGTCCAGATCTGTTGAGCAGTGGTGAGTCCCAAGACTTCAGCGGCGGCTTCCTCTGTTAAAGAAGAGAGAAGCAGAAGAGTCGTTTTCTGATCATCAGAGGACCAGGAAGTGTATAAGGGATTCACGGTAGTTTTGTTGTCGGTTGTTACGGTTTCAGCCGGCGGGGTACTAGTGCCGTCGATGTGGGCAGAAAATTTGTTCAGGGAGATAAGGAGTTTCATGTGGTTTCTCCAAACAAGATAATTAGAAGATGATAACTTAATGGGTGACAGGTGAGGGACAGAGGAGACGGCGGATGAGTTGGGAAAAATTTCAGAGGGGGCAGCCATGGGAAGATGATCGCAAAAAAAAGAAGGAAGGGGAAAGAATTTTTAGAGTGGAAAAGATCTGGTGATACTATGTAGAAAATCAACCTTGATGAATAATTCTCATTTACAAGGAGGAATATATACAGCAAATAAAAACAGAAATTAAGGAGAGAAATACTCATTTCCATACATACAACATTGACTAGAAAATATATATAAAGAATGCATAATTATCGGTTGTTAATGCAAATTCCAGCCACGTCCAGTAAGTATTGGAGTTACATGGTTAGTTGCTTCCGCTATGTCTTGTAATCGAGGATAAGTCCATGGTTAGTTATCAGCAACATATTGATGTCTTAGTAATCGAGAAATTTCCCTTCATTAATCCTGTTTTTACACCCATGGATTCACAAGGACATCAATATGTTGTTGATATTGAACTACTTCTGGCAGATGTCTGCCAAGAGAGAGATTATGAATAGCTGGACGAGGGTTCTATCCTTCACTATAAGACACAGCCTGAAGCTTTGTTAAGTAAACCATTGATGTTTTGCTAATGGTTCATTATATTTACTTGTTTGTTTAAAATAACAAATGTCTTGAACATAAATTTCTCTATAAAAATACACATATGAACCCAATAATGAAAAGAAATCTTATCTTACAGTCGACATCAATTTTGTTAGCATAAAACAAATTTACAAATAGGCCCTAGCTTATAGCGTTAAATAGGCATGATACCTCTTATACGTGCCAAATCGTTTATAAAATGGTACTAAGAAAATAGAAAGGAACTTAAAGAATTTTACAGACAAGATAATAGACTCAAATCATTTTCATTTATTTCTTGGAATACCCGACATCCTGGCTTTATAAACCCTTTACATTACATAATTCAAAGAACGAGAAATTATAAAATAACTAATTACTCCACTAAGACCACTACTAACACAAAACAACCTTGAAGGAAAATGCATGATAACGGGAACGTGGGACTTGGAATGTTGCATGAAGAAACTAGTTGTAGGGTCACGTGACTTGGCACATAACAACCTCATACGTGTCCTAACCATGATGCCCACCTAACAACGTTGCCCTGCCTAACGGGTGTGTTTTAAGCTTTTTTATTTTACGCATAACATACAATAAGACGACGTGTCGTTTATATTCATAATATACAGTACGATTAATCATATTGAAAACTTACTGGACTATATAGGATTATATATACGAAGCTTAGCAAAAGCAATCGGAAAAAGGCTTGAAAACCTTTGGATAGACTAACTACCCAAACCTCAATACTATTTGTCTAACTATCATATGAAATCGCCATTGTGTTTATGTTTTAGTCACAATACACAGTAACAAGTCTATTGAACCAGGTTAACCTAGGTCGAGCCCACAAAATGGATCCACGGGATAACCTTGACTCTAGCAATCAGAAGGAGCCAATGAAGGGTCTAACACTAGTATAAGGTAGCTAAAACTACATTTTACTAGACTTGACAGACCTGTTTCCCTTTTAGTTAATGGTTAACATATTTGATCCAAACACAACACTAACAAACCATTTGTAATAACTGTACTAAATTACCACCTCTTAACATTACATTATGCAAGTGCAAACAAATATATATTGCATCTTTTAAAAAAAAGGTTATTATGTGACTAGTTCTATATACAATTCTATTTCCTAATAATTGTGAGTATGATACATTTAATTGTAAATGTTTATTATATATCTTTTTTTTACTAGTTAACATATTTTACAATCCTTTGTTATAATGTAATAGAGATCTTATTGAATGCATAGTTAACTTTTGATATAAATAAAAAAGGTAGTTCAATGATTCCTACAAAGGCCTTTACTGGCACTTTTTTGGTTTTTTTAACACTTTCTGTATGGTACTAAATGTCATTTTTTTAGTATTGTCACATTAGACTCAGGTCCTTTTCTCTAAAGATACCCCATGTAAAGCATAAGGCACTCGTTGCTGCAGCTTGACAATGGCAACCACATCTAGATTCTGTGACTGGGCATCCATCACCAAGAACCTTGACTCACCCGAGCTTTCATCATGCACGTAAGCCACCAAATACCCATCATCCTCCTCAAGGCTTGAATCGTCGGAATCTTTTGCAATGAAAAATGTCTCACTTCCGAAGCAATTATCTCCATAAATCCTACTTGCCACTTTATACTCATGTGGCTCTTTGTTGCCTTCTGATGCGGCAATGTTAAGCTTTGCCACTCCTATTGTCCTCATCATCCTTGATTTCATTTGCGTTTTCTCAGAAATCACTGCGTAAACGTACCTGCATAACCACATTTACTTCTTATTAAACTCTAAATTGGAATAATACTTAATACTAACCCTACATAAAGTGTTTTCCTTACTTGTTCATTTTAGCAATATAGGCTGGATTGATCACAGGAAACTCCATGTTATTATGAATGTATGACTGAATTGTGTATTTCATATATGTGAAAGTGATGATCTACAAAGGATCTGTACAACATATATATATATACAACAGAGGATGAATTTTAGGAGCAACTTATGCTCTTACAATAAACACATTTGACTAATATTTTAGGTATTGAATCTGTAATTAGGAAGGAGAGAAATAAGGATCCTTGATTATTTGCAAGAGATCGGATCCCTTGATACGCCCCCGCAAGATGGAGGCTCCGTCGGAGACGCCAATCTTGGACCGGAATTTGACGAACGATCTTCGAGATAGAGGTTTTGTGAGAGTATCAGCTGGTTGGTCTCCGGAGTTAATGTGGTATACGTGGAGTTGGCCAGCCGCAACCTTTTCTCGAACAAAGTGATAGTCAAGAGCGACATGTTTCATTCTGGAGTGATACACCGGATTGGAACATAGGTATGCTGCTCCCATGTTATCACAATATAAACTTGGTGAAGTTGAGGATGGGATGTGAAGTTCTTTGAGTAGATTTTGAACCCAAGTAACTTCAGCCGCGGCATTATCCAAGGCTTTATACTCGGCGTCCGTGGAGGACCGCGAGACTGTTTTTTGCCGAGTAGATTTCCAAGACACTATGTTTGATCCAAGGTAGATAAGATATGCGGTTGTGGACCTGCCGCCATCATGAATGCCACCCCAGTCTGAGTCCGCAAAGGCGGTGGTGGTTACAGGCTCACCTTTCTTTATGAACAGCCCATGATGAATAGTACCCTTTAGATAGCGCATGACACGTTTGAGAGCCTGCATATGTTTTGTTGTAGGAGCATGCATGTATTGAGACAATTTGTTGACTGCAAAACAACATCGGGCCTAGTGAAAGCCAAATATTGTAGCGAACCAATGATTTTTCGAAAACTTGTGGGGTCGATATGGGATGAGCCATCATCAGAAGAGAGAGATTCCGAAGAGCTTAATGGTGTTGCGACATCCTTTGCTCCATCCATATTAAAATTGGTTAGTAGATAACTGATGTGCCGATGTTGCGAGAGAAACATGCAATGAGTTGTTGGTATGACTTCAATGCCAGAAAATGGTGGAGGTCACCTAGATCCTTGAGAGAGAATCGGCTGGACAGTAGGTGAAAAAATTGTTCATGAAGCTTGTATGGTTACCTGTTAAGATAATATCGTCTACATAGACTAAAAAGTACATAAGTATCCCATTAGAATTATAGACAAATAACGAGGCATCCGTGTGAGATTTTTGAAAACCGTAATCGAGAAGAAATGATTTGAGTTCCATGTACCACGCTCACGGTGCTTGTTTGAGCCCATATAAAGATTTGCATAGTTTGCAAATGTGATTCAGAAATTGTGGGTTAGTAAACCCGGGTGGTTGGACCATGTAAACATCTTCATGCAAGGTGCCTTGTAAAAAGGCATTGTTGACGTAGACTCCAATTGTTTGAAAGTGCAAGAGAGAGGACAACGCGAATGGTTACGGGTTTAGTGGCCAGGCTGAAGGTTTCAAAGAAATCTTTACCCGGTTGTTGATGGAAGCCTTTAGCGACTAATCGTGCTTTGTACTTGGCCACGGACCAATCGGGGTTGCGTTTGAGACGAAAGACCCATTTGCATCCGATGGGTGTGTGGGTGGAAGATGGAACAAGCTCCCATGTTTGGTTATGAAGAAGAGCATTATACTCGTCATCCATGGCTTTCCTCCACAATGGATCTTTTATTGCTTGGGAGACACAAGAGGGTTTGATGGTTGTAGGAAGCGGGTGGACAGTGGTGTTATTAACATAGCTTGAAATATAGTATTTTGGGTTTGGTTTCCGGTTTCGTGGAGGGATAGGAGTGGGTGAGGATGGGGTGGTGGCAGAAGTGGTGTCGGTAGATAGATGTACGATTTGGGTGGACAGGGGGCATTGGTTGAGGTGGTTGGAATGGATGAGGTTGTGGTTTGAGCGGGCGATGACTCGGTGGTTGACATGGCGTCGGTAGGTGAAGAGGCTATGGGTGAGGAGGTTGTATGATCGGGTGTGTTTGATGGATGGGTAGAAGAGGTATTGGTTGGTGTTGATGTAGAGGGAAACGGAGATGTGGAGGGTGTAGGTTGTGAGTGGTCAGGGATTGAGGATTGAGTTGGCGTGAAAGATGGACCGCTGTTGTTTGGAGTATGATTATTTAGGAAGGAGTATATGTGTGGCAGTGGGTTTGGAGGTGGTTGTGTGAAGAGGAAATTGGTGTTGAATAAACTCAACATGCCTTGAATGATATAATTTATTTGTGGTGGGATCAAGACATTTGTAAGCATATTTGGAGGATGAGTAGCCAAGGAAGATACATGGTGCGGATCGTGGTTGAAGTTTGGAGGTGGTATAAGGACGGAGCCATGGGTAGCAAAGACAACCAAAAGGTTTAAGTTTGGAGTAGGTGGGAACAACGTTGAATAACATTTCATAAGGAGATTTGCTGTTCAAGATAGTTGTGGGAAGGCGGTTTGTAAGATAGGTGGCAGCTTGGAACGCATGAGACCAGAAGGTGGAAGGTGGATGGTAGCTGGGCATAGTGGAGAAGGGCAAGGCCTGTTTCGACAATGTGACGATGGCGACGCTCAGCGACACCATTTTGTTCGGGTGTATGAGGGGGTGTAGTGTAGTGGGAGATTCCATGAGCAGTGAAAAAGGATTTGAGGCCAATATATTCACCACCATTATCCGGAAAAAAAGAGATATAATGGGCGTTTAAAATATTTTTCTACTAGTGACTTGAATTGGGAAAAGACGGATTTTCTTTTAATTGGAAATAGCCAAATATATCTCGAGAAATAATCAACGAATATCACATAATTTTTATAACCGTCAATGGATGTTTGGACAGGTCCCCATATGTCCGAATATAGAAGTTGTAATGGTTTGTTAGCAACGAACGAGTTTTTTACCGAAAGGTACTTTATGACTTTTATTGGATGAACAAGAATTACAATGAAAGGACTCGAGTGACACTTTATTAAATTTAAGTCCTAATGTAGACATTATAGACCGGAAGACTTGAAACAAAGGATGTCCAAGTATGTGGTGCCACGCAAGTAAAGAGTCTGTTGACGTGGTGTTGATTTGATGAGAGGTTGTGATTGGTCCATAGTAGACGTCATTGAAGTTAATGCCCGCATGAGTTGCGCCCCCGTGCGAAGATCCTTAACCAAGAAATAAGATGGAAAAAATTCAACAGAAACGCGGTTAGTACGACAAATTTTAGCAACCGAAATAAGATTATTCCGGAGATTGGGAGCAATTAAAATATTGTCTAAAAAAAGAGGCCGTGAGTTGGTGGAAAGAGTTTGTTTGCCAATGTGCGAAATACGTAGAGTATTACCGTCACCCAAAATGATCTCGTCCGGGCCACCATATTCGGAAAGGACATGTACGGAGTTGCGATTGTTGGCGGTGTGATCGGAAGCTCCAGTGTCCCACATCCATGAGTTAGAAGGTGCTTGTGGAGAGGTATGGTTAACGGTTGGGTTTGCGGATGAGGAATTTGTGGTGCTGATTTGGTGATCGTGAAGGAATCTGCCAAGTTTGCGGCATTCCTTGGTCTCGTGACCGGGTATGTTGCAGAAATGGCAGAATTGGTTAGACCGATTGGTGCGGGTAGGTGCTTGGGAAGGAGTGGTTTTGGATGGCCAGGAGGTGGGTCGATTGAAAGATGTTTGGATGGAAGCGGAGGAGGATCGGGAGGACCGATTGTAGGAGCGATTTTGGTGCGATCGGTTGGTGTAGTTGACTATGGTGATAGTGGCTTCGGGAGCCACTTCTTTGAGGGTGCGTTCGTGATCAAGAAGTTTTTCAAAGAGATCGGGAAAGGTGATGGTTGTATCACGGGTTTTGAAGGCAGCCACTAAGTTGGCGTAATCATCGCCTAATTGATTCATAACATGAACAACGAGATATTCTTCCGGTATGGGACTTTGAGCGAGAGCAAGTTCATCAAAGAGGGACTTCATGTCATTGAGATATTCAGTGATAGAGCGTGAACCACGTGGATTCTTGGCGAGGCACGACTTAAGGGAAATGATGCGAGACCGAGAGATACTTGCATAGCTCGAGTTTAGGAGATCTCGCGCTTGCCGAGCAGTGTCGGCGGAGGAGACAGCGGGCTGAATTTGATCTGAACAGCTGTCGAGGATGGCGGTGATTATCATTTGGTCTTGGCGAAACCATTTAAGGTATTCCGGATTTGTTTAGTTGTTTCGCCTACGGCGATGGTTTGTGAGGGTGGTTGTTGGGTGCCAACAATGTGGTGTTCAAGTTCTAAGCCAATGAGGGTAGAGTGGACTTGTTTGTGCCATGAGGGGAAATTTTGCGGGGTGAGTTTGATCGGGAAGTGGGTAGCGGCTGTGATGTGGACAAGAGTAGAGGCCATTGGAGGTGGAGGATAGCAGGATCGAATGACAGAAAGAAAGGGTTAAAAAAAGGCTCGGAGGAGCTTAAGTGGCTCTAGATACCACATGAATGTATGACTGAATTGTGTATTTCATATATGTGAAAGTGATGATTTAAAAAGGATTTGTACAACATATATATATACAACAGAGGATGAATTTTAGGAGCAACTTATGCTCTTACAATAAACACATTTGACTAATATTTTAGGTATTGAATCTGTGATTAGGAAGGAGAGAAATAAGGATCCTTGATTATTTGCAAGAGATATTATCGGATCCCTTGATAGTTATCATACGACAGAGTTTGCCTTGACACGACCCCAGTCCCAAACTGAATAGTCACTTTCTCTATGGATCCATGAATCAAATCCACTAGATCCAAGAAGTGTTCCACTGACAATATATTGGGTGCCACCAACACCAAGACGCCGCTGCCATATTCATAGGTGTCGTCCCACGCATTAACCGTATGAAATATATTGAAGCCTGGCACCTCAAACCACTTGATCTCTGATTCATCCTTCGCATATCGGGGAAGAACACCAATTCTTGGAACTTTAGTTTTGTCAAAACTTATAAGGCTTTCTCCATGGATCAGGTTCATAGGATGTGCTCCAAGTTGAATATCACAAATGATGGCATACTTTTGAGTGATTGCCAAGTCATGAGTTAGAGAGGATTCCTTCATGGAGAACATCGGGACATCTGTTTACTTGTTTCCATTCGCATCGAAGCGGAAGTAAGTTATATAAGGATATGTAAACCAATAACGAATTGCGAACGCCTCTTTAGTCTCTGGATGGATCTTTGGGTGAGCGGTCATGTTCATAGAAAGCTTTCCCTTGAAATCTTGGCGACCTAAGGTTATTATGTCGCCATTGTCCTGGACTTCAAGTGCATATGGAAGATCGGATTCACATAACGCGTACAAGCAGCCACCAAAAAAGGCTAAGCTAGTTTTTGCAACACCAATGCCCTTGCCAACATCGTATTGCCCCAAAACAATTCTTGCACAGAATAATGCTGCACGAGCAACAAAAGGACCGAGTCCTTTCATGCCTCCAATAACATTTGGGACGAGGGAGGATCGAAGTTGGTTCTCAAAGAGGTACTTGTTGGTCTTGATGTACCGGCTGCAGAAAGTAGCTCGACCTTGAGAGATCCTAATGGCGTGAACCATTCCATCCCCATCTAGGTAGTGATGTGGGCCGCTAGAGATAAACTATGGGTTCGGTCCGTTGAGTATGTATACGCCATCCAGGCATGAAGGGAGGGACCCATATACGACCTCACACTCGGTAGGGCTCAACTCATCAACTGGTGCAAAGTTATAGATCAGTGTGTAGCATGGGTCGACCGACTGGTGAAGAGGAGGGTCAAGAAACTTGATGATAGTCATATCAAGCGTGCTAAATATTTTTTCAAGGAAAGACAACTTTGGTGGTATGTTTCTGAATCATTTGGAGGTACAACAACCTTATTGTTTTGAAAGTTCCTGTCATTTCCTGCTGAAAAGTTCAAACAAAAGAAAGAAATACACAGGTTAATGATATTTTCTATATATTGAATAACGGGAAAAATATCTTTATATAATTAAATAACAATAATAATAACCGATGATAAACATGGTCCATACATGTTTTATTGTTTCCTAAAACTGAAATCGTGAAAGTAGGCTGGAATTTCAAGGTTTTTGTAGGAGAATGGAAACCGACATATGACTTAGACAACGGAATATGCATCAAACTGGAAATGGTCTTCATTCTCCTTTAATGGTAAAATGAACAGATTGATGGCGAAGGGCTAGCTTTAATACATATAAGCAATGCAAGTTGCAAGTACTTAATTTGGGATATTTTCTAACAGAAAAACAAAACGTGGTTTTGAAGGCTGTTATGGATAAAATGAATCCACTAACAATTGAAACGGTATTTAATAGGGATTTGGTTTTATGATATATAATAATAAGTGACAAACACAAAAAAATTTCCTAGTGATAGAATATTTTAGACCCTAGCTATATTTAAATAAATTCGGTTTATAGTAAGTTAGATCGGGTCATATAAAATAAAATAATATCAAACTAAAATTTAAAAATTCGTCAAAAGCACGTCAAAGTGTCAAACGTCAATACAAACATTTTTAAAATTGGGTCCTACGGATTTTTATTTTTAAATCTATCCAAAACATAATCTAGAGCAACCTTCCTAAGCAAATATTATATAACATATACAACTATCACTTAAATTCCCAATCCCTTTCATCTTGAGAAATGCTCTATAACATCCCTATTTATGATTCCTGTCACATATAAATCACTCAATAAGTCCATAAAACAACGCTAAACACTTAAACAAATAAACATTTATCATAATATTCCATAATTTTCAATTATAAGTTTCAGACATTCAAGCTCTAGTTTTAAATATTGATTAATTGTAGCTAATCATTTAAACAAATAAAACAACAAAATCATTAACTAAAGTATAAACAACAAAAACTTTTAATCAAGAAACAAAACTAGATAATATTAAGCAAGGACTCCTAATATATATTTTTTACATTAGTATGAATCAGTTACCTTAGTTACATTTAATTTTAGTTTTTTTTTTCTAGAATCATTTCAAATAGAAATGATATAGAATACCTATATACAATTAATATTGAGAAATACACATTTTTAAGAAAACTAGTAACTTAATAAGAAAAAAAAGTAAAAAATAATGAATTCAGTAATAGTAAAACTAAAAGTGGTTTTGAAGGCTGTTATGGATAAAATGAATCCACTAACAATTGAAACGGTATTTAATAGGGATTTGGTTTTATGATATATAATAATAAGTGACAAACACAAAAAAATTTCCTAGTAATAGAATATTTTAGACCCTAGCTATATTTAAATAAAAATTCGGTTTATAGTAAGTCAGATCGGGTCATATAAAATAAAATAACATCAAACTAAAATTTAAAAATTCGTCAAAAGCACGTCAAAGTGTCAAACGTCATTACAAACATTTTTAAAATTGGGTCCTACGGATTTTTATTTTTAAATCTATCAAAAACATAATCTAGAGCAACCTTCCTAAGCAAATATTATATAACATATACAACTATCACTTAAATTCCCAATCCCTTTCATCTTGAGAAATGCTCTATAACATCCCTATTTATGATTCCTGTCACATATAAATCACTCAATAAGTCCATAAAACAACGCTAAACACTTAAACAAATAAACAATTATCATAATATTCCATAATTTTCAATTATAAGTTTCAGACATTCAAGCTCTAGTTTTAAATATTGATTAATTGTAGCTAATCATTTAAACAAATAAAACAACAAAATCATTAACTAAAAGTATAAACAACAAAAACTTTTAATCAAGAAACAAAACTAGATAATATTAAGCAAGGACTCCTAATATATATTTTTTACATTAGTATGAATCAGTTACCTTAGTTACATTTAATTTTAGTTTTTTTTTCTAGAATCATTTCAAATAGAAATGATATAGAATACCTATATACAATTAATATTGAGAAATACACATTTTTAAGAAAACTAGTAACTTAATAAGAAAAAAAAGTAAAAAATAATGAATTCAGTAATAGTAAAACAAAAAGTGGTTTTGAAGGCTGTTATGGATAAAATGAATCCACTAACAATTGAAACGGTATTTAATAGGGATTTGGTTTTATGATATATAATAATAAGTGACAAACACAAAAAAATTTCCAAGTAATAGAATATTTTAGACCCTAGCTATATTTAAATAAAAATTCGGTTTATAGTAAGTCAGATCGGGTCATATAAAATAAAATAACATCAAACTAAAATTTAAAAATTCGTCAAAAGCACGTCAAAGTGTCAAACGTCATTACAAATATTTTAAAAATTGGGTCCTACGGATTTTTATTTTTAAATCTATCCAAAACATAATCTAGAGCAACCTTCCTAAGCAAATATTATATAACATATACAACTATCACTTAAATTCCCAATCCCTTTCATCTTGAGAAATGCTCTATAACATCCCTATTTATGATTCCTGTCACATATAAATCACTCAATAAGTCCATAAAACAACGCTAAACACTTAAACAAATAAACATTTATCATAATATTCCATAATTTTCAATTATAAGTTTCAGACATTCAAGCTCTAGTTTTAAATATTGATTAATTGTAGCTAATCATTTAAACAAATAAAACAACAAAATCATTAACTAAAAGTATAAACAACAAAAACTTTTAATCAAGAAACAAAACTAGATAATATTAAGCAAGGACTCCTAATATATATTTTTTACATTAGTATGAATCAGTTACCTTAGTTACATTTAATTTTAGTTTTTTTTTCTAGAATCATTTCAAATAGAAATGATATAGAATACCTATATACAATTAATATTGAGAAATACACATTTTTAAGAAAACTAGTAACTTAATAAGAAAAAAAAGTAAAAAATAATGAATTCAGTAATAGTAAAACTAAAAGTGGTTTTGAAGGCTGTTATGGATAAAATGAATCCACTAACAATTGAAACGGTATTTAATAGGGATTTGGTTTTATGATATATAATAATAAGTGACAAACACAAAAAAATTTCCTAGTAATAGAATATTTTAGACCCTAGCTATATTTAAATAAAAATTCGGTTTATAGTAAGTCAGATCGGGTCATATAAAATAAAATAACATCAAACTAAAATTTAAAAATTCGTCAAAAGCACGTCAAAGTGTCAAACGTCATTAAAATATTTTAAAAATTGGGTCCTACGGATTTTTATTTTTAAATCTATCCAAAACATAATCTAGAGCAACCTTCCTAAGCAAATATTATATAACATATACAACTATCACTTAAATTCCCAATCCCTTTCATCTTGAGAAATGCTCTATAACATCCCTATTTATGATTCCTGTCACATATAAATCACTCAATAAGTCCATAAAACAACGCTAAACACTTAAACAAATAAACAATTATCATAATATTCCATAATTTTCAATTATAAGTTTCAGACATTCAAGCTCTAGTTTTAAATATTGATTAATTGTAGCTAATCATTTAAACAAATAAAACAACAAAATCATTAACTAAAAGTATAAACAACAAATACTTTTAATCAAGAAACAAAACTAGATAATATTAAGCAAGGATCCTAATATATATTTTTTACATTAGTATGAATCAGTTACCTTAGTTACATTTAATTTGTTTTTTTTTTCTAGAATCATTTCAAATAGAAATGATATAGAATACCTATATACAATTAATATTGAGAAATACACATTTTTAAGAAAACTAGTAACTTAATAAGAAAAAAAGTAAAAAATAAAGAATTCAGTAATAGTAAAACAAAACGTGGTTTTGAAGGCTGTTATGGATAAAATGAATCCACTAACAATTGAAACGGTATTTAATAGGGATTTGGTTTTATGATATATAATAATAAGTGACAAACACAAAAAAAATTTCTAGTGATAGAATATTTTAGACCCTAGCTATATTTAAATAAATTCGGTTTATAGTAAGTCAGATCGGGTCATATAAAATAAAATAATATCAAACTAAAATTTAAAAATTCGTCAAAAGCACGTCAAAGTGTCAAACGTCAATACAAACATTTTTAAAATTGGGTCCTACGGATTTTTATTTTTAAATCTATCCAAAACATAATCTAGAGCAACCTTCCTAAGCAAATATTATATAACATATACAACTATCACTTAAATTCCCAATCCCTTTCATCTTGAGAAATGCTCTATAACATCCCTATTTATGATTCCTGTCACATATAAATCACTCAATAAGTCATAAAACAACGCTAAACACTTAAACAAATAAACATTCATCATAATATTCCATAATTTTCAATTATAAGTTTCAGACATTCAAGCTCTAGTTTTAAATATTGATTAATTGTAGCTAATCATTTAAACAAATAAAAACAACAAAATCATTAACTAAAAGTATAAACAACAAAAACTTTTAATCAAGAAACAAAACTAGATAATATTAAGCAAGGACTCCTAATATATATTTTTTACATTAGTATGAATCAGTTACCTTAGTTACATTTAATTTTAGTTTTTTTTCTAGAATTATTTCAAATAGAAATGATATAGAATACCTATATACAATTAATATTGGGAAATACACATTTTTAAGAAAACTAGTAACTTGATAAGAAAAAAAAAGTAAAAAATAATGAATTCAGTAATAGTAAAACAAAAAGTGGTTTTTGAAGGCTGTTATGGATAAAATGAATCCACTAACAATTGAAAAGGTATTTAATAGGGATTTGGTTTTATGATATATAATAATAAGTGACAAACACAAAAAAATTTCCTAGTGATAGAATATTTTAGACCCTAGCTATATTTAAATAAATTCGGTTTATAGTAGTCAGATCGGGTCATATAAAATAAAATAATATCAAACTAAAATTTAAAAATTCGTCAAAAGCACGTCAAAGTGTCAAACGTCATTACAAACATTTTTAAAATTGGGTCCTACGGATTTTTATTTTTAAATCTATCCAAAACATAATCTAGAGCAACCTTCCTAAGCTAATATTATATAACATATACAACTATCACTTAAATTCCCAATCCCTTTCATCTTGAGAAATGCTCTATAACATCCCTATTTATGATTCCTGTCACATATAAATCACTCAATAAGTCCATAAAACAACGCTAAACACTTAAACAAATAAACAATCATCATAATATTCCATATTTCAATTATAAGTTTCAGACATTCAAGCTCTAGTTTTAAATATTGATTATTGTAGCTAATCATTTAAACAAATAAAACCACAAAATCATTAACTAAAAGTATAAACAACAAAAACTTTTAATCAAGAAACAAAACTAGATAATATTAAGCAAGGACTCCTAATATATATTTTTTACATTAGTATGAATCAGTTACCTTAGTTACATTTAATTTTAGTTTTTTTTTTCTAGAATCATTTCAAATAGAAATGATATAGAATACCTATATACAATTAATATTGAGAAATACACATTTTTAAGAAAATTAGTAACTTAATAAGAAAAAAAAGTAAAAAATAATGAATTCAGTAATAGTAAAAAAGGTTATTGAAAAGGCTCAATTTATTTACACACTCATGCTGTCTATTTGGATACCCCTGGGTTAAGACGGGTCGTCTAGGTCTAGACACCCCCGTATAGCACTGATTTTGAGGAGCCAGCAAATACCTGGCAGGGCGCACAAATTTATGGGCTAAGACGGGCCGTCTAGACCTAGACGACCCGTCTACGAACTTGTTTTTTTAGTTGAAGAAAGGGTGTTTTGGTGGGGTAGATTGGTTGTTGGAGTTTGAAAAAATAGTATTTTGGTGGGGTAAATTGGTTGTTGTTGTTGGAGGTTAATTTTTTATTTTTGTGGTGTAATTTTTATTTTTAAAAAGTTTTGTTTATTGTATAAAAATAAGTTATCTTTTTCGATCCTTTAAGTATTTAATTGTTTTTACGTCATGTTTTTTAATAAAAAATTATATTAAAATCTAATACACGTCGATTTAACACAAACAATCATCAAGTAATCGAATAACTGAAACAAAGTTAAATATTACAGATATAACATATATAACATAACTTTATACATCCATAACAATAGGTGAAGACGACTCGTACATTTACAATTAAATTATTTTTGGTATAACTATTAACATGGGGATGGGTACAGAAACCACCAAGGGGATAATGGATATGGTAACAACTACCAAGGCGGCAGGGGACCGGGTAACTACCACCCACAACGTTTCTCTAATTAGGGCGATCAACGTTGTTTATCACCCTGGGTGAGCATTGGAAGCCCGACAAACAGTCTTGCAATTAGTTAGCAGTCATTACGTCTTAACCCTTGAATCCAAACGCTTCTCCTTACATTCTTCCAAACGAACTAGCTCCTTTATAAGAACTCTTATTAGAGAATTCCAACGACGAATTGAAAGTTTTACGCGACACCAAATGCTCTGCATGGGTCTATTTAATAAACAAATATACACCCCGTCTAGGCCTAGGCGGGGCGTATCACTTTACTACTTTACTGACAAGCATTGAATGATATCAGATGAAGTAATATAAGCCAAAGTTCATGAAGGAGAGAATTCCGACGAAGGATTGAAAGTTTTCTACGACACCAAATCCTTGGCAGGGGTCTATTTAACAAAGAAATATACGACCCGTATCACTTACTTTACTGACATGCATGCAGAGCACAACCTTCAAGACCGCGTCGTCTAGGCCTAGACGTCCCGTCTTGAGCTGGTCGTCTTCAGCATCCGTCTACGTGTAGACAGCCCGTCTGATGTGACTGATTTGATGCTGTACAGGGCTAGGATTGTGGTTGGAAAAAAAAGAAAACCTAGACGACCCGTCTAGGTCTAGACGACATGTCTAAGTGTGTAGTATTACCGTTTTGCCCATGTTGTCAGCCTAGACGGACAACGAAGCAGGGGTAAAATAGACTTATTCCTAGAACAAGACGGGGCGTCTAGGTCTAGACGAGGCGTCTATGCCCAAGTAATTTTTTTTTGGTGTAATTAATATGATTTTGTTTACTTAATACACACTTTTTGGGTAAATAAAATCTTGTTATTTATACCAAAAAATTTCCAATTGTATACACAATGTTTGTATTAATTACAAAAAAATCGTACTAAATATACAAAAAATCATATTAGATTTAGCAAAAAGCCTCATTCTTCCGATTCACCGTCGACCCAGTTAATACTCGGGTTTGAATTTGGTGCCGGATTCATTATTGACGTATACCATTCTATACGGGGCGTGTACATGTCCATCCATTGTTCTGCAGCCGCGCTTCGGTAGGTCAACCACAAACCTTTACTGTAGGCATCGGAAACTGGCCTTCCAGCTTAATATGTATGAAGTGGTTGTTGTTAATATGTGCAAGCGTTATCGTTCGTGGTTCTCGACCCGTCGGAGGGTTAGTTATCGGGAAGAACGTGGAAGAACCATCGATGCTTAAGAGGTGAACTACGATACCATACCGTTGTGCAATAAGAAGCCCTGCGTGGGGGAATTCCATCCAATGAGTGGGGGGACAATGCTCTACTGAATCCCAGATTAGGCTTTGACGATGCGTGTAAAAGTATCATTCCTCCCATGCTTCAAATACTGGCGCCCAGATCGACGCGTACTGATCCATCTCCTGTTGAAGGTCTTTTCAAATGTGGCTCCACGCACGTTTTCCCATACCCAAGCCCACAGCCACGGACCGAAACCCACAATGACCGTCTGACCTCACATCTTGTATGCACGAGATGTACGGGTGAAACAAAGAGGGAAGGAAAGGCTTAAACCGTTTGATAGCTGACACATCCTCGTCGCCCACTATCAACGGAAAACCGTAATCGTCTCGAACCTCTCTTTGTTTAGAACTCGTTGAACAGCTTCGGCCCGCTACGGGTTTTTGCGACTTGATGACTGATTGTTGACTGGCCTGTGACGGAACATACGAGCTATGGCGGGGGGCATCGTATGTACTTGATTGGGAACCCTGCGACGGAACATACGAGCTATGGCGGGGGGCGTCAGCAAATCGAAGTTGTGCTTGCTTTGTTGTTGGTCGTCCACGAGTTGAGTATTGGACAACCGGTGGTTTCTTTGTGGATTTGGTTGTGGTCAACACCGCTTTAATCTTTCCCAGCAAGATTTTTTCTGAGCAGGGGAGCGTGACTCTAACTGTTGCCGAACAATGTTCAACTCTTCTACCACATCAACGTCATCAGATGTCAATTTACATGGCTGAAAGTTAAGCTTCCACCAGTAGATGTCTACGTCTTCGATTTGGATCGAACGCTCTGCTCGTACGTACTTTTCCGACCTGCAAGCACACGGCAACCCACAGATGTACCACATCTGACATCCACAAGATGAATGCAAGCGCTGCAACACATCTAGTTTCCTAAGTAGCTCTCCACTCAGCAGATCAAGCGCTGTGTGGGAAACTTTTCCACGTAAGTGGTCAAATAACGGGTTTTTGTGGTGATTCATTATTTTTCGATGCTTTCTCGAAAGCTCCCCTTATTTCCCCGTATTGTGTTTCGGCTATATCCTTGACACAACCTACTATACGGTCCAGCAAGCTCCTATCTTGGACGTATCTCTTTAAATTCACGTTTGACTCTCAACTCTGTTGGTGGTACGCTGCCCGAAGTTGCGGCTCTGATCTGTCCACGCAAAGACAAACATTTGCTTGTAGTCTTTCAACCAGTTGTCATACATGTACGCAAAGACCCCTACAAGGTATCAACAATTAGTTACATGTACATGGGTAGGCCATATTTTACTTGAACGTAAACTTACTTGAACGTTTGCACGCCACAAGTCGCTTTTGCAAGTGGCCTAAGTTGTACAGTATATTGGTATCTATGGAGACTCACACAATCTCCCCCATGATGACAAAACTTTTTGCCATTCTTCTTCTGTGAATGCGCTCTTGCGGTGCTTACAAATATTCTGTTGAATGTGATACCTGCAGAGATATCGAGAGGCGTTTGGAAAAACTTCCGCACACGCGTTAATTAGGATCAGGACTCTATCCGTTACAATAACACGTGGCTCCATACATTCGTCCAACATTGACCTAATCCTCTCAAGCACCCATACAAAGTTATCACTACATTCCTTGCAAACAACGGCATGCACGATATGTAACATCCGTCAAAAACCGGATTTACCAAACCCGCTCCGTTTATTAACCGAACAATCAGTTAAAAATTTCGTTGCGTATTTACTGCCCAAATTAATTTTAAACGATACATAATTAATAAGTATATTGGAATATATAATTTATATTTGAAAATTCATTAAAAATAATGAAATAAAAATATATTGCTGATGCCGGGTTTCGAACCCGGGTCAGCCGAGTCAACAGGTCAACCAAGCCTTAACACACACACGCTCAACCACTCCGCCACTTGTGTTTCTTGTTCATTATTGGAAACAATTAATACATAACATAAATCTCGAATTCAAACTAACGCGCCCAAATCGCTCGTCGGAAATCCCGACGATTTCGCCGAGATTGGACGGTTTCTTCTGATTTAACCGAAGCATTAACTATTACATCGGTTATAACCGATGTCCAGTCCGCGACTTTGGTCATAACCGCCGGAAAACTTATTGACCGACGAATCAAGACTGAAATCAGACCACATGCATCTCGATTCTTTCCTATAAATACACCCACAAGCCTCTGTCAACCTTTTCGCTCACAATCGCACCTTTTCTCGACGCATTTCCACTCGCCGGAAACTTTCTGCAACTCGCCGGAAAACCGAGATTTCATCTACACGGTAAATACCTCGACTCTTTCCGTTTTAATCCGATGTTAGACTGTTACTAACTTCAATCCAACCATCAGAATCTATCCCAGACGACGTAGCCGGAATATTCAGCTCTCGCCGGAAAAACCTCTGAGACTTCTGATCTTACGCTGTGAATCGGTATAACCCTCCAAACTCCTGTAAATCCTTGTTAAGTACCTCCATATCATAACTAATCGAACAGAACTGGTAATTGACTCTAACAGGCGAAGTTCACAAACAGAGCCGACGTGTCTTCGCCGGAGTTCTGTGAAAGACGCTGATCGGTATATTATTTCCCCCAAACTCTCTCCATTCATTACCTTTCAATTACTTATAAAGCTTGTAAATCGAATGAGACATAAATCAGTTGAATTGTCATAATCAGAAATTTTAATCGGAGAAGACGAAGTACAGATATGATATAAGATTATTTAAAAACAGTTTTATGAACGGGTTAGACACACAGTCCAGCGGTGGACTGTGTGCAAACAATATGTATAACGTCCCGAGTTCGATTCTTGACGCACGCACCTTCAAGAAATAAAATGTTTTTTTAGAAACCGAACCGGGTTAACTTCAGTAAGATGTTAAGTATAATAAAAACCAGAATAATTACCAAGTCAGACACACAGTCCAGCGGTGGACTGTGTGTCAAACTAAACCACAGGTCCCGGGTTCGAGACCTGTGGCGAGCACCGAGTCATGCAATTAAATCGTTTTTAAATAAATGATTTTCGGATTAATCTAATTAGTATATAAATATAATTAAAAACAGAAATATTTCGGGTTAGACACGTAGCTCAGTTGGTAGAGCTGCGTGCACGCGTACGGGAGGTCACCGGTTCGAGTCTCACCCAGCGCATATCATTTACACAATAAAACCGGTCAACAAGTCAACGGTCAACGGTCAAAAAGTCAACATTTTTTTATTTTTTTTATTTATTTTATTTAAAAATCAATTAAAAATACTTAAAAATAACATTTTTTAAAGTTAGAAAATAGCCTTAAACTCACAAAATATATCCAATAATCCTACTAAAATTGATTAATAAAATCCGCTTATTTACCGAACATTATGTTATTATCTAGGTTAGTTTCACTCGTGGTTAAATCAAACTTCGTGCGCATTCAACATCATCAACAAAACGCACCCAATGTGAGTGAATCTTACAACTCCCCTTTTTAATTACACGTTTTGGGGTGTGTCATGTGTCACTAAAATTAACTCGTTTATTTAAACTTGTGCCATACCATATTGTGATCTAAACTTAGAATGTATATATTGTTTGTGGTTATGTATTTCATATTGTCAAGTTGTATGCAAATCATTCATTAGGCCCATCAGTTCGTAGAACAACGCGTGCCTCAAAACTTATTCATTAGGCCCATCAGTTCATCGCGGGAGACGAGTTGAGCAACGCGTGCCTCAAAACAATATATTATTGTATGTGTGTGCATTATTTAATATTAAGTGATTTGTGAATAAGTTTACATCTATATTTACTCATATGTGGTTGTGCACTTTATTTTATAATCAATTCAATAAACTTGTTCAAATGTTTTTCATAGGATTCACTCGCCAACTTTTTGTTGATCCAAAAACCATTTTTACACATGATACAGGTGAACAGGATGAAGCAAGGAAAACATAGGAAATGCCTTAGGAGAAAATAATGAAGTCTAGAATGATGTGTAGGACATGATGTAATTATGATTGTATGTTTCCCTTTAAATTGTAATAATAAATATGAAACGTTATAATAAATGTCATGAGCTTTGATGATAACCCAATCATGCCCCGATCACCTTTTCCGCTGCGGGTCGGGGTGTGACAGATTGGTATCAGAGCCATGACTATAGGGATATAGGATAGGTTATTAGACCCTTAGAGCCTATACTATAGTTGACTAGATTTTAATTGTTTATGTGGTTACATGCAAACTTATGATATTTATTTGTTTCATATTTGTTTATACTTACAGTCAAACATACATACTTACATACACATTCATCATACATATTTCAATGTTCACATATTCAAATCATCTTCATACTTTCGTTATTCAAAGATTTTGTCGCATTTTTCATTTTTCAAATCTCATCAAAGTGAGTTCTGCGACGGGCATGTAGTAACTGTAAGGGTACAAGTACCGGTAGTCGGAACGTCCTGTCTAGGTTGGCATTCGTATAAATCCAATATAACGGACCAGTTTGCCTACCTGGGGACTAACGATGAGAGTACGAAGGACCTATTAGGCCAAAGCATGCCACACCAAACGTCGTTCGAACTAACCCCACTTTGAGGTGTCACCGTGTCCACACCTGGACACATTCCGAATATCATATGTTACATATTTCTCGATTTTCTCCGGGTTTTAGTGTACGTAACCAGGCTAACACATGCGAACCATATGAAAAACCCGGTATTCATGGGGGCCCACATGATTACGAAGGTGAAGTATGGCGGCATGCAAGGCCCAATTACGAGCAAAGCCCAAGACATCCTATGGATGTAGTAGATTTATTATTTTATATTTATTTTATGAATGTTCATTCCTAAATACGAACCATGATCCCAAAAACATCCAACTCATACTCTTGATATGTATTCCTTGTAGATGTCTTCTAGCCTCGCTCGTAGGAAGATGAGAGCAGGAAAAGCCCGCGAGCGCATGGCTGCCCTAATCGCTCAACAAATGGCTGTCGTAATACCCAACATTATAATTCAAGTCCAACAAGCCCTTACCGCTAATCCCGTCAACCAAGAAGATCAAAATGTTATCAACCCTCCCCCAAATACCACTAAATGCACCTACAAGCGTTTCAAATCCTGCGACCCTCCAAAATACGAAGGGACTGAAGGTGTCACCGCTCTCCTCCATTGGTTTGAAGAAATGGAGAACACTTTTCTAAATTGCGATTGCCCCGATGATCGCAAAGTGCGATATGCTACTGGTCGTTTATTTGGAATAGCACTTACTTGGTGGAATACAGAGAAGGCCAAACGAGGTGTTGAAGATGCTATGACTTTGACTTGGGAAGAGTTGAAGGAAATCATGACAAGACGGTTTTGCCCAAGGAGCGAAATCAAGAAATTAGAGGATGAGTTCTATTCGTTGAAGCAAAAGGAAGGTGACCACACCACATACAACAAAAGATTCCTCGAGTTAAATCAAATGGTTCCCAACTTGTTCACTCCTCTTTACCGTTTGATCGAGCACTACATTCGAGGTCTTCCGTCAAAGATTCTGGACACCGTAATAAGTACCACGCCTGCAACTTTGGAAGCAGCAATGGAGTTAGCTGCAGAGCTCACCGAGAACCGCATCCGGAATAAAGACTTCAAGGAGGAGAAGAAGAAGGATAAAGCATCAACTGAAACTTCAAACTCCACCCAAACCGAATCCCCTTTTCAACCCATTTTTAAGAGAAAACGAGATGGGCAACTTTTCGCTGTCACCCAACGTAATCAACCAATTTCTCAAGCCATACCCATCCAAGTTATCCCAATCACTCAAGTAGCACCCAACTCAACTTACCCAAATAAGAAACCATACCTTGGACCTCACCCTCGATGTAACACCTGTTTTTATCACCATCCATCTACCTTACCTTGTCGATTATGTGCGAACTGTGGACGCTATGGTCATTTGAGCAAAGTTTGCCGCACCCCTCAAAACCAAACCTCACCCCTTACTCAAAACTTGATCCAAACATATCAACAACCCCAATACCCCATGTTCCCATATGTTCGAGCTTGTTTCAATTGTGGCGACCCTACCCACTTTAGAAACACGTGCCCTCGATTGTTAACATCATAAACGCTCAAGCTCAAGCAAACCCAGTTAACCAAGCAAATCAAGGAAACCTAATCACTAGGCCACCAGCAAGAGGAAGAGTTTTCAACATTAACGCCAATCCTGTTGAAGATAATGACGGCCCAAACGAAACCACCCAACTAGTCCCCTTCACCGAAAATCAAGATTCAACTCCAACCGCTTAGTTTTTACGTTTTTCTTTATGTTATCTCAATTTTTCTGTATCCTAGTTATAAATTGGAATCTTATCCAAGGATCTTAATGCGAATTACTATTTCAGTTTGTTTATGTTTTAAAGTCACATAGAACCAATCATAACTTACGGATAAAGCCAATGAAAATTTGACAAGAATATGGTGGATACGCCGCTGGTACTTCCTATATATAAGTATTCTTGCCAAAGGATCAGAGGCATTATCTGGCGGTTATGAGAAGTTCCATGTAGAATTTAGTATTGTCTTGATTGAAGTTTGTTTTGTACTCACTAACTTAGCATTTATAGTATCTCATCATTTAAAGAAATTTGATTGTGTTCCATTTCTACATAGACTACCTCTCCATCATAACAAACGAGGGAGATATTGTCATCATTCAAACATGTATACTATCAGAATTAAGACTCAAGTTTTGGGTGCTGTGTTTATTTATGTATTAGAGTCACATAGAACTAATCATAAATTGCGGATAAAGTTAATGAAAATTTGACAAGAATATGGTGGATACGCCGCTGGTACTTCCTATATATAAGTATTCTTGTCAAAGGATCAGAGGCATTATCAGGCGGTTATGAGAAGTTCCATGTAGGATTTAGTAATGTCTTGGTCGAAGTTTGTTCATCATACATTTCAACGTATTTCAATTTCATCATTTAAAGAAGTTGAGCTATGTCTCACTTCCACAAGGACTAACCTCTCCATCATAACAAACGAGAGAGGTACTGTCATCATTCAAACATGTATACTATCAGAATTAAGACTCAAGCTTTGGTTGTTGTGTTTGTTTATGTTTTATAGTCACATAGGACTAATCATAACTTACTGATAAAACCAATAAGAATTTGACGAGAATATGGTGGATACGCCGCTGGTACTTCCTATATATAAGTATTCTTGTCAAAAGATCAGAGGCATTATCAGGCGGTTATGAGAAGTTCCATGTAGGATTTAGTATTGTCTTGGTTGAAATTTGTGTTACATTCACTGATTTAACATTCATATCATATCATCATCTAAAGAAATTGGATTGTGTTCCATTTCTACATAGACTAACCTCTCCATCACAACAAATGAGAGAGGAACTGTCACCATTCAAACATGTATGCTATCAGAATTTGGGACTCAGATATTGGTTGTTGTGTTTATTTATGTTCTAGAGTCACATCATAGAACCAATCATAACTTACTGATAAAACCAATGAAAATTTGACAAGAATATGGTGGATACGCCGCTGGTACTTCCTATATATAAGTATTCTTGCTAAAGGATCGGAGGCATTGTCAGGCGGTTATGAGAAGTTCCATGTAGGATTAGTAATTTCTTGGTTGAAGTTCGTTTTATACTCACTGATCTAGCATTTATATCATCTCATCATTTAAAGAAATGGGATTATGTCACCAATCAAACATGTATACTATCAGAATTAGGACCCAGACATTGGTTGTGGTGTTTATTTATGTTCTAGAGTCACATCATAGAACCAATCATAACTTACTGATAAAACAAATGAAAATTTGACAAGAATATGGTGGATACGCCGCTGGTACTTCCTATATATAAGTATTCTTGCCAAAGAATCAGAGGCATTGTCAGGCGGTTATGAGAAGTTCCATGTAGGTTGTAGTATTAGAAGTTTTGTTTTAGGATATAACCTTATCTTTCCAAACATATCAAAACTCTTGCGCATGAAATCATACTTAGTGAATCAACTCCGCTTATCAATATTTTTACCGTAGGCAACAAAAAGCGATTCCTGTAGCAGGGTACTCAACCCTTACAAGGAACGTTACCGCCTCAAACAAAAAATTTAAACTCTTACTCTTTTTCTAAGTATGTAACTGTCAAATTAAACACCATCCTTTTTAGACAAATATGTCACTACTTAAATTTCGGGACGAAATTTCTAAAAAGTAGGGGATACTGTAACATCCGTCAAAAACCGGATTTACCAAACCCGCTCCGTTTATTAACCGAACAATCAGTTAAAAATTTCGTTGCGTATTTACTGCCCAAATTAATTTTAAACAATACATAATTAATAAGTATATTGGAATATATAATTTATATTTGAAAATTCATTAAAAATAATGAAATAAAAATATATTGCTGATGCCGGGTTTCGAACCCGGGTCAGCCGAGTCAACAGGTCAACCAAGCCTTAACACACACACGCTCAACCACTCCGCCACTTGTGTTTCTTGTTCATTATTGGAAACAACTAATACATAACATAAATCTCGAATTCAAACTAACGCGCCCAAATCGCTCGTCGGAAATCCCGACGATTTCGCCGAGATTGGACGGTTTCTTCTGATTTAACCGAAGCATTAACTATTACATCGGTTATAACCGATGTCCAGTCCGCGACTTTGGTCATAACCGCCGGAAAACTTATTGACCGACGAATCAAGACTGAAATCAGACCACATGCATCTCGATTCTTTCCTATAAATACACCCACAAGCCTCTGTCAACCTTTTCGCTCACAATCGCACCTTTTCTCGACGCATTTCCACTCGCCGGAAACTTTCTGTAACTCGCCGGAAAACCGAGATTTCATCTACACGGTAAATACCTCGACTCTTTCCGTTTTAATCCGATGTTAGACTGTTACTAACTTCAATCCAACCATCAGAATCTATCCCAGACGACGTAGCCGGAATATTCAGCTCTCGCCGGAAAAACCTCTGAGACTTCTGATCTTACGCTGTGAATCGGTATAACCCTCCAAACTTCTGTAAATCCTTGTTAAGTACCTCCATATCATAACTAATCGAACAGAACTGGTAATTGACTCCAAAAGCCGAAGTTCACAAACAGAGCCGACGTGTCTTCGCCGGAGTTCTGTGAAAGACGCTGATCGGTATATTCTTTCCCCCAAACTCTCTCCATTCATTACCTTTCAATTACTTATAAAGCTTGTAAATCGAATGAGACATAAATCAGTTGAATTGTCATAATCAGAAATTTTAATCGGAGAAGACGAAGTACAGATATGATATAAGATTATTTAAAAACAGTTTTATGAACGGGTTAGACACACAGTCCAGCGGTGGACTGTGTGCAAACAATATGCATAACGTCCCGAGTTCGATTCTTGACGCACGCACCTTCATAGAAATAAAATGTTTTTTAGAAACCGAACCGGGTTAACTTCAGTAAGATGTTAAGTATAATAAAAACCAGAATAATTACCAAGTCAGACACACAGTCCAGCGGTGGACTGTGTGTCAAACTAAACCACAGGTCCCGGGTTCGAGACCTGTGGCGAGCACCGAGTCATGCAATTAAATCGTTTTTAAATAAATGATTTTCGGATTAATCTAATTAGTATATAAATATAATTAAAAACAGAAATATTTCGGGTTAGACACGTAGCTCAGTTGGTAGAGCTGCGTGCACGCGTACGGGAGGTCACCGGTTCGAGTCTCACCCAGCGCATATCATTTACACAATAAAACCGGTCAACAAGTCAACGGTCAACGGTCAAAAAGTCAACATTTTTTTATTTTTATTTATTTATTTTATTTAAAAATCAATTAAAAATACTTAAAAATAACATTTTTTAAAGTTAGAAAATAGCCTTAAACTCACAAAATATATCCAATAATCCTACTAAAATTGATTAATAAAATCCGCTTATTTACCGAACATTATGTTATTATCTAGGTTAGTTTCACTCGTGGTTAAATCAAACTTCGTGCGCATTCAACATCATCAACAAAACGCACCCAATGTGAGTGAATCTTACAACTCCCCTTTTTAATTACACGTTTTGGGGTGTGTCATGTGTCACTAAAATTAACTCGTTTATTTAAACTTGTGCCATACCATATTGTGATCTAAACTTAGAATGTATATATTGTTTGTGGTTATGTATTTCATATTGTCAAGTTGTATGCAAATCATTCATTAGGCCCATCAGTTCGTAGAACAACGCGTGCCTCAAAACTTATTCATTAGGCCCATCATTCATCGCGGGAGACGAGTTGAGCAACGCGTGCCTCAAAACAATATATTATTGTATGTGTGTGCATTATTTAATATTAAGTGATTTGTGAATAAGTTTACATCTATATTTACTCATATGTGGTTGTGCACTTTATTTTATAATCAATTCAATAAACTTGTTCAAATGTTTTTCATAGGATTCACTCGCCAACTTTTTGTTGATCCGAAAAACCATTTTTACACATGATACAGGTGAACAGGATGAAGCAAGGAAAACATAGGAAATGCCTTAGGAGAAAATAATGAAGTCTAGAATGATGTGTAGGACATGATGTAATTATGATTGTATGTTTCCCTTTAAATTGTAATAATAAATATGAAACGTTATAATAAATGTCATGAGCTTTGATGATAACCCAATCATGCCCCGATCACCTTTTCCGCTGCGGGTCGGGGTGTGACACGATACAAAACAAGTAGTTGATGGGAGTCATACCAACTATCTGAACAAATGGCATGTTGTATACGTTCGTCTTGTACGTGGAATCGATCAGCAAAACGTGCGGGAACGCACGCCACATTTCGCTCAAGTAGGGATGAACAAAGAAGATCTCTGTAACGACCTCTGTTTCAGGTTCCTCCCGTGTCTCGTAAATAAATTCGTTTGTACTAAGGATGTTTTCTAGAGACTGCATGGGAGTCAGACCATATCTTTGTTCGGCCCTAATCTTCTGGACTGCGTTTTGGACGTCTTTCTGAACATGGAAACTGTCGGGGAACTGCTTCCTTATCGTTTGAAAATTTTTGCGCGGCTCCACGTTTTGTGCTGTCAAGTGCTCGATTATTCTGTATTCGTCAGGAGCAAACCTTCGCACAAACGTGTGGCCCGACAGGTCCTGACAAACTTCGTGGTTATGTTCAGTCTTTCCCCCTTTTATCCCACATGTTTCATACGGATGGTCCCGCACAGCCAACAGGTAAAACGGGCAACCGGTTTTCTTGCTTTCAGCTTTTCTAACTATGGTGCTCACCACCACGATCACATTCAAGCCATACCCTCCCGGTCCTTCCACCGATTTTCTTTGATTGTCGGGTCACAATAACGAAACCATCCGCCTTTGCCATTTCCTGTGCCCATTTTTTTTACCTCATCTAGAGAGTTGAAAATCTGTAAAATCGATAGCGTTATGTTAGATTTTATGTTTACTGAACTTCACAACTTAAATAAATAAGTTTTGATACCGTCTCTGTGAGGTACGGATTGCCTGCGCATGGGGATGACTCACCACCATATCCTCCACCATCATGATAGACTTGTTGACCGTAGAAAGAATGTGTTGCATTGTAATTTTCGTAACAATCTCCTCCGTATCAATCCGGACCGTGTTGTTACACGTACGAGAATTCACACCCGTATCCATAATCCGGAAACCCATGTTGCGCAGGATAACATGGTGAATCAACTAGGTACGAGTCGTCAACATGGGTTGTTTCTTCAACGGAAGAAGCTCGTTCAAGTCTGGAAACGGTTGTTTTGATTTCCTTGTACACTTGAAACCTCCTCTTGCACGTTAGATTTTGGAACACCGTTCTCCCCCTACCAACGATACCACTATTAGTAAATAATTAAAACAACAACTAGTTTAACCTGATAACTGTTACCGTATTGGCTTCAGGCACTCATGTCTCGCAGAATACGTCCCAAAGAAATAGTTGGCGTCCCAGTTTGATGACATTTCACCACCTTTGAATGAAATCAGATGAATTAATATAAGCCAAAGTTTATGACGTAGATAATGCCGACGATGAATCGAAAGTTTTCTACGATGAAGCCTAGTTTTCTGCGACAATAAAAGCTCTGCATGGGTCTATTTAACAAAGATATATACGCCCCGTCTAGTACTAGACGGGGCGTATCACGTAGTACTTTCCTGACATGCATGCAGAACGTTAAAGTTCAACAATGGTCGTCTAGGCCTAGACGCCCCGTCTTGTTTTGGTCGTCTTCAGGGTCCGTATAGGGATAGACGCCCCGTCTGATGTGACTGATTTGACGTTGTACGAGGGAGGAATGTGGTCGGAGAAAAAAACCTAGACGCCCCGTCTAGATCTAAACGACCCGTCTTAAGGGTGTATAAATAGGCAAGTGAGTGTGTAAATATGTAGACCAATTGAAAAAGGAAAGAACCATGTGCCATTTTGCAACAAGATTTTTGAGTGAATATGTTCAATTACAAAATTGTTCCTATTCTAAATAAGTTATATCAAAAAGGTGGGCTTCTTCTCCAACATTTTGCCCCATCTGCAACTTCATCCTGTGAACACCATTTTTACTTTCTCTTTTCTTTTAGTTCAAACCCGTTTTACTTTCACCATTCTTCCATTATCAATTTCATAGGCTGCCGAGTCAAAATTTCAAGGGGGCAAAGTCATAATTGAATCGTATATATACTTATAAAACCAAAAGTTTATGGGGCGCATCCGCTCACCCACAGATCCAACTAGGTCCGCCCCTGATAATAACTAATATTTAGGACTCGCATTTTACGGTGGGACTGTTAAACCAAACAAAAAATAGAAGTAAAAATTGAACCACACGTGTGCGTTGCAGCAGGTTAACTCGCAAAAATTAGATGAAAACGTAAAACATAAGAAAAAACTAAGTCGACTTAGGAACCGCGTGTTGCAAGTTGTGACGGAGCCGTTAAACCGCAAAAAAAGATGTAAACATATTGAACCACAGATGCTCGTTGTAGTGTGTTAACTCACAAACTTTAGATTGATACGTAAACCGTTATCGTAAAAAAGAATAACTAAGTCGAAATGATAAAAAAAAACCCATGTAAAAAATAAAAGTAACTAAAAAAAACTTTAACTCAAATTAATATTAAGAATAATAATAGTTAATGAGAATACTTGAAAAATAAAATGAAAATTGAGTTTTAATAAGGCTGACCCTGAGAATTAGTGTACCATGTCGAACTCGGAAAACGTGTTCTTAGGCCTTAACGAAATTGGGTATTACGCTCACTGAAGGTCTAAAACTTATATTAATGGCCTAATAACTAATCTAAACCATAAAAATAGTTTTGTAAGTGGGCCTATGTTGGTGTGTATGGGTATAGTCTATTAATTTTTTTACATATATCTATCATATTTTTTATTATGCCCTGATCGGTGGTCCTCTCCGTCCACACCTAGAGCTGCCCATAAATTTTGATCTTATTGACAGTTAAAAGAGAATCAACCGAAGGAAAATATAGAAGATAAAGTCACAACGCAAGCTAGCTTTTAAAGAAAAGAAAGAGTAATATAATCTTGCAAGCATTATGATATATAATACAGTCAAACGTAGATATAGAGAGAGAATTATATATATTATATATGTTGTGAGAGAAAAATAAGATATGGACCTATAAAAGTAAAGAAAATTCAACAGTACCATCGTAAGAAAAGTTAGAGTTGATAATTAGAAATAAAAATAAAATATAGACCAATAAAAGTAAAAAAAATTTAAACAGTACCATTGTAAGGAAAGTTAAAGTTGATATTAATACAGACAAAATGAAGTTATATATTTAACAGAAAACGAGGCATGTGTTACGAAAATCTAAAAGGCAGCGATGAGATTGAACATGTCAACAAACCCAAATCTAGTTCTAAAAAACGAGACACGTGTTATTAAAAAAATAATACTTAGAAGATTTTATTAATAAGTTATCTATAATTTTAAAGGTATGATTTTAATACTTCTAAAATGGATAGTTATGAAAAGCTATGATTTTAATACTTTTGAAATGGATAGTTATGTTTAAGTTTTTTCATAGGATCTATACTTTTTATATTTCACATATTAATTGTGGTTTGCTATTTATTTTTGTATTTTATAATAACTTATATTTAAGATAAATATTATGAACTACTCAGGTCTATTATGTATTTGTAATAGAATTCTTATTTCTTTTTTAATGGGAAGTGTATGAATCTTATTTATCATTCTTATCAAGTTGTAACGGGTTTATGTTAAAAAGGGGATTTTTTACGGGTCAAAATGAATTGAGTCACATTAGGCCAACTTTTCAACACCTTTTGTGCATTCTATATATATATATATATATATATATTGTATATATATATATATATATTCTGTATAATATATATATATATATATATATATACACACATACACACACATTTTGTAATGTTTGATATATTATTTATGAGTAGCTAAAACATATTATCAAAAGTATGACATAAGATGTTTTTTTAACAAAATGATTAAGAACATTTTAAGCATTCAAATGTTTTTGAAACATTTGATCATTCACTTTTTTGCTTTTTTAAAAAATGAAACATGTTATTCAGTTGAATCTTCGACAAAATACGACTCTAATTGATCGTTTCCACGTAAAAATGTAAGTTCAGCCATATGATATATTTAGAGATTTATAAATTATATATATACATAAATATACACACACAACTCATGTAATACTCGGGTCTATAACCTAGTAATGCAAATCAGTGGCGGATCTAGAAAACTTTCATAGGGGTGACGTTTTAAAAGAAAGGGATAATGAAATCGAAAAAACGTCAAATTTTTTAAAATTTACACTATCACCGGAGCGTCAAGGGGGAGCAGAGGCTACCCCTAATTATGTGGTAGATCCGCCCCTGATGCAAATAAAGCATAGATACACTTTTAAGAACAAAACCCATATAAAGCATAAGGTGCAACATAATAATGTACACAACACAAAACAACTTAAGCATGAGGTAGAATAACATCTACAATCAACTTGCAAATTGATAATAGAATAAGTTATTCAGATAGTTCTTCTGGTTTAGTAAAATAATAGGGTAAAATGCACAAATAGTCTATCTGGTTTGTCAAAATAACATCTTTAGTTTTCAACTTTTGAAAACTACACTCAAGATCCTTATGGTTTGCTCAGTTGTTACTCGGATAGTCCTTAGAGTGGATCGAGAGTTAGTTTTTAGTGTTAAGTGGAAGTAAATTGACTAAAATGCATTTATTATTAAAATAAATAACTTAAATACAAAAAGAAATATAGTTAAATGCTTGGTTGGTCCCTGTGGTTTGCAAATCTTGCAGACTTGGTCCCAGTGGTTCACTAATTACACACTTGGTCCCAGTAGTTTCAAATTTTGCACTCAGGTGGTCCTTACCACTAACCTTTGTTAGATTTCTCAATTAAGTATATGCAAAATTACTATTATACCCCTCGTCTTCTTCATCCTTTCTCTGCTACCACCTGCAACTACTCTGCTACCACCACCCTCACCCTCGCCGCCTTTCACCGCCATACCACTCAGCCATACCCTCGCCGCCTTTCACCGCCATCTTCCCCATTGCCACAACCATCCACCAGATTCTCAGTTAACGGAACGAAGAAAACCGTTGGGTTTAGACCTGCTAGAAAGCCATAGAAAAGCCCAGGTCTTGGCCTCTTGTTTTCTCCTTCCGACTATCTTAATTCTGTCCCCAACAGCCACATTTTTAGTTTGCTCCAAACCGAACAATGAAGGATATTTGTTGCAGAGTGGAACTTCCAGCAGCCAACATTCCTTCCAGAATTTTATCTGTGTACCCTGCCCCAAAATACCCCGAAATAGAGCAGCCAAATCAATGCCCCAATGGTTCAGATCCTCTGAAATCTTCTTAACTTGCTTCCAAGGCCCGGGGTTTGACAACCGAGCTGGAATAAACGACCAGGTCCTTGACGTATGATGTAGGCTCCAAATTACTTTCTTCCATAGCGAATTTGTCTCTATTTTGTATCTCCACCACCATTTCGCAAGTAATGCAATACTTGTTTCTTGAACAGAGCCTATACCCACCCCTCCATAATCCTTCGGTATAAGTATTATTCCAAGCTACTCAGGTCGCCGTGGTTGAGGTCTATTCCGGCGAGTCAACGTGTCGCCGCTGGTCGGAGTAGACCCATCGGTTTGGGTTGTAACCGTAATGTGACGACAGTAATCCAACGGTTTTCTTCGTTCCGTTAACTGAGAATCTGGTGGATGGTTGTGGCAATGGGGAAGATGGCGGTGAAAGGTGGCGAGGGTATGGCTGAGTAGTATGGCGGTGAAAGGCGGCGAGGGTGAGGGTGGTGGTAGCAGAGTAGTTGCAGGTGGTAGCAAGAAAGGATGAAGAAGACGAGGGGTATAATAGTAATTTTGCATATACTTAACTGAGAAATCTAACAAAGGTTAGTGGTAAGGACCACCGAGTGCAAAATTTGAAACTACTGAGACCAAGTGTGTAATTAGTGAACCACTGGGACCAAGTATGCAAGATTTGCAAACTACAGGGACCAACCAAGCATTTAACTCGTTATATTTTAATAAATTAAAAATGGGACCCATTTTTTATTTAAACCTACGTACTTAACCTTCACCACTAAGATCCTCTTCAACCTCCTGCTTCCACCCACACCCACCAACACACACTCTTTACAAATCTAGAAAATCTAGAGAGAGAGAGAGAGTCGGATACGGAGAAAGAAGGTTTGAGAGAGAGAGAAAACCTGGAATGTTAAAGAGAGAGAGAGTGGTGGGAGATCGGAGATGGAGGAGTTCCGACGACGACGTGAACGACCGACTTCATCGGAATCAGAACGACGAAGGTCCCCTTCATTCGAATCTAAACGCAGCGGGTCTCCATCATTTGAAATAGAACCACGACAGGTCCCTTCAACTGAAATCGAATGGTGGCGGGTCCCTTTTATCCGAATCTGAACGGCGGTGTGAATAATGGTGTAGGCGAGGGTGATGATCGGCGCATCGGTCAACTCTATCCCCTTTATCTGATTCTGAATCACGCAATGTTGTTAATCCCGTTGTTTAATCTTGTTAATATGTTATGTGTGTATAAGTAGTTTTTTTTTTTTTTTAATTTTGAAGTTAGTTGATGGTTGATGTGGAGGTTAAAGGTGGAGTGGTGGTGATGGATGATAAAGTAGGTTGTGGGTGGTTCCCACAGATAAACTAAAAGACTTTTTTCTTAGTTTTTAAAAGATTAAATAGTTCTTAACAGTTTTTAATTCTTAGGGTTAATTTTGCCATTTTACGTGTACTTAACAGAGAAAACTAACATTCATCCACTCAAGGTACTATCCGAGTAACAAACGAGCAAACCATAGGGAGTATGAGTGTAATTTTCAAAAGTTGAGGACTAAAGGTATTATTTTGACAAACCACATGGATTATCCGTGCATTTTACTCAAAATAATATGTTCAAGTACTAACCTTTTTTGTAACATGTTTGAGGTTTGTGGCTCAAATTTTGTAACGCGTTTATGTATTTAGGCTAACTTTTGTTAAGTTTTTTGTTAAGTCAATAGAAAATTGACAAAACTAATAAGATGGAAAATTTATGTAATTAGATCTATTTTAACCAAAGTACACTCGATTTCTAAAAGTAATAAGTTTTCTATTTTTAGTCCCAATATATATACGCAAAAAGCTTTTATAGACAAAGGGTTTCTAAGAAGTTTTATTGAAAGCTTTGATCGGATAATGTCATTGATAATTTTATCAGATGGAATAATTTTATCAGATGGAATCAATCAAGAACTTATGGATTTATATAATTTCTCAATCATTGTCTTTATATACTACTTTTAGTTATATTTAAGTTATTATCAATATCAAACAGACATCATACAAACAAATTTAATAAAACTATTAATTAAAGACGATATACATCTTTTACATAATTTTTTGCGTATATAATGGGATTAAAAATAAAATATTACTTTTTGAAATCGAGACTAATAACATGAGATCACTCCCATACAAATGAAGATTAGAAAAAAAAAAAAAAAAAAAAAAACCATCCTCTCCTAATTGTTTGACGTTTTCTCATAATATTCAAATGATAGGATGGATTTCAAAATTATCGTACCTATTAAATTTACTGAAGGCCCGTGTTCACCATTTTAGTAGCATGTCATACAATTAATATATGCCTTTACTTCTCTTCATTCCTTTTGGGGTTTTCTAAGTACCAACTATCTCATAAAGAGCACTCATAATTAAAATATATCTAATTACATAAATGATCCCTTTATTATATAAAGGTAGTTTTGTTATTTTCGTTACAAAATTTAAACCACAAACTCAAGACATACTATAAAAAGAAGTTAGTACTCCAACCCATTAATTTTATCAAACCACAACAACCATTTAAGTAATTTACTCTTGATAACAAATGTAAATATAAATGCCAAACCAAAATTAAGGGTGATCGTATTTGAACATCACCAAAGTTAGGTGGACACCCCGCCTATACGACGCGTATAAGGCTATAGGTGTCGTATAGGGTTCATGCATGAGAAAAAGTCAAGTTATACGACACATATACCACTATACGCGTTGTATATGACTTTAGTTGTTGGATGATTAAACCTTATACGACGCGTATAGAGCTATATGTGTTGTATATATACAATCTACGAGGATTTTAAGGTACATTACTGACTATGCTGGGAGTTCAGACTGAAAAAGTCTGAAAAAAGTGTCCTTATACGACGCATATATGGCTATAAGTTTTGTATAAGAGTCAGGTTGTTGAAACATTAAACCCTATATGACACGTATGGCCCTATACATGTTATATAGGTCCAGAAAATTGTTACAAAGCCATGCATATGGGGAACATTTGATTAGAACGAAAATTCACAAACAAAACAATCTGATCAAACCGTTCGTATCACGTTGTCGTCTTGGGATATTGGTTATATGTTTGGGGAGGATTTGAACCAGTCATACGTCTCTGAAAGTGTTTTTGGACCCGACTTTGAACGAGGTGAGGATGAGGCTATGTATGTGGTTCGTTGTAATAATGGGAGAGTGCTGCCCAATTTGAACTTGGTAGAATTCTATATCACATGTGATGTCGTTTTGGTTACCAAAGTCTCACCATTAAGTTGTTTCAGGATTATGTAGAAGAATCTGAACTATCTTACATGGCACAAAGTTATCAACAGTATGAATACGAGACTTACCATTCGTATGTGGAAGAACAATACAAGAACGAGTACGAGGAAGGTGCTAATGACTTCGAGGAATGTGATAACCACGACGAGGAAAGTGTTGGCGACTAGGAAGAACATAACCGAATATTTCTTTGAATACTGATAAGATATGACATTCCCGTCACTTACGTATTATTCGATATATATAATGTTATTACATTTTGTGTGGCAATACATCAATTAGGATTGTGTAGTTGATTGGTTAAGCATGTATTAGTTTACATTTTAAAGAGAGAAACTGGGGCTATAAATATATATTATTAAGAAAAGAAAGTTGATATGTATAATTTTATTAGGGGCTATAAAACATATATTAGTAGCATGTATTATGTGACTTTATCTAAGGGTTACGGTTTCATCGTCACATTTTAGAGAGAGAAACTAGGGATATAAATATATTCTTTTAGAGAGCGAAAATTGATTTTGTATAATTGTATTAAGAGCTATAAATTAGAATTTAGTAATATGTATTAGGTGACATTTTAGAGAGAGAAACTCTTGGAACCTATTAGATTGTGGCATATCGTACATCATTCAAGATCAAGATAAGTAGTATGAAGTAAAGTTTCCAGGCGCCACTCTTAACATCACTCAAGTGGCGCCTATGATGTTTTTACAGTTTATGATTAGTTTTTTTCTTGAGCTTGTAATTCGGTTGCAGCCATGGCACTACTAGGGTAAGTGGCGGCAACGCAAATGTGTGTGTGTCGCCCAAAACCCTAATAAGTTGTCTATAAATAGCCTAGTGTTTACTTTCATGAGGTTAAGCTTTTAGTCCAGTTCGTATTATAAACATTTCCGACTATTATCAAAATCTTAATCTTTGTGTTAATCTCGTTCTACTTTATTCTTAAAACTGTTTATTAGTTTTCTATCATTTTTGGGTTAAAACTTCAAACCAATTGATGTTTTAGATCTGATTGTTGTTGAGAAACATCTCTAGCATTGTTATTTCTAGAAATTTGATCTTATAATTTGGTATCAGAGCCTCGATTCCCTTGATTGTTTACATTTTTTGGTTTTTGAAAAAGTAATGTTTATAAAATTTCAAAGTTCGGATCTAAAACAATGAGTTTTTTTATGTTTTTGATAAAAAACTGTTACAAAAGGGTTTTCAAAGTGTTTTGTAGTTACATTTGATCAATTGGTAGTGTTTGTGAATTGATTTATGTGATTTTTGTGTAGTTTTTATAAAAAGTGTGTTTATTAGCAGATCTGGCGACTCCGGTCCTTGTTGTTGGCAACACTAACTCACATTTGGCGTCACTAGCATTGCTGAGAAAAGATGATGACGTGGAACTTATCCTTGCGTGTAGCCGTCACTATGGTCGCTGTCACTAAAGCTTCCATCATTGAAGTTGCTGGTGTTTGATTTTCATTCATTATCAGGCATCACTCGACTGTTTTTTCCACATTTCGGCGTCACTGATACATGTTTTAGCTAGCTCATGTTAGCACCTTGTTTGTCTTCAGAACCATGCCCGGCAACACTCAAGTTAAAGCCATTTTTATTAGCGCTTGTTATTAATTGCAGGCCACTTTGTCAATTCGGGTTCTTTTTTACGTCACGAACGTTTAACAATCTTCATTTGTTTGGTTTTTCTTAATCCAATGGATAATCAATCAATCACCAACGAACTTGAACACAGTTCCCCTTCCAAAATACCTAAGCTAAAGTCTGGCGATGACTTTGTGAACTGAAAAGAAAAAATGAGGGCTTTTTGCTACTTCACTGACTATAACAACCCTAAAAAATATCTCGAATAAACCTGTAATCAAAACCCCAAGTGCACGCAATGAAATTGGTAATAATAAGCCAGAAAACTTAGTAGTTAAGAAAACTTTACAGTTGATGAACCAACCGATGACTGTCGTGAGTGTCATGCAAAAACCTAATTAACCTAAATAGCTCGGTAAGCAGGGTATCAATCCAGGGGAATATGGTGGAAAGTGTTTTAAATTAAAGTAAGTATTTAGACCTAATTGCAAGAACGTAAAATTCAATTGTTTGGTTGGTTGATTAAACTAGAAATTACTAAAACGAGTTCGTAAACAGTTGGAGAAAAGGTGATTCCTCCAAGTTTCAGATTCAAAGTGGATTCAAGTTATTAGTTTAAAATGAGAAAACCGCATAGACATGATTTAGATAGTTAATTAACTGATTGTGATAAACAAGGACTAAGTACTTTGATTGATTAACAACGAAAGGTTATCACACGATTATCAATTGAAGATTACCAAACCCAATCCCTATCAAATATATCCCAATTACTAGAACTCTTGGGAATTGAAAGAATCAAAACTAGGTTTTAAGTAAAATTAATCGTTTACAATTAAGTTAATAAATCCTTAAGCAAAAAGCATCGAATGCCTAGATTGCTACTCTCAATTACAAAGAAAAACTCAAAACAATCATTCACTTACAAGAATCATCCACTCAGAGGAAACCACGAATGACTTAGTCACTCATGTTGGTCACTTGATTATTAAACACTTGAGAAACAGTTAAATTCATGACTTGATCTTTGATTCAGTAAGAATGATGATGTTTGCTGGTGAAAATTGCCAAAAGGTTCGCTCTTTTAATCCCCAATTTCGTCCAAGGAAGTGATAAACCTGAATTAGGGTTTAGGAAACCTTTAGTACCTTAAAAACAAGCTAAATTCACGTTTTTCCAGATGTCCTACCGTAAGCTATGGTCTACGGACCGTAAGCTATGGTAGAGAGTTTCTGGTCTCAAATGTAACCTATGGTCGACTGACCGTAGCTTATGGTCGGCAGAACCATTCCAAAACTGTTTTCTTCATAACTTCTTCGTTTTAGCTCCGTTTTACGCACCGTTTTTGCCCACGTCTTCGTAATTCAGCCCTTTATCATTCCATCTCCTAAGATCTTTAATTCCACACCATTTGTTTTTCTCAAAACACGTCCAATATTTGTGTTTACCTACAAAACACCATTTTCTCGTAGTTATTCAATTTCACACATTTAAACATATAAAAACTCATAAGGTTAATCACTTAAACATGTTAAACACCATTAAAATCCCATTCCATCACCAACCTACACAAAAATACCCTTACTAAACTCTCAATTAAAAACCAAACCATTTATGATCAAGACCCGAGCTTACGCGATAAGAACCGGCACGAAAATCGATAAAAACGCGGATTGGATGAAAAGGCGGCTGAGGACACATGTCACGTCGAGGCGCCACGTGTAAGAACTGTGCAGGACACGTGGCACGCCTAGGCCAGGCCGACCTCCCTGGCGCCATGCGGGAGATGCCATGTCTACTCCCGCAACGCGCGGGAGAGTCTAACCTGGCCTATATAAAGGCCGGGTCTGGGATAGTTACATTCACACCTTTTCGACTTCTGAAATTGATCCACTGATCTCTCAAAACTTTGTTTTTCTATATTCACGTGTATTAAACCCTAATCACTGAAACGATACCCTGTCCGATTGATCAGCCGATTAGCGGATGCCAAAGTAATGCCTGAATAAGGCTATACTTTGTTAACGACGTTGAGGTTTTGATCTCGTGATTATCGTTAAAGTTTGAATTTGTTTTATACGTTAATACGGATTACATTTTGTGAAATTAGGGGTTAGAATCAGAAGGCTTAAAACTATAAATTCACTGATATAGTAGATGCTTAATTATCAGAAAATTTGGAGCTATAAACTTATTATTAATCAAGAAGCTTAGTATTAGAAGGCGTCGAATCATGAGGCCTGTTAAATAAAAACCCTAATTCTGCTAAGTGAGTCATTCTCTTTTATCAAATGTTTTCAAAACTTTAAATGTTATCGGTTATTTCTTCTAATTACAGGGGATTAAGTTTTTGTATTCTTAAATTACTGCCGGTATGTGGGGTTTTGTATACATTACTTGATAATCTTCACTATTGGACAACGGGTTAGCCAATGACTGATATGACCACAGTCACAGGAACTGCCACCGAGTGACAAATACTGATTTGAGTAATTTAAAGATATAAACAAATGTACAATTTCTTAATACTGTGATTACAAGAATGTGTCATTTTATAAATGAATAAACTCACCGGTATTTTCTGCTGATAAAATGTTTTTAAACATGTTTCAGGTGATTACAATAGATTTGAATAAGAGTTGTGATACGGCACCAAAAGGCTTAAAATAGTGGCTTATTTTATCAATTAAATTAAGAAACGTTATTTATTATGTTTGGGTTTATCCCGTATTAAAAGCTACATTTGTAAAACATGCATTTTATTCCCGTTTGTTATAAATAAAATTCCGGTATTTCTAAACTCTGATATTTTCTAACTACGGTCCTAATTAAGGTTTTCGCTGCAATATTTTCAAATAACCACCAGTATCACGTGATTGTTCACGACTCCCATCCAGGGTGTGGTCGGGGGTTATGACAGAAGTGCTATCAGAGCCACTGATTTAAGTAATTAGGTGTTGTAAAAATATCTAAGATTAAACAAAAGAGTTAGGAAATTAATATTAATTGGTAGCTCCAAGATAGTATCTAGACTCAGACTTAAGAAAGATGATAACATAAACTTCAAGAAAAGCTAATTACTTACATAAATATAGTGTGATGGGTGTTGGTATGCCGTGAGGATGATAATTAGAACATTGTAAGTACGGTAGATAAGCAGTAACACTTGGCCACTGTTGTTTCTTTTTTATTGGTACTACTCGGTTCTGGAAGATGATACGTCATGTGAATACTAATTTCCTTGTTCCTTGCTGAAAGCCTTAATAAAAGATGCACCTTTAGAATCATGATTTGAGAAAATTCTACTTATGGGAAATACATGATAATTACCTCTCCAGCAAGACTAGGTATGGTGTGGTAGACTCTCCTACTTGTTCGGGTAAGATGGAGTAGCCTCTCCGGCGAGACCGGATAAGATCGGATATATGTTATATTAAAAAGTTACAGAATTCCCAAAATAGTACCATGACCTGATGTCTAACCTGTTTTTTAAAATATGAATATGTTAAATACATTGACCTTATGATGGTATGTATACTACAGTATATGAAACATATGATTGTATAGATATGTATATCTGTGTATAAGAAAATCCAAAGGCCATAATGATTGATAATTTAGGATGTAACATCCGTAAAAAACGGATCCCCAAAACCAAATCGGATTGTAACCCGGAACCGAAGTATACTAAATAAAAATGCGAAACTATATTATTCTTATTTGTTGCAATATTTGGGGAATTTATTTTAATTAAAATAAGTGATTTCGAGTTTAAAATATAAATTTTCTTAAGTTTAATCCATTAGTTTTCGTTAAGTTCATAAAATTATTCACCAGAGTTACCTTATAATAACAAACCAATTTAGATTTTATAAAGGAATCCCCTAACTAAGTTATGTTTATACTAAATCAAGTTATAAACCTAAGGGGCTAGAGTGTAAGTATTAGAAACTTTTTTTTTTACATGAGGAAAAGGGGGGTCAAATTCGAACCAGCTACCTCACCCGACCCGAACACTTACACCACGCGCACAACAAGCTGATCTACAGCGCCGGATGTGTTGAGATTGGGTTTGTTTAATACATAAACTGTTACGTAAGCACGACCCTGGTGATCTTCTTCGCACAGCAGCCCGAAAAACGTGACAATCCATCTTCCTCTGATCCGTTTTCATCGTTAAATGACACATGAACCTTGTGGTGACTCTAAATGACACGACATTAAAGAGGGATGGATGGTATGTCCATTAATCGTTTCCTAATGCTCATTATTACCAAAATTCAATTCCAATTTAATTTATTTTTATTACCATTAAAATACATAAAGAACCCATGAATGATTTTAATGAATCTGTCTTTACTCGTCATAAAATTACCGTCAAACGACACCCTACACTTCCTTTAGTCAGTCTTTAATCCTCAAAACCAGCAAAACATCATCGAAATTCGTGAATTTAATCAAGGACAATTCTAGGGCTCCAAACTTCAAGCAACGATTTCTCCTTCATACATACACCAGATCATGTTATTCCAAAGCCCAATCTTATTATTTTTCTAAGCTCTACAAATGTCACACCCCGGATTTCCAACCCAAATCCATACATCGGTGGGCCCAGGTGGGGAGTATTGTGACGTCGTTGATAACATCATAGTCAATTAAACACGGCACAGCGGAAGTCTTGGAGTAAAATTACTATTACAAACCAAATGTTCGAAAATACAAAATAATATACAGGCTCGTAATAGAATATCCACAGGCAAATCATAAAATGTACAAAAAAAAGAATATAAAACAGACTTTAGGGCAGATCTAAGGATTTGCAAGATCCTCTTAATCACTACCGAGCAGCTTCCGGCCTATTTCGTATTGTACCTGCAATTTAGTCTTTGGACGATACGTCAGCTCTCGCTGGTAAATACACCCAACTGACTCATTTTGAAAACATTTTAAAATGATTTTAAGTACATAGGGCACAAAATCTTTTATAACTTGGGAAAGTTACTTCGTAACCTTGTTAACAGATTCACATGTTTGTCCATACATACAAGGCCCAGTAAAGAGACCGAGACATGATTAAATACACACCACTTAGAACTCACAGAGGAGTTATCCCCAACGTCTTGGGTAATTTGCATTTGAGCGTCTGTCAGGTGTATGCCTACACCCCGCGCTAAGGTTGTGGCCATTAACTAATCTAATGAGCCGAGGATATCCAGGAACGGTAATTTAACCCCCGATGTTTAAGTTATGAAACAAAGCTGATTAAAACAGAATATGTGGATTTACTAGCCACAATCCGGCATTCGATTGATCCCATTTCTGACCAAGCGGTAATAGTTTACCGTATCCCAAGCCCGTATAGGGAAAATAAGTCGAGAGTATTTACCTGAGCTAGTCTTTTTTTAATTTCAATAACTCATCCGTATACAAAAGTACTTAATTGCAAATAGCATTTACCGGCAAGGCTCTAGTCTGGATTATGACATAAGCTAACCAATTAATACTAACGGTCTTTAATTAAGTCATAGACTTAGATCGAGTAGTGTACATGATCAATACGTATAACGATTGATTAAATGATGATCGGATAGAATGTAGTTTAAACCCGACAAGTACTTTGACTTGCATAATATGGGTAAACAATTAACATTCTGGATTTTGAAGTTTAAATGACAAGGTTAAACCCGTTTCGGTTAAATTCCGTAAACTAGTTACGTATAATCAACCGTACGCTTATAAGCGATAATGGGTAACCGGATAAATCATGGACAAGTTCTATATGCCATTATATTTGAAATAAGTTAAGATATTAGTAGGATATCAAATTCTATGCCCGCTAAGGTTTTAAAACGAAATTATGACTTATAAGGGCATTTTAGTAATTATATATTGTATAAAAGAAACTTGAATATATTTTAAGTTTATAATCATAAGTATTCTGGAAAAATAATTTATTTATAATATAATATCAGTAGGATGTCAATTATATGTGTAAATTATCTTTCATGACCAAACTATGCACCGAAGGGACATTTTGGTCATTTTACACAAAGTTTATAAATTATCTGGGATTCTGAGTTTATAACATGTACCTACTGTAAATATTTTTAAAATAATTTTTAAAATCAGTAGGTAACAAGTCTTGGTCAATTAATATGGTTTGAAACCATACTATGCGACTAAACGGTGCTTATGTCGTAAAATGGCGTCTTTATGCGATTTTTACGAAAACTGATCTTAAGGTCAGATAAAATTGTTTTAGATATGTTATTTAATATAAATATCAGTAGGTAAAAGATTTACTTTGAAAATATTTGATTAAAACTATTTTATGAGCCACAAGGGCTAAAATCGCCATTTATCGACATAGTTTAAGAACTTGTTTGAAAACTCAGTTTATAACTTGGTATAACATCCAATATAATCCTACTTATAATAGTACATCAGTAGAAAACTCATTTTCAAGTTTATTACTATTTGAAACCTTGTTTTATACAAAAGGGCATTTTGGTCAAAGATGGCATAATTATGGAACTTGCGCATAAACTTGGATTCTGATTATGATCATGTAATATAACCTCATAAGGTTATGCTACATTATATTACGATCATAATGCAACCTTAGATCAGTAGGTAACTAATCTAAATCGGGTCAGAATCGAAAATCAAAGCAAAAGTCAAACTTCGCGACTTTCGGTTGCGAACGGACCCTAGAACTGAAATTGACAAGCCGAACATGTTCTTACATGTTCTAATAATTATTACCAACTTGTTTAAGTTTCAAAACAGGTTTCATAATATATATAAGGTCAATTTATATTTTTTTCCAAAAAATGGCATGTTTGACTTTTTAATATCATAACTTTGACCTATCAATTGGTCTAGTAAACGTGATCTTCAGGAGGTGCACTTCATAGGGATTAACACCTACCTTATTATGATCACTTAGCCATGTTCATTTCGAACAATGGCTGGACCATAATGTTCTTAACCGAAAGTCAAAGCGTTTTCTGTAAAACGCTTGACTTTTGGCTATAAAAGCCTATAAATGAAAATGCACAAAGAAAGAACACTTACCAGTGATTTATAGGGTGCAAAAGAACTAAGTTGAATGCTCCTTTCAGCTAGGAACTTCCAGAGGAGGGAGAAGAGTGAATAAATGAGAAAGGTGCAAGTTGGAATGGTGAACTTGATCACCTATTTATAGTTGGAGAACTCAAAGGAGGTGAAGCCAGGTGTTTAGGGGTGTAAGAGGATGCTTACAAGTGTCCCAAAACGTGGCATAGCAGTTTGGGAAGCCATGGTTTCGATTTAATGGTTTTTGGCATTTTTGTTTGGAAGCCAAGAAAACTTTCTGCAGCAGAGCCTCTCTCGCGCCCCGCTAGAGACCCAGGCCAGGTCTCTCGCGGCCCGCAACCGCCCTTGGACAGGTTCAAAAATTGACACTTTAACCCCCTTAACTTTATAAAGCTTCTAAAAACCTTTTAAAACACCTTTTTGACACTTTTAGCCCTCCGTAGCCAATACTTGGCATACCCGGGATTATGCCTGGACATTGTTGAGCTCTCGGTTTGTTAAAAGGTCACTCAGAGGTATAAATTAACATGTTGACACTTTTAATCCCTCCATCATCCAACTTTCACATATATACAAAATAGAACTCTCTCGTCCAATAAATGGCACGTATGAGAGTTAGGACTTCGTAAAGGATCACTCAGAGGCTTATTATAAGCATTTTGACTCCGATGTCACTCAGAGGCTGGGCATGTTGACATATCAGTCACTCAGAGGCCAAATTTCAAGCATGTTGACATATCAGTCACTCAGAGGCTAGTGATTTAAGCATGTTGACATATCAGTCACTCAGAGGCTGTTATTTATGCATGTTGACATCGGACCGTCACTCAGAGGCTCAGTTTGTGCATGTTGACGCCTTTAGTCCTTATTGGTCTTTAATAGACTATATTTAAAATATAACACGTGTCACTATACTATTGAACACGATTTTACACGGTGTGACATTAAAACCCCTATATCAATTTCTGTGATAGTGTGTATCTACAACTCGAATTGAAATCTTAGAAAAAACTAGGGTTCTTAGTTTATATATATTAGAACTTTTAATCTTATACCCATATGTTGGTAAAATTAATAGTAAGATATTGTTTCTTGCCATTTTAGATTAGATTGTGCAATTTTTAAGAATTTTAGGACTTCATTTGGATTTTATATGATATATGTATATATATGTGTGTGTGTGTGCGCGCACGCGCATTGTAGAAAGTTACATAAAGTACAAAAATTATTAACACCAATATACATGAATATGGCTTTCCTGAATTATATATATATATATATTTTATATATATATATATAAACATAAGAAATGAAAATTTATTGATAATAAATTTGAAAATTTTATATATTTTAGTTTAATCTTTTAAATTGATAATGAAATGTAATGTAGAAGTGAATTCTGTTTTTCTTAAATTCTATGATTAAATTTTATCTAAATTAGTGAAAATGGTATTTTGAGTAATATAATAAAGATAGGTAGGATTATACTTCACAATAAAATTTTAGGATTATTATGTATAAAACAATAATATGTGTAAGATATAGATTTTGTCGTAAAAAGTGGAAATTTAAATAAAATAAATTTGGCGTATCTCATCAAATGAGAATTTAGATATAAGAACTTTAATAGATGATGTGTAATATATTAAATAAGTTTTCAATTACTTAGGGTTAGGATAATAATACTTTATATTAATTTTGTGGTTGACAAGTATATCTTTTTATATATTTCTAGGGTAACAATTTTGTTCGTGAAGTTTTTTCTTCTTAACAATCGTGCGGTTATTTAAGATCACCGAAACGCAAACCAAGAGTAATTCTATCTTTTTTCCCTTTTTACATTTAAAATCTTTGGGATGTATCATGTTATAATTGCATCTTAATTATTTACCATTTATATGCAATTTTCATTGTGTTACTATATGGATGTATGCTTGTGTTTTATTTTAATTGTTGTGGAATGTCAGTCTATTGTATTCTAGCATTTCATTGTGGATTCACGGATGACTAGGTTTTCCATGGTCATGGGTTGCAGCCTAGTATCGCCACCATCCTTAGATTCGCTCTTCGAGGCTCGAGTCTCGTATAGTCATATATTCGACCTATCATATGTTCGTTTGATTCATATGTTTGTTTGATTTTGTCTACATGTTTATATTGTAGGTATTTTGACATGATATAATCTATATACTAACCTTGGAAAAGCATGTCAAAACCCTTTTTTCTCAAAAGTAATTTAAAAATCAATTTTAGAAAAGAGAATTAGAATTACTCACCAACCTATTGTTGTCCCAATAATTATTTTTTGTGCATGATACAGACACACAAGGGTGAGATAAGTTCAAGATGAAGACACATAGGATGTGCTTTAGATAAATAATTGGATTTTATTTTATGGATTATGTCTTTTGTTACTTGTATGCATATTGGATAATTCTATGTTTTGTGTGACATTTTAATTTGATTGTTTTAAATATTTAAACTTATAATAGTGTCGTGAGCTAGAATCATCATGCCCAATACCAATCCATTGTGGGTCGGGTGTGACAGATTGGTGCAAAATTGACTATAGGGAATTAGGTTTAGGTTATTAGACCCTTAGAATATAGTCTACTAGGTACCTTAGCTACCTTATGTGCTTATTTGTTTAATTGTCCTTGTCGGGCTAACTTGTCAATGGCTTTGAGGATCCCAGACTCTAGATTGTCAAACTTCCGACGTTTATCTTTGAAACGAGTGGCACAGTCCGTCTTGTATAATTCAAAGTGCGATTAGGAATGTTCTCAAGAGAGAACGTCTTGCCTTCAGGAAACCTCTTTTCGACCGTTTTTTGTAAGCCGCCTCAGCCAACTCAAACATGTATTTTGTCAACTCATCTGAGGTCATTAGCGAGGCAGCAAACTACACACGATATCAAATGGCCAAGTTAAGACAAACAAATGATCATAAACATGACAATGCATAAATAAAACGACAAAAAGACCAAACAAGTACTAACCAGAGGGACTCCACCGTTGACAAGCCACTTGTAGTCCTAGCCTAACTCATAGGCAACGGTCTCAGTTGACTCCGTATGCACTTTCAACGTATCTACTGAAACCTCCAAGTCGTCAACACGCGCTCGAGACTCGCCGATCCTTTATAACCACCCAGGAAGAGTAGTCTTGGGGGATCGCCTCACTAGACTCCACATCGGTTTCTAACCCTTCTATCTGATCCTGTATAACCACCCTAGGAAGAGTAGTCTTTGACGTTTTTTCAACATGTACAGTCTCCAACATTTTCTTCGGTCCCTTTCCCTTAACATTCTCTTGGGTAACGCACTCGGCGACCGGGGAAGGAAGCAAAGGCATAGCAGGAGGCGACCATGACCCGGGTATTGAGGAGATATCAAGTGGGCCGGCCGTCGAGCGCCGGATCGTTATTTTTGGGTCCTCTTCGCTGGCACAACCGCTGACCCTAAGTGCACAGACCACGCGTAAAAAATGCAACCCTTAACAAAATGATAATTAAGTCATAATTCAAAACGACAAAAAAGACAAGCTAAGAAATGCCTCTCTTCCAAGCAGAGGCAGTGAACATCTCATCAGGCTTGTTTGTTGATTTTTTCTTGGTAAAAACAGAAAGATCAACTTCACTCTCTCAGGGCGTTGATCCCTTAGTTTGCCTTATCAGTCACCTTTTCTTCTCATAAATTTGAAGAGCAGCCTCGGTGTCTAACTTGAGCTTCGCATCAGCCAGGCATTTCCTCTTCTTCTTGATAATCTGTGTGATGGTGGCTTAATCCTCACCAGCCTCATCTTCAGTTTGCCTAACACCTACGTCCAAGCCAGGCAGGGTGTCAAAGACGACAACACAATCTTGATACCTTTGCTTGGAGTTTACTTACCAGATTGCATGCCTGGTTGGACATAAAACTCCAGTCCTTTCTGAGTTAAACCCTCAACAACACGTTCATTCGTAGTTGTTACATGCTACACATCCATAGTACTAAATCCACTATCTTGGTCAACACCAGCACCTGCACGGGTTGAGCGTGATCCATGTACATGTCCATCAGATGAAGTAATGGATTCCTCATTTAAGAGGAGAATGGTTTCCTCTCCAAAGGGCGTCAATATAGTTTACGGTTTTGCAAGAATGGGAGGATTCGCACCTGTGGGCGCAGGCATATACACCGCCAAACTCTCCTACGTAGGGTGGTGGAAGTAGTCTCTTATCTGATCTAGCCACGAAAGTTGCCCCTCAGGGAGTATCCTAACTGTTATCTTTCAACCAACCTTGACATCCAAATCGTTTATCAAACCGTATGTTGAGAATAACAAAATAATTTGCATCAAAACAAATACACAAAGGTAACAAAGAAGTTACAAGTTTTAGTCTTACATTTGCCCTTATAACCATACGTTGGGGCGTGCCTAGGGTTTTTTGGCACCCATAACATGCTCATACTTGCGGCAACCAACGCCGCCTCATCAAGTTGAAGCATAGGGGACGGTCGAGCAGTTAAAGTTTTGTACCACTGCTCCTAAGTGAAAGCAACCACCGGTTCCTTTGGTAATTTCTCTTCTGCCTTCCTAAAATGCATATCTATCGGGATCACCCCACGACGTATGTAGAAAAACTTATGCTTCCAGTCATGAAGGCTTTTAAGGGGATGTTTCCCACACGGCAACACATTCCCCGTGCGAGAGTTGAAAGAATATAATCCAACAGTTACAGAGACGTAATAACATACGCTGAACATCTTGAACGTGGGAATCAAATTCTGTGCCTGGCAAATAAACTCAAGTGAGTGATTCGGGGCATACCAACGGGGCTAACTTGGGAAATATGGATCCTGTATGACATGTGTTGGGTGTGAGTGTAATTTTTAATATATTTTTAAGCACTTTTACTCGTTTATCAAGCTTTAAATTTATAAAATACAATATAACACTATCACTCTTCACAACATGCTAGGGCAAGTACACCCATCATTGGCGTAGTATAGTGATGGTAAGATACCGAGGTCATCCAAGGACAAAAGAGCTTTTAATACCGGAATATCGTCAACGTCTAATCTAACCAAATTTTGAGAAAATATTTTTAGTAATTAAATTTTAAAGAAGAAACTAAAAATAATAAAAGAAATACATAGACAAGATAAAATCACTTGGTTCCGACTCATCTTTTACGTATCCTTTGATTATTTCCGCACTTTGGGTTTTTTATGAGATTATCTTAGTTATAATGGCATGTCCCGCTTTTGGAGGCAATGCTACCCTCAGCCATATTGGTCTGAGTCAGCAGGGATACAGTCCCGTAAAGCCGGAATATTGAAAGATAATTAGTAAGTTATTAATACAAATGTGGCATGTCCCTCTTTTGGAGGCAATGCTACCCTCGACCATATTGGTCTGAGTCAACAAGGATACAATCCTACAAGGCCGGTTTAAAGTTTTAATAGTAGTATATTTAGAGGGATTCAAGTCGTTCTTACTTCCCCCGATTTGATACTATCTGCCTCAAAGGAAGTCCTAGTAAGCTTAAATCAAGTCCTCGCAGCATCTATACACTGAACGAGGTAAGAACTTTACCCAACCCACCCTTCTAACCCCCTTCCAGGCAGTTAACGCGCTTCATATAGACCGTAAAGACACGAATGAGTTAATCAACAAAACATGAAGAGATGATAGAATAAAGTTCACTTTCAATATAAAAAACTGGTTATTAAAGTCATTAATACATATCAATTAAAAAGTTAACCAAAACTTTGAAATCAAAAGTGATACATAAAAGTTTGTCTTCACTAAGTGATGTAAGAGATTAGCCAAGCATGACCTTTGTTTGACAAAAACTCTTACGATCAATCTTGGATCACGAGACTACTACACACACTCTAAGGATGGATGATGGAGGAATGTGGTGGATGATGGTGGTGGTGTGGTGGTGAAGTGGTGGCAGGTGTTAGAGAAGTGGTTTGCCAAGGGATGGATTGCAATTGAACCAAGAACCCCTATTTATAGTTGGAAACAGACTCTTCACATGGCCTCGTGTCTCCTCCTTCTCTGTCTTCATTTAATGAGTTGTGTCAGTCCGTATGCTCACATGGCCCCGTGTGTCAACGGCACAGCCCGCCTTGTACTTGCGGTACTATTGAAGATTTTGCATATCTGGGAGTTGACCACGGCCCCGTGTCTCTTCTCTGCTTTTGTTTATCTTTTTCTTCTTGGAATCTGGGTGGGGCACAGCCCCATGCCTTGGTGGCACAGCGCCATGCTTGTCTTCTGAGATGTTTTTTTTGGTCTTGGGGTGAAGCTTAGGGTCGGTATCACGTATCGACTTCTCTTCTTTTGTATTTATGTTGGCTTTTGTCGTTACTTTGTTCCTTTTGTACGTTTAAGCTCTTTTAGTCCTGAAAATCAAAAGTAAAAAAACACACTTTTTCCAACATTAGTACATAAAAGGGTTGATTTATACCTTATTTGATATAATTTATATGTTGCATTTAGTGCATATCACCATATCGAGTCAACATATCCCTAACAATTTTGTCATAGGCAATCGGAAGTTACCTTCCTTATAAAACGCAGATTATAAGGCTATGAAACCGGGAGGAGCGTCGAATGTCGTGCTACCAGGCGGAGGGAATGTTGCCCCCTAGTTTATCAGAAACTGAAAGTTCTGGCACAGCTTTAGAAACTCATCCTCTCTCTAATTTATAACCGCCTGGTCCATCTTTAGTGGTTCTTTCATTTTCTTATCTTGAGCAAGCCTTCGTGTTTTGATGTAGTCGACATAACGGCGCGCTAGAAAATATATGATGTGAAATCAAGGATTTTAAAGAGAATTCTAGAGAGTTGGATAAGAGTTCAAAGAGAAAAAAGTTGGAAGTTTCTTCTCCAAGTGTGGGAGGCCTCCGGTATTTATACGCACAAATTTAATGCGATGGGGAACTGTATCGACAAGTGAGGAATCTTCCTCCAATAGATGGTTGACACGTCAGGTGGGAGAAACCAGAAGGACGCCTTTTTCAGGGTGAGTGACAGCCACGCGCCTCCTGCCGCCGCAAAATTAGCCTGCAGACCTGACATTGTCTCTACAAAAGCGACTAATGCACTGACCGACGCGACAAACACCTCACCTTGCGGAAGAACAATGACAGGGGTCACCATCAGCCTCACCAACCACAGGTCCATTCTCCTAGCAGAAATGTAACTTAGAAGAAACCTATTGCACCATTCCCACGCGCCGATTTGGCTCATTTCAGTACGCTTGATCCCACGCGCCGATTTGGCTCATTTCAGTACGCTTGATCCCACGCGCCGATCTGGCTCATTTGAGTAGGTTTGATCCCAGGTGCCGATCTAGCTCATTTAAGTACATGTGATCCCATGCGCCGATCTTGCACATCTGAGTACGCCAGATCCCACACGTCGATCTGGCTCATCTAAGTACACTTGATCCCATGCGTCGATTTGGCTCATTTAGGTACGCTTAATCCCACGCGCCGATCTGGCTCATTTGAGTACGCCTAATCCCACGTGCCGATTTGGCTTATTTGAGTACGCCTGCTCCCACATGCTGATTTAGCATATTTGAGCACGCTTGATCCCATATGTCAATCTAACACATATGAGCATGCCTAGTCCCATGCGTCGATGTATAAATGTATACACGAGCCACTTATGTTACTAGAATTTTTATGAGTCTACAGCTCCACCCATCCGACAAACTCGTATGAAAGTAGCATTGGACTGGGGGACTTGAAGGGGTGTGGTCCCGAAAAGCTAATGGACCATACCACTCTAGAAACTATGTTGTCTAGATGAGCTCTAAAAAGGCAATAGACAAACCTAGAGACAGACATGGGGCACCATGGATGATGACATGGAGAGCACTAGCGACAACTAAGGAAAAGGACACCACATACCACCAATCATTGGATGTCAGGTCCTGTCGCAGAATCTCTAGGGGACAACTAGCAACAACCCAACAAAAAGTACTAGGGAACGTTGAGATGGAACAAATGACATCATGTCAAGTGAGGCCTAGTACGGAAAACGCTCATGTCATGTGAGAGGGGACAAAACGGATATTCCACACGATTTGACAGCTAGCGAACGACTAGTTGGCTTCTCCCTCTTCACAACCCTTCGGTTATAAATAGAATACTTCATCCCCAGTTTCAGAGATCGCGTCTCTTACTCTGTCACTCTATACACATACATATTTCCTCAAAACAAGTTCTTATTCTTACGTCGGAGGGTGGTTAGAAGGAGAACTCCCAACCTCTCATCCTTGTAACAAATTCACTAGTGTTGTTTTGTTTTGCGGGATCGATAGAAGATAGTCAAAGTTGTTCAGCGAGGAAAGAAAAAGATTGACCATTATTTGTGAGACGAACCAGCTAAGCCTAACCCTGTGTCGACTTAGTGTTTCTTGACCGTTAAAACATAGTACTATAGTAGTGATATGTCGGAAACATCATGCACTTTAAGAGAACATAATAAAATAAAAGAGTAAAAGCATTGAATTAGCTATGATGTTTTAATTACAAGTAAACTCATTTGATAGAAATATAATCATATAATTTTAACAATTGTTTTTCTTATAAAAATGCGACGTTATTATATATATGCATACTAAAAGTCCAAATCATTTATCATCTGAGTCAACAAGCTCGGCCTAAAGGGTAGGCCAAGACAACAACACAGCTCTTTTTTCAAAAAGAGGCCCAAATATTCCATTTGCTAAATATTCCGTTTTCTTATAAACTATAAGTAGCATCCGTCGCGTTGCAGTCGAGGTTCAACTTCATATTAGACGTTTGAATAAACCAGTTATAGAAAGTAAAATACATACCTGATAGAAATTCAAGTTGATCAACAAAAGCACTTAATAGAATGAACAGATCAATACCGAACACAACTCAATACACTCGTTCTACAAAAGGACATTTTTCAATCCAAAATCATTTTCATACGACCAAGAAATTCTTGATAAAAGTGAAGGTTTTAATCGAAAAAGGGGGCTCAGCCAATAACCAAAGACGCAACGACTCTGTTTAGTTTTCTCTCTCTCACATGACTCTCTCTCTCTCTCTCTCTCTCTCTCTGTATCGTGTCTCGCTCTAACCTGAACAAAATGACTTGCAATCTCTCTCTTGTTGTGTGATAAGAAGATCACACCAATGATTAATATGTGGAAAGTAACCGACCAATCATCATCATACTTAGTAAATCCAATTAATATCAAAGCTAAGGTAGGGTCTGAGTAGGTAAGATATAAATAGCCTTACCTCTGCACCGTAGTAATAAAGAGGCTACTTCCAGGGAGACCCCCGACTCGATACTAGTTTTGCATCAACCGTTGGATATAAGGCACATAACACTCAACTAGTGGAACAATAACCAATTAGTGCATGTACCCTCTTATCTTTCAGCTATCAACGTCACCACATGATGCATGATTAACCCTTACTTGCTTTTTAACGTTATTTTATGAAATTAGTAAAATAACGGAAAGTAACCGACCCATGGTTTTTGTTAGGGTATTGATTTTAATATTGTGGATCATGTATTCTGAGATTCGACCTGATCACGAATCCTTAATGGATGGTGTAGGAAGTCTAAGGATCAAGGATCCTTATTATTACCTATGTTAACTAACAATTGTTTCCATTATGTTTAGCTTGTATTCGCAAGTATGTTATGAAATGGACTTAGTCTATGTTGGAATGTCGGGGAATATGCTAATATTCAAGCATGTGCAAGTAAAGTAATAGCCATTATGGGTGATCGTGGGAGACTTGCCTATTTTTCAAATAGTTAGTTAGATAAATATTTCTAATTATATTAGGGGTTTTGAGCTTGAATTAGGATATACAACACGTACACAACTCGCACACTTGTTGCTCTCGAAAATGCTCTCATACACACACACTAGAATTCAATTATAATAAGCTCAAGATCATCCAAAGTTGTAATTTTTTATGCAATATAGTTGGTGATCGGTACTTTTCATCACCCGAGGTTCTTTATGCTGGAGATCTTCTACCTCACAATCGAAGTTTGGTTATATTATCCTTATGCCAATTTTTTACCAAAACAGTTTGGAGCCCATCGTGGGGCAAGTGGTGCTTCAATTCTAAGAATTTTTGTTCATTCTCGATCATTTCCATTCATTTCTATCAACTTCATGGCCTCTTAGGGGAAAGCTACTTCAAGTGTCATGTCGGCGGTTACCTCATCTCATAATGTCGGCGGTTACCTCATCTCATACCACTATGCCTTTGCCTCCCATTCCCCCATCATTCTAGAAGAATGCTAATAATGCTCAGAATAAGACATCATCCGTCTTCACAGGATCAAAAGCTCATGTTATTTCTTCCTCTACAACTACTAATAATGATATTTCTGTTTTGATTTTGCAGATGAAAAGCTACATGGAGCAGCAAGACAAAACCAACCAGAGGATCATTCGCGAGATTGATGAGATCAAGAAGTAAAAGAGACAAGCAGAAGATCGGTCTTCACTAATATCTAGGTCATTGGATTTTGCTACTCCATCGTCAACAATCCAGCATTCTAAAGGACTTAATGTCCAATTTCAACGATCCTCAAACCTCCAGCATGGATCGCTAGCAGTGACGCAGCCTCAAGGATCGTACTTCCAACATCAAGGATCCTCTATCCTTCGGCGAGGATCACTAGAGACCACTGAGCCGCAAGGATCCTTCTACGAACCTGGAGGATCACAGGGAATGTACCAACCCTAAGAATCCTACATTCAACATCAAGGATCCTCAACTCGAATTCAAGGATCCATGGAGTATCCATCAAGACCTTCATCACCAATGTATCCGGGATCCAACATCTTTCAGGATCAAGGATCCTCAAGGAGTCAATCACTTTGAAATTCCGAAATCTATGAAGGGGATTTTATCCCCATGCAGACCATTGCTTCTTCTAATCCTACTATTGCACTAGACATGTCTTATCCTAGATACACTTCTAGGATACCAACTTCAAACCAGTCGGGAGGTAATGATTTCAATACATCTTTTAATACTAACTGTACTTACATGCAGGATGCAAGGATCAATCAAGCCAAGGCCAAGGAGTTGTAGAAACTCAAGGACATGATATCCAGTGTTCCTATAGTGGTTAAACCCATTCCTGAGATTCTAGATGGGAGTCATAGATTATCTCGCTTTGCCCCTCCCTTATTCAATGCTAAGATACCAAAGCGTTTCCAAACCCCTAATATGAAGTTATACGACGGTACAACTAATCCAGAAGAGCATGTGGCTCAATGCAGAGAAAGGACGGAGATCAATCCCATTCCCTAAAGGTTGAAAGAAGCTTGATTGTGCAAGTGCTTTGGATCAACACTTACTAGATCAACACTAAAATGGCTGCTAAGTCTTCCTCCCTATTCCATAACTTCATTTTCTCACTTAGTTAATTTATTCAATAACCAATTTTCTTGTAGTAGAACCTTTGAGAGATTAACTAGTGACTTATATAGGATTACCCAATCTCGTGATGAATCCCTTAGAGATTATGTTACTAAATTTGGTATAGAGTCCTTGGAAATCCCAAATTTAGACATTGCCACTACTGTGGAAGCGTTTAAAATGGGACTACAAAAGAGATTCTTCTTTCTATGATGATCTTGTTATGACACCTTACAGGAACTTAGATGAAGTAAGGAACAGGGCCCTGCGGTTCATCCGACTAGAAGATGACAAAAGGATCCGAGACAGGTTATCCGGATCATCTAAACAGGAGAAGCAAGGATCAATCTACAAGAACAATCGATCCAAGCAATACTCCAAGCATGACAATCAAAACGTTCATTCTTTCGAACAAGATGAAGATGAGGAGGAATATCCTCATATATCTGAATATTATTTTTCTGCTGACAATAGTGAACTAAACCTTGCTTTGTAGAAACTAGGTGAAAAGGCTAGATGGCCCAAGAAGAATGAAAAGTCTACATTCAACAAGGATAAATCAAAGTGGTATGCATACCACGAAGACTTTGGCCACCTTACTGATGAATGCATCGCACTCATAAAGGAGATAGGTTACTTACTCAGCAAAGGTTACTTGAAAGAGCTTCTCGAAAGGAAGAAATCAAGGATCCAGTATCCTGAAAAAGTACCCGGAAGAGCTCCTGCACCACCTGAAAATCTCAAAATATTAACTTCATTTCCGAAGGCTCCGATATATGTGGAAACTCATTCTCTGCAGCAAAGAGACATGCTAAGGAAACCAAGCTGAAAACGGAGGCATGCCTATCTGAACCTCCAACCTTACTCAGCATAAAATCATATTCTTTAATGAGGATGATCGTGCTGATATCCAGGATCCTCATCATGATGGTTTAGTCATTACTTTATTTATATCTAATCACTTTGTTTGCAGGATATTTATTGATGGAGGGAGCTCCATGAACATTATTTAACTAGATGTCCTTAAGAGAATGAACATCCCGGAGACAGAAATAGTTCCGAGATCGTCTGTCCATGTAGGATTCAGCAGCGAGACAAATAACACACCGGGGGACATCAAACTCCCAATCTACATTGAGGGGGTAAACTCTGTACAAAAATTTTGTGTCATTAACTGCTTGCCCTGTTGCAATGTAATTCTTGGCAGGCTTTGGATACACGATATGAAAGCTGCTCCCTCTACTATCATCAATTTGTCAAGCTACCAACACCTTAGGGGTAGTGAAGATAGAGAGTGACAACAAGAGGCAAAGAATTGTTATACCTCTTCTATAAGCCGGCATCACAACCAAGAGCGGTATAGCAATCACAACAACCTCCAATGAGTGTCCTGGAGTGTCACACCCTGACCCGCAGCGGAAATGGTAGTCGGGGCATGATTGGGTTTTCATCAAAGCTCATGACATTTACTATAAAGTTTCATATTTATTATTTCTCTTTAAAGAAGAAGTTACAATAAACATACAAACACAACATGTTCAAATACATTTTCATTCAAATTACAAACTAGAGTACAATTACAAAGGAAAACAAAACTAAACGTTCATTCCAAGGCATTAACTTGTTTATTCTTCTAGGCCATCCTATGTGTTTCTTTTCTCAACCGGATCACCTGTATCATGTGTAAAATAGGGTTTTGGGTCAACAAAAGTTGGCGAGTGAATCTTATTTAAATATTTGAAAGGATTAGTTAGGTTGGTTATTTGAATAAAATTGTGCATAACCAAATATGAATAAACGTAAATGTAAATTTAATCACAAAACACATAATATCAAATAATGCACACGCACACACCAAATGATGAACAATGAGATCAAGGCTCAATCAAACGGAGCCGATCTAATGAGGCACCTGATGCTCAACTCGTCTTCCACGAGGAACTGATGGGCCTAATGAATGATTTGCACGCAACTTGACAAGAATATAAACACGCATCACAACAAACAATATTTACATCACAAGTTTAGGTCATATAATGGTAATAGCACAAGTTTGAATAAACGAAATAATTAAAGCGACACATGATACACCCCAAAACATGAATAAAAAAGGGAATTTGTAAGGATTCACTCACAGTGGAGCGTTCCTTGATGACGATGAATGCGCACGAATATTATGATTCAACCGACGAGGGAAAAAAACTAACCTAAATAATAACGAAATGATTCGGTAAATAAATAAACTTTATTTGAGATTAATATTTTTAATTAGTGCTCTTAATGGGATTGTTAGATTTATTTTTTGTGAGTTTAAGGAGATTTCTAACTTTAAAAATCTTATTTTTAAGTATTTTTAAATAATTTTCTAATTAAATAAATAAATAAAAGAATTTAAAAAATTGACTTTTTTGACCGTTGACCATTGACCGGTCGGACTGTGTTTTTATATGCGCTGAGTGAGGTTCGAACTCGGGACATCTCGTATACGTGCACGCAGCTCTACCAACTGAGCTACGTGTCTAAGCCGATATATTTCTGATTTTAATTACCTATATATACTAGTTAGCTTAAACCTTATTTTATTTTTTATTAAAAAGGTTTCATAACTTGCCAACCCGGGTTAAGTATCCAGAATCGAACTCGAGTTCTTCAGTTCTCGTGCACACAGCCCAACCAGTTGGGCTGTGTGTCTAACCCGTTTATATACTGAATTATACTATATTTATATACATGTTGAAGGATGATCTGAATAGGTTTTAAAAAGGTTTGCTTTTATTTCAGAAAGTCGAAACAGGTGTGGCTCGAACCCGGGATGTATGCTTTGTAATTGCACACAGTCCACCGCTGGACTGTGTGTCTAACCCGGTTAAAGTACTGATTTTAATTATACTTAACATCTTACAGCGAGTCAATATGGTTTTGGTTTAAAAAAACATTTTATTACGGTGGATAGGTGTTGTGTCAAGGATCGAACTCGGTATCGTTAGTATGAAATGCACACAGTCCACCACTGGACTGTGTGTCTAACCCGTTTAAATTACTGATTTTAATTATATTTATAAACGACTCGCTGTTCGTCTTCTTCATTAACTCAGAATCGAAAAACACATTTGTTAAACATTTTGATTTTACTGATCTACTGTTTTAGATTAAACAAATGAATCGAATAGAACTGACAGAAAGGATTAAGAATTCATACCGAAAGCAATCGAGGCCCAGGTGATAAACTCCGGCGAAAGTTTTCCGGCGATTTAGCGAATTACTCCGACAGACCACACAGAGCAAGACTCCACAGGAATTTTAGGTGATTGAGTGAGTGTGCGCGCAGGGATGAGTGGGTTTGATAGGTATTTATAGGGTGAGCAGTAATCAATTGTTGATTTCGGTTTTGAGTTTGAAGTTTTCAGTCAAAACGGTTATGGGCGACTTGTCTGCGAATCTAATTGAACGTGATTTAGCTTGATTTGCGTTTAGATTCACGATTTGGAACGTATTCTTCAGTCAATTGCAGAGAAAAGGAAATCTTGATGATTTCCGGATTGTTTGCGTGTCGTTAAAGGGCGGCATTCTTTGAATTCGGATTCAAAGAGATAATATGATTTAAAAGATTTATTAGTTTGATTATTTCATATGTTCTGTGAGTGGTGTAACGGTGTGTTGTGTGTTTGGTTAGGGGTGAGACCCGGGTTCGATTCCCGCGGTCTACCCCTTTCTATATATATATATATATTTTTATTTTTTTTTGTATAACTGTTATATATATATATATATATTTATTTATTTTATTATTATTATTATTATTATTATCTTTATTTATATTATTAGTATAACGAATCTCTGAAATGATTAACGTAAATTTGTAACGAAAGGACCATAATATAAACTTGATAAAAAAATGGTGCGGGTTTTAGAACCCGTTTTTCGACAAATGTTACAGTATCCCCTACTTTTAGAAATTTCGTCCCGAAATTTAAGTAGTGGTATGTTTGACTCGAAGGGAGGGTGTCTTAATTTGACAATTACATAATTAGAAGAGGGTGAGAGTTTAAATTTTATTTGAGGCGGTAACGTTCCTAGTAAGGTTTGAATACCCTGCTACAGGAATCGCTTTTTGATGCCTAAAGTTTAAGAATGCGGAACATGGATAAACAGGTATGATCTTACGCATAAGAGTTTTGAGGGAATTGATATGTTTAAAAAGGTAAGGTTATATCATAAAACAAAACTTCAACCAGGACGATATTAAAACCTACACGGAACTTCTCATAACCGCCTGACAATGCTTTTGATCCTTTGACAAGAATACTTATATATAGGAAGTACAAGCGGCGTATCCACCATATTCTTGTCAAATTTTCATTGGCTTTGTCAGTAAGTTATAATTAGTTCCATGTGACTCTAAAATTTACAAAACAAACACAACAGCCAAAGCTTGAGTCTCAAATCTGAAAGGATACATGATCGAATGATGACAGTACCTCTCTCGTTTGTTATGATGAAGGGGTTAGTCTATGTAAAGTGAGACACAACCCAACTTCTTTAAATGATGAGATCGAGGTACGTCGAGATGTATGAATGTTAAATCAATGAGTATAAATCAAAACTGAAATATCAATTCGCATTAAAATCCTTGGATACATAACCTCCCAATTTATAACTGGGATACGGAAAGATTGAGATAACATAAAGAAAAACATTAAAACTAGACGACTGGAGTTGAGTCTTGATTCTTGGTGAGGGAAAACTAGTTGGGTGATTCGTTTGGGCCGTTATTATCTTCAACAGGATTGGCGTTGATGTTGTAAACTCTTCCTCTTGCTGGTGGTAGTGCTGGGTTTGCTTGATTTGCTTGAGATTTGGGCGCGTTTATGATGTTAAACAATCGGGGGCACGTGTTTCTAAAATGGGTAGGGTCGCCACAATTAAAACAAGCTCGAACATATGGAAACATGGGGTATTGGGGTTGTTGATAGGTTTGGATCATGTTTTGAGTAGGGGGCGAGGCTTGGTTTTGAGAGGCGCGACAAGTCTTGCTCAAATGACCATAGCGCCCACAATTAGCACATAGTCGACAAGGTAAGGTAGATGGATGGTGATAAAAACAGGTGTTGCATTGAGGGTGAGGTCCAATGTAAGGTTTCTTGTTTGGGTAAGTAGAGTTGGGTGCTACTTGAGTGATTGGGATAGCTTGAAGGGGTACGGCTTGCGGAGCTGGTTGATTGCCTTGGGTGATAGCGAAATTTTGCCCATCTCGTTTTCTCTTAGGAGTGGTTTGAGAAGGGGATTCGGTTTGAGTGGAGTTTGAGGTTTCGGTTGATGCTTTATCCTTCTTCTTCTCCTCCTTGAAGTCTTTATTCCGTATGTGGTTTTCGGTGAGCTCTGTAGCTAACTCCATTGCTGCTTCCAAAGTTGTAGGTGTGGTACATATTACAGGGTCTTGAATTTTTGAAGGAAGACCACGTATGTAGTGTTCGATCAAACGGTAGAGGGGAGTGAACAAGTTGGGGATCATCTGATTCAACTCAAGGAATATCTTGTTGTATGTGGTGTGGTCGCCCTCCTTTTGTTTCAAAGAGTAGAACTCATCTTCTAGTTTCTTGATTTCGCTTCTTGGACAGAAACGTCTTGTCATGATTTCCCTCAACTCTTCCCAAGTCAAAGTCATAGCATTTTCAGCACCTCGCTTGGCCTTCTCTGTATTCCACCATGTAAGTGCTACTCCAAACAAACGACCGGTAGCATATCGCACCTTGCGATCATCGGGACAGTCGCAATTGAGAAAAGTGTTTTCCATTTCCTCAAACCAATGGAGGAGAGCGGTGACACCTTCAGTCCTTTCGTATTTTGGAGGATCGCAGGATTTGAAATGCTTGAAGGTGCTTTTAGTGGCTTTTGGGGGAGGATTGACAATGTTTTGATCTTCTTGGTTGATTGGGTTGACGGGATTAGCGGTAAGGGCCTGTTGTACTTGAATTACGATGTTGGGTATTACGGCAGCCATTTGTTGAGCGATTTGGGCAGCCATGCGTTCGCGGGATTTTCCTGATCTCATACTTCTACGAGAGAGACTAGAAGACATCTACAAGGAATACGTATCGAGAGTATGAGTTTGATGTTTTAGGTGTCATGTGTCATATTTAGAAATGAACATTCACAAAAACAAATGAATAAAATAAACCTACTACATCCATAGGATGTCTTGGGCTTTGCTCATGTTTGGGCTCCCATATGTCCCCTTACTTGGCCTTGGTAGACATGTGGGCCCCCATGACTACTAGGCTTTGGTAGGGTTCATATTGGTGTTGGCCTGTTAACACTTGCGCCACCCGAATGAAAATCGTAAAACATGACAGTAAAGTATAAGGTCGGAGGGTGTCCTGGTATGGACATAATGACAACTCAAAGTAGGGTTAGTTCGAACGACGTTTGGTGTGGCATGCTTTGGCCTAATAGGTCCTTCGTACTCTCATTGTTAGTCCCCAGGTAGGCAAACTGGTCCGTTATATTGGATTTATACGAATGCCAACGTAGACAGGACGTTCCGACTACCGGTACTTGTACCCTTACAGTTACTACATGCCCGTCGTAGAACTCACTTTGATGAGATTGAAAAACGATAATTGCGACAAAATCTTGAATAAAGGAAATATGAAGATGATTTGAATATGTGAACATTGAAATATGCGTGATGAATGTATATATAAGCTTGTTATGTTTGACAATAAGTATAACTCATTAAATATCACACAATATGATAGTGGAAGTGTTTGCATGCATTTGTGTGTGTAATAAATACGAAACAATTAAACATCATGAGTTTGCATGTAACCACATAAACAATTAAAATCTAATCAACTATAGTATAGGCTCTCAGGGTCTAATAACCTATCCTATATCCCTATAGTCAAAAGCTCTGATACCAATCTGTCACACCCTGACCCGCAGCGGAAATGGTAGTCGGGGCATGATTGGGTTTTCATCAAATCTCATGACATTTACTATAAAGTTTCATATTCATTATTTCTCTTTAAAGAAGAAGTTACAATAAACATACAAACACAACATGTTCAAATACATTTTCATTCAAATTACAAACTAGAGTACAATTACAAAGGAAAACAAAACTAAACGTTCATTCCAAGGCATTAATTGTTTATTCTTCTAGGCCATCCTATGTGTTTCTTTTCTCAACCGGATCACCTGTATCATGTGTAAAATAGGGTTTTGGGTCAACAAAAGTTGGCGAGTGAATCTTATTTAAATATTTGAAAGGATTAGTTTGGTTGGTTATTTGAATAAAATTGTGCATAACCAAATATGAATAAACGTAAATGTAAATTTAATCACAAAACACATAATATCAAATAATGCACACGCACACACCAAATGATGAACAATGAGATCAAGGCTCAATCAAACGAAGCCGATCTAATGAGGCACCTGATGCTCAACTCGTCTCCCACGAGGAACTGATGGGCCTAATGAATGATTTGCACGCAACTTGACAAGAATATAAACACGCATCACAACAAACAATATTTACATCACAAGTTTAGGTCATATAATGGTAATAGCACAAGTTTGAATAAACGAAATAATTAAAGCGACACATGATACACCCCAAAACATGAATAAAAAGGGGAATTTGTAAGGATTCACTCACAGGGGGGCGTTCTTTGATGACGATGAATGCGCACGAATATTATGATTCAACCGACGAGGGAAAAAAACTAACCTAAATAATAACGAAATGATTCGGTAAATAAATAAACTTTATTTGAGATTAATATTTTTAATTAGTGCTCTTAGTGGGATTGTTAGATTTATTTTTTGTGAGTTTAAGGAGATTTCTAACTTTAAAAATCTTATTTTTAAGTATTTTTAAATAATTTTCTAATTAAATAAATAAATAAAAGAATTTAAAAAATTGACTTTTTTGACCGTTGACCGTTGACCGGTCGGACTGTGTTTTTATATGCGCTGAGTGAGGTTCAAACTCGTGACATCTCGTATACGTGCACGCAGCTCTACCAACTGAGCTACGTGTCTAACCCGATATATTTCTGATTTTAATTACCTATATATACTAGTTAGCTTAAACCTTATTTTATTTTTTATTAAAAAGGTTTCATAACTTGCCAACCCGGGTTAATTATCCAGAATCGAACTCTAGTTCTTCAGTTCTCGTGCACACACCCTAACCAGTTGGGCTGTGTGTCTAACCCGTTTATATACTGAATTATACTAATTTATATACATGTTGAAGGATGATCTGAATAGGTTTTAAAAAGGTTTGGTTTTATTTCAGAAAGTCGAAATAGGTGTGGCTCGAACCCGGGATGTATGCTTTGTAATTGCACACAGTCTACCGCTGGACTGTGTGTCTAACCCGGTTAAAGTACTGATTTTAATTATACTTAACATCTTACAGCGAGTCAATATGGTTTCGGTTTAAAAAAAAAACATTTTATTATGGTGGATAGGTGTTGTGTCAAGGATCGAACTCGGTATCGTTAGTATGAAATGCACACAGTCCACCACTGGACTGTGTGTCTAACCCGTTTAAATTACTGATTTTAATTATATTTATAAACGACTCGCTGTTCGTCTTTTCATTAACTCAGAACCGAAAAACAGATTTGTTAAACATTTTGATTTTACTGATCTACTGTTTTAGATTAAACAAATGAATCGAATAGAACTGACAGAAAGGATTAAGAATTCATACCGAAAGCAATCGAGACCCAGGTGATAAACTCCGGCGAAAGTTTTCTGGCGATTTAGCGAATTACTCCGACAGACCACACAGAGCAAGACTCCACAGGAATTTTTAGGTGATTGAGTGAGTGTGCGCGCAGGGATGAGTGGGTTTGATAGGTATTTATAGGGTGAGCAATAATCAATTGTTGATTTCGGTTTTGAGTTTGAAGTTTTCAGTCAAAACGGTTATGGGCGAGTTGTCTGCGAATCTAATTGAACGTGATTTAGCTTGATTTGCGTTTAGATTCACGATTTGGAACGTATTCTTCAGTCAATTGCAGAGAAAAGGAAATCTTGATGATTTCCGGATTGTTTGTGTGCCGTTACAGGGCGGCATTCTTTGAATTCGGATTCAAAGAGATAATATGATTTAAAAGATTTATTGGTTTGGTTATTTCATATGTTCTGTGAGTGGTGTAACGGTGTGTTGTGCTTTTGGTTAGGGGTGAGACCCGGGTTCGATTCCCGCGGTCTACCCCTTTCTATATATATATATTTTTTTTTTATTTTTTTTTGTATAACTGTTATATATATATATATATATATATATATATATATTATCTTTATTTATATTATTAGTATAACGAAGCTCTGAAATGATTAACGTAAATTTGTAACGAAAGGACCATAATATAAACTTGATAAAAAAATGGTGCGGGTTTTAGAACCCGTTTTTTCGACAAATGTTACATGGAGGCAGCAGAACAAGACATCAAAGATGTAATAATGGATCCTCAGAATCCTGAAATCAAAGTCCTCATAGGATCCGGGATCCTTGATAGTATAGAGCAGGATCTTGTATCCTTCCTGAAGAGAAGAAAGTCTACCTTTGCTTGGAAACACGAGGATATAACAGGTATTTCTAAAGATATTATAACACATAAACTTGGAATTGATAAATCTTTCTGGCCAATCCATCAAAAAAAAGAAAATTTACACCTGAGAGGAACCTTATCATCCAAGAGGAGGTAGACAAACTCTTGAAGGCAGGTGTAATTAGAGAAGTTAAGTATCAAAGATGGTTAGCCAATGTGGTGGTGGTCAAAAGAAAAATGGAAAGTGGAGGGTATGTGTTAACTTTATAGATTTAAAAAAGGCATGTCCCAAGGATCCTTTCCCATTACCACACATTGACTCCATGGTTGATGCAACAGCAGGACATGAATGGACGCTTCCTCTGGATTCCAACAAATTAAGATGGAACCATCTGACCAAGAAAATACAACATTCATGACTCCTACTAGCATATATTGTTATATTGTAATGCCTTTTGGACTAAGAAATGCAAGTGCCACCTACCAAAGACTGGTCAACATGATGTTCAAAGAGCAGATTGGAGACACTATGGAAGTGTAAATAGACGATATGGTGGCCAAGTCCAAGAAAGCAGAGGATCATCTAAAGGATCTAAGTGGCATTGAATATCCTTGACCAATACAACATGAAGCTAAATCCTTCAAAGTACCATTTTGGTGTCAAAGCTGTAAAATTCCTAGGATACGTAGTGACCAAGAGAGGGATTGAAGCAAGTCCAGAACAAATCAAGGCGATTGTGAATATAAAATCCCCTGCCAATGCCAAGGATGTCCAGAGATTGACTAGAAGGATCGCGGCCCCAAACAGATTCATTTCGATATCCTCTGAAAATGCAAGGATTTTTATGATATCCCGAGGAAGAATAAGAAATTTTAGTGGACTAAAAAGGATGAAGCTGCACTCAAGGCTCACAAGGATTATTTATCCTCAGCTCCAACCCTAATGAAACTAGAGGATGGTGAACCATTGTCCTTGTATTTAGCCATCACAGGTAAAGCGGTAAGCAGGATGTTAGTTAAGTAGGGATGGCAATGGGTCGGGTTCAGGTCGGGTATTAGTAATCCCATACCCATACCCGCTTGTAAAATCGTGTCCCATACCTGACCAATACCCGTCGGGTAATTACCCATTGGGTATCGGGTATACCCATTAATTTGTTAAAATATTTACGTTGGGGTTTCCAAATACATTTTTTTTACAATTATAATTATCATATATTCTATTTATATAGCAACTATTATAAATTAAAACCGTACGTTACATAATATAAGTTTTATCATAAATTAGTAATAACTGTATAATACTTATACACTTATATGTATATACTTCACAACTAACAAAACAAAATACTATTATCAAATACACATACTTAAAGAAAATTTATTTTTTCACATTATGAACATACTGAAATAAATCACTAATAGACAAATGTTAATGGAAAATAAAAATATAAATTAAAAATTCTGGGTATATGATCGGATATATAGTTCGGGTAAACGGGCATGTGGTTTCGGGTAATCGGGTCGGGTATCACCTAATCCCATACGCGACCCATACCCGCAAATTTTTTTAAAACTAATCTCATACCCGGCCCATTACCCGTTGAGTATTAGGTATACCTGTCCCATTTGTGTCAAGTTTCGAGTATACCCGTCAGGCTTGGGTATTTTTGCCATCCCTATAGTTAAGAATCATGAAGGCCAACAACATCTGGTATATTATGTAAGTAAGAGTCGTCTTAATGCTGAAGCCAGGAAACCTGAAATGTCATGTAGAATGACGAAGTGGGAAGTCAAACTTAGTGCATATGACATTAAGTATGAACCCAAGACTGCCATCAAGTCTCAAGCTTTGGCAGACTTTGTGGCTAATTTCAATTGTGATCTACAAAGGGAAGCTGAAGTAGAGGTTCAACAACTTGAGAAGACCAAGGATTCTTAGACACTCTTCACAGATGGAGCCTCAAATGTAAAAGGGATTGGACTAGGCATACTACTAAAATCGCCACAGGGGGACATAATACCCCAATCTATTGCATGTGAATTCCAAACTACCAATAATGAAGCAGAGTATGAAGCCTTAATAGCAGGTTTGTAATTAGCTAAACATATGAGAATCAAGTATCTTAAAGTATACATAGATTCTTTGCTAATTACTAACCATTATAATGGCTCATATGCTGTGAAGGGTGAGAAATTAATCAAATATTTAGAAATTATTAAAAATTAGCAAATGTTTTCTATTCTTTTAGCATAACGCAGGTACCTAAAAAAGAAAATGCAGAGGCAGATGCCTTGGCAAACCTAGGATCATCCTTAAAGATACCAGAAGACGTGAGGATACCTATCATCCATATTCTTTTCCTTGCAATCGAGGACAATGAAGCATTGGAGATAGTTGAGGATATCGCTGTTATACCTAGTGATGTGCAGCCAAATTCAGGATCATGAATCCTTCCAATTATGAAGTATATTCAGAATGGGGAAATTCCCACAGGGGAGAATCCCATAGCCTTCAGGGTAAAGGTATCTCAATTTATTATATTAAATAATATTTTGTATAAAAGGTCTCTTGCAAGTCCTATTTGCAATGCATTAAGGATCAAGAAATTCAAGAGGTCTTGAAGGATTTTCATGAAGGAGACTGTGAAAACCACACTAGGGGTAGAGCATTATTCTCAAAGATCCTTAGGACATGTTATTATTGGCCTACAATGAAGAAGGATGTTGGGGAGTACGCAAGAAAATGTGATACTTGTCAAAGACATAGCAACATTCTACATCAACCAATAAAGCCTTAATATCCAATAATTTACTCTTTGTCATTCATGAAATGGGGAATGGATATAGTTGGCAAACTTCCAAAGGCACCAGGAGGAAAAGTATTTATGCTAGCCATGACAGATTACTTCTCTAAGTGGATAGAAGCTGAAGCTTTTGTTCAAATTAGAGAAAAGGAAGTCATATCCTACATTAAAAGAAACATTATTACTAGATTTGTAATTCCTTCTAAATTTTTTGTGATAATGGATCCCAAATTATTGGGAGTAGAACTACTAACTTTTGTGACAGCTGGGGGATTAGGATAATAACATCAACACCAGTCCACCCACAAGCTAATGGTCAAGCAAAATCAAGCAATAAGATCATCATCAACAACTTGAAGATGAAGCTTGGATCCAAAAAAGGAAGTGGGCTGAAGAGCTACCTTATGTCTTGTGGACAGATAAAACAACTCCAAAGAACGCCACAGGCCAGACTCCATTCTCCCTAGTCTTTGGAACTAAGGAAGTGATCCCTACAAAAAATGGTGGTTCGTATAGCCAGAAAAGCATCCGTGATCTTGAAGCAAAAGCTGAGAACCTCACCCAAGACCTGGATACTGTGGATGAGCTTAGAGATTTAGCACGAATAAGGATGGCTAGTTATCAACAAAGGATGCCTGGAGCATACAACAAGAATGTCATGATCAGAAGATTCCAAGTTGGTGATTTAGTACTAAGGAAAGCATTCCAGAACACAACCAATGTTGCTGATGACAAGTTAGCACCAAAATGGGAAGGTCCCTACTTGATAGAAGCAGAAGCTGGATATCACTTACTAACTCTGGATAGTGATCCCCTACCTAAAGCTTGGAATGTTGTTCATCTGAAGAAATATTTCATGTAAGAGGGATCTAGGATCCTTGGAGACTCTAGTATTTTGGCCTAGGATCAAGGATCCTCAAAAGATATATGATCCTTACTTTGGTAACATATTACTTTTACTTTCTTTCACTTTATACTTATTATTCATTATAAGGAAAGGATGTTGAGCATTAACATCCATTTTTATCAAGTTTTGAGCTTTTGCAGAGTTTTAACATTTTTTACAGAGGATCAAGGGGCTGGCCACCTCTCTCCCACATTTAAGGTATCTTATACCTTCTAAGGTTTAAAGGTTTTCACCTTTCACATGAATTGGGTTTTAACACCCTGCCAGTAGCGCACGTTTATCCAAGTATGGTTCCAGGCAGTGGAACCAGTACACACTTTAGTGGCTGACAATTTCATTGCTGTTGGCCATATGTAGGATCTCAAGTATAATGGTAGACATACCATACATCTATTATCCTAAGGTTTCTAACGTTTTCACGCAAGCTAAGGTTTTGGCATTTTCATGTCACTTACGTTGGGCTTGTCCCTAGTTCGGGCCAGACCCCAAGGATTTTGGGCTTGTCCCCAGTTTATTTTGGCTTGTCCCTAGTTATGATGGATATATCCCTAGAATATCTGGCTTAGTACAAGTTGTTTTCTAAAGGTTCTTGAAGTTTTCTAAATAAGTATCCAGAAACCCTAACCGATTTCTTTAGTTTGTTTATGCAATTGTAAGTCTTAAGGATATAGAATCCTAACTTGGATTCTCCAGTATGTTTTATCTTTTACTATGTTTATATCATTGATTACACCCTGGACCTTTCAATTAAGGATATATGATCCTTGATCATATAACTCTTCATATTTTATAAAGTTGTTATGCTAGAGAATTGGTATATTTTTGACAATCTGAAATTCTCTAAGTTTGGTATAATAAAGCTAATATACATAAGCATATCAAAACAAAATTTCAGAAATAAAAGTACAACACAAAATATAGTTAAAAGGTTATAATTTTTATTAAAACCTTTTTAGAAGGTTATCAAATTTATCAACCCAAGTTTCTACCAGCAAAACGTGGCCCGTACACTTGGGTTGATAAAGGGTGTCCATACTGATTGTTCATAAGATGCAGGAAAATAAAAGCAAGGGGCGTCAAAGGCTTCATCCTCCACAACACAGAAGGACCCATCCACCTTTGCCACCCCCTATTATCATAAGGATCAGTGATCCTTAACCTAAATACCTATTGTTCAGAATTACAAACCACAAATTGTTCAAAACAAAAACACCATCACCAAAAACCACAAAAACCTAAAAATGTGGGCTCATTCCTAGGCATCAACATCCTTCGTCGACCACTTTGGCAGCATCACCTTCAGCTGCGCCACCACCTGCTTCACCACCTTCAGCCTCGACCACCTCCTTTATCCTGCTGCTCCCAGCTTCTAGCATTTACACCAGATCAGGCTCCGCTTCGCCAACAAGCTCTAGGAGTCTCTGCTTCCACCTAGTAAGATCCCGTTCAGACCAGTCAAAGGCAAGATCCATAGCCTCTTGGACTATTTTAATCCTTGCCTGCAGAATGGCTTGAGCTGCACAGATTTTGGCTTCATCGGCGGCCTCCAGTTGAGCTTTGTTTTCCTGTATCTCAGCCACCATGATCTGCTTCTCCAGGTTGTTGACCTCCTTCTCGAGCTGGGAAATCCTTTTATCCTTTGAAGTGGCGATGGCACGGAGATCAGCTAGACCCTTTTCAGCATCGGCTAGGCGTTTACCTTGGATAGCCCGGATTTGGGCAAGCTTCTGCAAATAACAAGACATGATGGTCAGGATCAATGATCCTTAGAAAGAGGCAGGATTGGTTATAAGCATCAGTGATCCTTACCTTGGTGACAAAGTCGTGGATTTGCTGCTCTATCTGAAGGGTGTCTTCAGCAGACTCGCTTGGCTTCTTCCTCTTAGACCCAGCCTTGGCACGGGTGGTCATGACCTTGGACTCCGAATGGCTTTGGCATTTGGCCAACTCTTGCTTGATTGAACGGGGGGAGATTATGTTGTCAATGTCTTCAAGGCCAAACTTTGAGGCGGATTTGGATGAGGATCTAGCAGCACCTATTCAGACAAAATAAAGATAAGTATTCGTGATCCTTTAATTTTATTTCTTTTTTATAATCATATATGGATACTTACTTGACATTGTGAAGGAGGTGGAGCTTGTATCTTCTAAATCTTTTGCTTTTGGCTTGAATGTTCTAACCGTTGTATCCAATGCCTAGAATGCGGCTATTCTTTCTACACTTCCAGAAGTTTCAGCAGAAGAAGAAAAGTTAGTCACTGCACAAGTAAACAAAATAGGATCAGTTATCTTTACAAAAAAAGTATAGGACTCTCTACAGTTCCAACCTAAGGATCCTATATCCTACCCTTCAAGTTTCACTTTTTTGGAATACTATCCCCTAAAGGAATAGCGTTCCTCCTCACAAAGAATAACTGGTTTTTCCAGTTGGTGTCGTTTTTGGTGGTTTTGAGGACTGGGAGCGGCTGCTGAGGTTTAACTTTGAAAAGAAACCAGTGGGATCCATGAGATACGAGGTTATACATATGTGGGAGTTCAGAAAGGGTGAAACTCAAACCCTCATCGCTATGATTTGTTCAAGAGTGTACAACACCCTCCACAACATCGGCATCACCTGACTGTAGCACAAGCCAATTCGGGTGAAGAAACTTTGGGTGAATGCTGGAAAAGGGTAAGTGTAACCGATCTGGAATGGTGCAGCAGGGAAACAAATCCAGATAGAGGATTAAGAGTCGCTTTTGAGTGAATAATCAAAAGCTTTAAAGACGGTTCCCTCAGGGAAACAGCTTCGTAACTAATCAACTTCAGGATCAGTGAATCTACATAGCTCTGAGGAAGGATTTTTAGGAGGTTTTGACTCTTGGGTGGACTATCACGTTCCTGATCCTTATTCAGAGAGGAAGGAGTGGCCATTTTCGCCATGGAATTAAAAAAGAAAGGTTGAGAGAGAGAAACAATACCTAAAGGGTCTCCGGGATGAAGATTTAAATGGGGGATTCTCGATCTTAAATGGTTTTTCAAACTCTATCTCTATCATATATGTAATGATTTTTGTTGTAGGCAGTCCCATCATGACGTCATACTCGCAACCACTAGTTACTCGGTGTAACGGCTAGTCCTATTCCAACAAAAATATGGCAGATTTACTGTGCGTTATATCCGCCATATTTGGGGGCAATTATCAGAGCGCTGATTTTAAATTATGGATCATGTATCCTGAGATTCAACCTGAATCAAGGATCCTTAATGGATGGTGCAGAAAGTATGAGGATCAAAGATCCTTATTATTACCTATGTTAACTAACAATTGTTTCCTATATGTTTAGTTTGTATTCGAAGGTATGTTACGAAATGGACTTGGTCTATGTTAGAATGTTGGGGAATATGCTTATATTCAAGCACGTGCAAGTGAAGTAATAGCCGTTATGGGTGATCGTGGGAGACTTGCCTATTTTTTGGATGGTTTGTTGGATAGATATTTCTAATTATATCAGGGGTTTTGAGCTTGAATTAAGATATACAACACGTACACAAATCGCACACTTGTTGCTCTCAAAACTGTTCTCATACACACACACACACACCATAATACAATTGTAACAAGCTCAAGATCATCCAAAGTTGTAATCTTTTTATGCAATATAGTTAGTGATCAGTAGTTTCCATCACCCGACAATTTTTTATGCCGGAGATCTTCTAAAGATCAAGGGTTTTTTCCTCGTATAAATCCTTGTGTTTATCATCATTTACATTTTACATTTGTTCATACAATTGTTCAACACATTACTATTTTATCTCACAATCAAAGTTTGGTTATATTATCTTTAAGCCAATTTTTAACCAAAACAGTTTCTTCAAAACAACCATACATATTTCAATACAAATGATATAAACAACAATGCAAACAAATAATGCTTTTGTACAACCATTGTATACACAAAACACCAACATAGCTTGGTGTACAACCTTTAATGCAACCAATTGTTGCAATTATATAATATATAATTATATAATATATAATTATCTCTTATCGAATTTTATTGATACACAAGTTTGATTTTCTTTGCATAATCAGTATCACTTTAATGCACTTATGTCAGTCTACTTTGATATATTATGTTCTTATAAGAATAAGAATTATCACATGGATCAGAGTCCCCATACAAATGATTCACAACTCGTGGTGCCCACGTTGAGTGGTCCTAATATGCCGAGTGTAAGTTAAACACCTGCATTCTGACCAAAACAGGCATGTGTGAAAGAGTTTGTGACCCCATTTGAGAAATACTGTAATAAAAGCTCACATGTTAGTACTATGGCCCCTTTGTTGCTTTTTTATATGTGTTTCCTGTACTACAGTTGATAAGTAAATTTATAACTTCCTGACATGAGTGATGGCTTTACCATATGAAATTACTAAGAAAACAGATAGCAAATGCTTTGAAATAGTAATAAAAATGATTACTTAATTAAATACCTTGTAGTGCTAAGGAGTGGTTGCACATCATCAACCATCCATACAGAGTGAATTTGCATGGCCAATTTCGTTTTGAAGTTGGCATTTATAAAACTGCCATAATGGACAGGTGTCTGGTATCAGCCAACGAGGCCCAGCCCCCCTCAGTGATCAATACATTTTTATTACACCATACGGCCATAATGGATATGCATATGTAATTTTATATATGTGTATTGACCATAATGGATATGCATCTGTAATTTTATATATGTGTATTCGACTGGGTATATGAGTAAATAGTTTCATGTGCTAGGATCATCTACAAGACAATTTTTCTTTGGGAAGTATACGCGAGAAGAATATGACATGAAGGGTAATATTGTCATTTCCCAAGTGAACAATTTATCCTCTTAAGTTTCAAACGGGTATAATTTTTTTCATACGTTAATATTTTTTATTAAAATTACACCGTATTAATGAGCATTTCGTTCTCTTTAATTCAAACAACCTATTGCTATAGTTTTTAAAAATATTAAAGATTTTGAATATTTGTTAGTCCATTACGTGATTTTGAATATCTATCAGATAACTATATGATCGTGAATTGTCATTATGTGATTACACATTCAACATAAACCATTACGTGATTACATATTCAATATAAATTCACTACTTGATTACACATTCAATATGATTTGTTATAACTGATGTTGTTACAATTATGCTTATTATATGATTACACATTCATAATAATAACTTGATTGTTTATACTCTATTACGTTATTAAATCTCTAATATACACCATTATGTGGTTATTATATGTTGATTTGGCTAAAGTTTTGTATAGAATTTATCCTTAATACGTTATTAGACCTGAAATATTTGGTATTCCATATAAAATATTATGTATTATCTATTTTTGTTTTTGTTTTTACGTAATTACGTAATCACTTAGTGTGGTTTCGCATAGGGATGAGCATTTGGTACCGGGTACCTGTACCGTACCGGTACAGAACCGTATCGGGTATATTCGGTACCGGTACCCAGTTTTCCTATTTTTCGGTACCGGTACTTTCGACCCCGAACAGGTACCGTGCTCATCCCTAGTTTCACATAAAATACTATAATGAAATCATGAATCACGTAGTCACGTAATGATAAATAATCAACTATTGTTACGTAATTATGTAATCACTGAGTGGTTTCACATACTATAATGAAAACATGTAATAGGTATTCAAAATCGCGTAGTCATGTGTTGGGTATTCAAAATCACGTAATCACCTAATGGGTATTCAAAATCATGTAAAAAATTAAGAAAACTATAGCTATAGGCTTCTCGAACTAAAGAGAATGAAATGCTCATTAATAAAATATAATTTAAAAAATATAGTAACGTATGAAAAAGTTATAGCTTTTTGAAAATCAAGGGAGAGGAGTTGAGTGAGAAAGGACCAAAATATTCTTTTCCTATATGTTTCTTCAATTGTTTGAATCTCATATTTACAAAATGTCACCGCCTAATTTTCAACCATTGATCTTGGGAGATCAATGACTGAGCTTGTCTCCTACACCATGTACGCAATTTTTGTCTTGTATAGGATCTCATCTCATTATTTCATACAATAATTACGCATAATATACACATGCTATATGATAATTACACACAAAGTACGCATAGTACATTATCATGCAATGCAGTGCTTTACTAAGGGGTGTGGTTCGCTTTTCCCACTTCTCCCCTATCATCCACCTCAATGTCACGTCACTCTCCCCTTTCACCTCGGCACATTTTTCCAACCAAGAGTGTGGTTCCCCTTCCCCCTTATATTTTTTATACTTTTTATTTAATTTATTTTATTTATAAAATAATAATTTTTATTTGTTTAGTATGTTAAAATAAAAATAAATAAGAAAATTACACATTTCATAAAATTCAAGAAACTCACTAATAGAAAAGCATAGATTTTAATCTAAAAGTACATACTAAAAGCATAAAATAAATTTTTCCTAAACCTACGAGCACCACTATTCGTCATTAATGAGATCGGCAGCGAAGTTATTCCAAATATGGTCGATTAGTTCCATACAAAGGCTCCCATGCACATATTCATTGTGTAGCGCTCACGTATTTGATTCTTGTTGTCCTTCATCAACTGGCTTGACATTGTCATCTATGTCCTTCGGATCGTATTCGCATGTCGCCCGACCTTTGTCTTCAATAATTGTGTTATACAGTATTGGACAAGCATACATAATGCATCTCGGTCTTTTTGGTGTCCATGCACGTGTTGCGTGTTGTATTATATGCCATCGTGAACAAAGAATCAGGGCCAGTACATCTAGTGATGTTCTAAAAAATCTCAGATCTTGCTAGAACGTTTAAATCGTTGTTTGAATTTGCAACTCCATACAAGGCATGCCAAACCCATAGATCTTGTGAGCAAATGGCTTTTAACATTATTGAGGGGGTGTTCTTGATCACACGCATATATTGACTTCGCCATGCATTAGGGCAATTGCATCATGACCAATATGTACAATCCATACTTCCTAGTATGCCAAGAAATCCAAGTCTATCTTCATGGAATGAATAAAGCTTTCCGTTGTCATCCTTCGTTTATCTACTCATAAACACCTTTCTATATAGCTTCACGATTCCTTTGGAAAATTCATATAAACACTCCCGGCTAATTCTAGTATGCATCCTTAAATATTCATCCCATAAATCATCAAAAGTGTCATATGCCATTTGATAAAGTGCAGATGTGCATTTTTGTAACGTAGTAAAACTCCTTTTCCCTCGAGCATCGTATCGTAATGTGAAAAACTCATCATTATTAGCCAAATCATTGGAAATATGTAGGAACAATAGATGGCTCATTCAAAACCGACGCCTAAATTGTTCGTCAGTATACACATATTTTTCATCAAAATAGTCACTCACCAAATGTTCATGCGCACCTTTAATAAAGTTTGAAAAATAAATTTTAGTAAACACTCTTAGAAATAACTAACAAACTTAATAACACCATTTATTTTAATAAAATAGAATGTAAACAAATAATACACCTTCACGCTCTCTAGTTAGTGCAACGCTTATTGTTCTTGGTTCTAAAGTACCTTCATCTTCTTCCATCTCCAAAATAATTGTCGTCGTCTCCATCATCACATTTACGAAAAAGTTTCAGTGTTTTCCTCATATGATAACAAACTCATGGCTACTAACGAAATTTAACAAGATTATATAAAAAATTTGAAGGAGAGGATTATATAAAAAATTTAAGGAAAGGATTGTATAAAGATGGAGAGGATTATGAGTTTTTTTTGTATAAAATTGTAAGTATATATAGGTTTTAATATTAAAAATTTGTTTTTTTAATAAACTAGCTGTTATTCAATGGTTAGATTTTTGAAAATCATCAAAGTTCTCATGGGGAGTCGAGGGGTATGATCCCAAAAACTCTGCGCCTGCGCAAGGAACCGTACCCTCAACAGCATAACTACAAGGATAACCTTGCGCGCAATGTGCAATGGTGCGCCTTCCTTGAAGCTCATAGGTCATACAATGAACCTTGTGCACTCAGCGCAACGGTAAATTAGACCAACACCAATAGATCATACAATGAACCTTGAGCACTCAACGCAACGGTAAATTAGATCAACACATGTAGGTCACACAATGAGTCTTGTGCACTCAACGTAACGGCAAGTTAGACCAAACAATATAAGTCACACAACGAACCTTGTGTACTTGGCACAACGGCAAGTTAGACTTAGACGTGCAGGCTACTTGACCCTGCGCGGAACAAACAGCCCTCTAGTCATGAATCCTAAAACCTTGCAAGGCCAAGACAAACATGAGAGTACCTCATAGTCTTGTGGATAAAAGGATTTACCCATGCCACTTTGCGCTGGCCAGAAAGCACTGACAGTCTCGCAGAAGGGATAAGCACTAAGAGGTGTTTACCATATACAAGGGTACGGAGTGGCAGAGGTGTGACCAATGGTTGCTCGGCAGGTTGCGTCTGACAGCGTCGCATGAACAGTAATGAAGACGCCAGACTGTGCACCAACCATACTTACGCCAGTGACTGTCACATCTTCTCCACTTTCAGTTGATAGCAGGTCTGACGCCAGAGACAGCTGCCTTTACACGTGGCACCATTCAGCATCCGACAAAGCACACCTCCTGACAGAAGACATTAATTCTCCGGCAGGGAACAAATTAATGTCTGACGCAGAGGGACAAAACGGATGTTACTGGTCGTCTGGGCCGGGCCTAAGGCCCATCAGCCCATCTTTCGAGCCCACATACTTTCGGCTATAAAATACGTATCGGATCACCAGGTTAACCATCCAGAAATATACAAACTAACCTATTGCATGCTACTTTGAGCTCACTTGCTTATTACTTGCAATTACCAAATACTTATTCTCACGCCGTAGTGTGGTCACAGAGAAAACCACCCTTTTCCCCGTGACGAGACTAACGGCGCTGCTAGTTTTGCAGATTAGTCTGATTGAGATCACCCTGAAGAACGCGCGAAGAGACAACCCTTTTATGTAGAAATCCCTCGTTTTAACTAATATATCCCCGGATATCCCTAGGTTCAACAGGTGTTTCTTCATTTCCGTCATCTTTGGGACATCTCTCTATTTCTCAAACCTTACATCCAAATGGCTGATTTTCCATCCAACAGTCCACGAGGTCCTCGAGCGGAAGGCAAGAACCCAGTACATGTCTCCCGGATTGACGGACTAGTGGAAGAATCTTCTTCCGAGAATGCTGGAGTTCATCACGACTCTGGTCGTGTAAACGTTCCGGTTACCCCTGTAGCTCATATGGAGACTCCTTTCGTATCAATCACATCGGTCTTGCCCTCGGGTGAGACCCCGATGTCTTGGTACATCAAGTCTCAGACAGCTCTGAACGCCATTTACGCGCAACTCTGCACGCAAACAAACACTTTTGCTACCTCAGTGCAGCCCACCGCTCAGGTGCATGCTTCGCCTGCACCAAGAATACTGAGTTACGACTCGCCAGCTGGGGCGACCGTACCATCTGAACTTCATACCCAAGAGACGGAGTACACTCAATCGCCGCCTAAACCTGAGTCTCATACTCAGAGGCGAGCATCCGTCCACTCGCGGTTGGGCACGCGTCCCCTTGGGGAGTGCCAAACCCAACGTGAGGAGGACAGCACGTATGGCGAGGGTGATAGCGCTAGTGTGTTTCACCGGCTGCCAAAGGATCATGCTACGTACAGATCTGTGCCACGGGCTGGTTACAGCCCGGAGGCGGAGTATAACTATAATTTGATCTACAGGCCGGCTAAAGCAGCCGAACATTCAAAATTTATCGAAGAGATCGCGCTCGCACTGCTGGAGCGCGTAAAACTTCCTTCCAACATTGGGAAGTACAATGGGTTGACAGACCCAGATGACCACCTGCTCCTCTTCACTGACGCAGGACTGATCCGAGGCTGGACGCTACCTATGTGGTGTCACCTGTTTGTCCAAACTCTCACAGGCGTTGCGCGCCTATGGTTTGACAGCTTGCCCACTGGCAAGCTCGCGTCATGGAATGATTTGAAAGACAAGTTCCTAACGCACTTCAACCAACAGCGGCATTACGTAAGAGACTCTTCTGACGTAATGAACATCTGACGGCCTGATGACGAAAGTTTTGAAGACTTCATCACCCACTATAATAAAGAGGTGCTGGAGATAGGGGATGTTCACGAAGACTTGATTCGTGCACAATTCAAGTACGTTGTACACTGTGACGAGATGATCAAGGTCTTGTCAGGAACTACAGACCTCCCAAAGAGCTGGGAGAAGCTTATGGCAGCAGCAAAGGTTTATGCGCAGACAAAGCTCAACCTCAATAATAGTAGACCTCCCCTACCTCACCACCGTCCCCAAGACATGAGCAAAAGTTTTAGGAAGAAGAATAAGAGCTGGAGGGAGCACGGCCAAAACCCTCCCTACTCACCGGTCAACGCACGTGCGACCATCAATAAACTCACTACCCAGCAAGCAATAGAGCAAGATAATCGCGATCGTCAGTGGACCCCACTGACGAAAACACCGGCGGAGGTCCTCAGCACTGAAGACCATCAGTTCAAGCAGCCACCGCCGATGCGTAATAAGAAAGGTCAAGACCCCAACCTTTTATGCGATTATCACAAGGATACGGGCATACAACTGATAACTGCATCTCCTTGCGCATGGAGATCGAGAAAGCGCTCAAGAGTGGGAAGCTCACCCACTTACTACAAAATGTGCGCAAGGAAGTGCGCCAAATCACTCGTGGCGTGAGCAGCAGGTCATCTTCCCCATAGTTCCTGGGGGTCCACAAGAAGACCGACCGGTCGTGATAACTGGCATCTTCGGCCATTATCGCACCGATTATATGTTCATAGAACCTGGGAGCTCTATGGACATCATCTATGAACAGTGCTTCCAGCAGCTTGACCCAGAGGACAAGGCGCGCCTAGAGCCGGTGGATTTTCCACTCACTGGTTCTGCAACGAGGTCGTTTTCCCTCTGGGCCAAATTTCTTTTTCGTTGACTCTTTCCAATGGGCGACACTCTCGCACGGTCTCGGTTAATTTCATGGTCATGCCCGCAACCTCGCGGCATGACATATTACTGGACTGGCACGCTCACCGAGAGTTTAGCATGATCACTTCCACTCTCCATGTCGCCTGCGGTTTTCCCACAGAAACCGGGGTGGCCATTATGTATGCTAGGAAAGAAATCATGTCTGTTGAAGAGGAACCACAAACGAAGCAACCAGAGTCATCATCCAACGGTGAGCCAGAAAAGTGGGTACTAAACAACAAGTAGCCGGAGCAAACAGTCCTATTAGGACCCGCCATGACTCCCGCAATCAAGGCGCGGTTAAAACAACTGTTGTTCCGCAATGTAGATATTTTTACATGGTCACCGGCGGATATGACTGGAGTGCCAAGGATATTGCCGAGCACGCGCTGCACACATTCCCTTCCGTTCAGCCCATCGTTCAGAAGAAGCGCAGTTTCGGTCCTGAAAAGACCCGCGCACTGAACGAGCAAGTTTCAGAGCTTTTCCAAGCAGGAATCATCCGAGAGGTACGTTATCAGACATGGGTAGCCAACCCAGTCATGGTCCAAAAGTCCAACGGCAGTTGGCGCATGTGAGTCGATTTCAAGGATCTTAACAAGTCATGTCCCAAGGACTGCTACGCTTACCTGAAATCGACAAAAAGGTGGACTCCCTCGCTTCATTTAGGTGGAAATGTTTCCTTGATTGCTAACAAGGCTACCACCAAATCCAAATGAAGAAAGAGGATGAAGACAAGACTATTTTCCTAACCGACAAAGGGATTTTTTTGTTACACAAAAATGTCTTTCGGATTGCGCAACGCAGGAGCCACCTACCAACGTTTAATGGATCATGTCTTCGGGGATGACATCGGCGAAACCGTAGAGATGTACATTAATAACCTCGTCATCATGAGCTCGGATGAGGAGAACATGCTGACAAACGTTCAAAAGATGTTTGCATCCTTGCGCAAGGCAAACCTGAAGCTGAACCCCAGCAAGTGCTCTTTGGAATCGAAGAAGGCAAATTTCTGGGATTCATCGTCACGCGCGATGGTTTCATAGTTAATCCTGATAAAGTGGAAGCAATTCAGCATATGCCCTCCCCCTCAACTATCAAAGAAATGCAACAATTGGCGGGGCGATTGGCTGCGCTGAACAGGTTCCTGGCCAACCACGCAATGAAGTCCTTCCCATTCATCAGCACTTTGCGGAACTGTGTAAAGCAAAACAAGTTTTAGTGGACTCCGGATGCGGAGAAAGCCTTCACTCAAATGAAGGAGTGCTTAATTCAGCTACCAACACTCACGACACCCCAAAAGAATGAGCCACTGATACTTTACCTTTCTGAATCAGATATCGCTCTGGGAACAGTCCTGCTAGTAGAGTGCGCAGGAGTCCAAACTCCGATCTACTATGTCATCAAGATGATGACTGACCCAGAGACATGATATCCTATGATGGAAAAGCTTGCTCTAGCTTTGGTCCATGCATCCTGTCGGTTGCGTCGATATTTTTCAGGCCATGTGATAACAGTTCTCTCGAACTATCACTTAGGCCATATTTTGTCGAAACCGAACATCTCTCGCCGCCTAGCAAAATGGGAGATTGAGCTCGGTGGACACAACATTGTGTACAAACCACGCCCAGCAATAAAAGGCCAGATATTAGTCAATTTCATTGCGGAAGTACCACAAAATAAAGTGCAAGAGTGTGAAGCTGACAGAACCAACGCCGGTTACGGATGACCGCGCATGGATACTTCACACAGACGATGCATCCAATGATGATGGCGCAGGGGCAGGTCTTCGCCTAATAAGCCCCGACAATCAAGAGTTCACCTATGCCATCAAGTTGGATTTCAAAAGTACCAATAACGAAGCTGAGTACAAAGCGTTCCTGGCAGGCCTTCGGCTAGTAATCAAAATGGGCGCACAGAATTTGGAAGCAAATGTCGATTCTCTTTTAGTCACAAGTCAGGTCAACGGCCTGTACGACGTAAAAGGCGAAACGATGGCTTTGTATCTCGAACAAGCGCAAGCCTTAATAACCAAATTCCAACACTTCAAAATAACCCATGTCAACCGAAGCGAGAATAAACATGCCGACACACTCAGCAAATTAGCCGCTACAAGCTTCAAGCACCTCGCGCGAGAAGTGCGCGTTAAGGTACTCAAGAACCCTCACTGTTCCTTTGCGTCAAGTCAACATCATCGAAGTAGGGAATCCTTCCTGGATGTCCCCCATAATTATGTTCTTGCAACACGGGATCCTCCCTGAAAACTAAGCGGAAGCAAGGAAGGTCCAGAACAAGGTACTCAACTACGAAATGGCAGATGGTATCCTATACCGGAAGTCATACCTTGGACCACTCCTCCATTGTGTTGATCCGTAAGATGCGTAATACTTGACCCGCGAAATACATGAAGGGTTATGCATAATTCATGCTGGTCCGCGCATGGTCATAGCAAAGATCATGAACGCCGGTTACTATTGGCACGGCATGCACCTAGATGCAGTCGAAACACTGCGGAAATGTGCATCATGCCAGCGCCATGCTCCGAAGACATTCCCAAGAATCCTTTGATCCCTGTGACAACAGCATTGCCCTTCCAGCAATGGGCAATTGATATGGTGGGACCTTTCCCAGATACCCCAGGCGCGGTGAAGTTTATAATCGTTGCAGTCGATTACTTCACCAAATGGGTCGAAGCCAAACCCCTTGCATCCACCACAACAATCGTAGTTCGAAAATTCATTTGGGAGCACATCATATGCCGTTTTGAGTTACCCCTGTGCATAGTCAATGACAATGGCCGCAATTTCGCAGCTGAAGAACTACAACAATGGATGAAGGAAATGCATATCGAGCACGTCTTCACTTCAATCGCGCATGCCCAACGAAACGGCCAAGTGGAAAGAATAAACAAAAGCATCGTTGAAAGGATCACGACGAGATTGGGTACGGCGCGAAGAGGCTAGGTAGATGAGTTGCCTAGCAACCTTTGGGCTCATCGAACCATGCCAAAAACCAGCAAGGCTAAACTCCTTTCAGCCTTGTGTATGGGACGCAGGCAGTAATTCCTACAGAGATAGGCCTCCCATCACTATGCATGCTAGCTACGCAAAGCCAAAACAATGAAGACGAGCGCAGACTCGACTTGGACTTACTAGAAGAAGGGCGCGAGAATGCCGCTATCAATGAAGCAAAATACAAGTCCAAGCTTGAGAAATACTACAACGCGACCAGCCGACTTTGTTCTACGCGACAATGAAGCGTCTAACGCTAAACGTCCTGGAAAACTCGCACCTAAATGGGAAGGTCCTTACATTATCCATGAAGTCCTAGGAAAGGACGCTTACACCCTTAAACGCTTAGACGGCACAAATATTCCTAGGACATGGAATGCGTAGCAGCTAAGACAGTGCCTACATGTAAATTAGCAAGTTCATTATCTTTTTGTCTACCTTGTACATGGCTCCTACGCCCTATTCATTAATAAAGACAAGGGTTGCATGAATTATTTTATCTTAATGTTTCATTACAAATGTGCGAAGCCACTTTGGGTCTACGCGAAAACACCTCGGTATACAATGACTTGAATCAAAGTTCACTACCTATTGCACGCGCATGGGAACGGTTGTTCATATACGAGTTCATTACCAGTTTTATTCGCTATACCTACACAAAGTTGGTCCCTTTTCACGCAAATATTGTAACAAAGAAGAAACATTTCATTCAAGATAAAAAATATTTACAAACTTGCACAATGCACAGTACATTCATAGATCCTACAAAGATATTACATTAAGGATCCCACACTAATCATCATCCGTAGCGGCCTCGGCTTCTTCCGGAAATAAGTCTTTCAAGCGATCCACGAAGTCGTCGTGTGTGAGCGCCTCGCTCACCAATTCCATAGCCGGGATGTTGAGACGGTTGTACTCCTGCTGAGCCCCGGAAAAAGCGGCTTCAGTATCAACACCATGAGTGGCAGCGCGGCTGGTGTCCCATGGAATGTCCATTGCACGAGTGACGTGTTGCGCACACTCAGCATAACCCTGTGCGTACCGTCGTGGGGCACAGTGACCACCAACTTGGCCACTACGCCATCCAGCTCCGCGGAGTTTAGAATGGAGTTTGCGATCTGCAATTTCAAGAGAAGGGTTACAGTCTACACAAAAATGACCAAACCACAAATTAAGTACTTATATTGACAACTCCATGCTGTTGCATCCAAGCATGTTATTGGTCAGCGACTCCACCAACGACTCGGAGATGGCGCGGGCATCTTCAGAATTTTCCAGCTTCTTCTCGCCCTCGTCCACCTTGGCCTCCGCCAATCACAGCCACTTTTTATCCTCCAGATGCTTGCGCTAAATTTCAGCCTTTTCCACCAAGGGCACCTTGAGATCCTTCCGCGTGCCCTGGAGATCCTTTTGTGCGCCATGAGAATTCTTCTTTGCACTCTCCAAAGCGGCGTGAGCAGCAACCTGGTCATATACATAATGTTAGTATGATAATCCTGTAACTCATGCAAATGAAGGAAAATAGTGAGGCAAGTTTTTACCTCTCTCTACTCACTGCGCTCGCGGTCAGCCCTGGCCTCCACGGCCGCAGCAACTGCTGCTTCCTTCTCCTTCTTCTCGCGCACTACCTCTACACGCAACCGGGCCAACTCATCCCTCAATGATTTTTTTTCATTGTTGTCCCTTTCACAAGCCTCCTTCCACGACTTGCGCTCCTTCGCAAGAAGGGCATTAGAGGTTTCGGCCCTCTTCTTCCACCCCAGCGCAGCCCACTCTTCAACCCGTTGGCGGTCGGCATAGGCGGTTTCCTTAGCCGCCACCTCAGCTTCTCGCACAGCCATTGGGCTCGCTCCTTGGTCAAGTCCACTTGGGCAGCTTCAAAATCTTTCTTTTCTTTAAGCAGACCCCGCCATTCACGAACAATCTTGTGTGTAACTGAGGCGGAGCTTGCAGCTGCCTGGAGGTACGTGCGATACGTGATTTCTTGTTCATGTTCAGCAAGTGCACGTACCTCCGCTGGAGGGAAGGCTCCCTTAAACCACTCACGGCACGCCGACCAGTGAGAGAAATCATCTCCTTTCTTCAATTTCCACACAGGGGTGTGGATCTCTTCAGCATGAGCCGCGGAGTACGACCTGTAATAATAATCACCCGGGGTCTCGTCCGGGCGGATTGGAGATCCTTCGGCGGAAGGGCTCCAACCAGATCCCCCAGCTTCACCCCCGAGTGTCGGCTCCTCCACATGCACCCCTATGGAGCATCAGTTTGCGCACCCTCGACGGCATCCGTCACCACCGGCTCCGTCTCTTCAACAACACCCGCACCACCAACCGACACGGGTTCATCCACCACCACCCACGGTTCCCCCTCCACCTGCACGCGTTCTTCCACCATGGAATCCGTGTTAGCCTCCACCTGAGAACTTTCCACCACCACCTGAGGTTCTTCCGTAATCACCTCAGGGTCTTCCAACACCGCCTCATGCTCCGCCGCCCCAGCAGCGGACTCTCCACCTTGTGCGCTGGACACTTGCGCGCCTTCACTCACAGGCGGGGGCATTGGAGTATCCTTGGGCATGGCCGTTGTGATAGATTCCACAAAAACAGGCCCACCCCCACCTACGGGATAACAGACATTTAGCTAAACTTTTTACAAAAACATGGTGCGATTAATGCAAGTTAGAAAGTTACCTAGGGAAATCTTGGCGGTGAGGGTCTCCAGATTCCCCCTCTTCCCTATCGGCTTTCGCGCAACCTTTTTAGGGCGTTGCGCGGAGAAGTCCTCCTTCGGACAATTCTTTCACTTAAGGGGCACCCCCGGGCTGGACTCGACCTCCACCGGGTCAGCAGGTTTGGCTGTCGGGATAACCACCGGCTTCGGCGCGGGTTTCTTCACACTTACAGGATCAAGACCCTTCCACGAGTCAGATACTACTACATAAGCTTTCCAACGGTCAGACACAATGCGCTTACCTTTGGGAGGGCCCACCCCGGGTTGAGTCACCTCCTTCTCAACCGTCGCGCCCGACCCCGCGCGTCGTTTTTCTTATGATCTGGGCCAATGCCCAAGTTTTTCAAAGCGCCTGCACCATGGCGCAACAACAAATGAGTAACCTGCAAGATACCAACACTCAACAACATGAAGACTTACGAGTTGAAGGCGCGGGGGCAGCTAGATCCGCACTCCAGGGAAGTGCAAAATTCTCCAGGACCTGCGCATACCAGGTGGGCTCATCTGGGCCCAGGGCGACCTTCCCTAAACCCTAAACCCTAAACCCTAAAAATCCGTCCTTCTTTCCTCTAGAAGGCGTCCAAGAATAGTGGCACCCCTGCAAAAAGGAAAACACATGGTCAGCCCATACAAGGCGAAATCAAGAAGTACAACAGCAAAGTAAGAATACTTAGTCCTATCCCCCTCCATGCAAACCGGCTTCTCCCGCCGGTCCGGTTTCCAGACTAGGCTCATCCCAGCCAGCCACCAAGATCCTCTCCGGTAATTGGACTACCGGGATCTCCTTCAAATATGTATACCAGGGATCCAACACTGGTATAGGGAGGGTCTCCGCCGGAATGTCCTCCGCCCCCCGGAAATGCATCTCGAGGGCAATGACATCGGACTTCACATAAAAAAATTTGCCTTCCAATCGTGGAAGGAATTGGGGGGATGGAGCAAAATTTTTCTGTGCTTGCACACGATGCTGAAAAGAATAAAACCCCAATGAACAATGGAGTTGGTAAAAATACGAAAACGGTCGACGGTTGAGACAGATCCCGTCGACCGGCACAAAAACTCAAAGTGTTTAATCCTCACCATCCCCATCGGATTCAACTGGGAGAGGTGGAAGCTGTAAAAATGCAAAATTTGTGTAAAAAAATTTGTAACCGGCAACCGGAAGTTATCATCGGAGAAAAAATCTTGAAAAACGGTGATGTAGCCGGCTGGAGCATCAGCGGCTGTCTCACCGTCCGCCGGAAACAGGGCATCCAGCTCATTGCGAACCGGGAGCCGGAAACCATGCGGTCAAAATTGGTCCGGCTCATCTTGCATGCCGGCAAAGAGGTCGAAGCCTCTGTGGCAGAAGCAATCTCTGGACCCTTGAATGCCATTAAAATTAGAATAAAGAAGAAAAGAAGTTTTGAAGATGAAAGGTTTTGAAGAACAAGAACGCTCAAGAAAACTCAAGAACACATAGTATATGAAGAGCAAATTTGAAGGAATGAAAGAAACCCTAAGTGGTTACATCTATTTATACTAATCGCATTTAATGTATTTGGGAATTGTGACGCACGCGAGGAAATAGCAGCCAATCAGCGCAAGACACGTGGCAGGCAAGTTGCCACTGACAATTAGCATGCGCGCGTGGCTGTCACTCTCTCTGCCAATTCCTTAATGAATGAGAGGCGGTACGGTTGACAACACGCAACAGCTATCAAATGTCCTTTCTAGGACCCTTTTTTCCACCAACCCACCTGCAACGTCAGTGTGGCAGAGATTCAAATTTCAAAATCATGATTGCGAAGAGTTTCCTTCAAGCAAACGTTTCCTCCAAACCTTCTTGAATTTTTACCGTTGAAATAAGCATGCATACAATAATTATTTTAGTCCAGCACTCCTCCTACTTACCAACATGTGCATAAGAGCAGCACTAGACTAGGGGGACTTAGAGGGGTATGGTCCCAAAAACCCTGCGCCTGCGCAAGGAACCATACCCTCAACAGCATAACTACAAGGATAACCTTGCGCGCAATGTGCAATGGTGCGCCTTCCTTGAAACCAACAGGTCATACAATGAACCTTGCGCACTCAGCGCAATGGTAAATTAGACCAACACCAATAGGTCACACAATGAACCTTGCGCACTCAGCGCAATGGTAAATTAGACCAACACATGTAGGTCACACAACGAGCCTTGCGCACTCAGCGCAACGTCAAGTTAGACCAAACAATATAAGTCACACAACGAACCTTGTGTACTTGGCACAACGACAAGTTAGACTTAGACGCGTAGGCTACTTGACCCTGCGCGGAACAAACAGCCCTCTAGTCATAAATCCTAAAACCTTGCAAGGCCAAGACAAACATGAGAGTACCTCATAGTCTTATGGACAAAAGGATTTACCCATGCCACTTTGCGCTGGCCAGAAAGCACTGACAGCCTCGCAAAAGGGATAAGCACTAAGAGGTGTTGACCATATACAAGGGTACGGAGTGGCAGAGGTGTGTGACCAATGGTTGCTCGGCAGGTTGCGTCTGACAGCGTCGCATGAACAGTAATGCAGATGCCAGACTGTGCACCAGCCATACTTACGCCAGTGACTGTCACATCTTCTCCACTTTCGGTTGATAGCAGGTCTGACGCCAGAGACAGCTGCCTTTACACATGGCACCATTCAGCATCCGACAAAGCACACCTCTTGACAGAAGACATTAATTCTCCTGCAGGGAAAAATTAATGTCTGATGCAGAGGGACAAAACGGATGTCTCTGGTCATCTGGGCCGGGCCCAAGGCCCATCAGCCCATCTCTCGAGCCCACAGACTTTTGGCTATAAAATACGTATCGGATCACCAGGTAAACCATCCAGAAATATACGAACTAACCTATTGCATGCTACTTTGAGCTCACTTGCTTAGTACTTGCAATTACCAGATACTTATTCTCACGCCGAAGTGTAGTTACGGAGAAAACCACCCTTTTTCCCGTGACGAGACTAAGGGCGCTGCTAGTTTTGCAGATTAGTCTGAGTGAGATCACCCTGAAGAATGAGCAAAGAGACAACGCTTTTATGCAGAAATCCCTTGGTTCCAACTAATATATCCCCGGATATCCCTAGGTTCAACAGGTGTTTCTTCAGGAAGGAGGATTTCCCCTTGTGCACCTAAACATCATGGGGGTGTTCCCTGTCAGGGTTCTTGCCACCTCTCCCTCCCCGTTATCACACCCTTCGGCCAAATGTAGTATATATAATTATTTTTATTCTAACAACCTGGTTAAACCAGATAAAAAAAAGTCAACAATGATTTTTTTTTCATTTTCCCCTCTTAATCATTTAAGTTATCAAATTCTGTCTAAATGACATGTTCTATCATCTCAATCATTGATTTGTCTAAATCATGGGTCCAAATAAATTCTTACATTTTGTAAAATTCTCTTAGGTGCAACTTAATATGGAGGGAAAAACAGACACCAGTAATCATGTATTATATTTTTTTTTAGATTAAAAAGCTATAGCAATATGTGTACATAGCACTTCAATGATGAGTGAAACTAGAAAGAACAATACGGTTTATTTCTCCTTCTCTATTATTCCTTTAATTTTATATCCTCTTTGGAAATTTAAAAAATATCTATACTATATAAATGCATGATGGAGGGGTATTTTAAGATACCCACAAAATAAGAACTTATTCCCTCTTTATTTATAAAAAACACACCTAAAATGAGGGTAACTTGGTATTTTAAACACGAATTATATTTTAGTCCTATATATTATTACACTTAAATCCCTTTTATTTTAACAAAATTATGTCTAATTAGTTACACTTATTCACTTCCACAACAAACTTAGAATTATTTTATATATTCTTGTCATATCTTATAAATTATAATGCTTTTGAAAAATCCAAAGGTACCGTGATCATCTACTCATTTTATTCGATGTTTTGATAGTTGTTTTGGTCAGTATTGTTGTGCGGATTAAAATGTGCAAGTAGATGATGAATTAGCGTGCAAGTAATTAAACCAATGTGTCATATCACATTTCAAATGCTCAAGACTCTCTACGTTGTTGTCATTATTATCAATTTAATAATATTCCAACCATTTTCACTCTGATTTTCGTTTGATTAAGATTGTTCACCAATTTGTTCCAGCGACTAGATTAAATTTTGAAACCTTGCACATACGGGTTTGATATGAGCTTTGTTCATATTCTGTATGTTTGTGTATTTACTTGGTTGGGTGCACACACATACACGGGTTAGCAGGTAGTAAATTGACATCACACAAGCTCACTTGTTTTATCTAGTTGGTTATATTAATATATATATATATATATATATATATAATACCATATTCAACAAAATGGAATTTTAGTTTTCATAAAAAAATTATAAAAACGTTTTTTTTTAAGTTTGGTAAATAAGTTTTCCACTAACAAACTTTTAGGAAAAAAACTCCATATAATCTAAACATAATACATCTTCAAAAACTGTATACTAGATTGTGTTGCATTTTTTAGGGATTATAAGTTCAAAAAAATACTCTTATAGATAATATTAGTTAGTTGAAAAAGGTACACGTTATTCAATTCATTGGTTTATAGGTTCTATATATACTATAATTCATTAGTTTTTTTCGGTTCAAGAAATTTCTTGTTCTTTATAATTCTTGGTTTACAGGTACTTCAATTTTCTGTTGTGTATAATTTTGATTTATTCTTTTATGCGCACACTTCATATTATCTATTATTCAGTGGTTTCGGAGCTTCAATATTCATCCTTTCAGATCTTTACATAGGAATGTATGTTTCTAAAACATAATATATTGTTTGTTTTTTATATGTTATTTTTAACTTTGAAGGTCGTTTTTATCCTATATTATATATAACGGTAACATGATAAAATATATAACTAAAATACTTAACATTTTTTTTCAGTTCCCCAAACTGCTATAGCTAATATTTATGTAATAGTTAAAGAGAATAAAAGAGAAGAAACTCATCCACCAAAGGATGTAACAATCAAACAAGAAGAGATACAAGAAATTCCGAATGACGCTGATCCCGGTAATGACAAATGGTGGTGTGACAATGTATCCTTGAGATGTTTAAGCCGTATGATTACTAAATTGATCTCATCATGATGCATGATGCAAAGTACTTGACACTTGAGCTTTTAGGTTTCAACTTTTATTTTTTAAGACTTATATTTCTTTCTTCGTGTACTACTTTATATAACTTTTATTTATATTTAAGACTTATTTTTTTCTTATTCGTGTGTTACTTTATTGCATCAATGGTTTCTTGGAGTACTCGATAATTTAAATTCTAAATTTAATAATTATTATACATCTGTAATACTTATGACATATATCCACCACAATAATGCAACCATAATTATTATACTATTAAGAAAACTACCAGAAAAAGAGTGCCGCCCCCGCCGCATTGCGCGGGCACCTTACTACTATATATAAACAGAGAAAGGTTATTCTACAAGAGAGAAGAAGTATACGAAGTATAGGAGAAAAGTTTGACCTCTGATTTGAAAGATCAATGGTTGAAATTAAGTGGTCCCCAAATAAAGAATTAACATAACTAAAAACAAGGGAAACAAGTGGGGGAAAGGGCAAAACAGGATAATTCAATATTATTAACTCAAAACTCACTTCCCACTTGATTTTCAAACGACTCTAACTTTTTCATACATTAATATTTTTTAATAAAAATTACAATGTATTAAAGCGCATTTCATTCTCTTTAGTTCGAGCAGTCTGTTGCTATAGTTTTTTTTTTAATTCAGGATTTTGAATATCCATTACGTGATTATGTGATTTTGAATACTCAGGAATGACTACGTGATTTTGAATAACCATTACGTGATTACGTGATTTCATTAAAGTATTTTATGTGAAACCCCACCCAAGTTATTATGTAATTACATAACAATAGTTGACTTTGTATTATTACATAACTACTTGATTTTGAATACTCATTTCGTGATTAAGTGAATTCATCATAGTATTTATGTGAAATCCCACTGAGTGATTACGTAAAAACAAAATATGTAATACATAATATTTCATATGGAATGGAATACCCAATATTTCAGGTATAATCACGTATTAAGTATAAATTATATACCAAACATTAGCCAAATCAATCTATAATAACAAAATAATGTCGTATATTAGATATTTTACCACGCAATAAAGCATAAACAATCAAGTTATTATTATTGAATGTATAATCACGTAATAAGCATAATTGTAATAACATTAGTTATAACAAATCATATTTGAATGTGTAATCACGTAATGCATTTACATTGAATGTGTAATCACGTAATAGTTATTCAAAGTCCTGTAAATTTTTTAAAGAAAAATATAGCAATAGGCCACTCGAATTAAAGAGAATGAAATACTCGTTAATACGGTGTAGTTTTTTTAACAAAATATTAACGTATAAAAATATTATATCCGTTTGAAAATCAAAAAGTAAACTATTTCAAGAGAAAAGACCATCGTATATTTCCCTCCTTAAATTGAAAAGACAAATGTGTGATTATGATTCTTTCCTATCTCCTATAAAATTTCTCTTGTACATGATCTTTTATTTATATAAAGAGATGCATATATCCCGTACACATTTTCATAAATGTATATGCAAATATGGATTTAGATAAAAGACTACGTGTAATATACCATTTTTTAAATACCATGTTTTAGTATATTTTTTTATTGTGTAGTTTAGAGTCTTTGAGAGCCTGAGCCCTGAGAGATAATGCCGCAATGGATATAAAAATAATACAAATGGGCTGTTAAAGGTAAAGATTATTTGGATTGCAATGAAGAGTTATATGGGCTAAGTTAATACATTGATCCGTTTACTTAATTGAGAGAGGCAGCAAAAGAGAAAGACAGCAAGCCGCAGTCTGCTATGAGATAGTATTTTCTTGTCATCCTGATGGAGACTTTTGGTTTGATCTTCAATATATGCCTAAGCACTTCTGTTATGTGAACACTCCTTTACCTAGACTTGTATGTTGTGCATGTGTTTATGTATTAGTGCAAGTGTGGTTTGCGAACTATAGTGATCGATCACATACTAATTCCATTATTATTTAGTCTGGAACTAAACTAGGGAGAGATAGTTTGTTTCTTACCTTTGGATTTATATATGAGACTAACCATACACTACCCGTGAATACGATTTCTCTAGTTACCATTCTATCTAGCGCTACATAGATTTCCATGACTTCACGAAAGTTATCACTCACTCGCCCCATATCTACTATTAGCTACAAACCAAACCTGTCTTGGGATGTTATTCAACCTGCACGGCCTATCCATGTTGTCATCTCAAATTAGCTAAAATAAGAGTTAATTAGAAAAGTTAAAGCCTTTAACCACCTGGATTTGGGAGGAGGGGTTATGCATTCAAGTTCCACAGACGATAGGAATTAAAAGAAAGTAGTCGTTCAAAAAAATAGAAAAGGTGAAACGACTAGCAACTATGTCACATTTGGATGTGGCACACCATCGGAAAGTTTAGTGGGAAATTGGGTTTTTACTAACCTTGAATACAAATAATTATATAATTATCATTTAATAGGTTAGAGTTATCCTTAATTAGAGTTCACAAGCTAAACGTGTCCAAAATAGAGTAATATGAATGAGATATTAATTCTTAAATTGATGTGTCTAAAATGAAAGTGATATGAGAAATTGACTGGAAACTGGCACCACATATAATGATATATAGGTGAATAAAAGTTGGAGTGGTTCTAGAGCGTGCTTTACTGATTACTACACGCACATGGGGCCAAAATTTTGAATTTGTCACTCTTGCAGCGTGCGGATACGAATGATAGACTAAAACTATCAAGCTTGTGAGTTGTGTAACCAAATTTTGCTCCAAACTAAGTTAAGTTGTGTTCTACCGCCTAATAATAACGGTTGGTTTGCTGACAATTAAGGTTTTAATAGACCCAATTCACATTTTAACAAGCTATCATTTATGAGAAGACAGTTTTATTAATGTGCAATCGTCCATTAGATCGTTTAAGTTGCATTTTATACAATTAATGCCTTCCAATTTTTTTTCATTTAATACACTATCAGGGGATTAATTTTTGGAGATGGTTATAAGACCAAGCTTTCAACCTTGATTTTCAAATACCAAAAACAGAGAAGCACCAAAATTTCTAGCAACGTGGAGATACTAACTGCTGAGTCCAAAATTAGCACGACTGGTGTTATCGGGTTTGGTGTCACAACCCTCGAGCATACCCCGGACGGGAGTCGTGAACAGACCAAGTGGTACTGGTGTTTATTTGAACTTTTACAGTAGAAATTTCATCAGGAACCGGACGTCAGGAAAACATCAGAGTTTTCAAACATCGTCGCTTTCATTTCATAAACTTGTGGGATAAAACCCATATTTACATAAAAGGTTTTCATCGGGATAAACCCTTAATTACAAAACACATTTTATTCAAGTGACAACGCCACTTATTTAAGATTGAGTATCTCATAGCACCTCTTCCTTCTTTCACAATAAATCACCTGAAACGCGTTTAAAAACATTTGACCAAGGAAAAATACCTATGAGTTCATTCAATTGTATAAAAAGAAACTTTCTTATACTTACAACATTAAGAGTTTTTACATTCTTTTATATCTTGCAACTACCCAAAGGTATTTGCCACTCTGGGAGTTCCTGTGACTGTGGTCATATCACTGTTGGTCATTCTCTCAACTAGTGAAACTTATCAAGTAGTGTATACAAAACCTCACATACTGATAGTAGTTTTCCAGTAAGAATATAAAGACTTAAACTTACTGTAATATAAGTAATAGCTGGAAAACATTTAGGGTTTTGAAAGCATTTGATAAAAAGAATGGCTCACATTGCAGAATTTTAGGGTTTTCAAGCCTTCTAGGTTTAAGTCCTGGTTCCTAGATATACAATGCAACACGTATTAGTCTAAAAACCAAATCAAACTTTGAAGATGGTCATGAGATCAAAACCGCAACGTATACTAAGAATCCACCGTAAATAAATAAGTACTTAATTAACACAAAAACTAAGAAGTTTGTCAAGCTTTGACACAAACTGAAAATTGAAATTATCAGATGAGGAATGTTGATAAGACGTATAGTATAACTATAGTTTCAAATTTTAAAACTAATACCAATAAAAAATATAGCATAAAAAACCTTTAAATGAACGAACATAAAGGAATACATTACCAAACGTTCACGAACATAAACGAACAAACGGTGCCTCTGTTCATGTTCGTTTGTTTAACTTACCGAACGAAATTTCTTGTTCGTATTTATTCATTTACTAAACGAATGAATATAAACGAACTTTCCGTCAAACGGTTCGCTGAACATTCTGTTCGTTTATTGCCATAGTTGTTACCGACACATCAGTAACAAGTATAATTTGGATTGTGGTAGATAATTCATACATTAAAATATAACAAGAAAAAGGTTATTTCTAGTATTGTTGTGAATAATAATATAAGTGAATTCATATATATTAAATAACTGTATTCATATATTTCAATGAATATAATTTTACTTATTTTAATATATAATAATGTGGTTATGGTAAATGCTAGGGAATTTCATTTGGTTAGTTATATTGTCGCTATAATGAGTGAAGGGTTTTTTGGTTCTTGTTATATAAAGATGAGAGCTGATGTTGTTGGTAGGAAGAGCTGGTTTTCTTTTCACTTTTAATTTGAATTTAGTTCATTTTAATTTAGATTTAGCATAAGTACAGTTGTATATTGAATATAATAAAAACTCATTTTTATGGGTTTCTTCAACTCGTTTTCTTTTCTCATGGTCTTTGGGTTTTGTAAAGAAAACTTTATATTGCCTGTCCCACATCAATTGATTAGAAAGGATGAATGAACAAAGAGTAGCTAATAAATCCCTTCATCTCAAATAATCCATCATCTTGGCCCTTTAAACTTTTAGCCTTCGGGGTACATTTAGCCTTTTTTGGCTTAATTGCTAGTTTCGTTTGTTATGAGTTATACATTAAGTAATTTTAAAATTTAATGAAGTTATCTCGATAACTAACACTATTATTTTAAGAGCCGAGCATGCATTATCACGAGTCGAGTCTGAAATGCCTGAGTTTGTAAATCAACATCTTAAACTAAACTTGTCCAATCTAGTTTGGTGCTCTTATTAATTATTGAACTATAACTGAAAACATATAACTAATGGTCGGCTTTTGAAATACCTTAACCAAAAATTATAGTTTTGGTTATGGTTCAAAACCGAAGCGAACCGCCTCATGCACACCCTAAAATCACCAACTTAAATGTTTTGTTTCCTGCCGCATCACACGAGCACATCACTGTATATAGTTTTAAATTGATTAACTTTTAGAACTTATTTTATTTTAAAATAAAATTATACAAATTAAATTAGCTAAGATGACACTCCACCAAAGAGTATTTTAATGCATGTAATACTTTTAAGTGTTTAATGAAAAATTATATTTTTATAATAATATAGTTTTTAATCATTTATTAAAACATAATCTTTTCTTAACACAACTCATTAATCTCAATCACACATGTTTTTTTAACGGCCAACAAATAAAAGCCTAAATTTAATAGAAAAATGCGACCCAATACTTCTACGACCGCAGACAATATTGGGTAGCTCAAACCAATTATCTCCAGTTCGAGGAAAAGGAGTACTCTGAAGACCCACTACTGTAAACCCCGGTTGAGATCAAATTTTATTTAAGATCTATGATCTCAAACTCAGATCTTCACTTTTTTTCCGATACCAACTAAGCGATAGCTCAACTACACATACTCATATAGTCATATGGGGTGGTTTCTTACAATGTACCATTTAACAAACAAATAACTTATAATAAGGTAATCGTCATGAATCAAATTGATTTCAATCAAACAACGTCGGTCTATGTATCGGTATATCAGAAACAATACTGATATTTGTTGTCTTTTAATCCATTTAATATTTATATAAATTGATTTTTCTCTAATAACTTGTGTTCGTTAATTTTTTTATAAAATGTTAAATACGTAGTGGCGCTTAATTTTCTTTTCTCATCATTTTAACATTAATTTGTTTTTCAAATAGAGGTTTTTTTGTATCGTAAGCTATGCGAGTGTCACTACCATACACCGGTAATACTGGTATCGTGACAAACCAAACCAATTCTGTCCAATCAACATGGTTATTATTTAAATCGGTACCGGTATTTTTTTATGGTTTTAAATCTATATAAAACACGTGTTGATATCATTTTATACATCTAAGGACTTAAATTTTTTGGCTTTCCTTTTCGGTTGAAGTGTGACAAATCGAACCGATACCGACTACATCCGCCTGCTGTCTCCTAACTATTTGTATTTGATCCGCTCTAGTCTAATCCAGTTGACGCTAGCTTAAACCCTAGCCCCTGCGTACCACCATCTTCGCAATCTCCCCACCATCTCCGCCACTGCAATCGACCATGCCGGGCGCAGAAGGAGGTCCACCGGAGGTAACTCTCGAAACATCCATGGGCTCTTTCACCGTTGAGGTAACTAAATTCACACTTATTCTAACCTTTTCTTACACTTACAAAACATTCCAACACAAATTAATCAATGTTCAACTGCTCAGATGTACGATAAGCACGCACCTAGAACTTGCAAAAACTTCATTGAACTGTCTCGAAGGGGATACTACAACAACGTTAAGTTTCACAGAATTATTAAGGTATGTTGTACTCCAGTAATCCCTATGTATTGAGAATCTGTTGATTAGTTGTTACTCATTGATATTTAATTTTGAGTGTTTGTGTTTGAGGTTTGATTTAGGATTTTATTGTTCAAGGAGGTGATCCTACTGGCACTGGTAGAGGTGGAGAATCTATTTACGGGTAAGTTTAGTTCTGTTTGGATGTTAGTTTGTGAGATTTGAGATTGTTGATGTTATCTGTTGGTACTAGTTTGTTAGGTTTGAGATCATTGATGTTTATGGTTTTGAAAAGCGCTAGGCCAGGCGCACCGATGCGATAGAGTCTAAACTGAGGCGCAAACGTGCACCACTTTTAGTCCGTGAGGTGCAGTTTATTTATATATTTTTTAGTAAAATCTTATAAGGTTTCTAGCATTAGTTAGCCAAAATTTAGACATAAATAAGCAATATATATGGTTTAATACATAAATGACCTATATGTTCAATCTAAAAGCTATATGTACAAATCTAAGAAGTTATATGTACAACATCCTGATGCACAAAAGTCAAAACCTTACCTGTACGAAAGGTGCGCCTCATGCTGATTTTCTGTGCACTTTTTGCGCTTCAAGTGTGCTTTTTGTACACCCCTCGCTTTTTATAGTGCGAAGCGCAAGCCTATGCGCCTTAGGTTGTCTTGCGGTTAGTTGCGCTTTTTTAAACCAAGGTGATGTATTTCATGCTTGATACTTTCTAGAATCAGTAACATATACCCGATCTTTGTTGTCAAAAAGCTTATGTTTGTGTTACGAGAAATGGATGTCAACGGTCAAACTAGGTTTGATGTTCAAGGATGCACTGATTTGTTCTGGTGTATACCATTGCCTGAAGACAATTTGAGTTTATTGTTGTAAAGATTTTGGTGTCGGTTTTAGCAATTTGACTGTTCTGTTCACATGATTGTCTGTTGTTAAAGCTCAAAGTTTGAGGATGAGATCACTCTGAAGTTGAAGCATACTGGAGCTGGTATCTTATCTATGGCTAATGCTGGTCCAAATACAAATGGAAGTCAGTTCTTTATCACATTGGCCCCAGCGCAATCGCTTGATGGTACTCATATTTCTTCTGCAAAGTTGTCATTTTGATCAGTTTGCTATCTTTTGGGTTGATTAATTTATCTGACTTCTGAATCATATGAAGATGAGACCCGTATTATCTTAAACATAGTTAATAGCAAATAGCGACAAGCTACCAATACGTTACGTAGCGATAGCGAGCACTATTTGATGTTTAGCTATAACGAAGTAGATTTTTTTAAATAGGGTTTTATTCACGAATATAAGGTTTTTTGATGCAACTAGTGAAGATTACAGCTGTTTGGTCAATAAAATGCCTAAAAATTTGGTTTTTAATATTTTTTTAAAAAGAAAAAAAACCTAGTTGTCGCTATTTCACTATTGAGCGCTAAACATTAGACAACAATGATCCAGCGCTACGCTATTCGCTATAGTGCTCGCTATCATCGCTATTAACAACTATGTTCTTAAATGCTAGTGGTAAAAGGTATGGTACAGTATCATATTCAATTTACAAGTAGCCTCTGGTCAATGATAATATTTATGAAAAGTCAATTGGTTAAAGTTCACTTCAAGGCGTCAAACTATGCACCTATCATTGAACCAGATTAAACAAATCAATATGTATGATTCTGTATTTCTGTGTATTATATATATATATATATACATATATATATGACATATATATATGTATATATATATGACATATATATATGTATATATATTTATATATGTATATATATATATATGTATATATGTATATATATATATATGTATATATATATATATGTATATATGTATATATATACATATATATACATATATATATGTATATATATATATATACATATAGGTAGAGGTAGAGGTTTATGTGAGAAAATTTAATAGTGTGAGAAGGATAAGAAAGATTATGGAGGTGACATGTGTCCCTTTTTATTTTAGTAGTTTAAGGGTATAAGTGTAATTTAACTAATAAAATCTAATTATGGAATGAATATATGCAACCGATTTTTGGCAGTTATTGTAGAGATTTTCAAATTTGAAATAACACCCTAACTCATAAAAACACCACAGCATGTAGATTGAAGGCATACATCTTATAAAGAACAGAAATATAATATATATATATATATACATATATACATGTAATATATATACATATATACATGTATATATATATATATAATATACATATAGGTAGAGGTAGAGGTTTATGTGAGAAAATTTAATAGTGTGAGAAGGATAAGAAAGATTATGGAGGTGACATGTGTCCCTTTTTATTTTAGTAGTTTAAGGGTATAAGTGTAATTTAACTAATAATATCTAATTATGGAATGAATATATGCAACCGATTTTTGGCAGTTATTGTAGAGATTTTCAAATTTGAAATAACACCCTAACTCATAAAAACACCACAGCATGTAGATTGAAGGCATACATCTTATAAAGAACAGAAATATAACTCATAAAAACACACTAACTCATAAAAACACCCTAACTCATAAAAACACCATAGCATGTATATTGAAGGCATACATCTTATAAATAACAGAAGTATAACAAAATAACACCATAACTCAAAAAAACACCACAACAGTTATATTGAAGGCAAACATTTTATAAAGAACACCCTAACATTGAATATAGCATAAATAACACCCTAATATAACACCAGTCAACATTTTAATCAGAATCAAAACAGAAATAACACCCTAAATATATAAAAACAGAAATAACTCTACATAAGCATATCAATATGGTACTCATATTAAAGATAAAAAAACACTCGTTATTATGGTGTAATTTTTTTTAAAAAAAGAGTTGCATATAAAAAGTTATTGATGTTTAAAAAAGAAGGGGGGGAACTTTGCATGTGTATTAATGTTAATTTCTTAATTTGAAAATATTAAATTTACCTTTATACCCTTAATCTAGAAAATTAGTTAGTTTAATAGTCAGCATTATTTACAGACTTGTCATCTCAACCATTAGATTAAATATATAATGGTTTAGATTCTTTTTTATCCTTCTCACACTTTTAAATTTTCTCACAATAACCTCACCCTGTATTATATATATATATATATATAATATATATATATATATATATATATATATATATATATATATATATATATATATATATATATATAAGTAATTAAATATTGTTTTGGAGAGTTAGCACTTAGCATTCTACCCCACAAAATCAGGATAAATACTTTTATTTGGTGGAGAATAGATTAAACTACAATGAGTTGATGATAGCTAATGTTAAGTTTTTATTGATTTATAATGAAGATTTATGTTTGTTTCATTTTAACACGTGTCATTCTTAATTGGCAGGAAAGCACACAATATTTGGAAGAGTGTGCAGAGGAATGGAGATTGTTAAGAGACTTGGTAGTGTTCAGACTGATAATACCGACAGGTTAATAGCTTTCTCAAGCTTTTATAATATTTTTTCGCAAAGTAAAATGACTTTTGGCCATTATGATGTCACATACTGACATTTGACCATAGTTTTCATACCGGTTCTCCCTTTTGGCTAAAAGAGGAAATGGTTTGATAAAAGTTATACTTAAGGGTAAAAAAATCCTATTTGTGCTTTTGTTAATATTATAAGATTGCCTTATATGGTTACCACCTATATTCCAAGACGCTATGTTTGTTGAAAATAGACTTTTAGTCCCGAGGAAAAGATTAGAAATCTCAGTATGATGCACAAATTCAGTGTGGACTCAAATTGATGTTATGGTGGCTGCATTTGTTTTGTATTTCTTCTAGATTACATACTGTGTGATGAACTTTGTGATGTTCGTGTTAGTGACACACAATGATTATTATTCTTTTGATGGAACATCATGAGATGAAGTGTCTTAGAGTCATAAAACACTTGAGCACACATAAAGATATTGCTATTTTAATATGAAACGCACGTTACCACGTGCCTTTTTGGGTTTTATGTAACGTTACATACGTATGGAAAAAATAAATACCTTTAAAAAATAAAAATAAACTACGTGTTATATATGATGACGTTTTTATTTGATTAAGCCTTACAGTTTGGTTTTTCTTCGATGCATTTTACTGTTTTAAAGAAGAGCCTTTATTTTGTGAACATTTATAGTCATCCGATAACTAAAAAGAAACAAAATCAATAATGATATCACACATGTGCTTGACTTAACCTAGTCCTAGATCTGGAATTGTTGTTATTGTACTCATTTTTTAATTATGCAGGATTATTTAAAAAATAAACTCTATTCTTATCAATATGTAAATGAATTGTTCTGTTTCAGGCCAATTCATGACGTGAAGATACTACGGACAGCAGTTAAGGATTGACTGGTTTGACAATAGTCACTGGCTAAGATGCAAAACAGTCTTATGATGCTGGCAGTGGTTATATAACTGACAGAAAACGATTTGCTATTATGAGTGATTCCATGAATGTAATTGAAGGCTGCATACTAGTGCCATTTTAACATGGACTGAAAGTATTGGTATCTTGTAATGTGATATTTACAACAAAATGACTATTTGCTATTTTGCTATCTGATATTACAACAAACTGACTATTTGCTTCCTTTCCACTGTTCCATTTTGTTGAATTTTTTTGGTTTCTTAGCATTAGCCAAATTAGGTAACAAGGGTGACATGCCTGTTGAAACTAGGGATGCCAATCGTGTCGGGTTAGCAGGTTGATGTCTATTTTGGTTGGTGGTTTGAATTGTTACACGAACACGACTGATATTTATATTCGTGTCAAAAACCTCAAAATATTTAAATTGTGTAACCTGAACATGTGGTTTGATTCATTTAACAAAAAAGTGTCATAAATGGTTGGTGGTTAGTAGTCCAGATGTAAACGTGCTAAGAGTTGGTGGGTTTAAGGAATGTGTAATAGGTTTCAAACGGGTTGGCGTATCGACCTGTTCACCTAAACAAACAGGTGGACGAGCTGATTTGCTAAGTTAAACATGTCAACTTGAACATGACTCGTTTATTAAATGAATTATATATGAAAACACAAAACCAATTTATTTTCGTCCCGTGTCAAAAACTGTGACTTCTAGTCAAAACAACTATTTATTTTGGATAGATTTTTGGCAACTTTGGACTCAGTTAACACGAATAGGTAGACGGATCGAACTTGTTACCTCTAATATGATCGTGTTAAAACAGGATTTGGTTTGCATACCATTCAGTTTTATGGTACATGGATGTATGCTATACCATTCTATTTGTAGCTGGTTTCATGAATTTAAAGGTGAAAATACCTCATTTCAAAAAAAATTATATTAAAAAAAACATAAAGTAGATTTTGGGCTCCCAACACAGTTCAAAGATCTTATTTTTAGAACAGGGAGCCTTACATATATGAAGCCAGTGAAAACAGTATTGGTCACATAGGGGGCAGCTTACAATAATATGAACAAACACACATGTTACCATTGCATTTCCCCACCCAAATGGCTCTCTTTTGGTGCAATGATGTTGACATCTCTCGGGTTCACATATCGTCCCGTTAAACCGCTTTCTACACGTGTGTTCCGGGATTCTTATTGCCCGAGCAAAACCAACCATTTCGGTTTTGGTTGAGCAAGCTGTTCAACCCAAAAGAATTTCAATTTAAATAACTATTAAACAATGTTGGAATTATAAATCAAAAGGAGTGTTAGGAGAGAAAAACCTGAAAAGAGAAGAAGCAAGAGGAGAGGTAGGAAACTTGTTGATTTTGATGTCTTCATTTGTAGCTTTGATGGTTTAGAATTGAGGAAGGTATGTTTTGTTTCCACTCTTTATACAATTTGTAAGCCTTTACGTTATTATGTGGGACTTTAGGAATAAAAAACAGACAATTATTTAAATAAAGTTAATAACAGTTTTTAAATTGTGATGAGTTTTTTTTTATAATAATAAAGATTAAAAAAACAAGAATTGTAAGGAAAAAATAGAAAGGTGAAGGGCAGTTTGGAGTGAGTTTACTAGAAGTGAGTTTGGGTACATGTTCTTTTCTTTGTGTTTACTCCCTTTATGATTTGAAGATTTAAGTTCTTGAAATGCTTTTGCTTTTGAGAGTTGTTTAAATTTTTGTACTTTTTTGTTTCTCTCATTTGATAATTAACGCGTATTTGAGTAATTTTTTTAAAAATCGACAAGCGTAACATGGACCAGAGGGTTAAGGTTGGTTACAGAAAGAAGTCTGTTTTCTATTTAAATGGACAATATCGTTTTATATGATGCACTACAAAAATCATGTGTTTTTTGTTTCTTCGATTGTTAAAAATTTTATGTAATTGAATAATTTATAGTTTATTTAATGTTTTAGAATTTGAAACTGAATCAAAATGACAATTTTTTGGACATATTCGGTTTCAAAATGAAAATAATTGTAATCAGGTCTCTTTTAAGCTCTTTGAAACAAATTATTATTGCTGTAAGATTTTACATAATCTTTTTTATCAATAAAATGTAATAACAAATTCAGTTTCTTAGATTTTAATTCTTTTGTTTATATACTATTAACTAGTAACATGTTTGTGCAATGTGTTTGTACATTATGTTCTTTGGTTTGTTTGTGTTGTTTGGGCTTGTAAGTTTGGCTTTATGTGTTGTAACTTAATTGTTTTTTTGTTGTGTGACTTAATTTTTGGCTTGCATGTTGGATTTTGTTGTTTCGATTGGTTTTTTAAGTGGGTTTCGTTGATCGCGAGCCTTAATCAGAATCTTTAGGCTTTGTTGGTTGTAGGTTTGAGGAATGGTTTATTCCGAGTGTGTTTTCTTTTGGTCGGTGTTGGTAGAGTTTGTATGTGGGTGTCTATCACTTGGTTGTTGTCGGTGAGGATGATTGTTTTTAGTTCGTCCGAGGCTAAATGTGAGCTTTGTTTGACTATGATTCAGTCTATTTATGAGCTATTGTTTATGGATTTTGTAGTTGGTTCTTTGAGCCAATATTTGTGTCTATGATGATAATGCATCTTTCTTCATTGGAGACCTGTTTGGTGACCATCGGTTTTTTGTCTGTGTATAAGGCTTATTTTTGTACTTGATGAAGATGATATTGTTGTCATCTGAGAAGATGGCTGTGATGGCAATTCAGTTTTGGCGTGGCACTTTCTTGCAGCCGACCGGAGTTTGTGAGCTTTGGTTTTATTAGACTACATTACGAATGTTCCTGTGCTGTTGTACACAACTTGTTTCTAACATGTTTGTGCATTTGGGTGTATTTATATAGTATGAATTAGTAACATGTTTACGCATCATGGGTTAGGATATTGTGCATGAATAGTTTTCGTCGCTGTGGGCGGTTGTACCCCTACTTATTAGGTTTGTACGTATTCTTTTTTGGCACTGAGTGTCTTGATTACAGGTTCTCCCCCTTTTATAGTTGTTTTGTGCTGGATTACAGTCGTCTTCTATGTTGCTTGGACTAAGGATGAGCATTTGGTATTTGGTACCGATATCCAATTTTAACGAATTTTGGTACCGGTATTTTCGGTACCCGTACCGGTTCGGTATGATACCGGTACCAGGCTCATCCCTAGTTTGGACCTCTGGTTTCATCTTCTTGGTATGGTTGTTCCGGCCCTATTGCTGTGAAAATCCACATGTTTGTGCAATGTGTGTTTGTTTATGGTGTTTGGGCCAGTAACTTTGGCTTATTGGTTTGTAACTTGGTTTCATATTTAAGTTCGGGTTTTCTTTGGTTATTGACTTCATGTTGAAGCTCTGGAATGTCTCATTGACTTGATTATGTGCTGGTGTTCATTGGCTTGATGATTATGTCTTGGTGTTCATCTGAGAATGGTAGCATTGATTGGGTTTCTTTGTTATGATGGTACGCCTCATATGTAGAGATGGGCAAAATCGGGTATTATTATTACCCGGAACCGGTTCCAACCCGGAACCGGTTCTGCTTGGATGTCATTGGAACCGGGTATGGTGTGGAACCGGGTCCGGTTCCTACCCGGGTTCACAGCCAAGAATATGGAACCGTGTAGAACCGGGTACGGGTATTATGGAACCGGGTATGGTGTGTAACCGGGTATGGTGTGGAACCGGGTATGGTGTGGAACCGGTTCCTGATAGTGTTCAGAAACCGGTTCCTAACAGTAAAAATCTGACTGACTTTACTGTGCAGAACCGGTTCCTGACAGTAAAATCTGACTTTACTGTATATAAACCCCTTCCTACTTACCGGTTCCTGATAAATGTTATTGTTGGTGTTTTAATAAAGTTTGTGTAACAATAATCGATTAAAATTAAAAACCCCTTCTATTGCGTTTTTTTACATCTATTTTTGGAACGCTACTATTGTGTTTTTTATGTTTGATTTTTATTATTAGTTACATTGATAAATAAAAATATTAACAATAATCGATTAAAATTAAAAAACAAATTAATCGGTTACAATATATAAAAAAAATTAACCGGTTACAAAAAAAATAAAAAATTACTCAGAACCGGTTCTAGTAAGATTTTATTTCTTTGATCGTTTACTAGCGGCAGGTGCAACACTTTCCGACGAGTTTCTCTTAGGTACGGGTACCTCGGTACAATCGTCGTCCGAATCGTTAGTCTCCACTTCTTCGTCCTCCTCTTCGTCAACAATTTTATGCTCTAACTCAACTTCATCTTCTAGACTAGTTTTATGTTGAACACGATCAACGGCATCCAAATGGTCCTTTAAGCATATTGCCATCTCTAGCGATTCCGGAGTTAGTCTTGTTCTTCTAATTGACAAAACCCTGCCACTAAGAGAAAACACACTTTCCGAAGCTACCGTGGAAGCTTGGACCGTTAGTATATCACGAGCCATGGTGGCTAGAATCGGGTATTCGGATTCTTTCGATTTCCACCATGCCAAAACATCAAATTTCCTATACTCCTCGATGGTCATAGTAAGCGAATACTGATTTTTTTTATATCTCCCAAGTTCACTTGTTGGTTCACTACCCCTTTGTTGTCTAGCGGTCTCGTCTCTAACGACATTCAACATGGTTATAAGTGGATCCCCGCTTGTTTCATCGTTAGAGGCCGTGGACCGAGACTCAAACAAATTTGTATGATTTTTTTCACCATATTTTTTTAAATAATGATCATAAAGTTTGGCCATACACTCATTGAATATTTTTTTTGTTTTTGCTTTTAAAGTTGGATCCTCCTCATGCATATCCAACTTGTCATAAATTTCATCAATTAAAGCTTCAACACCCGGTACGTTTAAAGCTGGATTTAAAGCAGCGGCACATAGAAAAACGGGTGGTAGTTCTAAAAAATATTTTTTAAATTTTTGAATCATTGGTCTCGTCATATTCCTTAACATGTCACTAGAATTTTCAAACTTTTTAAAATTAGTTGTTATCAAATACAATTGGTCCACAACTTTAGAACTAGTAGGATAATAAACACCGGAAATCAAAGTCGTCGTAGTTTTAAAAACTTGTAAAAAAGTACTTAGGTTATTAATATTTTCCCAAGCCGTGTCGGGAAAGGGGACGACAAGGTACTCATCACTTAAAGTTGTATGAAAAGATTTTAAAGTGCCCATTTGCTTTATAGCCATTTCAAACATATGACAAGTTGAATTCCAACGAGTCGGTATATCCCAATTCGGTCCAATAATTTTTTGGTTGACATCTTTACAAAGTTTTCATATTCTTGATATCTTTCTTTTCCACTTTTGAAAACATCTTGGAGCATAGCTCTAAATGCTATAATAAAATCCGATACAAATTGATCTTTTAAACCGGTTTGCACTACTAAGTTAATAATATGTGCAACACATCGTGTGTGAAAAAAAACACCATCAAGTATTGGTTTGTACTTCAACTTTAATTTTTCAATCGCCGTTGTGTTGTTTGAAGCGTTATCAAAGGATATTGAAAAAATTTTATCTTCTAAACCATATTTAATTATTGTGCCATTTATAATTTTATAAATATTTTCTCCCGTATGAGGAGAAGAAAACTCGTCAAACGCAATCGTACGCTTCGTCATTTGCCATGAATCGGGATCAACCCAATGAGCGGTGACACATATGTACTATTCCGGTAAACCATGTGGAGCCGACCACACATCACTAGTTAGGTTTACACTAGTTTTTAAATTCTTAAAAAAAACAATTAAATCTTTTTTTGCATTTTCCCATAAACTTAAACAAAGACGTTTTAAAGTGCGACGACTTACATGTTTATAGCGAGGTTGTAGCGTCTCCCGAATAAGATTTGTAAGATCGGGGTCGTCGAAGTGTCCAAACGGCAACGCTTTTTGTATCACCAACTTCGCCATCCGATCGCGAGCTAATTTTTGCTCATAACGAAAAATGGTACCATCTTTGGAAAGTGGAACTTGACCGGATGTCATTTCCTTTAAAACTTTGCAATACTTATTAATATGCTTCGTTAACGTTGAGTTTGATTCCTTGGCTAATAACGATCCACAATGTTTACATTGAGCTTTTTGCGAGCCGTCACTCATCTCGACCAACTCCCAATTGCTCCAAACTTCCTTACTGCGATTATGAGACAATGTTCCAACCACATATGGAACCGAATGTTCTTGAGGAACATTGTTAACGGATTGGGAATTTGCGTTTTTGGAACTCTTTGAGGCCATTTGTGGATTAGAATGTGAAAAAGAACAAGAAGGAAATGTAACAAGAAGGATAGATATGAGAAATTGTGTGTTAAACAATAGATTTCAAAAAAATATATATAGAATCGGTTCTAACGGTCAGGAACCGGTTCCAACGGTCAGGAACCGGTTCCAACGGTAACTTTTTTAAACGGCTATAACCGGTTCCAACGGTAATATTTTTAACGGATATAACCGGTTCCAACGGTAATATTACAACGGTCAGGAACCGGTTCCACGTAGGAACCGGGTACGGGTAGGAACCGGGTACGGTTAGGAACCGGTTCCTACCCGATTCAAATGGTAAAATTGTGGAATCGGGTTGGAACCAACGGGTATTTTGAACCCGGAACCGGTTCTACTAACTGTCGGGTAGGAACTGGAACCGGTTCGGGTTCGGAACCGGTTTTTATGCCCATCTCTACTCATATAGCGTGGCAATTTTTATTGCAGTCGTGTCATGTCTGAGCCTATTAAAATCTTTATTTTTTATTTTTTATTTCGGATAAATGGGCAATGATTTCAAAGGTCTCATGTTACTAATATGTGATGGTTTTTATAAGCGACTGGTGAAACAAAGATTTCTAAGCCTTAGTATTTGTGACATTTTCTTATTCTTATTTTTTTTTTTTGTTATGTTGTGTTTTCTTTTATCTATTGGCGATTGACAATGTTAATCACATCAAAAAAGGCTATCACTTTACATGACGTGAATGAGCCTTTTCATAGTTTTTTTTAAATAACTATCATTATTTTGTTCTTATGTTTAATAAGAACTTCTACGACTTCCTACTTATAAACTAACTTATAAGTAAATAATGATTAACTTGAATGAAAGAGCTCACGTTTTTAAACAACTTGGACAAATTCTATAATAAGTAATAGAGTCGGATCGTATGATAAATGAGAAGCTCATAGATCTGACTAAGTATATATCAAACATACGAGAGAAACAAGCTAAAATATAGCTTTAAATAAACACGCTTCTTTTGTGTTATGCTGCCCAAAAAATAAGACAAAAGTTAACATGTTTAATTATTTTAGTGCATGTAATTGCTTATTGTAATTTTTTATAAAGTTTATATTAGCAATCAATGTTTTCGTACTAATTAAGTGTACAATCTAGTTATATTATATTATATTATATTTAAGTTTAAAACTCATTTACTTGAATTTAATTTGTTAGCAAGTTCAATTTCATCTCAATAACAGCTTTGATTGAACTAAACAAGACTTTGTGCAATCATAAGATCTTTTGTTCGAAAATCCACACTTCTATTTTTCATCAATTTAGTCTTACAACTTCATTTCTAGATGTGTGATATAATATTGTTCAAAAACACTCAACCCAATACTTGGTCTTGAATCACAAAAACACATCCAGTCTAAATCAAAGATAAAGAACATAAAAAACACATCAATGTCATGAAACAAAAACCGACAAAAAGATTCAAAACATACTTTAAACTTAATATCCACCCTTGAGATCATTGACCACATCATAAGGAATAGGAGTCACAGTCTCTAGGGTAGTTCCTTCAACCATAAATCCCGGTTTGGGTCCAAGCGGCTGCCTCTTAGTACTGATCACCACACCCTTCACCTTAGCCTCCGCCTTTAGTTGATCGTTCTTCTTGATCCTCTGTTTCAACTCTTCGTTGCACCTTGATGGCATCACGTGTTCAATGCGCACATGAATCCTCTTCTTAATGATTCTGTTACCAACCTGCATTATATAAACATACAATCTGTCACAAAATTTTGAACATTTCAACTTCTTTAACAGAAGGGTGATAAAAATGATTCCTTTAACAAGTATTATATCTACAATATATATAGAGAGAGAGGCTGGTTAACATACAATAATCCTTAACGTATGAGCGTACTATGAAACTACAAACGTTGTAAAACTCTAAACCGTAACCATGCATGTTGAAATGACATAATCACGCATGTTGAAAACCATAACATGCTTCATTACATAATTATAGCATGTGTGATTAGGGTTTGAATTTCACAACATGCATAGTTTAACAGCGTACCCTCGTATGGTAAGCAATACTGTATTTTACACTTTTACTATATAGATATATATATACACACAGACACACTATTTAACAATGTTTAGTATTGCTCATTAACAGATAAACAGCTAGAATAAACAAACCCTAATTTAATTATAACACACTCAATAAGTACACTACACGATATAAGCAGACTGTTTCCATCCAAACACTCAAAAACTTTATATTTGTCGCATCAAAACAGCAATAAACAGTTTTAATAGACATACCATAAACCTCAATTTTGTTCAAATTCTCAACAAATGTCCAAAAATGCTAAAACTTGGTAATACATCATATATATATTAATATCACAAACACTGAAAAATAGTCAAAACTTCAACAAAATTCTAGAAAACATGTGATATCCTGAAAAAATTCCTCTTTTGTTGACAGTTCATATCCACAATATCACAGTGCCCTTAGCAAATCACATGTGGAAACAGTGTTACAGTATAATGCTTTCAGATCAGAAACCCTAAATAATCATCGAGTAAATTCACAACAATAACGTAACGCAAATACAATATATCAAATGGTAAACACATACAAACATTGAAATGATACATCAATAGAGAGGAATTGCAAAATAAAATAGACCTGTTTGTTCATCTCAACGCCAATAGCACGCTTGGTGACATTCCAGACCTGACCAGTGCGACCATGGTAGAACTTGTGGGGCATACCCTTGTGAACGGCGCCGTTAACCTTGATGTCGACGTAATCTCCGACATGATAGGTTCTGAGGTACGTGGATAGATGGATGGTACCCTTCTTCCTGAACCCTCTTGCGAACAAATCCCTTGTTCTTGATCGTAACCCGTGGCCAGCCGGCATCTTTAGTTGGGTGGTAGATTATAGCTGAAATTGGAGAGGCTAACGAGTGTGAGTGTTGCGGCAGGGTATATGAGATGTTTGGTTGCTAGGGTTTCTTTTTGGTTTGGGCTTCAGTTAGTGGGCTTCTTTTTTTAATAACAAAAGTGTTTGATGGATTTGTGGATTGAAACTTAAGCAAATGGGTTTGATGAATAGTGGAGGGGTACATTTCGGTTTGTTTTTTTTTTTTTTTTTTCTAAATCGGTTCAGATTGTAAACCAAATCGGATTGGTCAATTTTTGTAAACCTGGTTTGAGTCAAAATTGGTTAGGGGTGTTAACCTGTTTAGAAGGAAAATATGTGAACTTTATGCAAATTGGTTTAGGTCATTTTGAAATCGGTCCGGGTTTAAGCATGTACCTTGAGTAAGTTTAATTTTTTTTTCTTTTTTTCAAAATTTATTATAAAAAAAATACAAACTAAACAAAATAACTTAGATTCAAATTTTAGTTAAATACTTAAAAACTTGGAAAACCATAAATTGTAAGACACTAAAAAAACATACAAGCGATAACAGCTACTTTCTTTCAACGGTTAACACCGGATTGGGCCCAAACCAGTATCAAAGAACGAGATATCATATTGGTATATGAATGGTGGCAGTTTGGGGTAGAGATGGGCATAATCGGGTTTTATTATTACCCGGAACCGGTTCCAACCCGGACCCGGTTCTGCTTGGATGTCATTGGAACCGGGTATGGTGTGGAACCGGGTCCAGTTCCTACCCGGGTTCACACCCAAGAATATGGAACCGTGTAGAATCGGGTACGGGTATTATGGAACCGGGTATGGTGTGGAACCGGGTATGATGCGGAACCGGTTTCTGATAGTGTTGGGAACCGGTTCCTGACAGCCATTTACTGTTCAGAACCGGTTCCTGACAGTCAAAACTGTCATTTTACTATTGGGAACCGGTTCCTGACAGTCAAACCTGCCATTTACTGTTCAGAACCGGTTCCTGATAAATGTTACCGTTGGAAACCGGTTCCTGATTAAAAAATCGGTTTTTTTTGTATATAAACCCCTTCCTACTTACCATTTCTAAACTTAACACTCACCATCATCAACTTACAAAATCAATCAACTTCTAAGTTCTTGCAAAATACCTATGGCATGCAACGACGAAGTTGTTATGGTCTTAGAGACGAAAAGAAACCCAGCTATATGGAAGAAACCCTTAAGAAACACACTGAGCGGCATTGCCCAGTGACGAAGGCAAAGAAAAATGAGACGGGAGAAGGTTCCGGCACCGGTTCTTCAAATGTTTGATGTAACCCGTTTGGTTTGGTGTTTTAATAAAGTTTGTGTAATGTTTCTTTCTATTGTGTTTATTATGTTTGATTTTTATTATTAGTTACATTGATAAATAAAAATAGTAACAATAATCGGTTAAAATTAAAAAACAAATTAATCGGTTACAATATATAAAAAAAATAAAAAATTACTCAGAACCGGTTCCAGTAAGATTTTATTTCTTTGATCGTTTACTAGCGGCATGTGCAACACTTTCCGATGAGTTTCTCTTAGGTGCGGGTACCTCGGGTATTGGTGGAACCGGGTACTAGTGAAACCGGGTACGGGTAGGAACCGGGTATGACCCGATTCAAATGGTAAAATTGTGGAACCGGGTTGGAACCAACGGGTATTTTGAACCCGGAACCGGTTCTACTTAATGTCGGGTAGGAACTGGAACCGGTTCCAGTTCGGTTCTACCGGTTCGGGTTCGGAACCAGTTTTTATGCCCATCTCTAGTTTGGGGCAAACCGGTTTAGAAGATGGTGTCAGGTCGGGTTACAAATAGGTTTTGTTTACACCTAGCCTTTCAAGTTTTGTATATATGAAGTTTAAAATTTGGTATTAAAATGGTACCCTTTGGCTATAATATAAAACGCCTGAGTGGGCTCACTTAGATTATGAGTAAAAATAATATGCCTATAGTAGATATTTGGCTTTTAGATTTTTATAACTAGAACAGTCTTATAAATGAAATGATTTGATAATTCAGTTGCATAAGTCTAATCTATTAGATTATGTGTAAAAAATGTTAAACCTACAATCAATGTTTCGTTTTAAATTTCTTTAACAAAACATTTTATAATTATAATTGGAATGGTTCGAAAATCCAATTACTCAAGCAACGGATTTGGCTAGTTCGCTTAATTGGTGATTAACATCGGTGATTAACCACCAACTTTAAAAATGGACTTAACCTAATTTTAATTAATTAATCCAATATATATTTGCATAAAAAATACTAGTGAACCTTTAAGCAGTGGTGAAGTGGTAAGCTATTGGATTACTCTCATGAACACAGTTTTAGGTTCTTTTTTTTTCATCTCCATAGTGGTAAGAAGGTGAAAATCCATTCTAGTGGTTTGTGATTAAACCCCGACACCACCTAGTTTACTTTAGAACACGTGATCTACCTTCTTCATGTTGGCCATACAACCAGTTGGTAGGGGATGCTAGTGGTACCAACTGGTGGCTTGCATTTCTTAGGTTCAAATTTTGCTTCCACTGTTGTCCAACCATGTTATTTGAGTTCGTTTGTTAGCAGAGCATTGACGGAACCGCGTGAATTATTCTGCTGTAAATAATAGTTACGGCTCTTATGGTTAACAATGGAAAAAAATGTAAATGAACATAGCAATGAGCTTCGTATCAACTGGTACCAAAAATCCCCAAAAGTGGGTACCAGTACCGTTTCCGAATATACCCGTACGGTACGGTTCAATACCGGTATTTGAGGGTAAATACCGCCGGTACCGGACCAGTATCGAAAATGTCAAAAGTCGATACTAAATCGGTAGCATAAATATACCCGGTTCGATAAATTCGATACTGGTACCATTTGCTCATCCTACACGAACCATCGACTTTTCGAAGCCTATTTCATTTATATGGGCCAGGGCCCGGTCCACGGAAACTGTCCGAAACCCTAATTCCAATACGATTGGCTCGGTGTGTGTGTGTGTGTGTGAATTTGCAGGTCTGTGATGGGGACTCGAGAGGTGTACGAAGAGAAGCTACGAACAGGAAACCTGTACCACGAGCCAACCATCAAACCCGGTCTCGGCACTCCTCGATGCCCTCGTTGTCTCTCTCTATTAGACTCCGATTCGGTACGTTATCCGATCACATATCTGTTGTGTATTTAATAATTTCATGATCTAGGTTTATAACAATCCGTTGAATTTGATCTAAATTTATTGTTGTTGATGCAGGATAAAGGAGAATGGACCATCACTCCAGTGTTACATGACGCCACTGCTGTGGTAATTTCGATTTCATTTGTGCTAAAACTTATATGTATCATGTTGATATACGTATGATTCTATATCACCAAGTGTAGATGTGTTTACTGCTTGTCAACTATGAAATTAAGCTAGTGAGTGCTTTTAGTTGTTTAAGAGCTTAATTTAGATAGTTGAACTTGATATTTTATAACATACCAGATTCATCTCCAATTCTCAATCCTCACCTCTTTCGGTGGATTTAGTGTAGGATTCCTAGACCGATCAGAATATGGTTTTGGAAGTTGTGTTTTGCAGTGTGCAATGCCCTAAAAAACTTTTGAATAGAATAGGATTGTTGGAACTTGCCTAGACAATGGAACAGGTTTTTAATTGTAATGGCAGATAATATAAATATTACATGAAAATATGAAGGGGAGTCTGTGAGTTGTTTCCAAAATCTTGAATCCTGATTTGATTTGGAGAATTGGAGGTTACTTTGCTATTCTGCTAACTTGGTTGTGGGAGTTAAATAGTACAAGAAAGGTGTGATTGTATCACGTAATTTTGATTATAAGACTGTATGAAAATAAAGATTTATAAGTTGCATTTTGCCCTACTCTTTTGTAATGCAATTTTGAAGTTACTATCACAGTTATATTATTATAGTTCTGAGGAAGTTAATGTCTAGGACTTGGTGTTGATTTTATTTTCTTAGTTGTTGACTGCTAGAGTACCAGCATAGAATGCTGGATTTAGGACTGCAAACGAACATGAACAAGACCTTGTTCGTGTTCGTTTGTTAAGAAATATACGTGTTCACGAATTGTCCATGCACAAACGAGATTTTACGTTCGTGTTCGTTTGTTAAGGAAATTAACTTGTTCGTGTTCGTTGTGTTTGTTTGTTAATTTTAGGCAACGAACAAAAACGAACATTGATTAACACAAATGAGCACAAATTAATGTTCATGAACACAAATGGAAACAAACGAATACAAGCAAGCGTTCATGAACATAATATATAATACACGGACTTATTAAATATTTTATTTGTCGGAATTTTTAAGTATTTAAATAAAATATAAAAACTTAAAATACTAATGAATTATCGAGCACAATCAAACACAAATGAACACGTTACCGGACGTTCACGGACATAAATGAACAAAAGCAGCCTCTGTTATTTAACTAAACAAACTAAATTTCTTGTTCATGTTTGTTTGTTTAACAAATGAACGAACACAAACAAACTTCCCGCCGAACGGTTTATGAATTGTTCGCCAACGTTTGGTTCGTTTGCAGCCCTAGCTGGATTGGAAAGTGAAATTTACTTTTTAAAATTAATTAGGAAATTTGCAAACCATAAACTAGAAATCAAGTCAAGAAAGTATAAAACTTGCAACTTATTCATTCTAGAGAGAAGATGTGAGGCAAGACAACAGATTCTTCGTATGCAATGAGCCAATGATTTGTACTGACACAATCAGATCTAGTTTTTTTTGTGTATTCGTTTTATTTTTGACTGATTAATGCTGGGAGAGTGCCACATGTTAGGAACAAACGAGTAACACATGGACACAAATAAAGAGAAAGTCAGTAAACGACATGAGAGATTTACGTGGTTCGGTCGCCGTGTGCAACCTACGTCCACAGGGGCAATTAGGGTTTTTGTATTATTGAGTGATAAAGATTACAAGTACAAGAGATATATTTATAGGCTAGAATTAGGGTTAGCCCCTTTGCTAATTCTTGCCAAACAAGAAACTAACAAGCTGGGCCCAATTGGGTTAGGGTTGGCCGAACCCTTTCCCTTCCTTCTCCTAATTCACAGCTGTCCATGTGGGCTGAAGACAACCTATCACCAACAATCTCCCACTTATTAAAACCAAGGCCACAAAAAGCAGCACAAAGGTCTGAGTGAGCTTACAAAGAGCAAGAAAGTGACGAAAATTTGTTACATTCTTTAGCCTTGTTTTGCTCTATAGTCATGAACTCTAATGTACCCATAGGTTCATTTAATCTTTTAATTAAACTGCAGTTATTGGTTCAAGCTGAAAACACTTTATAAAATGAGCTACATGTCTAGTTAATACATTTGCCTATTATTTTAAAACCTTTATCTATTAATTCAGTTGTCAAGCTAAATGCGCTTTTGTGCAACTAACTTATTTATTCATCTTTTCAATAGGCTGGATGTGGTTTAGGTGGAATGCTTAGTGCCTTTTATGGCCTGAATACAGGTATACTTTTACATTCAATTGGGGTTTAAGTCTATCTAGACAGATTATAACATAAGTTTATTTATTCCAGGAATGCCATATCTCCAGAAACACATCAAAGGACCAAAATGGCTTCCATTTGTTATAGGGGTACTTCCACAGCTACTATCTACAATAACTGTTCATTTTTTTCTATAAATGCGTCTTATGGGTCAACTTTATCTTATCACTTCTATAAATCTCTTGTTTCGCAGATCCCTCCATTGCTAATATTTTCTGCTGCCAGTGCTGCAATGGGAGGTATAGTCAGTTTTTGAGTAATATGTTTATGATTTTAATTTTCAGTAACTATATAATCATGAATGGTTAAATTACTATCTTTCAAGCAATATGAGGGGCAGTATGCATGTTTTATCAACCCCACGGCCCACTTCCACTGATAGTTATAAAACTTGTATAAAGTTCATAGCATTTTCAGTGTAAGATGGATGTATGATGAATATTTAAAATTACAGGATATGGACTTCCAAATTTTACTCAACTCAGTGTGACATCATATTATGCTGCATCAAGTGCCTCCCATTATGGTATTTCATTGGTTACAAGATACATCGAAGACACATATATGACTCGCTCTAAGCAACAAAGGCTTCCATGATTATTATCTGCAGGCTTTGATTCTTCTAGTGTAGATATCTAGTTTGGTTTTGTTTATTACATATAGTTCTTCTGGTGCATTAAATTATGTATAATACTTTTTTGTTCTTGCTATACAATTTTGTTTTTTATAATATCTTTTTCTTTGGTAATCATGGTTGGTTATGATGTTTATGTCTTCCAACTGTCTTAACACTGTTGTATAGTTCTCGTTAACTTTCTAGTTTTTTGTACTCTACTTGAGTAGAAAAGGACCAGTTGATTCGGTCATCAAATGGGATGGGTTGTAGCTAGTGATGCTAAGTTTGAGGTTAAGAGCTCAAGTCTCATGTCGGACAAAAGTGTAGATGTAGGCGTAGAATTAGAGATTGAATTAGTGGGTCACAAATTCCTCCAAGTTGGTTTTTTTATTATTATTTTGTAAAATGAACATTCTGCCTACAAAGAAAATCAGTTATTATTATTACTAATTTCTTTTGTACTACTTTTTTTAAATGAACATTCTGTCTTTATGATTAGGGACAATTGCATATTTTCCCTTATAAAACATTTTATTGCATATTTACCCAAGCCAATTTAAAATTGCATATATCCCCTTCATTAACTAATAATATTGCAAATTTACCTATTTTTATTTATTTTATTAAAATTAAATTATACAATGACGATTTTACCTTAATTTTAATTTTACTAAACCTTAAAAACATTGCATATTTATTCATTTATACTAGTTTTTGTGTCTTTTTCACGAAGTTTCTTTATGTTTTTATTTTTGTTACATTTTGCTAGTTAGCTTTTTTCATTCCTTGCCTCTTTACTAAAATTAATTTTTTTATTACGATTTTCATTGTTTGCTTAAAAAATACGAGTGACAATCATTTGAACGAAAACAAAAGCCAAACTTTAATCTATTACGGTACCAAAAAAAGTCACCAAAAATTCGTTTAACGATACCAAACAAATGAAGAAATTAAAAAAAAATAACACCTATTTAAAATCTAATACCATATGAATCCATATAACTATCCGCATTATCATCTCCCCTGCTTTTTGTGGTTTTACTATATGGATCAATATAACTCCCCAGCTTCACGTTACAGAGGTTGAACATTAGACTTCAAGCAAATGAAAGAAAATAAAAAATAACAACAAATGAAAGAAAATACTAAATCAGATTCAAGGTTAAATGTTCACGGAATCGTTGTATTTACAGGTCAATATTAGAGTTAATTCCTCTGATTTAGTTTGGTTATGGATCAATATAACTCTTATACTTCACGTAAATCGTCGTATTCACTGAATCGCCGGCGACTACTGAATCAATGGCTGGTTGAATAGCAGAAGGATAAGAGTCGCTAGCTAATTGAGTAGCATAGAGAACAAGATGAAGAATCGTTTGCCTATTTTGATATTAGATTTCGAGTATGTTTGGCATAGAGCTTTTAAAAACTTTTAGAAGCTTCTAGCTTTATGCTTTTAAGAAAAAGCTCATACTCAATAAAAAACTTTGCTTGGTTGAAGGAGCTTGAAGCTTTTAGGTTAGGAGCTTGAAGCTTTTGGTTGAACACTCCTAGGGTATGTTTGGCAAAAGTAGCTGGTGGCTGTAGCTAGTAGCTTTTTAGATATTTAGGTGTTTGGCAGAGTAGCTAGAGCTTTTAATAAAATGTATAAAATGACCAAAATGGACATAACTAATAAAATATATTTAGGTGTTTGGCAGTTAAAACATTCATTTTTTTCCCTAAAAGCTTGTAGCTCCTTCTAAACGCTACTAGTAGGGCTTTCAACTAAAAGATTCAAGATCTTCACCTAAAAGCTTCAACCACATTCAACCAAACAAATCTTTTTATTGAGTATGAGTTTTTTCTTAAAAGGTTAAAGCTAGAAGTTCCTGAAAGCTATTAAAAGCTCTATACCAAACATATCCTTGCTACTAGCGTTTAGAAGGAGCTATAAGCTTTTAGGGAAAAATAACTATTGTAACATCTAAAGCTCCAGCTACTCTGCTAAACAACTAAATATATTTTATTAGTTATATCCATTTTAATCATTTATACATTTTATTAAAAGTTCTAGCTACTCTGCCAAACACCTAAATATATCTAAAAAGTTACAGCTATCAACTACTAGCTACCAGCTTCAAACCACCAGCCACTAGCTAATTTTGCCAAACATACCCTTCATCTGATTAGGTTTGGTTTAGGTGAAAAAGAAGTTTTAATTTTCACATTTTAATGAATGAGGGAAAATATGTACTTTTAGTTTATGCTTGTGTAAAGATACAATTAAGAAATTTTAAAGAAAAATATATAATTATCCTTTATGATAAAAGGAGAAAGTGTGTAATTATCTAATATTTCTCTCACAAATGGGGGAGGATAGCTTTTGAAATGGGCATATCGCATACCTTACAAGTTACAACCGGTACGTTTCCTATCAGAAATGTTGACTTGTATTATACTCATCGTGGAGATTTTTTTCCATGGTATAAAAGTTGGTTTCTGAAAAAGGTAAATGTGAAAGACTTGTTAATACAGGTCAACATTACGGAGATTTTTATAAATTTCCATGATGTTTCTAAAAATATAAAACATTTAACAGGAGAGCTGAAATGGATTGAATGCCTACCATGACGGCTTTTGTAAGAAGAAACATATATGTATAGGGCCGTTCTTAAGAATTCACGGGTTTTAGGCGAGTAGAAAAAATGAGTAAATTGAATTAGCATATAATGCATGCTCTTACTAACTATGTGCCTTTTCTTTCCTATGTTTTTTTTATTCTTTCGTGTTATTTATCGTAGAAAAGATCATCTCTCAAGTTTAGAACTTTAGAATAGCAAGAAAGGAACTGGTGTTGGATTATATTTTAATTAATAACGAGTTTTTAGGACTCATATTATACCAAACAAAAAATAAATATAAAAATGTTAAACCACATACGTATGTCACAGAGTGTTAAACTGATAACTTGCTGAATTTAGACCAAAACATAAAATATTATCATGAGAAAAATAACTAAATTACTTTTTAGAAATTATTTAAGATATTCTATTGTTCTAAAATATACTGAACTTTTCATAAAAAAAAGCTCTTAAACATGGATTTTAACGGTTAAACTAAACTAAACTATTTTAAGATATTCTGTTGTTCCAAAACATACTGAACTTTTATAAAAATAAAAATAAAAAGCTCTTAAACATAGATTTCAACTTCAACGGTTAAACTAAGTTTGATACTTGTGATTTTTGAGCAAATTAAGAAAAAATAATTTATAAATTGAAAAACAAATAACGTAAACACACAAGCATGAAGAACTATCATCAATTGTTTTGTATTGGAATCAAATGATTACAATTATAGTCTAATGATTTTACAAGCTCCCCTCAACCTGATCACACACTTAGATGTTCGTACAAAAAGAATGAATATGATAATCAGATCTCTAACATGTGAGAATCTTAACATGTGAGATCTATTTATATAAAGTACGAAAGCTCTGCTTGTAATCAGCTGATGTCACCCTGATAGTGACATATATAACGCCTCGCTTTTTCGTACTTTCCTTAATTAGAAGTAATCGTATCTATTTTGAAACTGTATTCGTATTTCTTTTCCCAATTTTGTAATCCAAGACTTGAATCGTAATAAAAAATTCATACTTGTTATATATACATATCTTACAATTTAAACTGATACTTGTTATACGTGAAAAGACTCATACTTTCACACTCGATACTCAAATCATACTTATATGCGTTATACATGCAAAAAAAATGACAAGTTATAGCTTGAAATGAAAGATAAACTAAGTTTCAGGACTAAAAATGACATAATCCAGAGAAATGGTTTCTAGCCAATGGATTGGTCCAATTTGTGTTTTCTGCATTAAATGCACTCAACTAACAACCCCTCCAATCTCACCTATAAATACTCACCTCCTCCAACTCTCATTTCATATCCTTCACTCTTTCTCTCTAAAGCTCTCTCTCCGTTTGAAAGTTCAAGACTTTCAAAGTGAGTTCTAACTCACCCTTACCTCCCTTCTTTGATTTTCTTCCTTTCTTAACACTTGAATCACCTCTAGCAATGTTTCCATATGTTTTCCATAGAAAACCAACTTGGAACATCACCATATTTGAGGTCTCAAGTGTAAGAGCTTTTCGTTTTAATAGGGTTTCAACCCACAAGTGTTGTATCCTTCCAAGCTTGTTCTTGAAACAAGACTTGAGTTGGTAGTGTGTGATTACTTGGAAGCCTTGGTTATCCTACCTTCAATCCACCACCTCACTTGATGATTTTGATTACTTTTCGTCTTTTTTTACTTTTATGTTTAACTTATTCATAACCATCCTTGTCGTCCTTGTGACGACTTGTGCATTGGTGAACAATACGAAATAGGTTAAAGGAAGGTATCCTCCTACCTCATGCATGACTTCTACGAACTTCCATGATGTTTATGATCTACCTATTACGTATACTATATATATACATATATATATACACACACACACTGACCGAACTATTGATGGTAATCGAATGATTATCCGTCATGGTACTAGGTTACATCACCTAAGTACTTAATTTCTCGTTACGATTCTGATGGGTATCCTAACCCATGAAAACACATCAACACCGAATGGGTCTTATAGTGTCAAAAACGAGTATTAAGTCTAGATGATTATTTTCTCGTAAACATACTTTAGTGTATTTAAATTCCTAAATCCTTCGTTATCATCCGAATACTTACCAACCCATGTTTCCTCTTGTAGGATAACTCGGTGCTCCATCCCCCAAACTCCCCAACACTTTACGGAAACACCAAGTGGAAGCTTGCAAAACCATGAGTACACTCAAACACCCTTTTTACGCTTTACACCTTTGGGTGCAACATGTTAGTCTATCAAAATACACGCAATCACACTTATACTTTTATGCAATCACACAAACAATCATCATACAAGCTATAGTTACGTGATACACGATTTGTATACTTGGAACATTCTTATGTGATGCTATCTGTCATTAACTACTACGAGCCTCCCCCTTAACATGTATAGCCTATAGGAATAACGCACCGCCCTTATTCTTGAGGTCATGTTAAGTTTATTCTATTTTTGCGGTGACACGCGAGGGTTGACTTATAGATCGCATGCCATGTTTACATTAATCTAGTATGCTAGCTTTACATGTGGATTCGTTTAAATCTTTTCATACTTATGCTATATCAAACTTGTGTACTCGCCAATACTTTTTGCATTGAACTATACTTTTAACATGTTGAGGTTAAGGATGTTGATCATGACGAACTTAGTAGGGATGACGTAGAAACACATCTAGAATGTTAGGATTTATGTTGTTGAACTTATTGTATTTGACTTCCTTGTTGTAATTGACAATCTTGTTATGAAATGAAATTGGTTTGATTTAAATATTGTCGCAAATAGTGTTATGAGCCTTGAGCAATCTATTTCTTCTCACTCCGATGTTTCCACCATCGGTGGGGTGTGACAGATCGGTATCAGAGCCATAACTATAGGGAATTAGGTAGAATTGCATGTTTGACCTAGTCTATAGTTTAAGTGACAAACTTGACCATTCTTGATTCATATTTAAAATGCTAATTCTACCTACCTTGCTTCTTCCTATTTCTTTTGGTCTTAATTTATGCAATACGTCTTTCCTAAGACATTTACACAATATACACGCTTGAAGATTTGAAGACACTCATACTACAAACGAGACGATCTCACCAAAATAGCGTGAAACCCACACTTTGGTGAACAACTCTCAATCCGCGTATTCGATTTTTCACGAAATTACGCCATCAAGTTAGGAGTGATATCCATACCTTGATGGAAAAAAAATTCATTTCATACTCTAGTGGACCCTTATCAACGATCAGAATTCGCTCCTTGTTTGGTAAGTAGCAACCACGCTTAGGGTACGATGTTGCCAAGTTAGGGGTGAAACCCGCACCTTGTCAACTAGTCCCACTCCTCGATTTTTTATCTCGCCAAAGCTTCGATTTTTCGATCATTTAGATACATGTAGTAACTGGAAGGTAAAATGTCGTTAATCGCTTCTCACAGAGCATTTTACCTAGAGGCCAAAGCATGTTTCTCTAATTTGAAAGGATCTTTGATTCACTTTGGAATAGTCGAGGTTTCTCAACCCGAAACACTCCAATGTTTTTACTAAGCCTATCTTTTATGCTATCTCAATTCTATGTGTTCTAATACTTATTATCTAGTTCATTTCGAACCCGATGCACAATTCGCACATTTTCGCAATAAAAACAATAGTAATTCTCTATCAGATGTTAGCATGTCTTCAATAGATGTTCTGATTGGTGTTTAAGATTCACTATCTTAGTGAGGAGAATGCTTCATCAACTATTTATTTCTTGATCTTTTGGTCATGTTTTGGCTTTTGAATATCATCTGTTCTTTTGTAGGCCTAACAATCACCCTCAAGAACAGATGATTCCAAGTCAGATTTTTATTAGATCAACTTTTGTTTCTCATCAACTTATCTCTGTTTTGTCTCTTGAATTGTAATTCAAATTTTAGAGAGAAAATGTCTTCTAAATCCCTTTCCAATGGAAGACTTATCAGGTCTTGCAGATCTACAATTTTCAGTCTAGAAGAACTATTCATTGAGATCTTTTGCACCTACCCACTAGCCCTTAGCAAAGTCAATTCATGGCTAATCTTATCAGATTTTCATTTAGAATTTTGAGCCCAGAAGGGTTTGTTGGGACCAAAGTTATTGCAGATGAGTTTGGGGAAACTAGTCTTCCCATAATTTTGTCAAGTAGATCCTCTTGATTTGTATATGAGTTTCCATGCATTAACTTTTCTTTTGACATCTCTAATTTTCTTTTGAAATAGTTTCTTTCAGCTGCTGAGATGTATCTTGCAGATGGAAGCTCTGAAGGATCAACTAAGTCTCAATGGGGAAGTCTACTTAATTATACTCTAGCTTTCTAGGAATTGAGAGATCCTTTTCTCTTAAAATTTTCAGTCTTTTGTAATTTTGAAAGGTTATTGGCTCGTCCCATTTTGCCATTGATTTAATGGTGCCCATTTTAGCAGCAGCCATTTCTTCCTTCATCCTTCTGAACTTCAATGCCTTTTTATCATTGGGTTTTCTCCCTGTTTTCCAATTGGGGGAGTAGGGTTGTGTGACACCCGACTATTTTGAGTCTGTACCGTACAAGTGTGACACGTGTTATGAATAAATAAAGGAAATATTTTATTGAATTTGGTGTTAATATATGGTATTTGATATGTTGATAAATTCAAACTTTATTAGAAATTATGTTGGCAATAATAAGATAAAAGCTTATCGCGTAACGAACAAAATGCGAAACGAACGTCGGTGACCACCCGATTAATGTTAAAATCCTAAAAATATTCCGTTATGATTAAAATGCTAATTTTAATCATATTCGTGAGAAAAAATTTATTAAAACGCTTAAAAACTATATTTGCGAGTTTAAGCGCATACTGCGCATATACTGTAAAATACAGACAACGCAGCTAGTCTAAGCAAATAAAATATTGTTCAATGATATTATGGCGAGTTTATTTTTATAGTATGATAAAAATAATTTAAAACGCCCTAAAACGGGATTAAAACGCGAGATAAAATACTCGGTAGCCAGTTAAATACCTGTTTTTAGCCTAATATACTATATATATGTGTGTGTGTGTGTACATGCATGTATGTGAGACATATGGGAGGTGGCGGCCTTAGGGTTGTCCACTCTTCTCTCTCTTGACACATGTTGGATTTGGAAGGAACCTCATGATTACAAACCCCTCCATACACCATTTTATGCATTTTCCAACATCCAAACAACTTTTATCTCCCTCTCTCTCTCTCTCCTACTTTCAAACCGAACACACACTACCATTATCGAATTTTGAAGTTCTTTGAAGATTCAAGTTCATTTAAGCAGTTCCAAGTTGTTTTGAAGATCCAAGAAAGCTTTTAAGGTGATTTTAAGGAAGAACAAGCTCCATATCATCAAAACTTTATCAAAACCCACCAAAAATCTTGAAGGTATAAATTTACTATTAAAACCATGTTCTTGATTCTTGGTGATGATGATGATAGTGGAAGGTTTCTCTTTATCTTGAATCATTCACAAACTGGAAAACTAATAATAAGTGTGTTTTAATCAAAATAAGAAAATGGAAGCATGTGTGTATATATATGGCCGTGAGTGTGTGTATATACATGTTAGAGTTATGTTTTGATTTTATGTTAAATCTTGATTGTTGTGATTCATGGAAGATGGATGCATGCATGATTAAAATAGGTTTTTATAAAAAGGTTCATGTGATAAAGGATGAACATATAAAAAGTGGGTTTTGAAAGTATGTGTCGTGTATATGTATATATGTATGCATGCACATGTGGGTTTTTGTATGGATGTTCATAAATGTGAAAGGTTTATGCATGCAATCATAAGATGATGATTAGATGAAAATGATGATGTCTTGTATTATTTGAATATGAATTAAATACATGATAGATGCATTGAAGTTCTTAAATGAGGATGATGATATGAAAACCATACATTAGATGCTTGTACATAAGCATACATGATGGTTAAATAATCATGAAATAGTGAAATTTGTTATGATATGATAATGGTAGATTAAATCAGAATATAAGTATGCTAAAATGATGTTATATGATGTGTTATGATGATACAAAATTATGCCATAAGTTTGATAGCTTTGCATTTTGTACATGTAGCTTAAAAAGTAGTAAAATTGGTGAAATTGCATGATTTATGTGACTTACATGAAATCTGCACTAACATGAGTATAAGTACCATTTTATTCAGTAAATAACATGTGTTATGTTAAAATATCAAGTCATGACGATTTGGGATGATTATAGTAAAGATCGGTACAAAACTATGCTTTAAAAACGGTAAAAATCGGCTTTTAAAGTGATTATTATAAAATTATTTTAGATCAAAATATAAACTGATATTTTTGATATAAGTATTTTAACTTATATTGAGTATCCTTAGTGATTGGCTAGTCATACGTGACTTCCGACGCCCGAAAACGTTACCGAAATGTCAAAATACGCATATTTCAATGTACATGAAAATGGATTGTTCAAGAGTGAACTTTGTATGATATGATATGATATGCGAATATGAGTATGTGTAATGTGTTATGTTAATGTTACATGATAGTAGGATTTAAGACTATTCTTGTAAACTTTGTTCGGTTGAAACGCTTATTCCGTTAAAAGTCACGTTAAGTATGTAACTTAGTTGTCCAACTTTAAAAATAATACATAGGTTAACTTGATGAGTTATTTCATATATAAATGCTTTAAAATGATAAAATATATAAGTTTACAAAATACGCGTATTACGTATTCGATAATATGTTCACATTTATGTATATATGTTACGAATGCATATATATAAAAATACGCCAACATAATAAAAAATAAAATCTTTTGGAGAAAATCCAAAGTTATGTGAAAATTCTAAGTATTGGAGAAACTCAGGTATTTTGTTGAATATTGGTTATTAAATCATTCATACTAAAATTAGGACGTGTAGACTAAATTGTGGGATCGTGCTACCATAAAACGCACCCAAAGGTGAGTGTCACTAACCCCTCTTTTTACTGTTTTATATACGTTTTGGGGAAAGAACACGGCTTAAAAGGATAATTATACGGTTTTTGTATAAAATATGCCTTTAAATAAATTCTTAATATATTTTAGTGGAAAACATATGGTTTTGATGAAAATAGAATATACGTTTCGGAGAGAAACGGGTTTTGATTGACATATATGTTTCGGGGAGAAACGGGGATATTTATGGTGTTTGAGATAAAACGACCGTGTAGATTTAAAAAGCTTAAATCAAATTTGGGACGAATTTGCTCGATCTCAAGAGAGTAAGTATTGGTTTACGTTTCGGTGGGGACTTCGGGAAATTCGTACAACTCAAAATATTAAATTGATCAAATTTTAGTAGAATATATATATATATATATATATATATATATAATATATATGTACATGAGTTAGGCATGATAAGTGGCCCATTGTGGGAAATTGCAAATTTTTTCGTTTAATCATTAATACTGTATGCGTGGAATTGTTGATAGATCTATCGGGTTGACCACCCCTTCGAGACCGGTAGCTCCGTGTTAAGTCAAGCGACGAATTTATATTCTATTAATGTGTAGCTTTTATCATACCTTTATTGTTAATATATAGCTCGTATGACTTGCAAATTTACGAATCCGAACATTTGATGCTAGCAATTTAATATATAAACCTTGGGAAGATGAATTCGAATCTCACCGACCTTAGTCTTACCAGGGCTTCCACGCACCACCTCACAGTTTGTTGACACGACCGGTTTTACCTAGTCATTCAATGTCGGCCCCACTGCATTTGCGAGTCAGGTTGACCCACCTTAACGCCCATACCAATAATGGTTGGATAGATAATGATGATCGATTGTTCTTCCCTCAGTTTATGAGATTGGACAATCATCTGGTACTTCGCCTGTTGTCGATGAGCTAGATAGAGGTATCCATATGATTGGAGGATCTTTTGGGATAACACAAGTGGTGGACACCACTACTATCATGACTCGACCTTTAGAGCCACTGGTAATCTCGCCCACCGCCTTTGTTGAGCTTACACCTTAGATCCCTCCGCCAGTCATATCAGATTCGTCCTTTCTGCATCCGAGTCATGAGTCTCTACTACACCTTTGCTAGTCTAACTCGTCGAAGGAAGAGGACTCGACCCGCTAGAGATATCACATCGACCTCCAGAGTCGCTATTGAGTCTACTTTGAAGAAACAGAAAGGAGTTTGGGTCGATTGGTGTTCCCATTGTGATCATCAGATCGCCACTCTGCGTGGAGATCTCGAGATGACTAAGGGCAAGATGAAAGGATCTTGAGGGTCAGATGGATTGGTACGATGAGATTCATGATTTGGATGACAGTGCCATGGATCAGATGCACTAGAGGATTGTGGAGCTCGAGGAGCTAGTTAGGAAGCTTTTGGATTTCTTGGGTTTTAAGTGATTGTTGTTTGTTTTGTTTGTTCGTCTCTTTTGGTAACCCTATTCAGGCTTGCATGCCAAGTTATTTTAGTAGGAAGTTCAGTGGAACTCTTAATGGTGTTTGATGCACGTTGTGTTAAATAATATTTTGGAAACTTTTAAAACTATTTTGGGACTTATTTGTACTAAGATCCGTAAGGATCAAAACAACTGAACTATGTTGTGGTTTGGGTTGTGTTTACACACTAAACTTTAAATTATGTTTTAATTAAGTCGAATGTCCAAAAATAATGCATCGTCCACAAAGATACTTATGGGCACCAACTTCTGTCACCACTACATTTGTACTTCTACTTGATGTTTTTGGGGTGTGACAGGTTGATATCAGGAAAGAGCTTCAACTTTTCAATCCTTACTATTTCATCTACCATGGATTCAGTTGGCCATCCTATGAATTAATCTTTGTCTACATCATAGGGCTTCTTTTCAATGAGGTGATCTATGTAATCTTCCCTTAACAGCTTTTTGAGATCTGGATCTGTTATTGGATCATGGGAGAGGTTTCTACAAATCATTGTAACATAACATTCTAAGGCACCTACTCTTCTATATTCCTCAAACAAGATTTGCTATAGTTGTTTGTTATCTTTTCCTTCGCTTTCCAAAATCATCCCCTTAGCCTGTGATCAGATTGTCGCGCATCGGTCAAAGATAATATTTATAGTCCCTAATTACCTCAAACAAATAGTTATGGCAGTCGGGGCGTCGAACCACGAAGAGTCTGTATCAGGATTCGGTTAATTATTGAGTTGAACCGATATATGAAGCTTGCTATGTTTATGATTTCTTTTGTTTGTTGGTTTGAAAGAGGTGCCACCCCATGAATGCAAACTTAAGCTCCTTGATTAATAAAAATGAGATTGGATAAGGTTCACAGCCGATTGGATAATTGCAAGACCTAGGGTTCCTATACGTTTTATAGTTGATTTAGTTAAAATTGATAATTAACAAGTTTAGTGTAACATGGCTTAGGTGCCAAAAGCTATCAATTTCAAAGAGAACGGACCGCAATGCACTTCGTTACCAAGAACATGTAAACTCTAACCTATGATAAGGCCAAGGTTTTTGGAGCCGGTCCAACCGAGGTTCGGGCACTAAGGTGGTCCGGTCAAGCCAATTTTAGGAATCTGTCAAAAATTGGCTGGTTCGATTTTCTGAGCGGTTCGCCGGTTCAAACGGTTCGACCGATAAGTTGAAAATTTTACTTTCAGTTTTTCAACCCTAAACACACAAAAACCTTTATCTGTATTCTAATCCCACATTGCATTGTTTAGACATCACCCCAAAAAAGTTTTTGAATGATTTCATTTTAGTTACACAAAAAAAAACCAAGCATCAACATACTTTGCTATTCAACCACTCAATGAAATTAGAATGGGTTGTCAAGCTACAGAGTACAAGAGATTAGAGATTCAACCAATAGTTTCAAAGCATTCAACCTCCTATTGACGCACACGAGTGACTTCAATTTGTAGAACTAATATGGTAGGTGGTTGTGGGGTAAAGGACTTGAGAAACGGCTATTTGTATTTTGCAAGAGTAGAAACCCTAATTAAAAGTCATATATCTAATATTATAATTTTAGGGCTTCTTGAGGAAGTGAAAATGGGCTACAAGATCAAATGTACCGTACACATGTAAAAATGAAGTTCTAAGTATATTTTAATTTTGTATATATTAAATTATAAATATAAATTAATTATCTGGTTCTTAAATCTGGTCAAACCGGTCCACTAGTAGATGTTCGGTTCAATGTCAAGTCCAGTTTTGAAAACATTGGACAAGGTATAACTTAGGGGTGCTAAACGGGTCGTGTTCGCGGGTTCAACCCGACCCGAACCCGAAAATTTTACACGAACCCGAACCTGACCCGAACCCGAAAATCGTATCATATATATGAACCCGAACAGGACCCGAAGTTTTGTGGGTTGACCCGAACACGACCCGTTTAACCCGAATTTTTTAATTTTTTTTCTAAAACTAAAATATTAAAATTAAAAATTACTTAAAAAACACAAATGTATATAATAATATCATATTTAAATTATAAAAGCTATGTTAATTTCTACTTTTAAGTTATAATCATGGCATAAAATACACGCCCCATTTAATTTATGAGATAAAATATATTGTAAAAAAATATAATATAGTATAAATGTGTTAAACGGGTCAACCGCCAACCCGACCAGGTTGACCCGAACCTGACCCGTAAACCTAAACGGGTTCGCGTGTTCAACCCGAAACTGACCCGAACCCGTTTAGACGAAACCTAAACCCGCGAATTTCGTGTTAGGTTCGTGTCGGGTTTCCGGGTCGTGTCAGAAATTCACACCCCTAGTATAACTGCACATACTCATTTCATAAAGTTAATTTTCGTAACTCAATCAACAATTTATGAATCCAATACAAATGCAAGACAATTGGCACAAGTTTCAAATGTTTAAATTCAACTAGTCACAATACTAAAACAAATAGTGGTAACCCTAGAATTCTTACAAAAATCTATGTAACATTTGTCAAAAACGGGTTTTCAAAACCCGCTCCGTTTTGTAATCGAATATCCAGTTATAAAAGTCATGTTGAATATTTATGATTATTTTGATTTAAAATGATACATAATTAATAAATGAACTAAACTATAAAAATTATATTTGATAAAAAGTTAAAACAAAATAAATAAAAAAAATATGTTGCTGCCGGGACTCGAACCCGGGTCAGCCAGAACAACTCCAACGACTTAACACACACTCACATCACCACTCCGCCACTTTATGTTTTCTGTTATCTCTAGGAAACAAATGAGATTTATACACAAACTCGGTTAAACCGGTTGCGCCAACTGAGAAACGGAAATAGGCAAATCAATCGTCAAATCGCTTGTTCATTCGCACATTCAGTTTATAACCGATGCACCGACGATTTTTAATCAAGTCGGAATTGATTAAGCATCAAGTCTCATCATTATCGGTTTTTATAACCGAAAAATAATTAAGTCCAGATTACTTCAATTCAAGACCACTCTAGCGACTCAGAAATATCATACCAATACTCCATTTCACTCTCGTCACATTTTCAGACCGTCAACACGTCTAAATCAACTCGCCGGAATTTTCTGCAAAAGTCGCCGGAAAACCGTATTCATCCTCAAACGGTAAATCTTTCAATATCATTGTAGTTCATAAATTGTTAGGCTATTTGTAACTTAAACCTCTCAATTGAAATCGAATTCAGGCTCTGTATTCAGCTAATTCCAGTTCGCCGGAACCTTTCTGAAAGTCTTTATTTCCGTCTGTGAAACGGTAAGGACCTTCAATCCCGCTGTAAACGTTTGATTATCACTTCAATTCCACGATTGACTGATCAAAACAGTTAATTGTCTTGTTCAGTTGAAGAGCATAAAAACAGGGACCGACACATTGCCGGAAATCTGAAATAAACCGTTCATCGGTATGTTCACCTCTAATTACCGTCTCTGCCATTTCATTTAAGCTTTAAGAATGTTTATAAATCGTAAAAACAAGGATCGGATTTGTGAATCAGTTGACTATAATTTGAATGAAGAAGACGAAATTAATTAAGTTATAAGTTTATTTAAAACCAGTAAAATGAACGGGTTAGACACACAGTCCAGCGGTGGACTGTGTGCAAAACATATACGCATGACCCGAGTTCGAACCCTGATACACGCACTCCTTATATAATAAAATGCCGTTTTGTTTAAAAACTAAACCGGGTTCACTCAGTTAGATATCAAGTATAATAAAAACTGAGATAATAACCAGGTTAGACACACAGTCCAGCGGTGGACTGTGTGCAAAACTAAGTTACACGTCGCGAGTTCGAAACCGTCACTGGCACCGAGTTGTTGAATTAAAATGTTTTTGCAATTAAAAGAATTTCGGTTAAACTGAATAAGTGTATAAATATAATTAAAAACAAGATTATTTTTGGTTAGACACGTAGCTCAGTTGGTAGAGCTGCGTGCACGCGTACGGGAGGTCTCGGGTTCGAGCCTCACCCGGCGCAAACTATGTCACTGACCGAACCGGTCAACAAGTCAACAGGTCAACGGTCAACGCGAAATAAACAATTTTTTTATATTTTTATTTATTTAATTTAATTTAAAATCAATTAAAAATACTTAAAAATAACATTTTTAAAGATAGAAAATAGCCTTAAACTCACAAAAATATATCTAAAAATTTCATTAAAATCCTTAATAAAATCCAAGCAAGAAGAAGCTTTCGTATAGGGACCCAAGCAAGAAGAAGCTTTTCAAACTCTTAAACAAAAACTTTGTGATGCACCAATCCTCACTCTTCCTGAAGGTTGTGATGATTTGTAGTCTATTGCGACGCGTCAGGGCAAGGATTGGGCTGCGTTCTCATGCAAAGAGGAAAAGTCATAGCTTATGCCTCGAGACAACTCAAGACGCATGAAAAGAACTACACCACTCATGACCTAGAACTTGGAGCCGTTGTGTTCGCTCTTAAGATATGGAGACATTATCTCTATGGTACTAAGTGTGAAATATACACTGACCACAAGAGTCTTCAACATATCTTCAATCAAAAAGAGTTAAACATGAGGCAACGAAGATGGGTCGAACTTCTAAATGATTACGACTGTGAAATTAGATACCACCCTGGTAAAGCAAATGTGGTGGCTGATGCACTTAGTCGAAAGGGTTATGCGAACTCCATTCATCTTCTATGTTCGCAAATTATAACCGACATTAAAGATCAAATTCGAGAAGCCCAACACGTTTCAATAACAGAAGAAGATGTACGAAAGGAGATATCCTGTGGAGCTGAGCTAAAAATTGAAACTAAATCTGACGGTATTTTGTATTACCTAGATTGTATCTGGATTCCTAACCACAACAGTCTTCGTGAAATTCTTATGAGTGAAGCTCACAAAACGCGATATTCTATACACCCAGGAGCCGATAAGATGTATCAAGACCTACGATACACCTATTGGTGGCCTGGAATGAAGAAGGATATTGCCGTTTTTGTTTCCAAGTGCCTTACATGTTCCAAGGTGAAGGCTGAATACCAAAGACCCTCAGGACTTCTGGTCCAACCGGAAATACCTGTATGGAAGGGGGAAAATATAACCATGGATTTCATTACCGGGTTACCTCGCACTTCTGGTGGGCATGACACTATATGGGTAATTATAGACCGACTTACAAAATCAGCTCACTTTATTCCTATCCGCGAAGATTTCAAGAACGAAAAGCTTGCCCGTATTTATATCAACAAAATCGTAAGCCGACATGGGGTACCGTTAAGCATTATTTCTGATTGTGATGCTCGTTTCAATTCACGAACATGGCAAGCAGTACAATCCGCTATGGGCACGCGATTAGATCTCAGTACCGCCTATCATCCTCAAACTGATGGACAGTCTGAGCGCACCATTCAAACTCTTGAAGATATGCTTCGAGCATGTGTCATAGACTTCAAGGGAAATTGGGACGCCCACCTACCATTAGTTGAATTTTCGTACAACAACAGCTATCATTCAAGCATCGGCATGGCACCTTTTGAAGCCTTATATGGTCGTAAGTGCCGATCTCCTGTATGTTGGCACGAAATTGGGGAAGCTCAAATTACTGGTCCAGAATTGATCCAAGAAACCACAGACAAGATCCATCAAATTCGAAACAATCTTCTAGCGGCTCAAAGTCGTCAAAAGAGTTATGCAGATAAACGACGGAAGCCCTTAGAGTTTAACATTGGTGATCATGTACTACTAAAAGTATCACCGTGGAAGGGAGTAGTTCGTTTTGGTCAAAAGGGCAAGCTAGCACCACGTTACGTAGGACCTTTCAAGATACTCGAAAGAGTAGGTCCTGTAGCATACAAGCTTCATCTACCAGAAGAACTCAACATGATTCATCCCACATTCCACGTATCGAACTTGAAGAAGTGCCTCGCTGATGAAAACCTCCACATTCCGCTGGAAGATATTCAGATTGATGAATCTATGCATTTTATTGAAAGACCTATAGAGATCATGGACTTCGAAGAGAAACGTCTACGACGAAGTCGCATTCCAATTGTTAGGGTACGCTGGGAGTCGAAACGGGGACCTGAGTTTACTTGGGAACGTGAAGACTCAATGCGCGAAAAATACCCGCATCTTTTTCCTACTACCTCAACTACTTAAATTTCGGGACGAAATTCCTAAAAGTAGGGGATACTGTAACATTTGTCAAAAACGGGTTTTCAAAACCCGCTCCGTTTTGTAATCGAATATCCAGTTATAAAAGTCATGTTGAATATTTATGATTATTTTGATTTAAAATGAAACATAATTAATAAATGAACTAAACTATAAAAATTATATTTGATAAAAAGTTAAAACAAAATAAATAAAAAAAATATGTTGCTGCCGGGACTCGAACCCGGGTCAGCCAGAACAACTCCAACGACTTAACACACACTCACATCACCACTCCGCCACTTTGTGTTTTCTGTTATCTCTAGGAAACAAATGAGATTTATAAACAAACTCGGTTAAACCGGTTGCGCCAACTGAGAAACGGAAATCGGCAAATCAATTGTCAAATCGCTTGTTCATTCGCACATTCAGTTTATAACCGATGCACCGACGATTTTTAATCAAGTCGGAATTGATTAAGCATCAAGTCTCATCATTATCGGTTTTTATAACCGAAAAATAATTAAGTCCAGTTACTTCAATTCAAGACCACTCTAGCGACTCAGAAATATCATACCAATACTCCATTTCACTCTCGTCACATTTTCAGACCGTCAGAACGTCTAAATCAACTCGCCGGAATTTTCTGCAAAAGTCGCCGAAAAACCGTATTCATCCTCAAACGGTAAATCTTTCAATATCATTGTAGTTCATCAATTGTTAGGCTATTTCTAACTTAAACCTCTCAATTGAAATCGAATTCAGGCTCTGTATTCAGCTAATTCCAGTTCGTCGGAACCTTTCTGAAAGTCTTTATTTCCGTCTGTGAAACGGTAAGGACCTTCAATCCCGCTGTTAACGTTTGATTATCACTTCAATTCCACGATTGACTAATCAAAACAGTTAATTGTCTTGTTCAGTTGAAGAGCATAAAAACAAGGACCGACACATTGCCGGAAATCTGAAATAAACCGTTCATCGGTATGTTCACCTCTAATTACCGTCTCTGCCCTTTCATTTAAGCTTTAAGAATGTTTATAAATCGTAAAAACAAGGATCGGATTTGTGAATCAGTTGACTGTAATTTGAATGAAGAAGACGAAATTAATTAAGTTATAAGTTTATTTAAAACCAGTAAAATGAACGGGTTAGACACACAGTCCAGCGGTGGACTGTGTGCAAAACATATACGCATGACCCGAGTTCGAACCCTGATACACGCACTCCTTATATAATAAATGCCTTTTTGTTTAAAAACTAAACCGGGTTAACTCAGTTAGATATTAAGTATAATAAAAACCGAGATAATAACCAGGTTAGACACACAGTCCAGCGGTGGACTGTGTGCAAAACTAAGTCACACGTCGCGAGTTCGAAACCCGTCACTGGCACCGAGTTGTTGAATTAAAATGTTTTTGCAATTAAAAGAATTTCGGTTAAATTGAATAGTGTATAAATATAATTAAAAACAAGATTATTTTTTGTTAGACACGTAGCTCAGTTGATAGAGCTGCGTGCACGCGTACGGGAGGTCTCGGGTTTGAGCCTCACCCGGCGCAAACTATGTCACTGACCGAACCGGTCAACAAGTCAACAGGTCAACGGTCAACGCAAAATAAACAATTTTTTATATTTTTATTTATTTAATTTAATTTAAAAATCAATTAAAAATACTTAAAAATAACATTTTTAAAGATAGAAAATAGCCTTAAACTCACAAAAATATATCTAAAAATTTCATTAAAATCCTTAATAAAATCCACTCATTTAATATATTTTTCCGTTATTATTTAGGTTAGTATTTCTCGTTGTTCCGCTCATCTAATTCGTGCGCATCTCACCATCTCCAAATCCAACGCACCCATTGTGAGTGAATCTTTACAATTCCCCGTTTAATCATGTTTTGGGGTGTATCATGTGTCTTGTTATATATATTATAATTAAACCATTGTGCATACATCATATCATGAACATGTGTATTCAGTTTGTTTCTGTTGTGTAGTTATTATTGGATGCAATTTATTATTTTCAGTACATGCAATTTCATAGGCCGCCGCTCCCCATTACATTATGAGCGTTGAGCATGTTCCCCATTTCATTATGAGGTTGAACCTGGCGTGCCCACACACGATCGGCTCCGTTTGATTGAGCCTTGATCGCACAGACATTTTCATGTTTAGTACATGCAATACGATCGGCTCCGTTTGATTGAGCCTTGATCGCACAGTTTCATTTATGTTATTTATTGTATGATGTTGGTATGTTCATGTATGCTGTCATCTGTTATTGTATGTTATAGTTGTGATTGCTATTTGCCACTGCTTGATATTTACATTTGCTCATTTATGATTATGCACAATTTTTCATTGATAAACTAACAAGTAATTCACTAATAAATGTTTATCTAATAAGGTTCACTCGCCAACTTATGTTGACCCCAAAAACCCCCATTTTTACACATGATACAGGTGAACCAGCAGCAGCTAGGAACACATAGGATTGGACTAGAAGAATAAAATGATTTAAAGTTGGGATTTTTATGTTTGGTTTATTTTCTTGTATTGTATGAACATGTTTGGATATTTGGAAATGTAACTTTGACTTTATTAAATATGAAACATATTAGTAAATGTCATGAGCTTTGGTGATAACCCAATTATGCCCCACTCTTATTCCGCTGCGGGTCGGGGTGTGACAATCTACACCATGGTGAAACCCGAGAGAACTAGCCGCTCATGGTTGATGAAGCCGAACACAGGATGAGAAGCATGCAAACCGAGACATCTTGATTCTTGGAATGATGATGGATGGATAAAGTTAGGGATTGGATTGTATGATGGTGATGATCTAATGATCGGTGGATATTGGGGAATGATGAGGTTGGATTTGTGATGGAGGTTAGGGTTTAGGATGATGATTGATTGTGTAGATGAATCAAGATCAAGATTATGGATAGGTGTTTTGAAACAAACTTTGGGCTCTAAGATATGAATGTGTCCTTCAATTTTCGTTGAAAAAAACCATAAAATCCCTACAATTCTCGGTCAAACAAAAGCCAAAACAAAGAATTTTTCCGTCGTCGCATCAATGATGCGAGGTCCTGGCGTCGGCGACACGACTACTGACTTCGACGCACGGTGCCACTGCCCATGACCTTCTCTGGTTGACGCAACGCGTCGACGACACGACACTATGCGGTTGCCGACGCAGTTTTGATTTTTGGTTCAGTTTTCTTTGTTTCTCGCTCTTGGTTGATCCTAGCTTCTTTATGATGTTCTGTTAAACTCCAGAATAGCTCATTTAACTCCATGAGACATGTAAAACATAAATCACATCAAAGCGGATCATTCGAAACCCAGATTCGCGTAAAAGTACAACTTTATATATGTAAAGCATTGGACTTTTAACCATGTATCAGCCTGCTTCTTTTTTAGTGTAGGTCCACCTGCGGATGGTGTTAAACCAGTTCCTTGTTCATATGACACACACAAGTGCGGAATCCAAGTGTGCATGCAACCAAAGCAAAGTAAAGAACACGGGGTAACCAAAGATTCAATATCTTGATTAATGATTGAGAACAAATACAAACATATACACACAATGCTCGTATGACTCAAACAAACTTGCTGTGTTCTTGTGTCTTCGTCTTCAGAGATAACCAACTCAAAGGTCAGTCTGGTGAGCTAGTCAGTCTAACTCTCACGCGCAAGTCCACCCTGACCTTCTCTGGTTGACGCAACGCGTCGACGACACGACACTATGCGGTTGCCGACGCAGTTTTGATTTTTGGTTCAGTTTTCTTTGTTTCTCGCTCTTGGTTGATCCTAGCTTCTTTCTGATGTTCTGTTAAACTCCAGAATAGCTCATTAAACTCCATGAGACATGTAAAACATAAATCACATCAAAGTGGATCATTCGAAACCCAGATTCGCGTAAAAGTACAACTTTATATATGTAAAGCATTGGACTTTCAACCATGTATCAACCTGCTTCTTTTTGAGTGTAGGTCCACCTGCGGATGGTGTTAAACCAGTTCCTTGTTCATATGACACACACAAGTGCGGAATCCAAGTGTGCATGCAACCAAAGCAAAGTAAAGAACACGGGGTAACCAAAGATTCAATATCTTGATTAATGATTGAGAACAAATACAAACATATACACACAATGCTCGTATGACTCAAACAAACTTGCTGTGTTCTTGTGTCTTCGTCTTCAGAGATAACCAACTCAAAGGTCAGTCTGGTGAGCTAGTCAGTCTAACTCTCACGCGCAAGTCCACCCTGACTGAGAAGTGCATGTCAGCTTATATAGTGTCCGTCTAGATTCGTACGAATCACAAATCCAGACATATGGAACACACTATTTCACACGAGACACATTCCAGAGATTTGGCACGAGACACTGTTTCGTACGAAACAAGTAACACATTAGTTACTCAAATAAATCGTACGAATCATGTGATTCGTACGAAAACTCTGACTCGCACAGAATCCATTTTTCTGGAGAACGTGTGTAGACATGTCGTTTCCAAGATTCATCAGTACGCACACATGCAACTGATTAACACAGACAAGCTAACATGTCATACTAGATCAAGATAGAAGGATATCTCGATCTATTCGACATGACCAAACCTATACAGACACTTGAGCAAAGACCGTACAATTACAACTGTAATTAAGAACAAGTAACGGACACAAAACTGTATCAACAAACTCCCCCATGGATGTTGCTTGGTCTTCAGTCTTCGGTCTTTGGTCTTCACATATCATACTTAGGAAGTGCATCAGCAAACTCCCTCTTGAATGTATCTTGTGGTGTTGAAAAGTGATCAACTATGAAAACTGATCTTCTTGATTCACAGCTTGTATTCATGTTGTGTCTTCTCTCCCGTAACTTGTTTTCTTCAAACTTGTTCTCTTTGTATTTAGCTTGCTTGGATATTTTATTTGCACACACAACAAGGCTAAACGCATAATGAGAACAACTGTAGGGATGTAAACAACCTTAGAGAAATTTCACTTGAAAATTTCACAAAGGATTGGTTTTAATCAGAATTAGCAAAAGACACATATGAGACTAATTCTTATTCAACTACCAACTGACAATGCTTTAAAAGTTTTTAAGATTGCTTAATTTTTAATTTATTAGACTTTAAAGCTTGTCAACTTCGACCATTTATGAAGATGCAGTTGTTTTCCGGCTTATAATCAGGATTTAAGATAGGATAGACTTGAGTTCCAACATCGGTTAAATAAAAATAAACTAGAAGCAAAATCTTTTTGGCTTTTTGCAAAATTCTTAAAGGTAAGGACGGAAAACATCAAATAAATAGTTATAGACATTCTTTTTGCGAATTTCGAGGGTAAGAGAATCGTATTAGTATACGATTCTGTTCAAACACACTTGTTGTTTGATTAGATAGAATTAAGATAAGTATCCTATATCAATTATCGGTATTGTTATCCACGTGAACTCAACTTATCAGATGTAATCGTGGTTAGGGGATACGATTAATGTATGATTTATACTTATCGACCGGTGTTTATCCACTTCATGACACATTCACGTATCAAGATATGCACGAGAGAAAATCTTACCGGTGAGTATACTGCTTTATCATCTGTTTTGACGTATATGAATGATGTGAGATACTCACTTATTTTTTTTTATTGAAAACAAGCCCTTTGTGATTTAATTACCTATTGATGAGGAACTTGATTTTCATATGCATGCAGGGCACAGGAGTAAGTCCGTGAACAGGTTAGTACCATCGTACTACAAAGAGACAAACTTAGCTCCCGCATAAAACTGTGATATTTTATCACTTATTTTGGGGATGTGATATTTTTATCCTTATTTAAGGGTTGTATGCAATATATACACGTATGTATGATATATGAAGTTCTAGACTTGCGCCACCGGCAAAAGATTCAACCATGATACCCAGATGATAAGCCAGCATAAAGACCGTATATCTCAGAACCTCGGCACTCTATCAAACGAAATTTCGGTACCAAGACCATATGCCAATGAATGGTTCCCACCTGGTCTTTAGTCGATTATGTTTATATCGCCATGTGCACACTTTAAAATGATTGTGAGCCTACCGATACATTGAATATAGAGCTGCTTATATTTTTATTTTAAGTTCAAAGAGGTTTTGACAGACCACTAATTTGCTATCATTTTCTCTTTTTCTCGCCAGGAAACTCATTTTTGTTTTTCTCATGTTTTTATATTTTTCTGGAAATATACTCCCCCTACAATGCAAAAAGTAGATTTAGATAGTTAAATATACCTTTTTGGATTGTCTTTGAAGAAAAATATTTAGAAAAACGATTTTCCGATGTGGATTAACTCATGTTTTACCTTGATGCCATTTACCAAAATTTAAGTTAATAAGAATGGTTTATTGAGATTTGGAAGTGAAAAGCTGGCATGTTGCTAATGGCGTGAATCAACAACATTGATACGTTTAATATAGAAACAATCACGTGTGAGGTGATATTTTGTATCAATGTGTTTGGTCTGGAGAGTAAAGGTCTTTGTTTTTCTCCTTGAGAAGTAGTGTGCGGTTGTTCAAACCATGCTAAGGCATCCGCACACCCAGTTGATTTGTTCAAACAAACACTTTTTCTTCAATCACACCCTTGGAGAAATGTATATTGCATGATCATCTTGTAAGCTTTTTCTTTCTTTTGGAAGATATAAGACATGATTCTTTGATAATCTTCCATTGTGCTGCAGGTGCATACATTTCTATTGAATCTATCCTGTGGATCTTGATACAAGCCTTAAACAAACAAATTGTTAGTTGTTTTTCATCTTGTCGAATGTTATCCGTTCATTCTTCTCTCCAACAAAGGCAACAACTCCTGAATATAACAGTATTTTGGAGCCGTATGTTACCTATCTTGTGCCTGGATGCTCCCCTATCAACAGTCCTAAAACTATCAATAGTTCCTCCTGGAACATCCTGCACACTCATCAAAGATTAGTTGGAGGTGGGGACCCAAGTTATTGCTGACTTGGGTCGTCCACATCATCGACAATTGATAACTTGTTTTTCCGATCATTCGGAATGGATTGTGCTCTCCCTGAAACAATTTCGGTTTTGGTTTCCAAATCTGTTTTTGTTTGTAAACTTTAACATCTAATTTTATTTGGACAACCTTTGGTTTCAAAACCTTTTCAACCATCTTCTATTGTTTCTTTCTCTGTTTTATTTTTCTTTGTTTAACAAGATGAGGGTCCTGTTTTGATGAAACATATTTTGTATGGTAACGTTTACCATGGGGTGCACAATCTTTGCTTTTCCTTTTGTAAGATATGAACAATTTTTGATGATGTGTCCATACTTACACACTCAAAACATGATCTTCGCTCAACAAACCTCGGAGTATGATGAGATTGACATCTTGATGATGAACTTCGTGATCTTGAGGTACTTGGTCCTTCATCACAACAATGTGTGTGTTTGTGTGGTTGTTCTGATTATTTTGCTTTGAAATTTTTCTTTGTTTAACAAAATCCGTGTTGGATTTGTTTACAAAAGATTCAATTTTATCAGCCCTTTGGATTTCACGAAGTTCACCTTTGGGATTTTCTTCTTGTTTTGCTTTGGTTTGCTCTTTTCTTTTCCTTGATTAGCATGATTTTGCTTCCGTTGATTGTTTTGAGATTTCCTCTTTTGATTTCTATTTTTATTTCTATTTTCAGCTTTTAGGTAGGGGCACGCTTAGTTATTACAACTTTTGTGCTCGTATTTCCCAAAAACTTACTAGTAGAATCTTCAAAAACTTTATCAATCAAGGATTGAGTGACATTTTTTATGGGAAAATCTTGGTTTGAGTAAACTTTATGAGAACCAATCAACTTATAAAGCAAATTCATGTTTTCACAGTTTTCAACATGAGCTTTAACATTCTTGACATTGGCAGTCATACACGGTTTCGTTGAAGGATCACATACAATGTGATTTTCGAGAGGTATATTTTCCTCTTTTGTTACCGTGTTTGACTGTTTAGGTTTATCCTCAGCTGACTCGTCATCCGAACTATCATAATCCTCAATAATGAGAGAATTTTGATTATCCTTTAGATTTTGTGAAATCCATTGACGTCAACCCGGTTGGCTTTGACTTTGAAGATGTGCCATTTGTGAACCCTAGACCAGGTTTAAACTCATCTAGGTCTAATTGAAACTGTGGGTTCAAAATGTGGCATATCTTCATCATCGGGCATTTTGGTGTAATTGCCTAACCGGAGGAGGACAAGCCTGATAACCTAAACATTTTACATCACCTTTCTTCTTTTGACTTTCGATGATGTCCAAAACATATTTGGAGTTGGAATAACTGTCCAACTTGAGTTTGATTGTGTCATGTTCACATTTTGCACATGCTAGCTCCTTTTTTGCTTCTTCAAGCATGTTAATGTAATTGTTAATGGCTGTTTGTTTTCTTGAAACATTTTTTGACAATTCAGAAACATCTTTCTTTAAAGTTTCAATTGTTGTTTTGAATTCTTTATCCTTTTTCTTAAGAGCTGCGTTTGACCCGGTGCATTTTGTTAGATCCACAATCAAGCTCTGATGATGTTTCTTCATGTGATCAAATTTACCTTCTGTTCTAAGTATTTTCCTTTTAAAGATATACAATTAGACATTTAGACACAGTAGGTTTATCGGGACTTGCCTGACTGGATTGACAATCCAAGCGTGTCATGAAAGCTGCACGAAGTGTTGAAGATCCAATTGATGAGAGATGCTTGGAAAATTCATCAGATGGTTCTTTAGTTTCATGCTCTGAATCTTCTTCACTGCTATCTGTTGATTCAGTCTCCGTGACTACCTCATCTTCAGATTGTTCTCTACTAGAAGTCGATTCTGCTTCATTTGAACTGTTGCTTTCCCCTGAACTGTTGTCATTTCTGGAAGATTCTTCATCGTTACTGTTCTTTGCAACTTCAGCATATAATGCAGTTCCTCCTCCACCAATGTTTCCCAATTGAATTGACCAATCAAAGTGTTCGTCAGCTTGAACCACTAATGCTCGGTTGGGATTGTTTGCGGGAACCATTGCTCTTTCGTTGTTGGCAGCTTGATTTCTGGTAAAAGGATATTGATTCACTTGTTGTGGAGGTTTCGTGCATTCTCTTTTAAATGCCCTTTTTCCTTGCAGTTGAAACAAGTAACTTTTCTTTTATCAAAACCGTATGGAGTATCTTTGTTACTTTCCAAATCAGTTCTTCTGGTTCTCTCCATAAAATCTTTTGCTCTACGAACTGCACTTGCGAATGCCCATTTGATATCAATTAACTCCATCTCTTCCTTATCAATTTGTGCATAGTCTCACTGGTTAAGTTGACATTACCATTTTACCAGCTACTAATCCACAGTAAGAACTCACCAATGTGTTCAGAAGCTCTATATGTTCCCGTGCAACTTCCACACTTACCTTGGAAAGGTTTGATGTATCTAGTCTGACGGTGTTTGAAGTTGAAGGTTCAGAATTTGTACCATAGAAAGCTTGTTGTTGAACTTGAGGTGTGGCAACTTGAGGTTGAGGAAGAAAAGCCTTTGGATCAAAAGTTCGTTCATAAAGCACTTGTACCAACGGACTGATCAGATTTCATAGACATTCCCAAAAAGGAATTGTATTTGACACGAATGTTGTTTGAAGTTTTGGTTGTTGAACTGCACCTGTACTCGGTTTAATGCCACCAAAATACATTTCTGGATTTTGCTGAAACTGGAAACCGTTTAGCTTTGCGAATTTCTTCTTCATCTTTATTTTCAAGTTTCTGAATAAATTCGTAAATGCTGATCGTATCCATCACACCTGTATGTTTTAACAATTCTATAAATTGATTCCACTTAGGTGGTAAGGCATCAACAAAATGCGTAACAATCTCTGTTGTGACACAAGAACCTTGTATGAGTGCATCTCACTCATCAAATGATAGAAACGAGTTGTGATATCATTTAATGTTTCATATTCCATAAAATGAAATCCTTCAAATTCTTCGTTAAAAGATCATGTCTAACTTTCCTTGTTGCTGCGTTTTCCTTCTCCTCTTATTTTTAAAGCGTCCCACGAACTCTTCGTAGATGTACAATGCAAGAATTGATGATAAATGTCTCTATGAAGTACTTGTGTAAGAATTGCAAAGGCCTTCTTTTCAAGATCATAGGCCCTTTTATCATTCTCATCTAATTCAGCTAATGATGCAGAATTTGATACGACGTCTTCGAGAGATTCTCTGTATGGAGAAACAAAACATGTCCACAATTCTGTATTCTGACCAAGAATATATGTGTGAAAACGATTGTTCCATGAAGAATAATCGTTCATGTGATTTAGTTTTGGTGGACGGTTGTTGCTCCCAGTTTCACTTTCGCTAAGAAGGAGGTTTTGAACGCTTTGGTTTTGATTTGTAACAAAAGCCCATTGACCAGCAGTAAACATGTTTGGAGGTATCATCGATTTGGCCCATGAGGTAGTTTTCTGACTTGTAGTACACTCCCAATCCCAAGGATTTGTACTCATTTTATTTTCTTGTTTAATGAAAATTTAAAGGTTTTAAAATTTCAAAATTATAGTTACCGTTTAAAAATTCACAAGTTCTGAAAATATGACAAATTCTTAAAATCACAAAGCTTTGAAAAACACGAAAAACAATCAAAAACAGTTTCGTGCGAGACAACTGTTTCGTGCGAACACTGATGTTCATGCAAAATGGTTGTTTCGTGCGTGTCAAGATGATTCGCACGAAATAATTCAATCGCACCAAATGTTTAGTTCAGCGTTTTTCAGAGGATCTTTTCAGAAATGGTTTGGTGAAAAATTTCCTTTCTTGTGTAGACTTGCTTTTTCGAAAATACCTGTTGTCTTACCCACTTTTAGTTAAAACACATATTTTTAACAGTCTATAGTCCAAGTCCATATCCAAGTCAGAAAATGTCAACCCTACCAAAAACTAATCAAATTCAATTTTTTTGCAGATTTCTTCTTCAAGGGTGTTCTTCAGAAAAATTTTACCATAAAATTTTCTGCATGCAGCAGATCTTTAACCAGTTTTAAGTTAGTTAACTATCCAAAACTTAAGTTTTCTGCTGGAGGCTCAAGAACACTTCAGAAATCTTCAAACTAGCTCAGACACAACTAAGCCCGGTTTTGAACAAGGAAAGAGCCAAAGCTCTGATACCACTTGTAGGTCCACCTGCGGATGGTGGTAAACCAGTTCCTTATTCATATGACAACACACAAGTGCGGAATCCAAGTGTGCATGCAACCAAAGCAAAGTAAAGAACACGGGGTAACCAAAGATTCAATATCTTGATTAATGATTGAGAACAAATACAAACATATACACACAATGCTCGTATGACTCAAACAAACTTGTTGTGTTCTTATGTCTTCGTCTTCAGAGATAACCAACTCAAAGGTCAGTCTGGTGAGCTAGTCAGTCTAACTCTCAGCGCGCAAGTCCACCCTAACTGAGAAGTGCATGTCAGCTTATATAGTGTCCGTCTAGATTCGTACGAATCACAAATCCAGACATATGGAACACACTATTTCACACGAGACACATTCCAGAGATTTGGCACGAGACACTGTTTCATCGAAATGCTTATTTCGTACGAAAGTAACACATTAGTTACTCAAATATTTCGTACGAATCATGTGATTCGTACGAAAACTCTGACTCGCACAGAATCCATTTTTCTGGAGAACGTGTGAGACATGTCGTTTCCAAGATTCATCAGTACGCACACATGCAACTGATTAACATGTCATACTAGATCAAGATAGAAGGATATCTCGATCTATTCGACATGACCAAACTTATACAGACACTTGAGCAAAGACCGTACAATTACAATTGTAATTAAGAACAAGCAACAGACACAAAACTGTATCAACATTGAGCTCCAGATATTCTTTGACACTAGATGGCCTTGGAAGGTTTTCAGATGGAAGTGATGATGATGGTAGTGATGAGGTAATATTGATGAATGAGGTTATTGCTTTTCTTTTTCTGATTTGTCAGATAGGTATGGCAACTGGTGATGTGGTAAGTGTTATTGTAGATATATCATCTGTTGACAGTTTTGAATGCCAACAGATATTTGGTGTGAATGATCAGTGGTTTGGATTGGTTTGGCCTTTTAGGTTGCAGATGTTTCAGGTTTCTGTTGAACTCTTTTTGTTTGTGGAGGAGGTTTTCTTAAGCTATCCCCCTTTTTGGCATCATATGCGATATACATGGGTTTTGGAGTAGTGCCTGTTGTTTGAAGATGATGATCTTTGATGGCTTTGATCTCAGCTTGGTATCATTGTATCTTGCTTCAATCATATGTGACAAATGGCAAATAACCGGTAATTCCGTACAATTTAATCACCAATTTTATATTATAATCTCATGAATAGTTATCGTAATTTAAATGCAAAACTGAGTCGTACGTCACTAGGGCAAGTAAATCTATCATAACATATACTGGTTTCCGTTACGACGTGAAACAAACCAAAACAATGCCCTAAAAGTGTTGGTAGAAAGTGCTGGATGCACTAAATGCGGTATCACTAACCGTGTCGGTAAATCTGCAAACATGAATCAGAACAAGGAATAACGGCATGTTAATGCCATACCTGAGTCCATATACAAATGAAAACACATATTTGAGAACAACTATTACAAAATACATAACTTTCCGTATAACGTCTAAATTGCAAAATTGTCCGTTTCGACCAAAAAGGCGACAAATGGCGATTTGTCCGCAAGATTAATTCGGAAAACTTCGGATGTCAGGATATGGATAAACCAATGTTAAACATCCTAAAATAATGTAAGAATAATAGGAATGCACAAAACATATCGTTTACGGTCGTTCGTCAAACACTGCACAATTCGACCGGAAAGCGGCCGATTGTCGAAACAACAATACTTTAGTGGCCGATAGCCTCATCCGGGCATCTAGTGAACTAGTTAAGCATTATTTGGAACTCGGAATCCTCATTCAACTAACATGAGGCCACGGAAACACAACTTTCGGAAAAGTTCGACGGCGGAACATAAAAGTGCCGATATCGATCGAACGGTGAACGAAAGACATATCGGCCATCCTAACTCATCGTATATTCGTCTAGCGAACTAGTTATGCATATTTTTGGATCGGAAATGCACTAATTAGACACCAATATTAATCGCGGTGGTTCGAAAACAAAGGCTTCCGGTACTAAATAAATAGTTCGTTATTAGCGATTATTACGACGATGAGCTCTAGCGACGTATCCGTCATCCGAAACTTATGCTGGAGGATCATGTGGATTAAATACCATGTAAATACACCCTAAACTCAAGTCTTATGCTTAAGATGCTAGAAGATTAACCCTAATCTCTATACTTATCATAATTACCAAAATATCTCATATTTTAACATGTGGTAAAAAATAAATTACACTTCACCCCCCCTCATGGTTCACGGCTCAAGTGGATCCCACCCCACTTGATTTTGTTGAAAATTTTAAGATCATGAGTATGGTCTTGAGGTGGTGTGAATGAAAGATTAGATATATATAACAACATTTACATCACAAACTCATCATTTTCTTCTTCAAAAAGTTGCAACATTTTTCCTTTCCTTTCTTCCCCTACCTCACGGCTCCACCACCTCCTCCATACACCACCATTTAGCCACCACAATCCACCACGTTTTACACCTTTTGAAGCTCAATCAAGACCCCTAAAGAAGCTAGCAAGGATGGAGATCATTAGGGCTTCCTAAGGAGCTTCATTTTCTTCCATAATCTTCAAGAAACTTGTGCACCCTTTGTAAGCTAAACTCCTCCATAATCTAGCTTATGTTTATGTTTAGATTATTAGTGTACAAGTTGATCATTTTGAAAATCAAGAAAAGATAAATCAAAAACCCTAACACACAACATAATAATAACAATAAATATTGTTTACTTTGTGTTGATTATATGTTTATATGATTGTTAGTTAGGATGTTGAAGTTGTTTATGTTAGAAGTATGATATAAAAGTGAGATGATCTTGTGTGATTTAGTATAAAAATGAAGATTTAAACATGTTGAAGGTTTAAATCTAAACAAGATCATCAACTACATCATCCATGAAAAATACTATAACTTAAAGATAATTTTTATGCACATGAATGATTTTCTAAAAAGTAAACACTTTATTTAAGTTGTAATCACCTTAAAGATGTGTATAATCAAGGGGTTAAATGCATAAACTTGGTTAAATAACATGATAAAAGTAGTGTTTTTGAAATGGCTAATAAATATTAAAAACCCACTTGATTTACTAGGATTTTAAACCATAGAAGGTCATGGATGATGATAGTTTGATTATGAAAAATAAATATGATTTGTTGATGATGATTATGAGTAAACAGGTTTTAAATACGTTTTTAAAACGTGAAAAAACGCCATAGTTTAGGCGAAACTATCGCGAAATTTTCTAAAAATCTAATCACGATTAAGACATGATTAGTGGGTGATTAGTGGACTAAACGCGATTAGTAACTTAAATCGTCATTAAGTAGACTCTAATGACAAGGGTTATCCCTAAATAGCCAAGTGTTTAACAAAGTTATAAATATATATTTATAAGTAAAAATAATTACTTATTACAAATATATATTTCTATTTGGAAAATAATACAAGTATTTATATACATTTTGTTACCAATAAATTTGTATGTATACATGTGTGTATTGTATGTGTATGTATTAGAAACTTAAGGTATTCACAATAAAAATACCCCACCATATACAAAATAAAACACTTGAATAATACACCAAGTATTGGTAACATAATAAACATATTCTTGAAAAGCGTCGAAACAATAAATCGGACTATTGAGACAATACGAAAAATAGGTGGGCATTAAAGATTACACCGTCGCGTCGACGACCAATGGGCGATTCCCGACGAAATCGAACATGTAATAAACGACGCCGACGACGAGTCTAAATATATATTTAGACATTCAACACATATATATACGTTATCGAAATCAAAACCCGAGGGTTAAAAAATATAAAAAGCTAGAAAATTATAAGTAATACTTATAAGAAAAATGGGCTTTTAATAAATAAATGTGGGCTAGGCCCAAATTATAAAAGTCTTGGATAAAGCCCAATTCCATAATATATATGGACAAAGCCCAAAAATAATAAAAGCCCAAAGACAAATTACATGGGCTAGGCCCAAAGATACAAAAACATGGGCTATGCCCAATGACAAGAAAACATGGGCTATGCCCAATGACAAGAAAACATGGGCTAGGCCCAAGGACATAGATGACATGGGCTAGGCCCAATGACATGTGAAGGGCAAGGCCCAGCACACATGATTTGAAAACAGTAATATATGTGTTATATATATATAAGAATATGTATATAACATATTAAGAAATGTAATCAAACACACAAACTACCAACACTATGATAACATTATAAGTTGTTCAATCATAACAAAGAAATACATAACAAGAATTCAAGATGAACAACGAGTACAAGGTCCATTGAGACCTAGGTGTCTAATGAAACAATACGCATGTAGGTTACATACGTTGCGGACACCGATCGATAATTAGTACGACTTAAAGGAACGCAAAAACTGTGAGTTCATGTCCCTCCTTTCACTTATTTCAATTTTGTTTTAAACTATCGAGGGGAAATACATGTCATGTCAAAACAGTATGTTAGCTATGAGTTAGCAGATAACAGATCACTGTGCGTAAGTAGGAAGATAACAATAGTAACCATTAATCACTTAGTGACCAAGGTGCAAAAAAGTAGATCTATTGAGTTTGAGACCTGCTCCACTCCTGGTTGGTATACCCTTTGGAGTGCTTTTGTGATCCTAAAATGTCAAAGAAGTCTCGGTCTGGTTACTTACTTATGGACAAGTATGTTAGGGTGATCGCGACACACTGATAGATCCTTAAATAACTCATTGATGCTAATAACATACTTGGATTTCAATACAGGTTTTCAAGGATGACATTTTGATACGAAAACATTAAACTACATGAACTCGCCAACTTTATGTTGACTTTTTAAAATTACATGTATTTCAGGACGCAGGGCTTGAGCTGGTGATGGGATTCGGGTATGGGGTTTGTCAAGAAAACGATGTACTACCTTTATAGGGTTTGCCTTTTATATCCCAACCTCGTTTGGGTATATAGAGGTCAAAGCCTCAATATGAATTTGTGATGGAAACAACGTCTATTTTGGAACAATGTGTTTTTAAACTATGTTTGTAAGTGGTAATCTGAGACAATAATATTGTGGTTTCACTTTTGAATATTATAAATGTGTAATGAAACTTAGTAATGGCATGACATCGTGTTGTTAATATGTTTACTAAATTGGATGCAATGATTACCTAATCGTCACACACTTGCGCTTCCGCTACGACGGGTGTGACATCATATTCCTAATCATTTCCATGTGCATGTTGTAAGTGCCATCTACAAACTGCTTTTGAAGTTGGAGATTGGATTGAGCATGAAACCAAATCTTTTCTGCAAGTTCTTATTAGTTAGTGGAGGCTTAGAGTTTTGTATCAATACCACATGTCTTTGATTTGATCAATTAAGGATTCCAATTTGGTACTGTGTCCGTCAAATCTTTATATTTTAATTCATCATCTAACTAAATATGATCATCGTAATTCTCACCAAAAGTGGTTATGCTTGGATTTGAACCAAGTGCCCGTTTTCTTGGTACTAGGGACTAAAATGGCAATGTTAAAAACTTTATGGACCACAGGCGATAAACGAAAGCTTTGGACTAAAGTTGTAAAATGGCCCAAACTCCGAGGACTAAAATGACATTTTGCTCTAAAAGAAAAAAAGGGGATTTACATATTCCCCTGCTAAAGTCATTTATTGCATATTTTCTTAACATAAAAAATTAATTAATATTCCCTCTAGAAAGGGGAAATCACAAGGGAAATATGTAATTGATTTTTAAAGTTGGGGAAATATAATAAATGACTATAGCAAGTGGATATCGACGAGTGTTTGTAAAGTCGAATACTGATACGGTCCATAATACACAACGTTGGTACTGGTTCCAACAATTACTATAGCTTTGATATCAAAATAGTAGTCTACTTTGAATACAACTAGTTTTCAACCAAATTTCTACCGGAACGCCGAGAAATTTTTTAACATACTTGCGTATTCAACTTTTTTATAGAAGCTAATCAACACAAGTTATTATAGAAAATTCAAATTAAATGAGAACTGAATGCATTAAAGATATATATTATTTAAAGTAAAATTGAAACTTTAAAAGAATATTATATTAGGGAGAAATATGTAATTGATTTTTAAAGTTGGGGAAATATGTAATAAATGACTTTAGTAGGGGATATCGACGAGTGTTTGTAAAGCCGAATATCGATACAGCTCGATAATACACAACGTTGGTACCAAAATCATATCGATTTGGTTAGTTGCGGTAGTTTACTTTGAATACAACTACGTTTTCAACTAAATATTTACCGGAACGCCGAGAAATTTTTAACATACTTGCGCATTAAACTTTTTTATAAAAGTTAATGAACACAAGTTATTATAGAAAATTCAAATTAAATGAGAACTGAACGGATTAAAGAGGTATATTATTTAAAGTAACATGGAAACTTTAAAAGAATATTATATAAGGGGAAAATATGTAATTGATATTTAAGTTGGAAAAATATGTAATAAATGACTTTAACAGGGGGATATCGACGAGTGTTTGTAAAGCCGAATACCGGTAAGGTCCAATAATACACAATCGTTGGTACCAAAATTAGTATCAATTTGGTTAGTTGTCGTACTGGTTCCAACAATCACTATGGCTTACGATATTAGAAAGGTAGTCTACTTTAATACAACTACGTTTTCAACCAAATTTCTACCCGAACGCTAAGAAATTTTTTTAACATACTTGCACATTCAACTTTTTTTATAAAAGTTAATGAACACAAATTATTATTACAGAAAATTTAAATTAAATGAGAACTAAAGAATTAAAATATATATTATTTAAAGTAAATTGAACTTTAAAAGAATATTATATTATATAATAAGAATCACTATTCATCCTCTAGGAGAATTAATAGTATATATAGTTTTTTAAGTCGTGCGTTGCGACAAAACGAATCAAATGATAATGATAATGATAATATATAACATTGTTGTTTTAAAATGGATGTAGTTGTTTCCAAAGTAAGCCGTCATAATCGGTTCAGTTTATCATCGTATCGTTTTACGATACTAAATAAATGCTCTATTTTGAATACAAATTCGTTTTTGAACAAAATTTGTATTGGAATGTCCAAAAAAATAAGCAAATTTAGTAGTTAGAATTTAAGGAAAAATTAATGAACGTAAGTTAATAAAAATATTATCAAATTAAATGATAAAGAAGATATGATTTAAGAAAAAGGAAAAAGAAAACTTAAAAAAAGATTAAAAAATATTAAAATGAGCCTTCACTCATAATAATATATAACTAGTGGGATTCCCGCACACTTCGTTGGGAGCCTTTGCCATTACATTCTGGTTCATTGTAGTACCAGTATGATATCGGCACTCGGCATAACTATCACTGCCAAACGACAGATTTTTACATTGATTGAAAACCCAAAAACAATACCCGTACCGGTACGTTTGGTCGGTATCGTGTGTTACGATACGTGTATCGTACAAACACTCGATATAGTTTACAATAGCATAAATACTTTATTGTGAATATTACTTTGTGTTCAATAAATTTTACACCGGCACGTCGAGAATTCTATAAAGACGAATACAGTACGGTTACCGATGTTGTTTGGTTAGTATTTTTCGGTTTGTGATGATAAAAAAATACATAACTCATTGATAATTTGTTGCAGAATTTGTGATGATATATAAAATCAACTATATATGACCCGTTTGAATACCGATGTTGTTTGGTCGTATATGTTCGGTTTGTGATAATAAAAATATCAACTATATTATGCCACGTTCGAGTAGAACTTTTATTAGAAACGTACATAATAATAGCCACATGTAGACATTAATAATAAAAAACTATACCGATGTTATACGGTACCAGTACCGATATTCAAACATTATTTAATTAATAATATTAACAAAAGAAAATTATTAAAAGTTAAAAAAAAGAATAAAAATCAAATGACTATTCATGAAAAAAGAAACTATATATATTATATAAAAATTAAATTACTATTCATACTCACTTTTCAATTATAATAAATAAAAATAATAATAATAATGCAACACAGACCAAGTACCAGTACGATACCGACACTCGGCATAGCAATGGTTGCCAAGCGACACGTTTTTTACATCAATTAAAAACGCAATACTCGTACTGCACCGTGTTGTTTGGTCGGTGTCGGTCTGTTACGTTACGATACCGGTATCGTACAGACACTCAATATAGCTTACGGTATATGTTCCGTTTGTGATTATATATAAATCAACTATATATGACCCGTTTGAATACCGATGTTTTTGGTCGGTATATGTTCGGTTTGTGATGATAAAAATCAATTATATATGACTCTTTCGTGTAGAACTTTTATCGAATCGTACATAATAATAGACACATGATGGCGTTAATAACAAAAAAACTATACTGGTGTTTATGGTACCTGTATGGATGTTGTTTAGATGGTATCAGTAATATTAAAAAAAAGAAAATCATTAAAAGTTAAAATTATAGAAAGATGTTTAAAATTAAAAGTAAATATAATCATAAGCTATTATAATGTTGAAATGATAAAAATATGAAAAAAGAAACTGTATTATTATAAAATTAAATTACTATTCATGAAAAAAGAATATATATATATATATATATATATATATATATATATATATATATATATATATATATAGGGTGAGGTTATTGTGAGAAAATTTAAGGATAAGAAAAACTATCAACCATTAGATTAAATATCTAACGGTTGAGATCATAGTGGCATTTTTGTAAATAAAGTTTCCAAAAATTAAAACTGATTTGAGCATTTAGGTGTATTTTCAAACTTTCAATCACTTTCAAAACAAAAATCGTATCTTCTCCCACAACGATCAAAATGAATCCATCGAGAAATTCGGAGTTTATTCAGGAAAGTATTTTCAATACGAATTCTAATCGCAAATCTCTCAGCACAATGAAGAAGATTAAGCAACAATCTCTTGGCGACCTGAAGAAGGTAATGAAATCGGCATTTACGCCGTCGGGAAATCTTGCAAAAACACCTAGAGGTAAGTAATGTGTTATGAAATTAGGGTATTTTTTAAGTCGTATTTAAACGTTTTATGGTGTTATTGTTGATTACTTTAGTTGGTATGATTAGGGTTTTCAATAGGTTCCTTATTTCAACCGATGAAAACTGCTATGGTGTTTTCAATGAGTTATGCTATTTTTTGGTATTTTCTTTTAGAGTTAAATGCTTGGTTGGTCCCTGTGGTTTACGAAAATTGCAGACTTGGTCCTAATGGTTCACTAATTACAGAGTTGGTCCTAATAGTTGTAATTTTTGCACTCGTGTGGTCCTTTTCACTAACCTTTGTTTAATTTCTTAGTTAAATTGATGTTAAATGACCAAATTACCCTTATCAATTAAAAAAATAAAAGTAAAAGTAAGAAACAAAAGAAGATGGCCCACACTATCATCTTCTTCACCCCTCTCTCTCCCTGGAAAACCACTAGCCGATCAAACTTCAATCCCACAAAACAAACGACCAACAAACACTCAGACACAAATCTTCACCTACAAATTCATCTGGCGACCAAAACTGCAAGAAAGTCAGGTTCGGCGACTGGTCGAGTGAAAACCCCCCACAGATTCCGGATTTACACGTTTTTTAAACATGTTGGAAAAGTGTGCAAATCGCATATTCGTTGTCGTGAAAGACTTTCTTACCATATCGTTATCTTTCTTTTCTTCAATCTAGCTAAACATAGAATTTCTTTCTTTCAATATTAGACCATTAATCAGGGGATGATGGTGTTCCTATTCTGCAAAACAGTGATGTCAACAATGTCGGCAGAATCGTGTTGCCAAAGGTTGATCTTATTTTACTTCGTTTACTCTACAAAGTTATGATTATATGGTAATTAATAATGAGTTTAACAGGTTAATAATGTTGTTTAATTAATTGGATATCTAAATTTATTGATTTTAATTATTCGTATTCATTTCAGCGCTCAGCAGATATTCATATACCTAGGCTAGACCATGAAAGTTTTTTGATAGGCTAATGGTTATCCAGAGAGAGAGAGAGAGGTGAAGAAGATGATAGGTGAGCCCATCTTCTTTTGTTTCTTACTTTTACTTTTATTTTTTTAATTGATAAGGGTAATTTGGTCATTTAACATCAATTTAACTAAGAAATTAAACAAAGGTTAGTGACAAGGACCACACGAGTGCAAATATTACAACTATTAGGACCAACTCTGTAATTAGTGAACCATTAGGACCAAGTCTGCAATTTTCGTAAACCACAGGGACCAACCAAGCATTTAACTCTTTCTTTTATCTATGGTGTTCGTTGTCAGTTGTATTCATTCAAAAAAACTGCATTCGAGGAATTAGGGTTGCTCTGTTTGGTGTTTTTTAGTTTCTGTGGTGTTTTTATAAGTTTTTAAGGTGTTTTTGATTTCTGTTAGGTGTTATTCAAAGGCTATGGTGTTATTTCTGTTGTATTCATAACTCATTGAAAATATGGTGTTTTTATTGTTAGGGGATTATCTGTTAGGGTGTTTTTGGTTACTGTGGTGTTTTTTTATAAGTTGTTAGGTGTTTTTTGGTTTATGTTAGCATTTATCTATAGGTGTTTTTTGGTTTCTGTTAGGGTTTATCTGTTGTTTTCATAACTCATTGAAAGCATGGTGTTACTATTGTTAGTGTGGTGTTTTTATAAGTTGATAGGGTGTTTTTTGCTTTTGTTATGGTTTATCTGTTAGGGTATTTTTGGTTTCTGTTAGGGTTTATGAGTTGAAAACATGGTGTTATTATTGTTAGGGTGTTGTTTATAGGTTGTATTCAATCAACAAAAACTGTTGTGGTGTCTTCAATTTTCGTAAACCACAGGGACCAACCAAGCATTTAACTCTTTCTTTTATCTATGGTGTTCGTTGTAAGTTGTATTCATTCAAAAAAAAACTGCATTCGAGGAATTAGGGTTGCTCTGTTTGGGTGTTTTTTAGTTTCTGTGGTGTTTTTATAAGTTGTTAAGGTGTTTTTTTATTTCTGTTAGGGTTTATCTGTTAGGGTGTTATTCAAAGGCTATGGTGTTATTTCTGTTGTATTCATAACTCATTGAAAATATGGTATTTTTATTGTTAGGGTATTATCTGTTAGGGTGTTTTTTGGTTACTGTGGTGTTTTTTTATAAGTTGTTAGGGTGTTTTTTTGGTTTATGCTAGCATTTATCTATTAGGGTGTTTTTTGGTTTCTGTTAGGGTTTATCTGTTGTTTTCATAACTCATTGAAAGCATGGTGTTACTATTGTTAGTGTGGTGTTTTTATAAGTTGATAGGGTGTTTTTTGCTTTCTGTTATAGTTTATCTGTTAGGGTGTTTTTTGCTTTCTGTTATAGTTTATCTGTTAGGGTGTTTTTTTGTTTCTGTTAGGGTTTATGAGTTGAAAACATGGTGTTATTATTGTTAGGATGTTGTTTTTAGGTTGTATTCAATCAACAAAAACTGTTGTGGTGTCTTCAATGAGTTATGCTGTTTTTTGTATTCATTCAAACAAAACTGCATTCTAAGACTTGGGGTTTATCTGTTTAGGTGGTTTTTTGGTTTAGTGGTGGTTTCTGTTACGGTTTATCTGTTAGGGTATTATTTAATGAGTTGTATTCATTCAACAAATACTGATGTGGTGTTTTCAATGAGTTACGCTGTTTTTGGGTGTTATTTATCATCTATGGTGTTCGTAATAAGTTCTATTCATTCAAACAAAAAGCTGCATTCCAAAACTTAGGGTTTATCTGTTAGGGTGGTTTTGGTTTCTGTTAGGGTATAACTATTACGACGATCATTTAATGGCTATGATGTTATTATAATATATATGTAAGCACAAACTAATAGTATGCATTGTTCTTTTACAACAAGTGTATGTGTTCTTTTATTTATGTTTTAGTTCTGTTTTGGTCACATACCTGGTGTTATAACACATTTGGTGTAATAACTTGGTTTAAATATAGATTTGTTATAATACATTTGTTGCACATGTGTACTCTATAGTTAGAAAAAGCCAGCGTCTCAGTTCAAATATGTACCGATCAAAATATAAGAACACAAAAGAAACTAGCTGTCATCTGTTCAGATTCAGATGCAGAGGAATATGAGAAGAAAGGTACTTGCATTGCAACTAAATGTCACGCACATATGTAACGATTGCAACATAAAAATTAACTGATAAGACTTTACTTTATTTACGGCATATGTGCTCATATAGCTGAGCGTATGAGTGAGATTACAAATCAAAACAAAGAAGTGCCACCACAACCTGAAGCAAAAACAGCAAAAGTAATGCTCCGCCAGGGAAGCAATTTAAATCAACGGCACGATGGTTGGTTTCAGGAACAAACACAAATGGTATGCAATATTCGTTGAAAATTATATTGAACTAAATGTCTATATTGTGCGGGATTACTAATAGTATGTTTATTTAATTAGAATCAAAGATCATCTCAAAGAAGCCTGATCAGGGGATTTAATTGTCGTCCGACCCGGACGATGAATTTGTTGACACCCCACCAGGAAAGCGAAAGAAGTCACTATCAAAAAAATCGTTGATTCATGCAAAATGCCAGATACAAACACAACCTTACAAACCATATACTGGAACAAAAATTAAGCTAAAAGTTTCAATAGATAACTTGTTAAATCTGACGCATGGTTTGAGTGCGAAACAGCGAGAGAAGGTTTACGAAATCGGATTTGGCTCAATTTTCAACCTTCAGGTTACTAGTGTCCCAACAGCAATCGTACACTGTTTGGTCACAAATTATAACCCAGATGCGTGTGTCTTGAATGTTGGAAACGACCGGCTAGTACCCATTACTGCCGACCTTGTATACCGCGTATTCAAGCTGCCTCATGGGAATATGTTGGTTGAACAGACGAAGGCAAGAAAGAAGAGGGATGCAGTTATGCAGGATTTTAGGGATCAATTTAAAGACATACAAAGAAAAAGATTGTTGCAATTACAGCTAATCCTGTACATATTGGGTATAGACGACTATGGACAGTTGTTCGTCCTGAATTTTCTAGTTGTCTACTTTTCGTTCCTGGGAGAAACTACAAGTAAAAACTCAGTTACTGTCCGCTATCTTCTGTCCATAAACCAGAAGTTGAAATAAAAAGTTTTGATTGGTGTACTTACATGGTGGCGTGCCTCAACCGCATGAAAAGATCTTGGCACGGTGACGGCGATCATTTAGGGGCCCAATGGTTTTACTGATGGTAAGTAATACTCATTAAAACATAAACAAAAAGAATTCATGCATTAAACATTTGTAGAAATGTAATAAACCTCTTTTCCATGAAACGTGACAGAGAAGAATAAAAGATACCTTCAACACATAGTTCGCCTCTGATTGCATTAGCAACTGATGACGTGTTTGACGAGATGGCTTCAGAGATGGAACATAAACACAAATCAGCTGGAGATGTTGAGTCAGAAGAAAAGGGAGGAAAAAGGAAGCGTGGATCGAGAAGAAGATCAGTGGAAAGGAAAAAAATGTGAATGAAGGTACTACAGAAGTTGAAGATGATGACGCACACCTTGGTATATACAAGCATTATGTGGACTACTTACTTACACAAACTAACACCCAAACGTGTGCCATGCTTGTAGGTCCAGATGGAGCGTTTCGTGTGCCGATGGTATCGCAATATGGAGAACACCATCGCCACCATCCGCATCTGAAAGGGAATCTAAAGTGGTAAGTAAATAATAGGTTGTAAATCTAATACCATATATATTGTTTTACCAAAAATTTTGTTTAACCGGATTTTGATACAAGATAAATGCAACCTTTTGGATAAATTGTTCAGAGATTTTGAAGGATGCGTACGCAACATCAATGAGACAATTGCGGAATCGTGTGCATTGTACCCAAAAAGTGAGATATTAAAGAAAAAAACATTGACTTGGAATGCAATGAAGTTGAAACATCTAAATTCGGATGAGACCAGCACACATGATGTCAAAACTCATGAAGGTAGTGTAACATTTACCAATGATAACACTACTCTGAATATGAAAAATCATGAAAGTATGTCGCAAAAAAAATCTCCCTTTTCACCAATGACGCCATCATTTGTGGCAGAGGTAGAGGCAGCAATAGACGCGGTGTATACTGAAAAGACACCCCAAACACGGTTCAATGTTTCAGGCTTGAAGCCGTGAACTTGTTAAAAAGGCTTGACAGTGTTTGGGTTATGAGGAAAGTAGTGAAGTAGGCGATCTACGATGCACGATAAAACACCACGGCCAAAAAGGACAATCATTTTGCCGCCTACGCTACGTCGCCGTATGTCAGCCACATAGTTTCGTTGAGGGCCGGACGAGAGAAGGCAGAAGAAACCGTTGCACGGTGTATATTCTGCGGAGTACATAACGTGTGGTACATATCAATCAAACTCTATAATTATTCAATAACATTATTTATTTAAAATAAGTCTCCGTGTTGTAGGGATGTAATTTTCAGCAATAATGGTCAACTATCGGTGATGAGGGCACCATTCGAGTCAATGATACCAGGTGTCATGGTACATGTTGATGTCATAAGTGCATGGGTTGTAGTCTTGAACTACGAGGAGAGAATGAGGAAGATGGGAACAGCCCCAAAATTATTCTGCAATGCTGGAATGTTGGTATGTGTTCTTTATTGATTATGGTGTTGATTGTTCTACTGTTCTGGTATTTTATGTCTGCGTATATACTTGTGGTGTGGGTTCTGTTAAAACTGATGTTCTTCCATGGTGTTATAACTAAAATGTAAGTTGTATGCCATCTGGTGATCTATGTGTGCTTATATAAGTTCTTTCATGTGTTATACTACTGTTAAAACTGGTGTTTGATTCTATGTTCTTTCTACAATAACTGTTGAAGTGTTTTTATATGTTCTGTATTGTTTATGGTGTTAATTGTGTTTTGATGCTGTCTAAAGTGTTGACATGTGTTATACTACTGTTCTGGTGTTGTATGTCTGCGTATATATTTTATGGTGTGAGTTCTGTTAAAACTAAAGTTCTGTCATGGTGTTATTCCTGTTATAACTTATGTAAATTCTGTTTTTGTGAAGTCATGGTGAATACATATGATTGATGTCTTAATTCTGTTTGGTGCTGTAATAATACTGTTCTGATATTACAACTGTTGTTGTTTGAAAAAAAAAACATAATAACACCATATCATCTAACAGTGTTTTTGACCAAAAATAAATAAACATATGCAGCTAGAAAAGGAGTTTGACTTACCTGAAAAAGACCGGATATCAAAGTTTGTTGAGAACATGAAGTATGCGCTAGACGGTAGGAACAAAATGACATTTAAAGGTTTCCAGACGGTGTACATCCCTATCTTGAATGGGGAACACTACTTTCTGCTTTTTTTCAACTTGTCAACGAGCCAAATTAATGATCATCGACAACATAGAGGGTGAAGCGGGTTTAGAAGAAAGATACGGCGGGACGGTCGAAAAGATGGTACGGTTAACTCAGATATATACATAAATATATTTATAGATTGTAAAAAAAACAATAATTTTGACATTACCGGATGTATTATTTTAGGTAAGTGCATTTTGTGGGTTCCTTAGCCATATACAGCCAGTAGTAGCTGCGAAACTAAGAGTTACCAAACCCGTATGACTGGAATTCCCATGGCAGACTCTATTTAACGGTACCGAGGTATTTTCTTGATACGATATATGGAGACTTACAACGGTAAGCTAAAGGTTACCTTGTAAATTGAAAAACATACTTGTAAGTGCTCATGAGTGTATCTATTTACGAAAACATACGTATCTAGTGGAATGTGGACTATCATCAGAGAGAAACACAAAGGGGAAGTCTTAGAAAATCAAAGAAAGGAATTCACCGATCTACGAAAGAAGTATGTATCAAAAATGCTTCTTAGTGGGGTGAACACAGAACGAGTGATTGTAGAGAAAGAAGTTAGAGAGTTTACATGTTTTGACGGGGATGAAAGGGTGAAGCTTGAAGAAAATGCAATCCAGAGGATTTGTCACAGGTTGGATGGTATAATGTAGGTTTCAAACAACTTAATCCAGTTGGTACATTTTCGATTTGGTTGCTCTAAACAATGGTGTGACGTATGATCATTTTATGGGGTTTTTTAGATTAAAAAATGGTGTGACATTTGATCATTTCTTTTGCGTTTTTTTTTACTTTCTAAACATTTTGCTGCAATATACTAATTTTATATCATTCAAACAGATGGAATTACCGAATATCACAGAATATATGCTTAAAACAAAACACTATTACATAAAGACACGATAACAAACCATGTAAATTGTTATAACTCATGGGATAAACCTATTCTGTTGGCTAAAACTCTCTTTAAAATAAAAGAACACCATAATAACCAATTGACAACACACCATACGATATATAAAAACACAATGCATTTGGATACATGAACAAAATACATTGTTATATCACCATGCAATATGTACACTTTTGAAATTGACACGTAAAAAAAACTTATAAAAGAAAAAACTAAACAAGTGTATAACGTTTCAAAAAAAATGAAGTTTAGACGTTCAACCGAAATTCACGTTGGACAACACAAAAAAATGACTTATCCAACAATCCCTAATCCTCTCCTTCCTCCTCGTCTGGTTCATCCTTGTCTGCTTCATCCTCGTCAGATTCGACCGCTTCTTCCCCCACGTCTTCCTCAAAACTAGCGTCTTCTTCTTTCGTGTTAGGGTGTTTACAAGTACGTCTGTTATGACCGTACCTAAAACACTTTGACAACGACGTCTCTTATTAACCGTTTGGCTTCTTACAATTTCACGTTTAGACTTCATCCGTTTCGGCTTACCCATACCTTTATATCTAGTTCCAACAGGGACCCGAATAGTAACTGTAGATGGTTGTGTATTGCCAGTTATTTCAGCAAACCTTTCCCTACGACTCTTGCGAGGTGCATTACCCACGGCCTCTATCAGCTGAATCGAAAAACTTAACCACATGATCCCTAAATGACACAATGCATCAAAATGGTAACAAGTTGTTAATAATCGACTCAGTATATTGTGTTATCTCACGTACAACCCGGTTAACTTCATTATACCGATCTTCATTCTCGTTCATACCTAAAATTGCACCAGTAGCGCTATTGGGAACAACCTCCCTCTCCAACGTCTAAGTTTATATCGTTGTGGGAATTCCATGACGTCAAGCATCCTAAGCATGCAGAATATGTGTGAGCACAACCCAAACTGTTCGAATCTTTTGCATGTACAGTATATAGTCATGTCGGCCTCCTGCACCATTACCTATGAGACACAACAAAAACAGAAAAATCCACACAAAAAGAATATAACTATAATTTTTTATATATAACACCAAATGACACCATACTAATTCATGTGTAGGGACCAACTATATTTAATCTTGGTATATAACACCAGAAAAACGTAACAAAACCAACAAAAATAAAGGCTATTGTATACCTCGAAGAAAGTGGTGCATGGTTGTTCCCAATCCTTCACAAAAAATTTAACGAAGTCATCAATAGTTTCCCACTTTCCAATAGCACATCTATGTATACCATTTTGTATCTCCAATTGGACATCAAAAAATATAGTGCGTGTGTATAACCTCGCGGCCTCCTCCTCCAAAACAAAGTCTACTGCCCATATATCAGCAATCGTGTTTCTAGTTGTAACACCCCGACCCGCAGCGGAAAAGGTGATCGGGGCATAATTGGGTTATCATCAAAGCTCATGACATTTATTATGCGTCTCATATTCATTATTAAAAATTAAATGGAAATTTACAATAAATGTTACAACATGTTCTAACTCACAATCTAAACTTCTTTGTTCTCTTCTAAGGCATATCCTATGTTTTCCTTGCTTCAACCTGTTCACCTGTATCATGTGTAAAAGGGTTTTTGGATCAACATAATGTTGGTGAGTGAACCCTATTGAAAACATTTGAACAAATTTATTTAAATTAATTATGAAATATGTGCACAACCAAACATGAGTAAAAATAGATGTAAACTTAATCAACAATCATAAGATATTAAATGAAACACACATGAACAATAATGGAACAATTAGAGGCACGCGATGCTCAACTCGTCTCTCACGAGGAACTGAGGGGCCTAATGAATGAATTGCATAAACATGATAATATAAATGACACAACTACAAATAATATAAACTCAATGATACACACATGAACAAAATGGAACATTTAGAGGCACGCGATGCTCAACTCGTCTCTCACGAGGAACTGAGGGGCCTAATGATTGAGTTTCATATAATTTGACAAAAGGAAATAAGTAATCACAACAATATAAACAATCTAAGTTTAGGTCATGATGTGGTATGGCACAAGTTTAAATAAATAAGTTATTTATTTTCATAACACATGACACACCCCAAAACGTGTAATTTAAAGGGGGAGTTGTAAGATTCACTCACAGTGGGTGCGTTCGGTTGATGATGTTGAATGTACGCGAAGTGGTTTTAACCACGAGTGAGATTAACCTAGATAAATCGCATTATGGTTTGGTAAGTAAACGGATTTTATTAATCTATTTTAATAGGATTGTTGGGTATATTTTTGTGAGTTTGAGGCTATTTTCTAACCTTAAAAATGTTATTTTTAAGTATTTTTAATTGATTTTTAATTAAAATAATTAAATAAAATAATAAAAAAAAATTTGATTTTTTTTCTGACCGTTGACCGGACCGTTGACCGTTGACCTGACCGTTGACCGGTTCGAGTTGTGTATACAAGTGCGCTGAGTGAGGCTCGAACCCGAGACCTCCCGTACGCGTGCACGCAGCTCTACCAACTGAGCTACGTGTCTAACCCGTCATAAATCTGATTTTAATTATATATATATATATATATTAATTAGTTTAAACCGAAAATCATTTTATTTTAAAAACAGTTTAAGCGAATCGGACGTGCACTCCACAGGTCTCGAACCCGGGACCTGTGGCTTAAACTAACACACAGTCCACCGCTGGACTGTGTGTTTAACATGTTATATAATCCGATTTTTATTATACTTAAATACAAATTAGTTATTTCCTTTTCTGCCTTATTTAAAAAGAATAGATAATTGTCCGAGTCGGTGCAGAAGACCGGACTCGAACTCGTGACCTGTGATATAAACATACACACAGTCCACCGCTGGACTGTGTGTCTAACTTGGTTATTATTCCGGTTATTAATATACTTAACATATATTTGTGGCGACTCCGGTTCAGTTTAACAAAAAATGATTTTTATTAAGGCGACGTGTGTGAAACCGGATTCGAACTCGAGACGTTTGTATGCGTAATGTGCACACAGTCCACCGCTGGACTGTGTGTCTAACCCGAGTAATATCCTGATTTATATTATACTTATATGATCCGGATACATCGTCTTCTTCATCAAGTGATAACAGATATAATGTCTGACTGATTCGAGTTTTTATTCAGGTTTCTTTAGCGTTTTAGGTTAATTACTGATAAGATAGCAGTAAAAAGAAAGGAAAATAAGCGTGAGGTTTACCAACTAGTTTTCCTCTGTTTTCCGGCAGAAACTCCGGCGACAGCAATCACCTCCGGCGACGTGTTCCTTGTAGCAGCGAGTCTCCAGGAAGCTTACAAAGGGTGTGGGTATCTCCGGTATAAGCTCAGAGGCTCAGTGAGGCTCAGGGATGGAGAAACCGGTTTTCCGGCGACGAACAGAAAAATTCCGGTGAGAGAGTTTTCGCCGAGAAAGGGTGTGGTTTTGAGCGAAAGTGTTTGCAGAGGTTCGAGGTGGTTTTTATAGGGCAAATCGTCGATGTATTTGGCCCGATTTCCAACTGGATTCATTGATTTAAATTTCTCCGGCGGTTATGATTTTGGTCGCGGACTCAGACGTCGGTTATAACCGATGTCTTGTTAATGGTTTACGTTATAACGTATATTGTCGTTAAGACTCGCGGGATTTCCGGGATTTCCGACGACTGAACTGTTGGGCGCCGGTTTTGAATTCGTAACGTCATAATATTAATTAAATGATTCCAATAATTCACAAGAAGCATCCGTGGCGCAGTGGTTCAAGTGCGCGTGTTAAGTTTGTTTGTTGAGCCGGTACAGACCCGGGTTCGAAACCCGGCAGAGGTATTTTATTTTTATTTTGCGATTTTTGACAGTTTTTCAAAAACTAATTATATATTCTTGTATAATAATTGATTGTGTATCGTTTAAAATTATTTTGGGCATTTAATTCGCAACGAAAATTTTGACTGACTGTTCGGTTGATAAACGGAGCGGGTTTGGTAAATCCGTTTTTGACGGATGTTACACTAGTGTCATGGTCGTTCTTCCTATGCTCATGTCTTTGAGCTTCAATTGCAGAATCAAAATGCCCCAAACAACAAGGGTACACTCCGGGTTGCAAAATTGTCCAAAAAATGGTTCTCACTCTCTGAATGAGATGAGGTGCACATGAGCCCAGGCATGTACTCGTCACGATAATACGCGGGTATCCAACTATCCCTGATCTGATAAATTGACTGTAACCATTCATGCTCAGAAATATTAAAATCATTCATTATGGTACCCAATTCGCTTTCAAACTTCTCGGGTAGTATAGAATCGGTCCACACAATGACACACAACCTCTTCTTGAAATTTGTACTATTACAAATTGTAGGGCCAACCAAAAACACCATTGAAAAAAACATGTAAAAAAATAAGGAACATACAACAAATGGAAAAATCTTAATACATCGAATAAGCAAAAACACCTTAACAGTAAGCTTGTCCATTATATGCCACATGCATAACTATGCCTACTCTCAGGCCATGTATCTTCAATAGCCTTCTTCATGGATGGGTCTTGGTCGGTCACAACAACCGGAGGAGCACGACCAAAAGATTCACGAAACACCTTAAGCAACCAGCTATATGTTTCAGCGGTTTCGTTTCCTATTATAGCAGTGCCAAGTGTAACGTTACGATTATGATTGTCGATACCAGAAAATGGTACGAACATCATTTTGTACCTAACACAAAAAAGAAAAAACACCATATAAATGTCTTTTATATATAACTAAAAAGAATTTTAAAAAAACAAACAACATATATAATTAGTAAACAAACTTGTTACGCCGATATGTTGCATCAAATGAAACAACGTCACCAAAAACTGAATAATTCCGCTTGGCCTCCTCGTCTGCCCAGAACAAAGCCCTTAAAATACCATCTTCAGAGGTTGTATACTCCATTGAAAAATTTGGCATATACTCTTTCTTTCTCAACAATGTTTAATCATCATATCAGCATCAAACTCAGATACGTACTTGTTTATATCTCGTTTAAAATTCTTGAAATCAGATTTGGTTGCCCCAACCTTGTCAAAGCCACCATACAGTGTCCTCATGATATTAAATGCTTTGACAAGTCCAATATTTATCACACTCAAAGCATTAACCGCTTGCTCTTGCGTATAGTTCATTCCTCAGTTAACGGGGAGTAAATACCTATCCTCGTCAGCAACAAAAGAGTGGTTATGGTCCTCCTTAAGATAATATACCTCATATGGATTCGAATCATTTAACTTTAAGCACATACGTGCTTCGCATCCAGTCCTAATAGAAGGGACCCGCCGAGTAGATTTCCTTTTTGAACCAATATTTGAGGTGTCGACCACTTTAGATGAGTCGATCACCTTAAGCAAACGAAATATTTGGATTTAATAACATCATGCAGCTTGTATTGTGAAGATTTTCTGGCGGTAAAGCCTGCAGCCATCGCGTACTTTTGATAAAAAAAAGTAATGCATTGTTCAGTGTGTCGAAAGTCATTTTCTCTCTCGGCCTAAGCGACTCTTCCACCTCAGGTAAAAAAGTCCTCTTACCAGATTTGGGAGACAGGCATGGACGCCCAACAGGCTGGTAATTCTGAGGCCCTACAAATTATGTTTTTTAAAAAGTAAAAAAAAAAAGACACTCATAAAAAACACCATGAAAGATTGGTTATAACAGAAATAACACCATAGAAATATAAGCACACACAGAAATAACTTCCATTAGTTATAACACCATGACAGTTCACCCCGATGAAAAAGACACCATAACAATAGATATTTCAAAAAACAGCACCATACCTCATAAAAACACTGTTTGGAACTTACAATAGTTGTAACAGAAATAACACCATGAAAAAACAACACAAATGTATATATTTAAAACCAGCACCATAGCTCATAAATAACACCATGAACGAACATTGGTTATAACAGAAATAACACCACATATATATAAGCACACATAGAACACAGGCAGACATACAAACTTTCATCAGCTGTAACACCATGAAACATCACCCCATAAAAACGACACCATAACACCATGAAATAACACCAGAAGGCACACGTAATCACACATAAGAAACACACACAACTTCCATTAGTTATACCACCATGAAAGAACATTAGTTATAACAAGGATAACACCACAAAATACCATTTAATAAGTTATACACTTAATCCATTAATAAAAGACACCATAATACCATTTTAAAAAACACCATAACTGCACATAAAGGTTAAAACTGAAAGCCATATTGATCACTAAATGACACGGTCTAAAAGAACACCTATTAAATAAGACACCATACCGCACATTGACTCGTTAAGTACACCTATTTCCGAACACTAAAACACTCTTTAAATAAGCCAACATAACACCAATTCAAAAAACACCATGCGATACATGAAAAAGACCCTGCACTCCCACGCATATAAACATAAGAAAACAAAAGACACCATGACAACAAATTGAAAAAACCATATCAACACCGCGCTGTTGGAAACTAAAAAATCATTCAAATTAATTGAGAATAAAGTTATTCATTCTGATCACAAGAAAAATAAAAAGATGGAACAAATCGAATTTCAATCAAAAATTCGATTTATATCAGGGCAGATGTAATCGAATTTCAATCGAAAAAATTCACGTATGCATTCAATCAAAAAATGCTGAATTTTCAAAACAAAAAAAAACTTCTCTGCAACAATAGCATATAAGGTCGAATTTATCACAATATTGAAACCAAATTGAATTGATAAAAATCCCGAAAATAACTGCTTTGTTCGGTTGTAACATATAAATACCATTAATAGATTTTATTAGGGAAATTACAATTAAACCCTAAATCTACCAAAAAAAATAGGACACATGGCACCTCCATATTCTTTCTTACCCTTCTCACACTTTTAAATTTTGTCACATGAACCTATATATATATATATATATATATATATATATATATATATATGGGAGGGTTATCTTAAGAACGCTAAATATTGCGAGAACTGTCACACCCCGGATTTCCAATCTAAACACTTGTGGGCCCGGGTGGGGAATATCGTGACGTAAGTTGATATCATTATAGTCAATTAACACAGCACAACGGAAGTCTTTGGATTTAAATTATTATTACAAACCGAAATGTTCAAAGTACGAAAATAATATACAGACAGCTTGTAATGAAAGATCCACATGCTGATCGTAAAAAAATACATAAAAATGTGTAACAGACTTTAGACAGATCTAAGGATTTGCAAGATCCTCTTATATCACTACCAAGCAGCTTCCAGCCTATTTCGTATTGTACCTGCAACTTAATCTTTAGAAAATACGTCAGCTTTTGCTGGTAAGTACACCCAACTGACTCGTTTTGAAAACATTTTAAAAATTAGATTTAAGTGCACATGGCACAAATCTTTTATAACTTGGGAAAGTCAGCCTTGTAACCTTGTTAACATATTCACGTGTTTTTTCATACATATGGGGCCCAGTACAGAGACCGAGACATAATTAACATACACACCACTTATGAACCCACGAAGGAGTTATCCCCAACTAGTGGGTAAAAAAAATAATTTAGCATGAGCATCTGTCAGGTGTATGCCTACACCCTGCGCTTTGGTCGTGGCCATTAACTAATATAATGAGCCAAGGATATCCAGGACACGGTCGTTAACCCCCAATGTTTAAGTAATCAAACAAAACTGATCAAAACGGAATAGGCGGATTTACTAGCCACATTCCGGCATTCGATTGATCCCATTTCCGACCAAGCGGTAATAATTTACCGTAACCCAAGCTCTTATAGGGAAAATAAGTCGAGAGTATTTACCTGAGCTAGTCTTGATTAAGTATGAAAGATTTATTACTCAGTCGTATTCAAAATGAAATAAGCGAAGATAGCATTTACTGGAAGGCTCTAGTCTAGATTATGGCATAAGCTAACCAATTAAAATGCTAAACTTATTTAAGTCATAGACTTAGACCGACTAGCGTAAAGGATAAAAACGGTACGCTAGATTAAGCGTTGACCGGATAGAATGTAGTTTAAACCCAAACAAGTACTATGACTTGTATAATATGGGTAAACCATAAACATTCTGGATTTTGAGACTTAAAATGACAAGGTTAAACCCGTTTCGGTTAATATCCGTAAACTAGTTACAAATGCTTAACCGTGCGCATATAAGGGATATCGGGTAACCGGATAAGTCATGAACAAACTCTATATGCCATTACACTTTAAATAAGTTGTAATATCAGTAGGATATCAACTTACATGCCCGTTAAGGTTTTAAAACGAGATTATGCCTCATAAGGGTGTTTTAGTAATTAAATATCGTATAAAAGGAACTTGAATATATTTTGATGTCATGATCATAAAAATTCTGGTAAAATACTTAATTTGTGATATAATATCAGTAAGATAGCACACATAAGTGTGGTTTAAGCTTTATGACCAAACTATGTACCGAAAGGGCATTTTGGTCTTTTAAAAATATAATTTACGATATTATATTAAAACTTAGTTTATGATCAGAATATTAGCATAATAATATGTTAATTATATTGACATATCAGTAGGTAATTCATTGCAAGTTCATTGTTGATTAAACCTTATTTTATGTAAAAATGGCATTTTAGTCAAAATGGCATAATAATGGAACTTGTGCATAAACTCAGATTCTGATTATGATCATGTAATATAACCTCAGGGGGCTTATGCTACATTATATTACCATCATAATGCAACCTTAGATCAGTAGCTAACTATTCTAAATCGGGTCAGAATCGAAAGTCAAAGCAGAAGTCAAACTTTGCAAGTTTCGGTTGCGAACCAACCCTAGAACTGAAATTGACGAGCCGAACATGTTCTCACATGTTCTAATAATTATTACTAACTTGTTTAAGTGTCAAATCATGTTTCATAACATAAATAAACTCAGTTTATAATATTTTCAAAAACTGGCCTGTTTGACTTTTTAATATTAAAACTTTGACCCGTCAATTGGTCTAGCAAACATGATGGTATAAAAGCCTATAAACCGGAGGTGCCCTTTATAGGGATTAACACCTACTTTATTACGATCACTTAGCCATGTTCGTTACAAACAATGGCTGGACCATAGTGGTCTTAACCAAAAGGAAAAGCGTTTTCCGTAAAATGCTTGACTTTTGGCTATAAAAACCTATAAACGAAAATGCAAGAGAAAAGAACACTTACAAGTGATTTCTAGGATGAAATAGAACTAAGTTGGATACTCCTTTCAGTTAGGAACTTCCAGAGGAGGGAGATAGAGTGATAAATGAGAAAGGTGCAAGTTCAAGTGGTAAACTTATGCACCTATTTATAGTTGGGGAGCTTGAAGGAGGTGATTCCAAGTGTTTGGGAGTGTTAGAGGAAGCTTACAAGTGTCCTAAAACGTGGCATAGCAGTTTGGAAGTCCATGGTTTCGAATCAAATGGTTTTTGGCAACATGTGTGGAGGCCAAGCAACTTTTCTGCAGACACAGGCCTCTGGCGGTCCGCGAGAGACTAGGCCAGTGTCTCTCGCGCCCGCGAGCGCTTCATTGAAATTTTCAAACTTTGTCACATTTAGCCCCTCAACTTAAAAAACCTCTAAAACACCTTTAATAGCATAATTAGCCCTCCGTAGCCAACATTTGGCATACCCGGGAGTATGCCCGGACATTGTCAAGCTCTCGGTTTGTTAAAAGGTCACTCAGAGGTATAAATTAGCATGTTGACACTTTTAATCCCTCAATTGTCCAACTTTTACATATTTATAGAATTAATCTCTCTCGTCCAACCAATGGCTTATATGAGAGTTAGGACTCCGTAAAGGATCACTCAGAGGCTCAGTATAAGCATGTTAACTCTGATGGTCACTCAGAGGCTAAGTTTAAGCATGTTGACACAAATGGTCACTCAGAGGCTAAGTTTAAGCATGTTGACACTAATGGTGAGGAGCTATGGTCCCAAGTGACCATCCCTTGACCTAAACTCTACAAGGATAACCTCGCGCGCAATGTGCAGTGGTGCGCCTTCCTTGAATCTCATGGGTCACACAATGAGCCTTGCGCACTCAGCGCAACGGCGAATTAGACCGGGTTTTACAGGTCACACAATGAGCCTTGCGCACTCAACGCAACAGTGAATTAGACCAATACAATAAAGTCACACAACGAGCATTGTGTACTCGCCACAGTGGCAAGTCAGACTCACACGCGCAGGCTACTAGACCCTACGCACAACAACATTCCTCTAAGTTGCGAATCCAAAAACCTCGCAAGGACAAGACACACATGAGAAGCGCCTCATAGTCTTGGGGCAAAAGGATGTACCCCTAACACCCTGCGCTGGCGGGAAAAACCTTGACAACCTCGCAGAAGGGGGTAAACACTAAGAGATGTTGACCATACCTCAAGTACGGAATGGCAGAGTTGTGACCAAAGGTTACTTGGCAGTTGCGTGTGACAGTCCATGACCAGTAAGGCAAGTGCCAGGTTATAACACCAACCACACTTCTGCCAGCGACTGTTCCACCCTCTCCATTTTCGGCTGGCAGCAGGCCTGAAACCAGAGACAGCTGCCTTTACCCGTGGCACCACTCAACATCCGACAAAGCCTACCTCCCGACAGTGAACATTAATTCTCCTGCATAGAGCATTTAATGTCTGACGCCGAGGGACAAAAGGGATGTCTCTGGCTGTATGGGCCGGACCCAAGGCCCACCAGCATTTCTCCTGAACATACCTTTCTCGCTATAGATAAGTATCAAATCCCCAGGTATACACAGAGACACATATAGAGAGAGATATGCATACATACTTACAATACTACTCACCACACAAGCCCTTCACTTGTTTACTATCCTACGAATACTTATTCTCACGCCGGAGTGTGGTCACGGAGAAAACCACCCTTTCCCCGTGGCGAGACTAACGGCGTTGCTAGTTTTGCAGATTAGTCGGGTGAGCTTGCAACCCAAAAGATGAAGTGAGAGGTTAACCACGTATGCAGAAACACCCTGGTTGTGACTCATATATCCCCGGATATCCCTAGGTTCAATCGGTGCTTCTTCAAATGGGCACTCAGAGGCTAAGTTTGAGCATGTTGACTCTAATGGTCACTCAGAGACTCCGTTTATACATGTTGATGCCAGAGGGTCACTCAGAGGTTTATTTTAAGCATGTTGACACCTTTAATCCTTATTAGTCCTTAATGGACTTATTATAAAAGTAACAGCACGTGTCACTATACTATTGGACACAATTTTACGAGGTGTTACATCCGTAAGAACGAATGAGAAAACACAAGACTTTATATAAAAACAAAAGACTTTATATATAGTGTAGGAAATTATACGAAACAGGAAATTATCAAAATCAAATTACATAAATATAGTTTTTTTCTGATTTTATATAAAAACACAAGACTTCGAAGTTTCATGATTAATGGGTGGTAACAAAAGAACTAATTGGATTATTTATATAAATTTAGTCTTTTAAATAAAGTGGGGAATTTCAAATGAAAATATAGGATAGAGGTGAACTTTGGATTTATAAAATTTATAGGATGAATTTCTATTGATTTAGTAGAATATATATTTTTTTAATATATAATAATATAAATGGTTATGATTATACCGTGTTATCGAATTTGGGACTTATTAAATATAACCTCACTAATTAGTGTAAATTATGAGATTTTATTAATTTGTTTAAAATTAGAAATTTAATATATAATAACAAAGATTGTTGGTATTTCATTTCTTATTATAATTATGGTCATATTGAATATAAATTTCACTAATATGGCTAGACTATAGAGTCATGATTTGAAATAATAAGACTTAGATTACATCATCCCATATAAATTGGAATATCGATGTTGTTGTATATTTAATATTGATACAAAGATGTTACCTTAATTAATTAGACACATATATTTATTAGTGTTTAAAATATAAATATTATAAGTAATTATTAGATTATATAAAGCCCTAAATCTTAGAAATATTTTATAGTTTATCTTGTTATTTGTTTATTTAGTATTTTTGTGTTAATTATATTTTTAGAATAACATCGTTGTTCGTGGAGTTTTCCTACCCAAAATTCATGCGGTTAATCAGGATCTTATAAAAGCAACCCGTGAGTAATTCTAACATTTTTCCCCTTTTATATTTAAAATCTTAGGGGTGTGTCATGTTACATGTATTCACATTGTATTCATTTTATTATTAACGTGCAACTTTCAATGTGTTATTATATGGATGTGTAGTTGTGATTTGTTTAATTGTTGTATGATGTCACAGTTTATTGTATTCTATCATGTCATTGTGGATCCACGGCTGACTAGGTTCCCGATGGCCATAGGTTGTAGCCTAGTATCGTCACCGTCATTAGATTCGCTTTTCGTGGCTTGAGTTTTGCATAGTCATACATTCACATCTTCATATATTAGTTTGATTCTTATATTTACTTGTTTATTTACTTTCGTTGGTTTACATGTTACATTGTTCTGTTGTTGATAAACTACGATCTTTATACTAACCCTTGAAAAGAATGTTAAAAACTTTACATGAAAATAATATAAGAAAATCCTTTTATAAAAAAAGGGTTACTCACCAACTTTTGTTGATCCAAAATTAATTTCTAACTGAATACAAGAAACCAAGTATGAGGATCATCATCAGAAGAAGGCGGCACATAAGACGGGATATAGAAAAATAAATTGGGATATTGTCTTATGTTTTGAACATTGTATGAATTATTTGAACATTTCTTGTTATGTGACAAATTAGAATGGTTGTGCTTTGAATATTAAAACTTAAATTAGTGTCATGAGCTATGGGCAATCATCATGCCCCACCTAGATCCGTTGCGGGTTGGAATATGACATGGTGTGCATGGCTCATTTCAAGTTTTGTTGCAAATCCCAAGGTATCGTGCATGACTTGGATAAATTTAATGTCTTCTATCAGATGACATATAATCAAGGGTTTTTTTTTCTTTTTTCTCCTTGTGCACTGATCCTCCTGCTATGCTGAAGAATCCTCCTAAGAGCTTGTATGATTGAAAACAAAAATTCTTTTATATAGGGGAGGCGGTGATATCGATAAAAATGACCTTCAAGGATACTATACGGATAATCCCCAAGTTGAAAGTTATAAGCTATGAGAATCTAGAATGGTAAAGGAAACTTTACACGAACCCTATGCCATGGAATGCTTTGCCCGAGAGTGTCTTGGTGGCGGTGGGCATGAGCATGCTTTGGGTTCAAACAGGGGTTTGCATGCGCCTATTTTCAAGTCCGGAGATGTTGGTAAGTTGTGTACTTAGCAGCCCCTGTTTTGTTCTATTGTGTTCTTCTTTGACCGTTTTTTTATTTTGTAGTTGAAGATGTTTATAATGTGTTGCTGGAGAATGTACCTGAGGATGGGTTTGAGAAAGTTGGATGCAGGCGAGAAGCCCTTGTTGCTGCAGATTACAAACCAATTCCTTTTTCTAGTGAAGCGGAGCTGCGCAAGCCCTTATCGACCGGTACAGGTGCACAACTTGTTGTGAAACCTTATAAGGTTGTTACTCCTGCGGGGGATAAAGTTCTGATTCTTTCTAGTGAGGAGTTAGTGGCTTCATCTAGACATTTTTTAACCCCTTCCCACGTTTGTGACCTTTGCAGGTGGGACTTCTAGGTCTGCGATTGGCCATTAGTAGGCTAGTGGACATAGTAAGGTGCGAGTGGAAAACGTGTTAAAGGGACGATTGCATATTTCCCCTTAAAAATTTTTTAATTGAGTATTTACCCAATTTAAAATTAAAATTGCATATACCTTCCTTAACTAATAAAATTGTAAATTTACCCATTTTGATTTATTTCATTAAAAACAAGTTATATAATGATTTTGTCTTTTTGCTAAGTTATTTGTTTTAGTAAGATATATATAGGGGTGTTTGTGATTTTCAGCCGATTTATAAATATATACATTAAACTAAAATACATACAATGATTAAAAGAAAAAACACAAAAGAAATAACTCAACAAAAAAACTAACTAGAATGATTTTCAGTTGATTTATAAATATATACATTAGAATACGTTTAAAGAAAGTTACATTCTTTTTTTTGGTATGTAGTCCTCTGATTAAGTTTCCACTTATTCAAAAATTGTTTATATTCTATGGAAAAATATGTATTTACGTACTTTAGCGGTTTATTTCAGTGTTTAGATTGTAAAAAAGACAAAAGAAAAATAACTAGCAAAACGTAAAAAAAAATAAAAAGAATTGTGAAAAAGCCACAAAAACTAGTAAAAATGAAAAAAAAAAAACGTAATTTTTTTATGTTTTTCAGTAGAAATAAGTGTAAAAATTCATTATATAACTTGTTTTTAATGAAATAAATCAAAATGGTAAATTTACAATTTTATTAGTTAAGGAAGAAGATATATGCAATTTTAATTTGAAGTTGGGTAACATGCAATTAAGAAGTTTTTTAAGAGAAAATATGTAATCGTCCCTTATCTTATTATCATGTAACCCGATCCGCTCTAGAATAAAAAAAAAAAATCATATATAGTTCTAGACAACCGACTTCTTACAAAAATTTTCGATCCCATAAAAAAACATCCTGATTAATTATATATACCAACTCGTTAAAGCCTTGTCCTTTTGGCATTAAAAGTTGGTCAGTTCTTGAATTTGTAAGACCAGGTTGGACCATTGCCACTTTGGGTCCCTATTTGTATCGAACTTGAACTACAGAAAGATTTTTTGGTAAATTAATAATCTAGCAAATGCAAAGGTTTGGTGAACCGACACCGTCTATTTATTTTCACTAGACAAATACAAAGCCAAAAAAGACATTGTACGGTCATGATCGGGCCATCAATCTATCATCTGATTTTTGCAATCCAAACCCTAAGAAATTACATTGGGGCAAAACAGGCTCCTATGTTCTACAAATTATACCTTCACGTGCACATAAAAATTATTAATTACATCCTAATATAACAATTTAATTTTTATTGTATTTATTTTGATATTTATATAATCTTACTCATAGGTGTCGACTTTTTCACCAATGTTCCCTTCTTTTTCGCTTGTCTTACACAAATGGTCTATATAACTTTGAGAATTTCCATTTCTAGCATATAGTTTTGTAATTTGCATTTTGGCCTATAGACTTTTTCTTTTTTTACCTTCTATTTTTAACTTACATCTTTTGGCTATACTTTGGCAGTTTACATTATAGGTTTATATGCTTTATACCGACCTTTCAACTTTTAAACTTTACATTTTTAACCCTCAATTTTGAATTATGTCACCACCATCTTAAGTTTTAAACTTTACGTTTTTATCCCTTACTCTATTACTTCATTTTTACCACCGCACTCCCTCAAGTTTCAAACTTTACGTTTTTTCCCTTGCCTTATTACCCATCAATTTTTAAACATTGCATTTTTGCCCCTTGCATTATTACTCCAATTTTAACGCCACTACCCCCTCTAGTTTTAAACTTTGCATTTTTATTCCTTGCACTTTTACTACATTTTTATACCTTCTTCACTTTGAAAATTTCATATAGTTAACGCATCACATAACACTTGGAGTAATCCATTCTATGTTTGCAATGTAATCACGCTTCAACGCGCACGGGTCTAGTTGCTAGTTTTTTTTTCTTAAAGTGTAGTTCTAAATTTTCTTATTAAAAAGTACAATATTATATTATATTATAATATAATACATACAATTAGCAAATCATAGATGCAAGGGAAATCATTGTTGAGTGAGCAATTTTTTTTTTATTTTATTATGTTTTTCAGTATAAATTTCGTTGAAAACGAACCGGTATTGTGACAAATGGAACCGATACCGACATAATAACATCAGTACCCGTACTCCCATATGTTTTATAATATCTGGATGCTCTACCGAATGCCAATAACATATCAATCTTGTAACAAATCAAACTGATATCGATTGACAATCAGCCGCAAAACACAAAAAATCCGACTAGGTAAAACCATTTACCATTGTAACAAAAATAAAATTGTGTGCTTTTCTTTACAATCATTAATAAAATATATAACATTTAATATATTATATTATATTTATAAGTATGTAAATTAAATAATATTGGCACCCGTTTAGTTGTGTATAGTATTCATTGATAGAACTTAGAAAAGTGTAAATATTAGACAAACATCACTTTTATTTGTTGAATCTTTCCATTATTCCCAAGAAATATGTCTTAAACATGCTTATTCATCTAAATCACTTTTAATTTCATAAATTGCAAAAATATGAAATGATGTTTATATAATCTGAAACCCAACTAATTAAGTTATTTTGTTATTCATTATGAACACACACACACACAAAAGACCAAGGATTTGTGAGTGTGATCAATAGGTACTTATTTCATTTTTACATGGCGCTTTTAATATATATGGATTGAAACGGAATTAGAAAGAAAAAGAAACAAGCGCAGCTGGTTGCTAATGCTATCCCATACTCCCCCATACGGGAGGTCGGATGTTGGATTATGCTGAAATGATATGTTGTTTTACATATTATAAGTTTTATATATTTATTCATAAGTGTATAGTGTTAAGTGTGTAGGTTGGTGTTGTTGAGGGCTTAAGTGTAAAAGGTGCGATATGTGGAGGACTGGTTTGAAGGTTCTTGAAGAATGAAGGGCTTGTTGGTTAATTGCATTTGTGAGCATGAATAAAAGGCCAGCTAGGGTTCCAGATCATTCTAACACCTCTCAAAGTTGTTTTATTCTAGTATATCGTTAGGCTTTGTTATTCTTGTTGATCCTGCGTGATCTTGTTCGTATTTTTCTTGTTCTACATTCAATAATCATTTAAGTAATCCTCCAACTGATAGATTTATCAGTTGTATTTGATTTTGTTGTGTTGTTGAGATCTTACATCCTGTAAGATCCAGGGTATTGGGAGTGTTTTTGGTTTGGGTCAATAATAAGATTTTGGTCACGATGTGTCACTATATTATGTGTTCTTGTTAGATTTTTAGTTTTCTACATGGTATCAGAGCTTTAACTCTTGATTCTAGTATTTCCACTGTTATTCTGTTGATTTCTTGGGTTTTAGGGTTTTTGTACTCGGAAACATTGGTTGTGGTTGCTTTGGAGTTTGAATATGCACTCGAATCTTCTGGATCTTGGTGTTGATCGCAGTAAACCTTAAGTGAAGGTTTATTGTCGTTCTGTGTGATATCTGTGCTCAGTGGCGAATCCAGGATTTTTCCCCATGGGGTGCAAAGAAACATGTAAAATAAACTTCAATAAAACTTTATATAATAAATATCATTAAAATTTCTTACAACTTTCCTCTATGTTATATCATCTTTTGGAAACGAACAATTGCAGCTTCATTTGCAACACTTTCAAGTGCTTCTTTTTCTAACTACACAAAACCACACAAGCATTCAAAAAATCTTCACCCATCCGATTACGCAAATCTGACTTTACAATCTTCACTGCCAAAAACATCTCTCAACCGTTGCAGTTGCAACGGGTGAAACGAATGCTAGCTTTAATAACCGGTACACTAAAGGAAATGATATATGTTTTTTGTTTCCACCATAACTCTAGCAAGATCGACAATCCCACTCAGGTTATAAAATCGTTCATCTTTTTGTCAATGTACAAGTCAAGTTGATGTGCATGAACAACTTTCTCCCTATTATCTAAATCATATGGATAAAACTCACACAATCTCATTAACATTGATGCATCAAATTTGAAAAATTAGTCATATGGTTTGAAAGCGGACATGTTTTGAAGTAATTATATGTTAATCTAAGTAAAGCGATCACTAAACTCTTGAATTTCCATATCTACAACAGTGTTAAAATAATCAAACTTATAATAATGTTGATTAGTCATGTCGTACCTTTGTATTTTGGCTCTAGGACCTCCACATGTCCATGATTTCAATATCATGTTTTTCACAAAACGAATGGATTTTCTCTAAAAGTGGATCAAATCCACTTTCTCTAAACTCTTGTAACTTTCCTTTGGTCGTTTCCATCTATAATACGGCTTCCAAAATTTCTTGATCTTTACTTTGAAGAGCTCGTGATACTATATCTATAAGGCCTATAATGTGTAACATCAATGCAGATAAAAATCAAACTCAAATGAGCTTAAAAACCTATCATGTTGAATGCTTATTTTGGGTAGAAGGGTTATTGCACTCTTTTAAAACATATATAAGCACTCTAGTGATAGAGAGAAACATGTCTACCAAACGTAAAAGTGTTTTTTAATGAGAATTCCATCATGTATCTCCAAGTCGGATAAAAGAAAGCTCTTGATTTAACCCACTTCCTATTTCTAGTATACCACTACCAATTTCTTTTTCTACTCTCTCTTTCTCGTTATAAAGAAGAATGTCAATTCGTTTACAAGAAGAGCATACAATACTCATCAAAATGCTTAAGTTGTCAAAGAAGTTCACTACGCCTAAATGCTTTCTTGCAACAATCACAACCACTAATTGAAGTGGTGAGCAGAACAATTTACATAATTTGTCGAGTTATTTTCTTCTAAGATCTATGCTTTTAAACCATTGAACTCACCACACATATTGTTTGCTCCATCATATCCTTGACCTCTTAGCCTTTTCAAACTCAATCCATATTTAGCAAAAAAAAATGTTAATCGCAGACTTAAGGGCTAAAAATGATGTCTTCAAAACATGAACAAGACCAAAAATCTCTCTTTAACAAGTCCTTGTGCATCAACGTATCGCAAAACAATTGCCATTTGTTCTTTTTTTTGACACTTCACTAGACTCATCAACCAATATAGAAAAAAAACATCATCATCAATGTCTTTTAAAATGGAGCTTACATCTTTCTCTTCAAAACAACTAGCACTATCTTTTTTATACTTAGAGATAGATATTGATTATTACCTGATTCTTTTAGTAATTCATGGAATTCCTTGTCATGGAGCATAATTAAGTCCATTATCTCAAAGAAATTTCCTTTGCAAAGAGACTTTTTGCTCTCATCATGACCACGAAATTATAATACATTTTTCAAAAGATGTCTATAATCACTAATTTTAACATTCAATCTAATTCGATTTGCTTTCTTTGTAATATCATCTTTGCTTATGAAGATTAGTGGGTAGACTGATTTTGATTTATTAGATCCTCACAAATTTAAGTGCTTTATTGTGAATGCTATTGACATCACCAACATGTGTATCAAATGTATCATTCGCCTTATTCCAACCATGAAACCCTTGTCGTGCAAATACATCATGCCCACCTTGGTTCCTAACATAATCTGCAAATTTGTAACAACAAAACAATGTGCTCTATTGGCTTTTACACCGTACCTAATAATTTACCATAATCATCAAACCAAGTATTAACGAAACGTCGTTTTTTATTCCCTAGCAATTTTGTTGGGAAGTTATGACCACCTGATTGGCAAGATCCATTTAGCTAGTACTTTATGCATATCTCATCTCTTTGATCAGGGTGATAATTCAAAGTTCTTATCCTATCGGTAGGATCCCAAGGAAGCTTATTTAAATCAACCATATTAGACCCTGAAAATGATTCTTTTTGTTTAAAAATCCCTTCCATAGACCTAGCAGAAAACAACTAGACAATGTAAATTAAACGAAACAATATGGCTCCAATTTAATAGTTTATAGTCTTATAGATACGTAATGTTCCCAACAATCTATATCAATAAACATATAAAATATGATAAATTATAATTGATGAACAAATATAAAGTTTGTTTATATTAACGTCAAAGAATCAAAGCTCAAACGTTTACATTGTTGAAGATTTTAATTATAACTTATTCTTAAAAGTTTCAATTCTGCAAATAGGATTAAAATGTTTCAATAACATTCAACAATCATTCAATCAACTAATCAATGCATCAAGTATCATAAACTCAAAAACTATTAGAATAAAAAATCAAACAATCCTGTGATTTTGGAGACCAACTGTAGCGTCGTGCCAACTGTAGTTTTACGGTTGATTTGGGCTTCACAATTGTTGCAATTATTAATTTGGGCTTATATATTAAAATTGTTATTTAGATTTTGGGGCTTTGGGCTAAACTGATGGTGAATTTCACACTATACTTTCATAAGTCGAATGAGTCCCTATTGAAATGGTTGAATTAAAAGGGTCCCATATATTTTTATTTAATTACATCAGTTTTTAAAAATTAAAACTATTAAATTTTTTTTGAGGGGTGCCTTCCCCTCTTCTAAGGATAACATACATGCATTTTTTGAAAGAACCATAAACATCAGATATAAAATGTCTTTAATCTAGGAAGTGGAGAACATCGTGTCAAACGAATTCTGATTGGGCTCATTTCAATGGTATTGGAACCGGGTCATCAAAACCTAACCAGAACCCCTAACCCTTTAACCCTAAGCTAAACCCTAATTCTAACCCCTAAAGCTAAACCCTAAAACTAAACCTTATGCTAACCCTAAAATCTAAATTATAAACCCAAAATGATAAAACCTAAGGCTAGACCCTAAATACTAAACTCTTAAGCTAAACCTTAAATACTAATGTTAACCTCTAAAACTAAACCCTAAAGCTAAAACTAAACCTTATAAGTTAAACTCTAAATCCTTAAAACTAAACCATATATATATATAATATATATATATATAATAATATATATATATATATATATATATATATATATATATTTGAACAGGATTATGAGATGGTTCCAACACCACTGAATTAGATCCATTAGAATTCATATGAACCGGTTTCTGCACTTCCTTGGTTAAAGGTTGTTCTTTATTTATGTGCTAAAGTCGGTCTAACATCCACATACACCACATTCACCATCGTAGCCCTCATGCAAATCTTTACACGTTGCATGCATCCTCTTTTACTTGAGTTTTTATTTATTTTATGTTAGTTATTATCTAAACTTTAGTGGTAGCCCATGTTCCTTCCGGTTATTTCCTTTGAATGTAGCCTATAAAAGGCATTATAAGTTTATCAATGAATCAAGCAGAAAATTGGAACAAACTTGTAAATGAATTTATTTTATTTTAGTTGTGTATATAATATAAGGATGAGGATTATTGAAGAAGATTAATTATTACGGTAACAAAAAAACAATCATGTTCCTTCCGGTTATTTCCTTTGAATGTAGCCTATAAAAGGCATTATAAGTTTATCAATGAATCAAGCAGAAAATTGGAACAAACTTGTAAATGAATTTTTTTATTTAGTTGTGTATATAATAAAGGATGAGGATTATGAAGAAGATTAATTTATTATGGTAACAAAAAAACAATTCTAAATTACTAAATTTTGTGATTTAAGGTTTATATTTTAAAATTTTATATTTCTTACATTCAATATATATATATATATATATATATATATATATATATAAAACCATATATTTTTACCTACACAACCTACATGAATGTAGGTTATGTAAAAACTGTAAATTTTTCATTTTTTTTGTTTTGAATTCTAATATGAGAAACAATAAATCTTATATTTATAACATTTTCATTTAATTTTCGGTTTTTAGAATTGAAAAAATTGAAGATCCATTTTGTTTTACGTGTTCTCGTAATATCTAATAGTGTTCCGCATAAAACATTCCCAAGCTTAAAACCTAACTAATTAACTTATTTTCCTTTACATAACTGAAAGTTGAAACAACTGCCTAATGGGCTTGGCAGGCTTAACAGGTTATGGTCCTAGATTCCTAGGTGATGCCAAAGTTGGAGGGGGCTATGTTACGTTTTATGTTTATTATTATTATTTAGTCAATTAAGTCCATTGGTGGAGCATGTTTCATTTAGAGAACAAGACAAAAGAAAACTGATTTCAAATTATTTTCATATCCATACCATACGTAAACACCAAAGTATATAGCCATACCAATTACATTAAACACCGCCCACTATCCAAAATAAAACATGCCCCACCCCTCTTAACTCAAATCAATTGACTAAATAATAATAAAAATAAAACGTAACAGGCTAAAATAGAGGTGGGCAAAAGGACTTGCTCACGAACTGAAACCAAAACCACACCGCTCTAGATTCCGATTTAAAACCAGATGAAACCTCCGGCTTGCGATCGCATTAAGAACCCCTCCGTTGAAACAGATCCTTTTCCCCTTTTGAACCAATTTGGACAAAAACAACTCCACCTTCCTTTGACTGAAACCAAATCGGTTTGGGGTTGCAGAAAAACCAATTTTTGCACGCCCTAGGCTGAAAGAAAAACATTAGATTTAACACCAAGGTATTGTCATGGTCCCGCTCCTACTCATATACCATCTTCAGAGACTCCGTGCGATGTCCTCATGGTTGTGAGGTACTAGTTCCGTCATGTCATGAACTTGATTAGGCAAGGCCCAAACTCTTTGTCAATCGGATCCAAGAAATGCAAGTACTTATGGGCTAAACTTTTAATCAATCGTTGAAGGACTCACGAATAATATTAGAGATGGGCATAATCGGGTTTTATTATTATCAGGAACCGGTTCCAACCCGGACCCGGTTCTGTTCGGATGTCATTGGAACCGGGTATGGTGTGGAACCGGGTCCAGTTCCTACCTGGGTTCACACCCAAGAATATGGAACCATGTAGAACCGGGTACGGGTATTATGGAACCGGGTATGGTGTGGAACCGGGCATGGTGCGGAACCGGTTTCTGACAGTATTGGGAACCGGTTCCTGACAGTCAAACCTGCCATTTTACTATTCAGAACCGGTTCCTGACATCAAACCTGTCATTTTACTATTCAGAACCGGTTCCACATAAATGTTACCGTTGGAAACCGATTCCTTATTAAAAAAATCGGTTTTTTATTGTATATAAACCCCTTGCTACTTATCATTTCTAAACTTAACACTCACCATCATCAACTTACAAAATCAATCAACTTCTAAGTTCTTGCAAATACATATGGCATGCAACGATGAAGTTGTTACGTCTTAGAGACGAAAAGAAACCCTGCTATATGGAAGAATTTTGATCTCTGTTTAATGTCCGACAGCCACGAGATGGCTAGATGCAAAGATTGTGAAAAATTTATGAAGACCGCCGCCAACTCAACCCTTAAGAAACACACTGAGCGGCATTGCCCATTGACGAAGGCAAAGAAAAATGAGACGGGAGAAGGTTCCGGCACCGTTCTTCAAATGTATGATGTAACCCGTTTGGTTTGGTGTTTTTAATAAAGTTTGTGTAATGTTTCTTTCTATTGTGTTTGTTATGTTTGATTTTTATTATTAGTTACATTGATAAATAAAAATAGTAACAATAATCGGTTAAAATTAAAAAATAATCGTTACAAATATAAAAAATACGGTTACAAAAAAACTAAAAAATTACTCAGAACCGGTTCCAATAAGATTTTATTTCTTTGATCGTTTACTAGCGGCAGGTGCAACACTTTCCGATGAGTTTCTCTTAGGTGCGGGTACCTCGGTACAATCGTCGTCCGAATCGTTAGTCTCCACTTCTTCGTCCTCCTCTTCGTCAACAATTTTATGCTCTAACTCAACTTCATCTTCTAGACTAGTTTTATGTTGAACACGATCAACGGCATCCAAATGGTCCTTTAAGCATATTGCCATCTATAGCGATTCCGGAGTTAGTCTTGTTCTTCTAATTGACAAAACCCTGCCACTAAGAGAAAACACACTTTCCGAAGCTACCGTGGAAGCTTGGACCGTTAGTATATCACGAGCCATGGTGGCTAGAATCGGGTATTCGGATTCTTTCGATTTCCACCATGCCAAAACATCAAATTTCCTATACTCCTCGGTGGTCATAGTAACGAATACTGATTTTTTTTATATCTCCCAAGTTCACTTGTTGGTTCACTACCCCTTTGTTGTCTAGCCGTCTCGTCTCTAACGACATTTCAACATGGTTATAAGTGGATCCCCGCTTGTTTCATCGTTAGAGGCCGTGGACCGAGACTCAAACAAATTTGTATGATTTTTTTCACCATATTTTTTTAAATAATGATCATAAAGTTTGGTCATACACTCATTGAATATTTTTTTTTTTTTGCTTTTAAAGTTGGATCCTCCTCATGCATATCCAACTTGTCATAAATTTCATCAATTAAAGCTTCAAAACCCGGTACGTTTAAAGCTGGATTTAAAGCGGCGGCACATAGAAAAAAGGGTGGTAATTCTAAAAAATATTTTTAAAATTTTTGAATCATTGGTCTCATCATATTCCTTAACATGTCACTAGAATTTTCAAACTTTTTAAAATTAGTTGTTATCAAATACAATTGGTCCACAACTTTAGAACTAGTAGGATAATAAACACCGAAATCAAAGTCGTTGTAGTTTTAAAAACTTGTAAAAAAGTACTTAGGTTATGAATATTTTCCCAAGCCATGTCGGGAAAGGGGACGACTAGGTACTCATCACTTAAAGTTGTATGAAAAGATTTTAAAGTGCTCATTTGCTTTATAGTCATTTCAAACATATGACAAGTTGAATTCCAAAAGTCGGTATATCCAAATTCGGCCAATAATTTTTTGGTTGACATCTTTACAAATTTTTTTATATTCTTGATATCTTTCTTTTCCACTTTTGAAAACATCTTGGAGCATAGCTCTAAATGCTATAATAAAATCCGATACAAATTGATCTTTTAAACCGGTTTGCACTACTAAGTTAATAATATGTGCAACACATCGTGTGTGGAAAAAAACACCATCAACTATTGGTTTGTACTTCAACTTTAATTTTTCAATCGCCGTTGTGTTGTTTGAAGCGTTATCAAAGGATATTGAAAAAATTTATCTTCTAAACCATATTTAATTATCGTGCCATTTATAATTTTATAAATATTTTCTCCCGTATGAGGAGAAGGAAACTCGTCAAACGCAATCGTACGCATCATCATTTGCCATGTATCGGGATCAACCCAATGAGCGGTGACACATATGTACGATTCCGGTAAACCATGTGGAGCGGACCACACATCACTAGTTAGGTTTACACTAGTTTTTAAATTCTTAAAAAAACAATTAAATCTTTTTTTGCATTTTCCATAAACTTAAACAATGACGTTTTAAAGTGCGACGACTTACATGTTTATATCGAGGTTGTAACGTCTCCCGAATAAGCTTAGCAAGATCGGGGTCGTCGAAGTGTCCAAACGACAACGCTTTTTGTATCACCAATTTCGCCATCCGATCGCGAGCTAATTTTTGTTCATAATGAAAAATGGTACCATCTTTGGATAGTGGAACTTGACCGGATGTCATTTCCTTTAAAGCTTTGCAATACTTATTAATATGCTTCGTTAACGTTGAGTTTGATTCCTTGGCTAATAAAGATCCACAATGTTTACATTGAGCTTTTTGCGAGCCGTCACTCATCTCGACCAACTCCCACTTGCTCCAAACTTCCGTATTGCGATTATGAGACAATGTTCCAACCACATATGGAACCAATTGATCTTGAGGAACATTGTTAACGGATTGGGAATTTGCGTTTTTGGAACTTTTTGAGGCCATTTGTTGATTAGTATGTGAAAAAGAACAAGAAAGAAATGTAACAAGAAGAATAGATATGAGAAATTGTGTGCTAAACAATAGATTTCTAAACACTATATATAGAATCGGTTCCAACGGTCAGGAACCGTTTCCAACGGTCAGATTTTCATTAAATATTAATGGGAACCGGTTCCAACGGTAACATTATAACGGCTATAATCGGTTCCTACTGGAACTGCATTACCGGGTACTGGTGGAACCGGGTACTAGTGAAACCGGGTACGACCCGATTCAAATGGTAAAATTGTGGAACCGGGTTGGAACCAACGGGTATTTTGAACCCGGAACCGGTTCTACTTAATGTCGGGTAGGAACTGGAACCTGGTCCAGTTCGGTTCTACCGGTTCGGGTTCGGAACCGGTTTTTATGCCCATCTCTAAATAATATGCAAAAGTAGCCAGAAACTCATATTTGAGTAGATGCGATCTTTAAACATTTGGCATATCACATTATTCTCCATCCGTGACAATTTAGAGTACCCATATTAAGGGAATCACATGTCCATCACATAAAACTAAAAGGCATGACTAGTGTTTGGATGATGGGTCCATTTGAAAGACAAGATCGAGAAATCAACAAGGATGCTGTCTTGCAGGAAGAAGCTCCTCATGTATGTAATTCCCTTCAGTTTGTAACCTCATTCATATGAATGAATCACTACAGTTTACACGATTGCGCAGGTTAAGCAGGTTGGGTAACCCTGCTAACTTCTTATATTCCTTTTCTAAATAAAAATATTTTATAAATAACTTAAATATGATTACCGAAACCAAGACATTACATTAATAATGTAAATCTTTGAATAGAATGGTTTAGAGGTTGTGTGTATTGAATATACACTTTCGTAGGCTTTCAACCTGTTTGACCCGTTATGAATAATATATTAACTCATCTTCATGTAGATGGATTAAAAAAATAACAAAAATTTAGGTCACTGTTGTAAATAAAAAAAATAACTATAGTTCACGTATTAATCATACAAAAAAGTGAATAAAACGTGTTTACGGGTCAACCAAACCTGGTCTGGCTTGTTTTGACAAAACTCTTACTACAAATGACCTGTTTCACCCAAAGCCATTTTGATCCTTTACTCATGCCACCTGACCCGCCCATCATGCCACCTCAATTATATACTAATGAGAATCAGAATCAATTTTAGATAGTACAGGTAAAGAAAGATAGCTAAAATGAATGATGAAATAAACTGGACAGATGAACAAATCCCCCTCCTAGATAACCAAACAACCAATTCTGTGATATCATCTAGTCATAAAATGGATGATCATGTCAATCACAAGTGCAGATTGAAGGATGCCATTTTGTGCCGTAAGCGTATTCGACAGGCTGGTTATATATGAGAAAATGTACGATTTTCGACCAAAAAAAACAAATGTTTCTGGTCAACTCTAGCACACATCACCTACACGAGGCACACGGTCTTTATATAACAATTTTTAACTTACCATATGTTTTTATCATCACCTACACAAATTTTAGATACTATTAGCCTCTATATATCATTTAATATAACAAAAACTTCTATGTAAAAGTTTAAAACCTAAAATACCATATGCACAACCTCCCGATGCACAAATTATGTCCGTGTACACGAGGCACGCCTCATGTGTGCACCTCATGTACACCGCCAAAAGCGATGCCTTTTGCCTAAGTGCACCTCGTGCCTAGGCGTGCTATTATAAACTAAGCTGATGCTGCAATTGAGCTTAAGGCATTATCTCACCAAAATGAAATGCTACTAGCAGCACAAAAAATCTCCCAAATCCCGTTAAACAATAGGGTCCCACTCGAATGAACAAAGAAACAAGCTGAAGGAACAAATTCCAAGTAAATTGGAGTCAAAGAATCCGAGATACAAAAAACGTAAGGAATCAAAACCGCACAGTGGGTTGTTATAAGATATGAACAAATCGCCACTTAAAAGGACTTGACTACATGAAAAGTAAAGGAATTGTGTTATGTGTTTTTGGGTTTGCTGGGGTTTATTGACCGAGTTGCATTGAGTTGTTAGTTGAAATTCCAGCATGTATTGAAGTTGAGATGTAGCGTGTGTCTCACATGTGTATTGTAAGATTGTACTCTACAGCATAGTTCTATACACTATATTGTATGATCCAAACCTTCAACACGTGTGGGACAAATTCGAGACGCAGTAAGTGAGACATTGGATCAGAAATCGGGCTATTGATAGAGATCCCAGCCTTTTAACTTTCACTGATTTCATAACAAAATCTTATCTTAATAATATCACCAAAAACTTAAACACAAAATCTAGATCACCCCGTTAACAGTTAACAGTTAGCAATAAACTATTAACTAACTACAAATCATGCAAATATAAAACATCCAATTCAAATTCAAATAGCAAATGTCTATCATAAAATTAACAACTGATGTTTCAAATCTCATAATCCAAGTGTAAACCAATCCAGATCATCTAATTATTCCCCCAGATTTTCAACAGATCAGCTAATTAAAATTAAAATACAAATACAAAAACAGATCTATACCTCACTCCTAATCAATTCATCAATTCGTCTTAGCAGGATCCGGCATCTGAAACAAACCACCACCACCAGCCGCTCCACGTGGCGGCGAAAAACCTAGAAACTTCTGCAAATTCGTGCGAATACTAATCGAACACAAAAAATACAAAAACGCCATAGAACAATCCGTCATATCATCTCCACTCAATCCTCTATGACTCATCTTCTGCACAATCCTAATCGGCACAAACGGCAGCTTCGCAACCGCCTTGCCTTCAAACAAATTGTTCAAAAACCCGAACACAACGAAGAGAACAAGAGCAACAACTCCGCCGGATTTGAGCTTGAAAAGTGATAAATCTCTGCTGGATTCTTTCAACGAGGATTCGACGCGATCGATCTTTTTGGTTTTGGATTTTTTGGAGACGGTGGTGGCGGTGGAGTCGGTTTTCATGGTTTCGAGCTTCTTGGAGGCGCGGTCGATGGAGGATTTGAGAGATTTGTAGGAGGTGGTGCGGTAGATTAGGATGTAGGAGATGGCTTCGCAGACGATGGCGGTGCAGATGGAGATTCCGACGACGGTTAAGCCGTCGGAGTATTTGAGGGAGGAGATGGGGGATGCCATTGTTGTTGTTGACTAGTGGAATGGAATGATTGAGGGAGGGGAAAAGGAGTTTCTGAGGGTTTTAAGTGTGATGCTTGTTGGACTCCCAACTAACTTTGCAACTCTTTTTGGATTGGTGGTAGATTTGGATTTTGAGTTAACTAGTAATTTCACCCTATGCGTCTCGACGAGAGTTTAATTATCAGTACAGTACTGATATTTGGTATAGCATCCGAAACAGATAACAAATTTCATTGGAAAAGAAGCATCAAAACATCTACGTATGTTTAATACTGATAGCAGAAATAATATTGTTCAGTTGGATTGACTTTGATTCATCACGTTAGAGAGGAAAAAAAACTCTAAAAGGCGAAATACTTGATTGAATAAAAGTAAAAGTAGAGTGACTAAATATGTATATTAACAAAGTTAAAGTAGATGGACTAACATATATATAAGCAAAGTTAACTAATGGGGAATAAAATTTATTAAGTTGAGAGACTAAATATGTATATAGGGAAAGCTAAAGTAGAAGGACTAAACATATAAATAAATGCAAAGTTAAGGGTAAAGGCATAAATTTTTTGTGGCCAACCACAAGATGAGACTTGGCTATGTCGGATTGGCCCACCAACATATCCTTTTAAGCATATATAATTACAAGAAAAATATGTGATTTAATTCTATTTAGCAATTTGTTTTTAAACGGCAAACCTTGTTCCTGCACTACTTGACACCATTTATTTAAATAACACCCTTTGCTCAGATTTGAACTTCGGATCTGCTCCTAAGAGGCATATGTCTCTACCAAGAAGGTTACCTCACATTGGCTATTTCGCAATGTTTTAACAAATGGTTTTTAAATCATATTAGGATGGGCTTAGAAACAGTTTAATCGGTTGTATCATGCGGTTAGAGTGTTGCACGCATCAAGTTCATATTAGGTTTTTAAATCATATTAGGTTTATGGCCCTAGAGTGTTTCATGCATCAAGTTCATGATCGCTTAAAAGACAAAATTCATTATCATTGTCATCCTCGTCAACAAGAGCATCTTCTTTTTCTACAATATAAAATAAGGTAAGTAGCATATGGAACAAGTAACCTTGTGTTTGTGTTTCATAAATCCATTCATCCTAACTTAAACTCCAAATTGAACATTAAATAAATTGGTTCATCGGTATTCCCCGGTAATATCAGATTTTTTTACAGTTTAAAAAACTAGATTGATATCATAATTAGACCGGGCTCTACGGTATTGGTGATGTCTCTTGTAACCAGTTCAATCGGTAATACCAGACGATTTTTTTAACATTGTTATTAGATCATTGGGGTTAACTTTAAAAGATGTTTCTTTAAGGTATTTTGTTTTGAGTTAATTATACGAATGGTCTCTGTGCTATGCACATATTGTATCTTTGTTGCTCAAAAGTTTGAAATTACATAGATGTTCGTGGTGGTGTGTATTTTGTAACCTCGTTGGTCCCTAGCCTTACCGGTAGTCTCTAAAGTTCGTTATATCCCATTAAGATTACGAAACCAAGATCATCATTAGAAACTAAAATAAATAATGTAATTAAAAAAATTGATTAAGTGGGCCACCGCCATCAACCTCCATTCCATGTTCTTCTTCAGCGACCATTACCATCACTCGTCTCCCATCTGCAACCACCTCCCCCTCTATCACCATTTCCCAGTGACATCAAAACCTCCAATCTCTTCACCGAGGAACCCATCCCACCATCTATTAAGACTAATCAGTGATGACACATAAGAACAATAGTCATCAATTCATCATATAGTAATTCAGTATCATACACCTAAATCAAGATCTTCATACAAAAAATGAAGAAATCAATCCAATAATCAAGTATATGTATACAAAAGTCACATTACGCTTTCAAAACATTCCATTTTTTAACCTCAACCGTTAGATCACGTATAGGCGGTTTCCGATCACACTTACGTTCATAATCACATATCAAAACTGAATAATTCAAAAATAAATCCACATAATTACTCAAGTTAAATGGGGAAAAAGAATAAATCAGTAACAAGAACAATATGAATCTGGTTGATTCGTGTGAGAGTGAATCGATGAGATGTCGAGGAGCTTGATGTTGATGAACGGGTTGTGGAATGATAATTAATGAGTCTAAACGTTTTTAAATGTTATAGGTTTTACTTTGATTATCCACTTGGAATTGTTTAACTACGAATGGATGTGTTATTATAGGTTTACGTGCTTTTGGGATGCTTAAACGAAGAAAAGGAAGGTGGAACAATTTAGACGAGGAAGGAAACGAAAGGTTGGAAAGGGGATCTGGCTATAAGCACTGCCATAAGGCAGTGGCCAGGAACCATAAGCCATTGATTGGGTCGTAGGGCCATATCAGATGAGGTCGTAAGCTATGGTGCCCACCGCCCCACCATAGCATACGACTGCCTCAGGGGGCGTAGGTCACTAGCGTAAGGTAGTGGCGATGTGGCATAGAGAGTATCCGTAGGGACCGTAAGCTATGGTGCCCACCGTAGCTTATGGCCCGATCTCGGGGTTTGGCATAAAACCATGTTTTTTAGGGTTTGGGGGAGAGCTTTTCATTCTAATTCGTTCCAGAAGCTGCAAGAGAGATTTTTGCCAAGGGCGATCAAGAGTTTTCATTAATCCACAAGATCTAATCACCGTGCATAATTCGTGATGCAACTCACATCCAACTTTGAAGATCCAATCCACGTTATGAGAAGTTAATCATTTGGTCGTTTACTCTAGGTGGAGGATTCTTATAAGTAGACAATTAAACTTGTTTTTGCTTTATATTTTGGACATCCAATCTAAGAATTTGTGCTAGTTGCTTATTGGTTTGCTATTGTATTATTTTTATTTGAAACCTAGTTCTTAAGCCTTCAGTTCTTGAGAATTCTACTAATCGAATTGGGAAATGTAGGAAAAGGGTTTGGTTTGGTAAATTATAATTGATAATTAAGCAATCGAACTTTCATTGCTTTGAATCCGAGTAAATTGTCCTGTTATCACAATCAATTAATCAACTTTTGTAATCATGTCTATGTGCTTTTCCAAATTAAAACTGAGTTTTTGAATCTACTTTGAATCTAAACCCTGGAGGAATCACTTCTCCTTCCAACTGTTTACAACCTTCTCAAGTAACCTGTTAATCTAGTTTTTTAACAAACTTTCAACCAAATGATTTTACTTTTTGTACAATTAGATACTGTTGACGCATATGTCTATTGCCTACATCTTGATGTAACAAAGTTTACAAGTTATTGTTTGATGTAATGTACATTACTCCGTACAAAGGTAGATTAATTTCGTATGAACCAGAGTCTGTTATGCATATGAGATCAATTATGGAAAAATGTGGAATACGAAATGGAGAGAGATAGAAAGAGTTGAATTTATGAAAGATATTAAAAAGGAAGAAAGAATTGCAAAGAAAATGAAGAAGGCATCAATTGCAAGACATCAATTTGTGAAGCTGCCAAAGTTGACCAAACACTAATGACGATTTTTGAGCTAAAGAAGCAAAGTAATCTTGTAATTATCCATGTACGTTGCTTCACAGACGCTCCAAGTGAGGATCACTTGTTTCACAATCCAAACGGTTGGTGGTGTATGAAGCCAAAATTACTGATTCATTTGATTATGATAACTTCCTGAATGATAATATGAATCAAGAAGACGATGCTGGTAGAAAGGGGGAGCAGAAGGATCCTATGAACAAAGAAGAGAGTTCAAGAATTTTCACAGACGTTACTCCTATGATGGTTGTTCCTACAATATCTCACAGAACAATCTATCTTGAACATGATATTGAAAAGGGATAGTTTGTAGATAATTACTCGAAGAAAGAGATTGCATAAATGATGGGAATTGACGAGAATACATTTGATTTTGATTTCGAGGAGGTGATGAATGACATAGATGTGAAGAGATTATGTGTTTCAATATGTTGAAGAAGCTAATAATGACAATGATGTCATTGTGGAGGATGAGTTGGGCGATGAACCAGTGAAATATTCAGGTGAAGGAACTGATGACTTCCCAACATTTCAATATATGTTAGATGATGAGACAAATGAGCTTTTAAAGCAACAGAAAGAAAATGTACTAGCATCTTCCGACGACCACTAGCATTTTTCACGAGAAATCAAGATAAGTCGCTTGGGGATATTATCAGTTGGGGTGGATTCTACAATTGAATGTTTGGGGAATCAAGAGAGAATATGGTGTGCAATACTTTAAGTATTTACAAGATGTTAGCATATTGCCATGGTGGGATGTTCTAGAGTTATGCTAGAAGAATCTTATAAATTTTCGTATGAAACCTGGAGATCAGAAATTGTGGAAGTTGATCAGGGTTGAAGCTCGTCATGATTTTCCATACTGGAAACCTCATTATCCAAAAAAGATTACAAAGATAGATCCAGTATCGGGATTGCCTGATGTTAAAAGACTGCGAGCACTAAAACATATGCCCCTAATGAAGTTAGAACAAGACTTTTATAACGACTTTAGATGGTGGGAATTAGATTCAGAAACAGGGGAAGCGGTGATTGTGTTACAGATTAAAGGTCTGTGGAGAGCTATCAGGATACTAGACCCGATGTGGTTAGTGAATTTATCAGAAAAAGATGTTGAAAATTGTTTTATAACAAGATCATACATCAATTGCCAGATTCAATGCAAGCATTGCAGTATCAGAATGTGATCAGAGTCTGTTATGCATATGAGATCAATTCTGGTAAAATGTGGAATACGAAATGGAGAGAGATAGCAAAAGTTGAATTTATGAAAGATATTAAAAAGGAAGGAAGAATTGCAAAGAAAATGAAGAAGGCATCAATTTCAAGATATCAATTTGTGAAGCCGCAAAGACTGACCAAACACCAATGACGATTTTTGAGCCAAATAAACAAAGGGCCAGGAAACATTTCTTTGGGCATTAAATTTAAAGTTATAAACTTTTTGAAGATTAAAGACCGATCGAGACTGTGGCCACATCCAAGGGGGAGTTTGTTGATACATATGTCTGTTGTCTGCGTCTACGAGTCATGTCAGTGTCTGTAATAGGCTGAAATGTTAGATTTTGAATATGTTATGTTTACCTTCGTACGAAGATGAATTTGTCAAGTTCGTACTAAGTTAGTCTGTTAACTTTGCTGAAGGTAGAATGTCTTAGTTCGTACGAAGGTGGGGACTCAAGTTCGCACGAAGGTAGAAGTCTATGAATAGGTTAGTGTGTTCATTGAGTTTGTAACTGTTTTGCGAACGATACGGCGAAGCCCTGTCGGTTTGTTTCCAGATCCGGAACTGGTATAAGTTGAATGAAACGATAAATTGAAAAGTAATCTTGTTTCTACTTGCCACTAATCTAAAATGAATTACGCACATATTGGACTAGGTTAAACAGTTTAGACGAGAGCTTAATGGATTGAAGCAGATCCTCACATTTATAAAAGAATCACTTAACAATAACATTGTCCATAATACTCCTCATGGTCCGACACCCAACTTACCATATCTAATAAAGTATTAGGGATTGAGTTTTACTCGTATTTCTTATTGACCCTTCAAAATCTGTCAAATTTTGACGTCGTTGTCAAGGAGTCTTACGTAAAGTGTTTAGTTATTTGTTTTCTTAAAAATTAAAAAAGAATCCAAAAATATTTTTCCTTTTGTTTACTTTAGTTTAGGATTACGCGTGGTTTTCCTTGTTTTTGTTTGTGGATGTGATTTTCAATTGCATGCATCATACAAGGCATTAGGATAGTAATACACCGCTAATATTTGGGGCTGAAATTGAGAAAAATAGCTCGTCAAAACGGGGTTCTTCACAGTGAAAAGAAGTTTTTAACATCTCCCAATCCTCAAAGCAATCATATGGGAAACAAAAGCAACCCAGAAAAACAAGTTAACCCACTTCAAATGGGTCAATCTCCATCAAGCCTACCCAACCATAAACCATAATCACCAAACCTATATGAACCAAAACCATCCGACCCACTTCCACAAGGGAAAGGAACTTTTGAACAGTCCAGCAACCAATACCAATCATTATCCCATTCCTCCTTTTCCTAGTTTCACACAATAACAATCATCGCAAAGTCTACCTGCCAAATAAGCTAACATCCATTACTCACCATATGTTGATTGCAGATGAAGTTCCACCCAAGCAACAACAATCACCTATACCACCACCACAACCACATCCAACCCGCAACCAACTAGTACAACAATTCCAAATTCACAACCTCGACATAATACATCCACGTTATAATAATATCAGGGGTATTTAGAAGAGGAATGGGCGTTATGAATAGTATGCAAGTAACACGGTAGCCACCAAGTGGTTAATGTGTAAAGTCAATATGGTTTTTATATATATGTCAAAGTTGGTGGAGTTAGAATATATCCTAATGATTATGGGTATCCACAACATGGGAATCCAAACTTTTAGAGTGGAATAATCAGAGCCCTCCAAGGAATCTCAGACCTTAGGGAGTTCCCATGCCTCAATAATAGCAAGCAAATGGGCCACCTTGTGTCACACCCCGGATTTCCAACCCAAATCCATACGCCGATGGGCCCGGGTGGAGAGTATCGTGACGTCAGTTGATAACATCATTGTCAATTAAACACGGCACAGCGGAAGTCTTGGAGTAAAATTACTATACAAACCGAATGTTCGAAATACAAAATAATATACAGGCTTGTAATAGAAGATCCACAGGCGGATCATAAAATGTACAAGAAAGAATATAAAACAGACTTTATGGTAGATCTAAGGATTTGCAAGATCCTCTTATTTCACTACCGAGCAGCTTCCGGCCTATTTCGTATTGTACCTGCAAGCTTAATCTTTTGAAAATACATCAGCTTTCATGGTAATTACACCCGACGACTCATTTTGAAAACATTTTAAAAATTAGATTTAAGTGCACAGGGCACAAATCTTTTATAACTTGGGAAAGTTACTTTGTAACCTTGTTAACAGATTCACATGTTTGTCCATACATACAGGGCCTAGTACTGAGACTGAGACATGATTAAATACACACCACTTAGAACTCACAGAGGAGTTATCCCCAACGTCTTGGGTAATTTGCATTTGAGCGTCTGTCAGGTGTATGCCTACATCCCGCGCTAAGGCGTGGCCATTATCTAATGTAATGAGCCGAGGATATCCAGGACACGATAATTTAACCCCCGATGTCTAAGTTATCAAAAAAACTGACTAAAACAGAATATGTGGATTTACAAGCCACAATCCGGCGTTCGATTGATCCCATTTCTGACCAAGCGGTAATATTTTACCGTATCCCAAGCCCGTATAGGGAAAATAAGTCAAGAGTATTTACCTGAATTAGCCTTGTTTAAAATGCAAGATTATAACCCAGCCGTATTCAAAATGAGCTAAGTGCATATAGCATTTACCGGAAGGCTCTAGTCTGGATTATGGCATAAGCTAACCAATTAAATACTAACGGTCTTATTTAAGTCATAGACTTAGCCCGAGTAGTGTACAAGATCAAGACGTATAACGCTTGATTAAACGATGACCGAATAGAATGTTGTTTAAACCCGACAATTACTTTGACTTGCCTAATATGGGTAAACTAAAAACATTCTGGATTTTGAAACTTAAATGACAAGGTTAGACCCGTTTCGGTTAATTTTCGTAAAATAGTTACATATACTTAACCGTATGCATATTAGGATATCGGGTAACCAGATAAGTCATGGACAAGTCCTATATGCCATTATACTTTAAATAAGTTGTAAGTATCAGTAGGATATCAACTTATATGCCCGTTAAGGTAATGAAATTATGCCTTATAAGGGCATTTTGGTAATTTCATATCGTATAAAAGGAACTTGATTATAATTTAATGTTATAACCACAGTATTCTGGAAAAATAATTTATTTATGTATAATATCAGTAGGATATTAACTTTATGTGTAATTTATCTTTTATGACCAAACTATGCATCAGAGGGGCATTTTGGTCATTTTACACATAGTTTCTAAATTATTTGGGATTATGAGTTTATAACATGTACCTACTATAATTATGTTTAAATTGTTTTAAAATCAGTAGGTAACAAGTCTTGGTCAATTAGTATGGTTTAGAACCATACTATGCGCCGAAATGGCGCTTATGTCGTAAAATGACGTTTTATGCGATGTTTAATGAAAACTGATGTTGAGGCCAGATTAAAATGTCTTAGATATGTTATTTAATATAACATATCAGTAGGTAAAGGATTTACCTTGAAAAGATTTGATTAAAACCATTTTATGAGCCACAAGGGCTAAATCGTCATTTATCGACATAATTCAAGGACCTGCTTGTAAACTAAGTTTATAATCTGATTTAACATCCCAAATAATCCCACTTATAATATACATTAGTAGGAAACTTATTTTCAAGTTCATTATCATTAAAACCTTGTTTTATGAAAAAAAAAGGGATTTTAGTTGAAAATGGCATAATTACGGAACTCGCGCATAAATTTAGATTCTGATTATGATCATTAATATAACCTCAGAGGGTTATGCTAATTATATTATGATCATAATTCAAATTTAGATCAGTAGCTAACTAATCTAAATCGGGTCAGAATCGAAAGTCAAAGCAGAAGTCAAACTTCGCGACTTTCGATTGCGAACCGACCTAGAACTGAAATTGACGAGCCGAACATGTTCTAATAATTATTACCAACTTGTTTAAGTGTCAAAATAGGTTTCATAACATATATAAGATCAATTTGTGATTTTTCCAAAAAATAGTCTGTTTGACTTTTAATATCATAACTTTGACCCGTCAATTGGTCTAGCAAACGTGATCTTCAGGAGGTGCCCTTTATAGGAATTAACACCAAACCTTATTACGATCACTTAGCCATGTTTGTTATGAACAATGGCTGGACCATAATGTCTTAACCGAAAGTTAAAGTGTTTTCCGTAAAATGCTTGACTTTTAGCTATAAGAGCCTATAAACGAAAATGCAAGAGTCAAGTCCGTAAACGGATCAAACAGAACCTAATTAGTAGAAGAAGAACAACTTTGAATAATTCAACTTGCATACACCAAAAGATGTCTGATACAAGTTCTTTGATTACAACTCTCTAACCCACTTTCACTAACCTAGCATCTCTATTTATAAGCACTACCAAGCCCACTATTTACAACCCTAGGCCCATAAGGCACTAGGAAGCCCACAAGACACCCCAAAGTCCAAAATAATCCTAATGAGTAAACCTTTAACAATATAGGCCCAACAATCTCCCCCTAAGTTTACTACATTAGTCTTTCGGTTGAGCATCCACACCAAGTCTTCCAGCAATAATCCCAGCTACCGCTGAAGTCCAATCTTTCGCGCAAACTTCATACAACTCTGCAGTTCTGATTTGATGAGACGCAAGAACCTACAAGTCTTCCCTCATGAAAGCTCACTAAGTCTACCACATCGTTAACTCTAAATGCCTTTTCCTTTGTCATGATCGCAATGCTTCCAACTTTGGGGTCGTATAACCAAAAATTAAAATTCTTGAGAAAACCCACGAGGAAATGTAGGAGCAACTGGTATAACCAATTCTTTGTCGGTCGGTGGCCACATCACTGATTTAAATTCTTTCCAGTATGTGCATCACGAACTCCTTTAGCAGCTCTCAGATATGGTTCAGCAGTATTCATAGTCTTGAAACCACTTTTAACCTCATCGTTCCAGCTTTTTGAAAAACCTCCATCCTGGTCCACGCTCGGTAGTATCATCGTCGTATACGGAGCCCTCAACAGATCAGTCAAAGCAACCTTTGTCCATGTCTCGAATTGTGATTCCTTTGAATAATTTCACGTGTTCCATCATAATGCACAATAATCCACATATTCTTGACATGGTCATACATCCAGCTGAGCACCCTTGATTTATTTCCCACTTTGTTGTAATAACTCGACCCTAGCTCCATCACGTACTTTCTGACTGATTCGTCGGATCTTTGACCTGAAAGTTCTCATCAAGTGGATTTACATTGACATTCTTCATCAGAACCATTTGTTTCTTCTTCTGACCAGTGGCACGCTTTTGACTTGCAGTAAACTTCTGACGTGGGTCGCTCAAATAATCATCCAAACCAGCTTGGCGTTCAGCAGCCAACTGTTCAGCCGCAAGTCTCTCTGCTTCAGTCTCCTAGCCATTCTCTGTTGCGCCGCACAATGCCCGTGCTCAATGTTCATCGGGTCGTCTGTTGGATCACTAAATTCCCTTCCGAATTTATTCTCCAGCTTGGCCTTCAATTCAAATACCAGAGTCATAAGCATGGTTACATCTCCCTACAACTAATCAATAGTTTGATCCCTGACGTCCAAACGAGTTTGCAGTGAGCAATTTGTGCATCCTCAGAATAACTTCTTGTTCCAAGACGACTACCCTTTTCTTAAGATCCACGACATCAACTTCCACATCACCATCATCGTCACTATCCATTCCTTCGAATTCAAACTCCCGTTTTTTTGATCTGCGCAAATAATCTTCAGAAACATCATCAACACGACCAACTCCACTTCCACCTGCTTCAGAACCACCAGCACCTGATGAACTTCCCCCAAACTCCATCATCTGAAGTACTGTGTCAGCTGGAATAGACACAACAGTAGACTAAGTAATAATAAGGGTGGTTGTCTGTGCAGATAAAGCAGTTGTATCAAGTATCGAAGTATCAATAGCAGATTCAGCAACTGTAGACTCAACAACGGTAGAAGTTATCAACTCAGATTTTGCAACAGTGACGGCAATGGGAGCTTCAGGTTGGCTTGAGTGAATACTCGGCTCGGTTCTTCTCCTTTTAATTAGTGGCACCTCATCTTCTTCATCTTCCTCAACCAGATCAGTTGGTGCAACAACAGGTGGAATATCAAGTGGAGGATCACCTTACTTCTCCTGAATATCCTTCGATGTGCAATCAAAGCTTCTAAATTCTCCAAAGATAACTCTGGTAAAACGGGAGTCAAATTGGCGTTGAATTCTGTGAGATCATCAAGAAAAGCTTGCCCAGCATCGGCTTCGTCATCAGTAACCAAATCCTCTATCTCTATCTCCTTTTCTTTAGCAGGTATATCATGTTCTTTGGCTACTATTGCATTAACGGGAGGAGGAGGTGGTGGTTGAATATCCAAACCAACAACTTCAATGAACTTCCCAAACTTCTTCAGAGCAAATCGACCCACAAACACCGTTTTAGATGTTGAACGGTTCTTATTCATCGTACTAAAAATAGTTGGCCCCATCGGCTTCATGTTCAGCAAGTTGGCATCTGACGCATCCTTTGCCAAGTCTGGGTAGTGGGCATCTAGAATCAACTGGACAAAACGCGGGTACAAGAGAAACATTCACTTCTTGGACTGCTCCAGAATTTTCTTCATATTGTCGAAGATATAACCAGAATAGTTATACTTCCAGGCCATAACCAACGAGACTATAGCAGATGTCTGAGCTTGGTTCGGCTGATCAAGACCGCCTTTGTTCTCTGAGACACACTGCATGAACATATGAACAAGTAACCGCCAGTATGCTGGAAACATCTTATTCAGTAATGGTGGATACGATCCTTCATATCCCATTTCCATCAACACAGGAAGCACCTTCTCTTTGACATATATCGTTGGGTCGCTAAAAGTATCGGCAATTTGCAGCACCTCTCTGACACACGCTTCGTTTACCAAAATCTCTTTTCCCTGTATCTGCGAATGAATAAATGGTCTCCCATCTTCACCTCTTGGATGAAATCGTGCTCTTTTCCAGAACGAATGCACTATGTCTCTGTAGATAACTGGATTAGCTCGGAGAGCATATGCAATCTTACACGTGTTTAGTCCCACAATCATGGATTGTAACTCCTGAAAGAACTATGTTGGAGGGTCTGAAAGATATCCCGCTTGGTTGTGGAATTGCTCCTCAACCACATCACAACATCAAAGGCTTCTTCAACCATATCTGTCAAGATAACAACCAAGTTAAATCCCAACTAACAGAAATTAACGGAGTTTACCAGAATGGCAGTTAAATCTAACTGGATAGTTCAATCAGATGTTAAGGTTAAAAAATGAGAGTTCAAGTTAATTTTAGGGTTCAACAGTTGAAAAGGTTCAAACCAGATGAAAGGTTTAAAAACCTTAAATCCGGATTACTGACAGGTCACTTCTAATCCGGATGAACCCTTTCATCAATCCAGATTAGAAGAAGGTCAACTATATTTCGGACAAAGGTGCAATCCGGATTACCCAGAGTATCTCGGATGAATTATCGTTCCAGATGAAGATTGTCCGAGATCCCATCCGAGATGAAATCCGAGTTCATCAATTCGGATGAATACCCATCCGGAATGAAATCCGAAATTCTTAAGACTTTGAAGATCTATCCGAGATACAATCCGGAAAGCTTTAAACATTAATATTATCATCCGGAATACATGAATTTAAGCAACTTATACCTAATCCGGATGTATTTCTGAGATATACAGTTCAAACTAGAGAGAATCAGAGAAGAATTGGGATTTAGGAATTTTGTGGATAATCCGAAATGAAATATCAGAGATGCATATGTACTTTCCGAAATGGGCTTGGGCCTAGAATTTCGAATCCCGGGTTGGGCTTGTGACAGGCCCAATCCGGAACAGTAACAGTCAGATGGGCCTGTCCGGAAAAGCAAACCAATTGGGCCTTTTCGGAAAAGCCCAATCCAGAACAGTACCATTTGGGCCTAAAGAAGCCCAATCTGGAACAGTAATCTGAATTTTCAATTTTTAAGACTTTTAACCATTTCTATTAGATTGGCCCAAATACCGAAGCACACTGGACCAGTCCAATATCTCTTGACAGAAACCATCTAATAAAAAATCATCAAGTAGACTAAACAAGCATCCACCCACCTTTTAACATTCTACAAAGAAAAACTATTTAACACACACATAGATATTACCACAGCCTTGCTAAGGGATCAAATTGTTTCAAAGGTTAACTAAGGAACATTTTTCAATATGAGCAGGGTCAATTGGTCAAAGCGATTGTCAATATACTTGTCTATTTAAATCTAAAACTCAACCCTTCTAGTTGAAGCATTATGATACGCTTAAGGTAGTATTATACTATGATACTCGTGTGTCCCATACCATGACATACCCCCGCGATCAAGGTAAGCACAAAAATTCATCGTAGCAGGTGAGTATATGTGGTCATCCTTTTATTTTACAACATCAGGCTATTGGTGAACAGGTCAGTACTTGTACAGCAGAGAGACCAATAGTGACTGACTAGGGTTAGGCAAATACCTTATGTGGTACGTAAGAACTTATGAAGAAACTTCTGTTGTCTTAGGTTTTGGCCTTTCCATTTTGGCTCTTTTACAAAGATATCCTGACTGTGCCTAGGTATGCATATAATCTGGATGCAACAGAAGGGCACCAAGATATCCCTGGATGACTCAAAGCATAAAGACCCGAAACCTCATATGTTGGCTATCTATCAACACAAGATTTAAGACCATGAAATCATACGCCTATAGTAAGTGACCCACTGAGTACATAGTTCGTTATGTTTATATCATTTAACTTTCCCCATCCGGTTGAGTTTTAGGCCTACCGACACATCACTTTGGATCCAAATCTTTTCCCGCTTCGACACCTTACATGTGTTAGTCAAACATTTTATCACGAAAAAGTATTTCATTTCCCTATCCTTGCAAAAAACTATTTTTTTACATGCTGACGTGGAAGAAACGGCTTTAGTGTCTGTTGGACCAAAAAGATCCATATGTAGCAGTTCTAAGACTTGAGACGTGGAAGGAACGACTTTAGATTTGTGCGGCTGTCGATGTTGTTTCCCACGCGCACATGATTCACACTTTTCGATCTGCATGAAGTCACGAACTGGTAGATCTCTGACTAAACCAATTTTTGCAAGACGATTTAAATTCTTCATGTTAATGTGTCCCAGTCTGCAATGCCATAGCATTGCATCATGTTTGGCTGTTGACGAGAAGAGGCAAGTGAGCTTGTCAGAATGAGCCTGGTTCATATCAATAACATACGCATTTCCTTTTCGTGCAGCTTTAAGAAGAATCCAATCATCTGGAATAATTAGTCCTGGTTTCAGCACATAACACCCTTTCTTGGTGAACAAAACATCCAAATATTGTCGTAGAGTTGAGACACACTCAACAGACTGTGCTTCAATTCTGGTACGTAATTAACATTCTTAAAGCCGAGGCCTCCGTTGCAAACAGTTCCTCTCATGGTAATCTTCCCTGTCTCTCCACCTGCGAAGGAAACAAACCGCCATCAAAAAAACTGAATGCCATTCAACTGCGAGACGTCTCGGTCATGTGTCTGGAATAGCCACTGTCAATGTACCATAGTCTAACAAGAGTTTGCCAGAGTTTCCTGCACATTTCAACAGGTTTTAGTTAGAGACTGCAACCCAGGCCATTGAAGATCTGGGCTTCCATTAGCATCAATATAAGTAACCTCACGAAAAATTAAATTAGTTGAGGATGAGGTTGATGATGCTTTTAATTTATTTGAAATGGGGGTAAAGACTGAGTCTTGGTCACTGACTTAGGCCTCCAGGTTACCGAATCAGACTTCTGCACAATCCTTAGAGTGCTAGAAGGATTCTGGGAAACTGAAGGTCTCAAGGGTTTGAAAGATTGTTTCTTGGCCAAGTTCCAGTCTCGATCAGAAGACTTAGCCACAAATCCAGCCTGAGGTGGGCGATTAGGCATAGTCTTCTGATGTCTGGAATACAAAGTTTTGAATGAGGTAAAGGTCTTTTGACAACAACGAGCAATGTGCCCAGGAGATCCACAATTGAAACAGGTCTACCTCTTCTGGAATAAACAGTCCGTTCAGCTATTTGGGCATTTTGTCTGTCGGTTTCTTGCTTGCGAGTACTGACGGCTGACGCACGGTCTTGTTCTTGATGGTGTCATACCCACAACCATCAGCACACTTGCTAGTTTTGTGATTTGAATTCTGGGTTTTTGAATATGGAGATTTAGGCAAAATTTTAACTGATATCTGTTCAGCTGGTTGCTTAACAGATTCAGTTTGCGACTGCTGAGTCAATTTCTCAGTTTGATGAGGAGACCCACGGTTGCCGTTTCAGTTTTCGAAGACGCCTGCTTTTTAGATCGGCGTGTTCTCCGCTTCTTAATCTTACTCTTCAAATCACATTTTGTGATAGATTCTGTAGAGGACACAAGTGGCTCTATAGGGACATCATGCTCTGAGATTTCAGAAGATGAGCTTGAACTACATGAATGTGGAATTTCGGGATTTTGAAAAATTTGAGACTCCGATTCAGAATCAGTTTTAAGATTTTCATTTGATGAGAAAAAGAGTGTTCATCTTCTGTCATTTCAGAATCAGTCCCTTGTGTTGAGTCGCCCGAATCTTCTAGAATTATATCACCATCAACGTTCACAGGATCGGTTGGTTGGTCGACTTTCACATTGTCAACCCTAGGATACGCATCAACAGACGAAGCCTCTGGAGAAGAACTTTCGGTATCCTCAACTGAAACTATGAAACCGAATCATCTGTTGATGCAGAACGTGCAGCTAAATTCATTTTCTCATCACAAGAGTTATTACAGTTATTAGTATCATTCAAAACATTAGAATTTGATGAAAAACCAGAATTAAAACTGTTTTAAATTCTCAACACACCAACACTGCTTGAGCATGTAAATTGTTCAGCAAGAAATTGATTTAAAATGTCAAAAGAGGCTTATAAAACGCATAATCAGCAGCCGAATTGTCTGAATTTGTATTCAGACATTCCTCTTGATCACCCTCTGTGATATCCTCAACTAAAATTTCTTCTGCACATGAGTTAGACATATTAGTATCGTTCACGATTCAGTTCGAGTATCAGGAAGATTCTTTTCCGTTAGATTCTGTGGAGGATGTGGATTTTTCTGCCTCAGGCACTACTTTCTCCAAGCCATTGTACTTCCAAAAGGATGATTACCAGTTTCATGTGAAAGCAGTGTAGAAGTAACAAAGACATCATCCCTCTTGAGTTCAGTGGGTTTGGAGAACTTTGGGTAATAGGGCTTCCATGGTTTGGATAAATAATCTGAAGGTTTATCATAAATCATTTTTTCTGCATTTTCTACATCATCCTTAGATTCAAGCATTCTAGTATAATTATGATTATATGGTGGAGGCGCCCTATTATACCCAAGACCTTTGGTAAAATTCTTTTGGTAGTTAAGCTGGAGGTCACATAAGTCCTTGACAAGTTTACTGAAAGTTTCAAATTTTTTAACGTTTATTTCATTTTCGTGAAGCTTCCCTGTCAAGGAATTTAGCTTGGCTAAGGCTGCTTGAAGTTCTACGTCCTTTTCAGCTAGTTTTAGCTTATAGTCGTAGACCCAACATTGCTGTTGGTTCAAGTCTAGTTTTAGCTGAGCTACATCTTGTTTCTGAGCTTCGACCTTCTCCATAAGAAGCTTGTTCTTATGTTTAAGGGCGATGTTCTGTGACGCAGCTTGTTGGTATTCAGCTACTAGAGTTGAGTTATGGGCGCGCATTTGTGATAATTTAAAACGACAACTATCAGAACAGAGAATTCGATTTACTGTTTCTGAAAGATCGGGCGTCTCATTTGTCTGCGCCATCATGCAGTGGTTGTTGTTCTTGGAGAGATTTAATGTTTCCATTTGAGCTGCAGCATCTGCCCAGTTGAAACCTTCATGCTGTTGGGCCACCAATGCTGTTGACTTCCCGCCCGAGCTGCTTAAAGGACTCGTAGTGGCCTTTGAGGGAGAGACGGGAACCAGCTGTCTGTCACTGCTCTGCATATCAGTGACCCTAGATGATACATACCCGGATGGTGGCTTCTTGCATTCCCTGGCAAAGTGTCCTGGTTCGTGACATCGATAGCATCTAAGTTTCTCCTTGGTGAGACCAGTCTTCAAATTCGACAAGGGTTCCTTCCATACTTCTTCTAAAACTTGTTAACCCGAAAAGCAGCCATTACTAGATTCCAAGAAACATTGATCTCGTCCCGGTCCTCTCCATGATTTGATCAACTTCGGTTGGAAGAATGGATGGAGGAGTCAGATCACCTGCCAGGAAGGCGTTTAAGCTTTTGATCATCGATGCCGCAATAGCAGTTTCTCTTCGTTTTATTTAGTGAGAAACGCAGAGTTAGACGCAGGTTGAGCAGTTAGGCGCTGGTGCAGCAGTTTGAGGAGTGTTGCCTTGTTGCACTGTTTGAGGAATTGCAGGACTAAACACCATGTTGGGATACTGAGCATGGTACTGAGTGTGAACTTGAGCAGCAGAAACCATCGTGGGATTCTGAGATTGAAGACCATACACGTACTGGAGTGTTCTGAGGCGTGGCTATATGACTATGAACCACGTTTGAGCCACCCGGTGTTTGCGAATTTCCTTGCAGAGGGCTATAAATCAGATTTTGTGACATTAGAGCCGCATTTTGCCCTGTCATCCTGCGGCCATCAAACTGCTTTGATGATTTATTTCTCTCTGCTTGTTATCAATCTCACATGATTTGATAGTGGCTATCATCTCAGTGAGAATGACATCATTTAAGTTCTTGGTCGTTTTGATCATTCCCACATTTGCATCCCAACTCTTGGGCAGCGAGTTTAATAACTGTCTGTTCATGGCACTGTTAGTGAGAGTAATCCCAGCTGAAATCATCTGGGAAACAAGCTTAACATAGCGACAAATCTGGTTTTCAATAGTTTCCCCATTGGTGTGATTGAATGAGCTGAATTGCTGATTCAGCTGATTCACCCTACTTGCCTTCATGTCTGCATTTTTCTCGTAGAGATTTTGCAGTTCACTCCAAACTTCCTTTGTGGTCTTACAGTTTCTAACCGCAATAGAGATATCAGGTCCAAGTGCCATGGTCAGAGTAGCCGAGGCCTTTTCGTCTTCCTCTAATATTTTGATATCCTCTGGAGTCCATAAGTGCATGGGCTTAAGAATTTTGGTGTCTAGATCTTGCTCTGTACTGTAGACTATTGTTCTTGGACCATTCATGATGCATCTCCACACACCAGTCTCTTTAGTCTTGCAATACTGCTCAAAACGAAACTTCCATTCGTAATATTCATCCCCATATAATACACGTGGCACTTTAGTGGAAGTGCCAATTACTTGATACAGCTCTTAATGGAGGGCCAGTGTTTGTGATTGCAGGGCAGCCAGAGTGGCATTCGTCAGATCTTGTGCAGTCATGTATCCAACCATCATTATTAAATTGATTTAAATTTTACAACAGATTTAAAGTTAATTTATTTTAAGTTTCTTAGATGAACAGTACGAAATCCGAATTCGATCCGGAATGGTCAACCTTGAAGTCAAATATTGTCAAATCCGATATTGTATCGAATTGATGCCAATCTGGATTGATGAATCCGGATTGATGAGTCCGAATTGGAGAGTCCGACTTGAAAACCCGAAATGAAGACACCGGAAGCTGATGGATCCGAAATGAGAAGTCCGAATGACAAATTCGGAATGGAAATCCGAGATGTATGATCCGGAATAAATAAGTCTGAAGGTGATTCCGGAAAGGAGAATCCGGAATGAAGAAATCCGAAATGCTTGTCCTATCTGATGAATCCGGAATCCTTATCCGTAACAGTAATTCGCTTTTCCTGCAACAATATTCCGAAATCCAAGGAACCGATAACCGCAACAGTATCTCGGATTGTAATCCGGATTGAACAACAGTCAGGGATCAATCCGAGATGGATGATCTCCTTCGTGTTCTTCGGAATCCGGAACAGTAGTTGATTTGAGATGTGAGAACCTTCTTCGTGTTCTTCGGAATCTGTAACAGTAACAGATCCGAAATCTTCAAATATTCTTCGAGTTCTTCAGAACAGTAACACTTCCGATGATGAACAGTGATCCGGAACAGAAACCAATACGAGCAGCAGCAACACACTTCGAAAAAATTGTTCAGTCAGTAATACCCGGAGCCTGTATTTGAACGGCAGGCTCTGATACCAATTGTAAGTCCCGTAAACAGATCAAACATGTATCGCTAACCTAATCAGTAGCGGAAATAATAATTAGGAAGAAGAACAACTTTGAATAAATTCAACTTGCATACACCAAAAGATTTCTGATACAAGTTCTTTGATTACAACTCTCTAACCCCCTTTCATTAACCTAGCATCTCTATTTATAAGCACTACCAAGCCCACTATTTACAACCCTAGTCCCATAAGGCACTAGGAAGCCCACAAGACACCCCAAAGCCCAAAATAATCCCTAATGAGTAAACCTTTAACAATATAGGCCCAACAAAGAGCAAGGAACACTTACAAGAGGTTCCTAGAATGCAAGAGAACTAAGTTGGATGCTCCTTTCAGTTAGGAACTTCCAGAGGAGGGAAAAGAGTTGAAAATGAGAAAGGTGCAAGTTCAAATGGTGAACCTTGGCACCTATTTATAGTTGGAGAGCTTGAAGGAGGTGATGCCAGGTGTTAAGGGGTGTAAGAGGGAGCTTACAAGTGTCCCAAAACGTGGCATAGCTGTTTGGGAAGCCATGGTTTCGAGAAAATGGTTTTTGGTACTTATGTGTCGTGGCCAAGGAAACTTTCTGCAGACACAGGCCTCTCGCACCCCGCGAGAGGTCAGGCCTTAGCCTCTCGCGCCCCGCGAGCGCCTGATGTCAGGTTTCAAAATTTGCCACATTTAGCCCCTCAACTTCTTAGACCCTCCAAAGACCTTCTAAAACACCCTTTTGGCATATTTAGCCCTCCGTAGCCAATACTTGGCGTATCCGGGATTATGACCGGACATTGTCGAGCTCTCGATTCGTTAAAAAGTCACTCGGAGGTATAAATTAACATGTTAACACTTTTAATCCCTCCATTATCCAACTTTCACACATTTACAGAATTGAACCCTCTCGTCCAACAAATGGCACGTATGAGAGTTAGGACTTCGTAAAGGATCACTCAGAGGCCCACTATAAGCATGTTGACTCCAATGTCACTCAGAGGCTGGGCATGTTGACATATCAGTCACTCAGAGGCCAAGTTTTAAGCATGTTGACATATCAGTCACTCAGAGACTAATGATTTAAGCATGTTGACATCGGACAGTCACTCAGAGACTCAGCTTGAGCATGTTGACACCTTTAGTCCTTATTAGTCTTTAATAGACTTAAAAATAAAATACAACACGTGTCACTATACTATTGGACACGATTTTTACAGGGTGTTACACTTGGCCTATTCAAAGGCATGTGAATGAGCAATGGTATAACCCCGAGGGCATTCTTAGAAATTACAACAGAAGTCCAATAAGGGGTGTAAGGAGCCATTACAGACTTGCAATCACCAATAATCTATCACCAGTGGTTATACCACCACAGCAGGGGCAATCATTCGAAGTAAGGTCTAATTCTATCCAAAACTTGCCTAATTTTCACAGTTCAGTTATTGAAGAACCATATGTGCACATTGTTGCATATGATGCAATGTATAAACCATTAGGGAACAAGGATTACCCCCAATGATGTGAAACGGGTACTGTTCCAGTTCTTTGTGGAGGATAAGGCAAGTCGGTGGTTTCATTCTCTACCATCTGCTTCCATTTGCACCTGGGTTGAAATGCAGCAATTAATCTTGGATGAGTTCTATGCCAACTAGAGAACCAAGGATGCTAGAAAAGATATCAGAGGTTCTCGACAACAACCGGATGAGCTATTCCATGGAGTATTCACATGGTTCAAAATGATGCAACACCCATTTTATCTTAATTAAAACACGAACGAGCTCGAGTATTGACCGTTAATGCCACAAGTGTCTCAAACCTCACAGTTCCTACAAACCTCACAAATCCCACAAATGTCACAACCGGCACTTGGTTTCTTCTTCTCTCCTACATAAATGTCGCAACCCATATCCAAAACCCAAGCGACTACATCCAAACGTAAACACAGAAAAAATGAAAGGGAAGAAGAATCTTCTCCAAAAACCGTTGAGATGTGGACAAGCGCAAAGGAGTTTGCATTGTCAAGAGCGTGGCTTGATGTTTCCCTAGATCCTATTATAAGTAGTGTTTTTAAAATGTATAATATTTTATGTCAACTTAAACTACTTTAAAAAAACTTATAATATTTTAATTTAGTTAAAATTACTTTTTTAGTAGCTGCTTTTTATTATTATTATTATTAATATTATTATTCTAGCAAGTTTTTTAATTCAATATCTGGTCTATATATTTTTTATATACCTTTAGTTTAAGTCGTATTTTTTTATTCAAAAATTTGGTCTGTCTTTTTTCATGTAATTTTAATTTAAATAAATATTTTACTATTTTCTGGGTTTTTGTTTTTAAAGAAAAAACAAAAAGAATGATTATTGAATAATTAAAGGTTCGTTAAACTATATCATGCTAGTCAAAGGGTAACTTAATTAAAGTTTTATTGTCTACGTGACAATGATAACACTTTAACTAGTCTTTAGTATGTTTAACCATATCATGTAGCCTTACAGTCACACACATAAACAAATCAAGTTAACTATGTGAATTAACTCAACTAACATTGCATGCACTATTATTTAAAAAAATGAACAAGTTAAATTAACTATGTGTTCATATTAAACGAATTTAAACTTAATTAACTCAACTAACATTACATGCACTATTATTTAAAAAAAAATAGCTTAAATATAACTAATAAGTTTCACCCATGTGATGTCGAAAAAAACTATATATTATAAAATAAAAGAAAATTTATTTAAATAGGTTTTTAGTTTTAATCACACATATAACGTTCTCAATATAACTAAAAAATAAAATTATAAAAACAAAGTCTTGATATGCTTTCATCACATGTAATTGCAAACCATAAAAAAAAATATCGATACTGGTTCTAACAATACCGACACCGCTACCGATGTTGTTTGCTTGGTGTTGGTCTGGTTTGTTATAACACCCTACAGAAAACGATTTCGATAAGTGTTTTACGTCAATTGAAAACCATACCATAAAAATGAATACCAATACTTGTTTCGATAATGCTGACATCGGAGCTGATGTTGCCCGCTTGATATTGGTTTGATTCATTAAGGCACCAGTATTCGGCATAGTTTACGATACTAAAAAGTACTTTATATAAATACATTTCCGTTTTCAATAAAACTTAACTCGTAATGTAAAGACACAAAATATAAACACAACTGCATATCTATTTTTTTCATAAAAAACTAATGAAAGCAAGTTATTAAAGAAAAATAAACTTAAACTAAATAGATTAAAGATGTATATGATGAAACCGTAACTATGTTTTTTTCTTCTATTTATCAAAATGTTTATTGTGAGAACCAACGTGAACATAACAAAATAATCCTACCCCATCACTACCTAAAAACCTAAACACCCACCCCTACCCCACCACAACCCAAAAATCTAAACACCCATCTCCCAAAAAAAAAAATATCTTCCCAAAAAATCTACCCCCTCCTGAAAAACCCCTAAATCCCCCGTCTACCCACCCAAACTAAATGCTAAAAACTAAACCATAAAGTTAAATCATACAACTAAATGCTATTTTTTTTAAATTGCTAAATTTCCTCATTAAAACTACAAAAAAATTGAACAACAGTACCGCTGCACCCGTGCATTGGTGCTGTTGTTTAATTTTTTTTAAATCCGCTAAATTTCGTCACTAAATTTAGCGAATTAATAAAAAAACTATTTTGTGTGTTTTTAATTTTTTATGTATTTTTTATTGTGTTCAAACTGGTTCTCGCGGATCTCGCAATAAAGGGTGGTTACTGACGGATCTTTATCCTATGTATGTGTATATATATAATATATTATCGAAGTAACTAAATTAAATTGATTATTATTTGGGAAAATATACATTTGATATAGCTACAATACCAAGTTGGGTGACCAGTGCCATCCATAATGTTTGTTAATAAGTGTTTTTTTTTAATTTTTACCCCTTAACATTTAGTATTATCGTTACAACTGTTTAAATTTCTAAAAACTTTATACGATTTTTACATGCTTATCTTTCAGCGTTATTGCAACGCACGATACCATTTTTAACTTTTAAAACATAATTGTTTCTTATTTTTATGTACGTATTGGTATAAGTTCAGGTTTCTTTTTACGTTTTCAGTTAATCTACGTTTTGGTAAAAATTTTGTTTTACAACAAGTGGGGTCAAAGATGATATGTTTTCATTAGACTTTCTTTTTACATTTTCAGTTAGTCTACGTTTTTGTATAAATTTTGTTTTACAACAAGTGGGGTCAAATATAATATGTTTTCATTAGACCTTATAAATTAGACTTACTTTACGTTTCGGCGCCACCGCAACATGCGGTATCATTTTTAACTTAAAAAACATAACTTTTTCTTTGTACATGTCGGTATAAGTTCAGGTTGGTGTTCGACGTAAATTTCTTTCGCAAATAAGTGAGGCCATATATAATGCATTTATGTGATTATTTTTATGTACATTTTCAGTTTATCTACGTTTTAATGTAACTTTTGTTTTGAAACGTTTCAAATCTTTACTATACAAATCCGAGTTACTTTACATTTGAACATGCCGTAACGTGCAGATAACTTTACTAGTTGATTAACAATAAAAAGTATGCCAAAAATATACATTGATATTCAATAAAAGAGGATTAAAGAAATGAGGAAATTGATACCATGCTGAGATGTGAGAGTAAGCATCATGACCACATACGTTGGGTCAAAAGTGTGTTAGCCAACTGGCATTTCTTTAATATTTCTGTCCTAGTCTGTATTTTTTTAGGATATTCCTAGGCTCTACACAGGAAATAACCCTAATTTTAAGATCTCGTATCAATTTAATCCTTTAGAAATAATGTTTTTGGTTTGGGTTTGGGTATGGCTAAACGTACTCTCGTCCTATTAAACGTACTCCCTCTTACGTGAGAAGGAAAATATTTTATATTAGTTCGTACCTTCATATTTTATAGAAGTGGAGGTATGTTTAATAACACCCTTCAAGATTTTAGATTTCTAAACTAAATGATGTTTCAGTTTAATTAAATATGGATTGATTAAATTGGTTAACCACGATTAAGTGATGGTTCTTTACTTCTGTATATGGACAAATTCAAACTCATATTAGTTAATATAATTGACAAAGGATATATTATTTATAAAAAAAAAATTGTATCAAAAGTTTTTCAACATATAATAAACCATTTATAAGCAACAAACCATGCATGTTAGTTTTATGGACGTAACAATTCATTTATGTTACACATAGTCATTATCAAACTAAAAAAAAACTCCATAACACAATTGGTCCGGTTTTGACCATGTATATCTAACTTTAGACTGTACCAAAAAGATGGTTTTGTTTGATATCCTAGATTGACGAGATAGATGTATACATGTCTTTTCGGTTGGTTCAATATCGTTTACCATTTAGATCACCGTTCAACCGGTTTGAATAGATTTTATCCCTAACTAATGAGTGTGTACTAAACGATTTGTAGTCTAACAACATCAAGGTGTGAAGTAAAAAAGGTGCATCTCTCTATGAGGTTGAGGGTTTAAATCCCATGGACTATGTTGGACAAAACTATAGATTTAGGAATTTAGGAGTAGAATAAGATGGTGTATGAGTTAATTGTTAAAAACATATAAAAAATAAATTACAAAAAACCACACCTAATGATGTTTGGGATTGAGCTTGAAATAAGTTATTAACTTATTGAAGCCAATAGTCATTTAGAAAAGCTCATAATACTGACTTTTGAAAATCACTTAGGCTAGGTGGTGTGGTATAAAACCCGTAGGGGCTCTATCACGCCATGTAGGCGACACGTGATCGATAGGCGTTATTGTTAACTTGTACGGTATGGATAAAGACACTTAAAGCCCCCATTTACTATTATATAAAAAATAAAAAGAAGAAGAAGGAATCTGATTGGTTGTTACTCTCCCTCTCCTCTTTCAAGCACATTAACCCACTGGCAAAGACATGCTATAGCGTCCCCTTTGACGCCCGAAAAACAGGGGAGGAGCGCTAAACTTACTGATTTAGACAGAGACGGTATCCCACACTCCGTGATTGTATTTACATATTAATTTTTCAATAAGTTTTTTAAAAACTAATAAAATACTTCAACTTCCAAATTCAATCTCAAACACCCTTAGATTCAATTACAAGTAATTGAAAAGTATAACGATGTAGACTCCCTAATTAATCACCACATGATATTAGAATAACTTTTAATATAATGTATAAATAGACATGAAACCACCACTAATAAGAGTGAAGCAAATCTTTCACATCAATCGATAAAAAACCAGCCAATATAAACCCACAAATTACACAACTAATAACATAAAAAAATACACGTAACCAACACCACAAACTTACACATGGCTCAAAAACCTAAAAGAAAAAAAACTTTAATATCTTTACTTGTCATTTTCTTCATTAGATAAACATAAAAAGAAAATATGAAAAAGAGAAATACTTTCTTGTAAATAATATCAACCAAAGAAAAAATAGCTTCTCTTCTTACCGGTGTTACTTTTGAAAATGTTTGATGTAATATGTCACTCAATTGTTGAACATATAAGTAACATATATAAACAAGATTTGAGCAACAATGCAAGAAGAAGACTTTTTCGTCCTTTAAATTCGTATTAAATGCTCTAAAACCATAAACAACCTGTTAAAAGATCTAAAAAACAAACAAAGCCTTGGATTATCAAGTCAATATATGTATGAGAGATATATCTTTATTAATAATACCCTAGAGAAATTGAAGAGAGGAAATAAAGTGACATAAGGTTGACAGAAGCCCATAATAATAATATACCCTATATACGTAATTCATTTTTCGACGTCACATAATTCTGATTCGGTATCTAATTTACCAATGATCCGAGTATTATTGTTTAGTAACATAACTTACTTAAAATCCTAATTTTAGAAGAATTAAGACGAGACAAATATATATAGTCAATAAATGACCTCCGATCTTGATAATAATAAATGTAAATAAATAAATCAATAAAAAAATATAACAGCATCTCCTCCGTGTTACCGTGCACCCATGCTGAAGCCACACAAGCAAGCTCTCACAGCCTTTCTCTCTCCACATACAAACAATATATACGCACACAACTAAATCTCATCGAAATTCCATTCGCCTCTTTCTCGCTCTCTAAATTCTCACAGATCCTTCAAATTCATCAGGTACACACATCAATCAATCAATAATCGCTAACAATTCATATTAAAATCTAACAACGATTCAACGATCTATAATAATATCATTTCAATTGTTAATTTCATCGTTTTTCTGGATCAGATTGTTGAATTCATACGAAATCTGTGAACAACTTTTGATTTAATCGGAAACTGTTATCGGTTAATGGAGAATTTGATGACGCAATCGGTGAATGCGAGAGGTTGATTGGAAAGCGATGCCGGAATTAGCGTCGGATTGTCGGTTTAGTGACGGCGATACGACGACGTCTTATGGATCTGTATCGTTGAGTGGATTTTGGTCGAAGCATCGGGATGACGTTAGCTGCAATCAACTCCAGAAGGTTCGTTGTTAGATTTAATTTTGTTGTGTTTAGATGTGTATTGTGTGTTTTTATTTCTTAATGAAGAATTAGGTTATTTGGATCCGTAGTTGTGAGAGTGCTTTGTAAGATTAATTAGGTTACATATTGTTTTGATGTTTGTTGTTGTTGTTGAAAGTTGCTTCAATTGTTGTGGAGTGAGAAAAGATTGTGTAGAACAGTTTGGACATATTACTGGTGTAAACAAGTTAATGCTAGTGTGACATGTAGTGGCGTAGTGCTACAAATTAGAGTTGCAAAATACATATTATTAAAGCGTAGCGTCTGGCAATATTCCGTTACACGTCAATATGTCATTGTTGTGTCTCTAAAAGGAAGCTTAGATAAGAGGTATTTGGTGTGTCTCGAGGTTACATATAAGTAGGCCGGTGTTAGTGTTATAACATAAATACGGAATGTATTTTATGTAGAGGTTATTAAGGAATTATTTTATGTAAAGTTGAAGAGCATGATTTTAGTTGAGAGTTGGGGTAGGTTGGGCATGCGGTCAACTTTGCATTACTATAAGTTCAATGTTTGAACAGGAGTTATGCTTTCTGGCTTAACCCAAAGTTGCGTCAAACGTTGAATGCATTGGATTCGTACTGTTGATCATGTATCAGACTATCGGTGATGTACGAAGAGTTTATTTTTTGTTCAAGATATATAATTAACTGAAAGTGTTAGTGATTGGATTTCTATATATCTATTGTAGTTCTGGAGTGAGCTATCACCACAAGCACGGCAGGAGCTTCTAAGAGTTGATAAACAAACTCTTTTCGAACAAGCTCGAAAAAATATGTACTGCTCCAGATGCAATGGGTTGCTTTTAGAAGGTTTCTTGCAAATTGTCATGTATGGAAAGTCTTTGCAGCAGGATGGAGTAGTTGGTCAGGCTCCTTGCAACGGACGCAGAACCTCAAAAACCAAAATTATCGAAGATTCTTGCGTGACATCCATGTGTGATGATGACATTCAAGATCCATCTGTACATCCTTGGGGAGGTCTCACCACTACTCGTGACGGAACACTTACTCTCCTGGATTGCTATTTATATTCAAAATCTCTTATAGGCCTTCAAAATGTGAGTCAGCCGTATAATTATATAATTATTTCTTTTTCTCGTCGTGTGCTTTAGTGTCTCACATTTTACTCATTCAGGTCTTTGGCAGTGCTAGAGCAAGAGAACGGGAGCGTGAGTTACTTTATCCTGATGCATGTGGGGGTGGAGGTCGCGGGTGGATTAGCCAAGGAATGGTGGGGTATGGTAGAGGTCATGGGACCCGCGAAACATGTGCCTTGCATACTGCCAGACTTTCTGTTGACACTTTGGTTGACTTTTGGTCTGCACTAGGAGAAGAGACGCGACATTCTCTTCTCAAGATGAAGGAGGAGGATTTTATGGAACGCCTAATGTATAGGTACTTTCCTACTATTGACTTTGTTAGCAAGTCATTAGATAACCTCATAAAATATTGCAAACGCATCCCTTCATCAACGGAAAAGAATATTTCAATGTTTCTCCAAAGTTGTGTGCTTCTTCTTTAAATAGAGCATCAGATACACATGCAATTATATATGGTTTTTTAGAAAGGTACACAAGTAAACTTACGTTACTGTTTATGAAACAACCTCAATGTTTTGGTTGGCTGTTTAATGCTCGAAGTTGAACATTAAAAATTTGGTTAGAATTTGTGTTTAGGAACCCGTAAACCATATTATATATATGGTGCCCTTTTGGTAATCCTTACTCAGGATCTCCTTGATTGCTTCTAGTTTTGAAATATTGCTGCTCCATAGCTTGAATGCCGAATCATAACGTCTAATAAGTTGAAGATCACGATAAATTACTGCAATAGATTGAGTGTTTGCGTCTTTTTTTTAACAGCATCTTCCATGTGAATGGTTTGGATCTTTATTTTTGTTGATCTATAAATCATGAGATACTTGACAAACCAAGTATGTAAGAAGCTACATGGGAATACCGCTTGTGTTCAGGGCTTTGGTTCTATCAGGCGTTTGAATATGGCACTAGTATAAGCTCTAATGTGATAGCTGAGTAATATGTTGAGAGTTTAACTATATAAGGATATTTCATATTTTTTTATGATGTCAAGCAGGAGAGATAGATACGAGTGTAACTTTCGGTGAAATCTATGAAATTAATTATTCTACTTTAAGTTGATCTTGACACCAAGTTCTACCCTTTTTTGGTGCGCTTGTGCAGACGATGAGGAAATTCGAAGTAAAATATTAGTGTAATTTGAACTCCTGTTATTAGTATACAATTTTCTAGAACCACAGATCCTTTGTTTGTCATTCTATTAACTTGTATAATAAGCCTTTGGTCCCTATATTTTTTACAGGTTTGATAGCAAGAGGTTTTGTAGAGACTGCAGAAAAAACGTAATTCGTGAGTTCAAGGAGCTGAAAGAATTAAAACGCACGAGAAGAGAAGCTCGCTGCACAAGTTGGTTCTGTGCAGCTGATACAAGCTTCCAATATGAGGTATGTCTGACAACATATAATTCACAAATCACAACCATAAGCACATTTCTTGCTATGTATGCACCATTAAACATCACTATTTACAAGTTAAAAACTCTACCTTAACTTGCAGGTAACTCGAGATACAATCCAGGCTGATTGGCATCGAAACTATGCTGACTCAGCAGGAACTTATCACCACTACGAATGGGCTGTGGGAACTGGAGCAGGAAAATCCGATATACGAGATTTTGAAAACGTTGGTTTAAAAGTACGGCTCAAGTGAATGGTCTAGACCTCACAGATTAAATTCCTGCTACATCACCCTAAGGGCATGGAAAAATAGGATGGCGTGTGCAATGAGCTTTCAGGTCAAAGCTCATGCGGTTGAAGGGTCAACAATGTGTACATTGCGACTTCTTGGTTGGATAGGTTTTGTTCCAATCACTAGAGGAGAAGGCATTAGAAGGTCTTTGCAGCATGCAGCAGAAAGATGCTTGAAGAGAAAGAGACAGGTATTGAGAATGAAAAAAGCTTAAATGCTAGATTAGAATATTAAAATGCTTTTGCATAAGTATGGACTAAGTTTATTAATTATTATAAGCTGTTAATTGTTTTAAGTTGATTTCAGGATGATGATTCAATGGACAATGACGGGAATGAATTTGATGGAGAGTGCTCTCGTCCTCAAAAACAGCAAAAAGTCCTGAACTTGCTCGGGAGTTTCTTTTAGATCCGCTAATGTTATTTTTAAGGAACAGGTATGTTCAGCTATTTACGAGTTTTTCTGATAAATCCCGACATTATTTCAACCAGGGTCGTAGTCACCCGCGTTGCGCAGGGACGCGGTTGGATTCAGAATGTATCACACTCCATGACAACCAATGAATAAATTCGTAAAATTAAACAAAATGATATCTAAATGTGTTATGCTATTTTGTGTTGTAACTCGGCTCTAAACATCAAAATAATAAGAAAATGTAAAACAATATGGTAAATAACGAAGGTACACAAAAAGATAACGATAGGAACTCGGTCAGTTTCGGTGCACTCATTATAGCAAAGAAAAAGAGAAGTTAAAATATGTCCAAAAGATTATTGGCGCATTGGTTAAAAAAACTAAACTAAAAAAAGTTTGTGCACTCATTATAGCAAATAAAAAGAAAAGTTAAAAAATATGTCCTAGATGGTATAGGTGTGTTCGTTAAAAAAATAAACTTAAAGAAAATGCAAAAAAAAAAAGTGCAAATTAGAAAAAAAAACCCATGGCTCACATTAGCATGGACTCACTATTCATCTTCCCCTTCTTTTATATATAGATAATAACATGACTGAACTTTCAGGTTTATATATACAATGTGCATGTGGCAATTAGGGAAGTGTTTCAGTTGATGTAGTTTAACTGTGTTAATTATTAATAGGTTGAAAAGGCGTTCAGAGAAGGCACTGCACGTCAAAACGCACATAGCATTTTTGTATCTCTTGCGCTTAAATTGTTGGAAGAGCATGTGCTTGTCGCGTGCAAGGATATCATTACTTTGGAAAACCAGGTAGATATTGCAGTTTTGACTTGTTTACTTATGAACTCGTTGATTCGGGTTATCTTTTATTGTTAATGGGTCAAACGGATCATAAATAGAACATATCAAATGGGCTAACATTCGTCCAAAGTGCATCTGATAAAAAAATAGGTTATTATTGTGACAATATGATTGTATAATCTAGGCTCTATTATCTTTTGTAGTTTAAACTTCTTGAAGAAGAAGAGAAGGAAAAACGTGAAGAAGAAGAACGGAAGGAGCGAAGAAGGGTGAAAGAAAAAGAAAAGAAACTCCGTAGGAAAGAGAGATTAAAAAACAAGTCAAAAGAAAGAGAGAATAGTCAAAGGAATCAACTTCCTGCTATTTCCAGCAACTCCCTTGAGGAGGAACTAACAACGATCATCGATGATGAGTCAAATGCCAGTGATACCATAAATTCTCTATGCAAAACAGAAGAAGATATTCATATTCATATTCAAGATAACTTGTCATCTATGCCTGTATCAGAAGATCATGTTCAGGAAGATCAAAATATAACCGATGATGTCTCATATGCAAGTGATCACTCAAAACATCCTCGTAGGAAACCTAAATTATTCTGGGACCAATCGTCAAAATGGTCTGATAGAGGGCGGTTCGCGGTGGTCTCTGAAAGTGGGGGTATGATAAGCAAACCCGACCTGAGGGTTCATAATGATGGTTTTAGAGTAAACCGGCCGCTAAGAAGCAATAATCTCCGGGCTAATGTAAGGTCTAACGGGTCAAGGTACACTGAGAGATTGTATTGTTCTCATAACAGGTCAAATGACAGATATGACCCTCAGGCTTGCAGTTGTTACAAACAAAAAGACTATATGGATGTCTCGGAACCTTATCATCGTGGAAACAAGTACAACAATCAAACAGAGCATGTCAAAAATGTTAAAACCCACGTGTCGAGTGCAAAGAAAACATGGGAACCTATGGAAACACAAAAGAGATACGCCCCGAAAAGCATTTTGGATTCACCAGTCAAATTCAAACCTATTGACCAGTCAAACGGGACGAATTCAGTGGCAACAAATCACGAGCACAATGATTTAAAGGAATCAAATAACAAAATAGATATCGAAGCCGATAGGATAGGTGGGACTACGGATCTATGCACGAGTAGTAACTCCAATTCCGATAGTTCATCATGTCTCAGTGAAGGAGATGGAAGTACCTCGTTTTCTTCCAACACCCAAAATCCCGAATCGTCATCCACATCAGATTCGGAAGATGCTAGTCAGCATTCTGAGTTAGTTAAAGAAACACCGTTTCCTGAAAAACGGGATACAAAGGAAGACGAGAAAGACGAGATGCCAACAAAAGTGTCTTCGTGCGAATTACCGTCACAAACTGCACAACTCAATGAAAATAAAGTGAAAAACAATGTTACAGAGAATATCATTCCACCTCCGTTGCATGCTCCAGGCATCCATTTCCCCATGTTTCAAGCTCCGTCTATGGGTTATTACTATCAAGGTCCGGTTCCTTGGGTTGCGGGCCTTGCAGCCAACGGGTTAATGCCGCTTCATCATCCGAACCCCTACTTGTTCCCGAGCCCGTTTGGGTATGGTTTGAATGGGAGTTCACATTTCCTTCAGTATGGTGTAGGTAACCTTCAACCGTTGGGTCCACCATTGGTTAACCACGGTCAACCACCAATGTACCAACCGGTCCCACAAGTCAATGGTGTCAACATGAAGGTTCATGACCATGCCAACGTTCCAGGTCTACAAAAAGTCGAGAAAAATGACGAAAAGCTACGAGATGAGAATGTTGACAAAACCCGAAAGGATAAGGATAATACGGGGTTTTCCCTTTTCCATTTTGGCGGGCCGGTAGCTCTTGCTAACGGGTCAGTTGAGATTGACGGGAGGCTTCCTCCAAAGGCGTTAGGAGACACCATTGAAGGTGGTGGTCATGCTTGTGCAAAAGTTGCTGTTGAAGTGGAAGAATATAACTTATTTGCAGCAAGCAATGGGATACGATTTTCGTTCTAATATCATGTCGGAAATCGTTGGTTTTTTTTCGTCATCGCAATAACCTCAAGAATGTTTGATGTGCTAGTTTGATTGGTTGCATTTCGTCGGATTTTTCTCTGTAAAGATATATAGAGTTTGAGTTGTTTGATGGGTGCTTGTATGAGGTTTGTTCTTTTCATATAGCAATGGAGCATTTGCTTCATCTTTTATTGTGCATTAGACTTTGTTGAGTGGCTTAATCAAGTTCTCTATTTAAGCATTTAGGGGTTTCAATCACACACGGGTTTTTGATATACATGATTGTAAAATCATCGATGATAACCATTAATCATGCCGGGTTTGCAGGTTTCCTTGCGGGTTATATGTGTTGTTCTTTACTACCCGTTAGGGTTCTTATTACCTAAAATCTTTAACTCGCCTAAAAACTTTGATTCGAAATATTAAATACTCAACTATATTTGTACCAGTCCTATAATTTTAAGTCTCTAAGGCTTTTAAAATATTATTTACTATATTCTTTAGCATTAAGTGTCAGTTATGTATACAATTGTTACGTGGGTGATTGTGTATGGGTTTCGTGACTTTCGTCTAGCGTATCACATACCTATCCCAATATTTCAGGTTTTAGGTTTTTCAAACCTAACCAAATGTTAAAAGATAGAGCAAAATAGCTAATAAGATTATAGCAATAATTAAACCCTGCTGAACCAAAACCAACAGAGAATGGAACAATGTTTAATGATGTTCATAGAAACTAAGTAATATCAACTTTAAAAGTTGCAATAGACTGTCTAATATATTTGTTGCAACTTTTACAAGATAAAAGAAAGTTGTTCCTTTTTTTTTTCTAAAGAAGAAAAAGAAACAAATACCTCCCCTACCGTTCAAGTCTTGCATCAATCACAGCGAATCAACTTTTGTGTGCTATAAGGAGAACGAAATTGGTATCCAGTATCTTTTTTTATATATTATAAAAAAATCAAAAGAAAGTTTCTTTTATAAATCCTTCAATTCGACCAAACTAACGACTGTTTGGACAGTTTCTGATTATTTAATTATTTAACTTTTATTTGTTGTAGTATGTAGCTATGTGTGTATATATTACATTAATAAAATCAACTTTATTATTTGGACGTGCTTTATTAAAGGTAAAAGAGTCTTTTTACTGTTCTAATACAAAACGCCACACTAATGAGTAAAACGTCATTCAAAATTCCTACGTTAACCTACATTCCATACACATCACTCACTTCCAGATGAAACAACATATTTATCTAAAACGCCATTGATACAAAATGCCAAAACTTAATGATAAAACGCATTGCAGATTTAACAAATAGATGTGAACAAACAGTAACTAAAAGTTAATTATTAACATTTATTACAAAAAAATCTCTCCTAAACTACGCCCAAAAACATTGTTATATAAACGGCGTTACCATAACTTCCATCATCACTTCAATTGATCATACTAAAAACGCCATATTTAACTAAAACGCCAAATTTCAAAAACAAAAAACTCTGAGAGAGAGAAAAATGGCAACCATCGTTTCATGGAGATACACCATCAGAATCAGAAGATTCGTAATCCGTTTTGACAACAGAAGAAGAGTGTTTGTTAAAACAATCAAAACCATATTGAACTTAGAAAAAGAAATACAGAGGGGGATCCTAGCACTTGGTGTCCCTCTTGATAACCACTGTAATAAAAAACATATGGTATAAGAAGATTAACCAGAAAATTTGGACCAAACAAGGCAAACGCAAAAATGGACCAATCATCAGATCATGACGTTTTGATGAAGACACTGACATGGTCACCGTTATATGTAACAACGGGGAGCAGGAAGACTACATGCTTGAAAACATCATGACCAAACAGGGTCTTGGGTTCATGGAGGAGTTACACAACGCAACATGTTTGAACACAGACATGAACGTAAAATTGACGTTGTTGCATGACATGTTCAAATGGAAGCTTCAAAATCTTCAAGAACAAGAGGCTAGTGAAAGTGATGACTTGGATGAGAAACTGGAAGAAGAATCCGAAGAAGAAGACGAGAGAAGTGATGGATGCTTCTCATACAAAACCCCTTCTGACGAGGAGTTATATTTTTTTCTTTTGTGTAATTTTTTCTATGTTTGTTATGTACTTTTCAAATAATAAAATACTATATTTCTACAATTAGTTTAAAACGCTAAAATGCCACAAACGCAAAACACCAAAAGTTAATTAGTGTATTTATCATCTTTATCTATAAAATACCATTAAATACAAAACGCCAAACTTAAAAGATGGGACGTGTTACAGCCTTAACATATAAAGTTGAACAAACAGTAACTGAAACGATGGATACTTTATTACTAACATTTATTAAAATAAAATCCACCTAAACTACGCGCAAAAAACATTTTATATAAACAAACATCTTAGGAACTTCCATTGATCACACCCAAAAACAAACGTCATATTTTCCTTAATACCATCCACTTTAAAACGCCAAAAAAGTTAAAACAACCACAGATGGCAAACGTCGTTTCTTGGAGATTCAGTATTGTTCTCCATGAAGTTTCGTTGAATGGATTCTTAGGTGAGGGGGATAACTCAATAAGATTTTGCTGAATGAGATGGCCAAATCTTCAAGAAAAAGAGACTGATGACAATGATATGTCATTTTGTGTGCTTTGTTTTGAAGAAGGTTTGGATAAGACAAAGAGACCGACACCAGTGTAAATGCTATTTTGGACTCCATTATTAAATGATGAAGAGTGGGATGAGTATGAAAATGATGGCCAAATATCAACCAAGCAAAAAACCGACTCACAATCACACCTAGAAAATAATATCCACACATATGACATCGATCTATGTCTCTAACATCCACAAAAACACTTCAATAGCAATAGATCACACCAAAAACCAAAACACCATATTTTACTAAATGATCAGCTTCGTCTAGAGCAGGGCGTTTTACGCTGTGTAGCAAATATCTAAGGAATTCAAAGGTTTAGGGGACAAAAACTTCAAGAAGAAGAGACTGATGACACTGAAGACTTGGATTAGCATTTTTAATCTTTTATTCTTTTCTATTTTTTGTGTCATTTTCTGGGGTTTGTAATCTAATTTTCCGCTAATAAAATACATTATTTCTCTAGTTACTTATACAATGCCAAAATGCAACAAACGCCAAACACCAAAATTATAATAAAATTCCTTTAATCACATATTATTAAAAAACTCCAAATAATTAATGAAATGTATAAAACAATGTGCAAGAGAATAAACAAAAGGGTGCCTTACAAAAGTTTTATTTTGCCATCTTTATCTAAAACGTCAAACTTAATAATGGGACACATTACAACCTTAACAGATAAAGCTGAACAAACAGTAAAACAAATAGAAACGACGGAAACTTTATTACTAACATTTATTATATTAAAAACCACACCATGGCAATTGAATTTTTTTATATTTTCAAAACGCCATAATTACCTGTCACATTATAGGTCTGCATCATACATCATACGACAAAAGATACAAAATATACACATAAAAATATAATTACTATTGTTTTTTAGCCCCAAAAATATATATCTATCTCGCGCCAAAAGAAGGTCATTATATTAGTAGAACAGGTAAACAAACTTAACGCTCCACAAATTGTCTAAACACGCCACAAATTGTTTAAAACGCCATACAACTAAAAAATGGCTCAGGTTATTGCATGGAGGTTTGAGAGGTCGGAGAGACATTTCGTCCTAAAGTTCTCATACAGGAGAAGGGTGGAGGTCAAGACCATCAAGCCATACTTAGTATGGATGAGGCTGTTCAGAGGGATATTTTGGCCATTGGGGTTCCAAGAGCCAACGATTTTGAAAGGATTCAAACGGTAATGAGAAGAATGAAAAGATTTTCAGCAGAGATGATGATGATGATGATGACATTACTGATCTACCAACATTTACCAGTTGGAGTTTGGATGAACAATCAAGAACGGTGAAAGTGACTTATCAAGACTGGGTGGATTATTAATTGACGATGGACGAAGTGCTGAACACAGACAGACTACACCTTCTTGAACAACTTTGTGATTTAGCACTTCGAACGATGCAACATCCAGAGTTGTGATGATATTTAAATATAGGATGCGATAAAGGCTAAACGAGTTTATGGCGTTATACGCCAATAAAATAGATAATGAATTTATGAAGTATGAAAAAGTGATGGATACATCTCTGATGTAATACCATCCACAGAAGACTATTAGTTTAGTTTGATTTCGTCTTATTTGTAATGTTTTGAATTATTAATGAAATATAATTAATTTAGGAACGCCATGAACGCCAAGATATTTACCTTTATAAGATATAAGAGATTAATTCAACTGTACAGATCTACAATAAAGTGGCTGCTGAGAGGGAAGAAGGTGAAAACGCCATAATGAATAAACCATTGGTTGAATGATAAACAATAAGCACAACATATTTACTGTAACCCTTAAACATTTTAATGAAAACGCCATAATTTAGACATGCGTAACAAGGTGTAAAAAACGCCATTGGTAACTTCTAAATAACGAAAACGCCAAATATTGATTCTAGGTTAAAGGACATAACAATATTTTTCAAAAATATTGTTTGAAATAAAACGCCATTGAAACAAGAAGAAAGAACAACACGCGATATCTGATGGACTTTTGTTTGTAAATGAATTATAACGTCATCTATTAAGCGGACTTGAACAATGACAATCGTATCCCGCATATCATTTAGCGCCCCCTGCCACGTGTTCGACCAGGATCCGTTCTCACTGTTTTCACACTTTCAATCATTTTCACCTGATACCGTTTCTATATTGATATTCATAAACCATCTTTGTTGTTTTAAAATATTTATACAAAATGACGAATTTGGTTTTTTATTTGATATAAAACTAGCTTAAATGATTAAAGCGCAAAAATCAAGCCAATCTCGTTGGTACAATCATCTCAACCAATTCACTTGGTTAGGTTTGCTATTGCTTGAAACCTTAGTTTTTGATTCATTACTAATTTTTTGTGAATTAATAATACCACGAACACCCTCTTAGGTGCATAGTGTAGAGGGGTGATTGGCTCGAGGAGACTGAGCTGGCTGAAACCCTTGTTCCGGAAGATCGGGAATGACTTGATGAAGGGGGAGTGTGGGTGATCCACGCTGAAGAAGCCGACGGGGGAAATGTTTGTTTTTTTATTTAAAAAAATTAGGGAAGTTAGAGACGACTAGATTTAGAGAATAAAAAGTGAAATTTATCTATGTGATGTTGATACGGAAGAAAGAGAAAGAGAGACAAGGTATGAGTAGCGGAGAAGTTAAGGACAACATTTTGACCCTTAGTGTATACCCTAATGCCTAAATAATTAATTGGGCTCTCTGTTTTCAAGACTCACTCAGGCGCTAGGGGTGTTTATGGTTCGGTTTCAAACCGTGAAACCACCCAAACAAGTCATCGGTTCGGTTTTACGGTCGGCTTTTTTAGTTATCTTTCGGTCGGTCGGTTTCAATATTTGCAAACCGTAGCAAACGATTTGGTTTACAGTTTATAGCAAAAACCAATCATAATAAACCGGAGCGGGCCGTAAGAATATATTTTATTTTTTGATATTTCATATATTTATATATATGACATAAATAAATTATATCTAAATTTAGTCTAAGTAAGTAAATTAATAATGTTAACTAAAATACATCATATATGAACTTTCAATTTCATTAATTAATACTTTCATGTATATGAGCATGTCTTTTTGATGTAACAAACTAACAACTGTTAGGGTAGGCAAAGTGCTGTGGCTCACCGCTTGCTCGGATTTTGCTTAAAAAATGCTCGCTCGATTTTCGTTCGATTGTAAACGAGCCAAGCACAGCAAAGGTTCGCTTCGGCTCAGTTCGGCTCAAAATTTTTACTATATAATATATGCACAAATATATAGTTATTTTTATAATTATCATTGTATTGAATATTGTAATTGTAAGTATCTGATGCCAAATTATCTATACCCCAACACCAAATCTAAGTCACTAATCAATGTTGTTTTAGTTTTGACTTCACACGTTCACTGACTCAAATCAAATTAAGCCGCTTCACTCTTTAGTCTTTAGCTTTGAATTAAACAATTTCATGTTTATATTTGTTGAACTCATATGTATCTTGAGCGAATGACAATTGAGCGAAACGAGAAGCATTAAAATAATTTTGAATGAAGCAATGGTGACTTCCAACTTTAAAGTATTTGTATTAAAATCTAATTTAATATCATGATGAGCAAAAACGAGCAAAACGGAGCTGCTCGGTTGTAAACCAAGCGAGTTCAAGCAACATTTTTTGCTCGTTTCTTTAAATTCGAACAGAGCCGAGCCGCTCGTTTCAATTGGAGCAGAGTACGAGCAGATGTCGCTCGGTTCGGCTGGGCTAGCTCATGAACAGCCCCAACAGTTGCCAACAATCCAAAACTTGTATTTTGATGTATTTGGCCATGTGCGTATTTTAATGTATATTGCCTATTTGTACTGCCTTTTGAGCTGTGTAGAATTTGTGGATATAGCTAGGGTATTTGAAATAGCTTAGCTTAAGCATTATGGATAAGTGTTATGACATCCTTTAATTTGGACATTTTGTTTTTTTGTTCTTGTTTAATTTATTCATTTTTAGCAAATAAGGCCTAAATAGTCCAAATTGTGAAACCGAATCGAAACCAAATCATTAATAACGGTTTGGTTTGGTTTAAGAATTCAACGATTCGGTTTCGGATTTCAATTACCAAAAAGCGTGACTAACGGTTTGACCTAAAACCTAGCCAAATCGGACCATGAACACCCCTAACAGGCACGCCTAGGCCCACTTTTCAGGCCCAACCTTCTCGCTTCGGTTAAAAAACCCACTTTCAGGCTCTGAGACGCATTTTCATGCCAAATTCCAACGAAAATGCAGTTAAAAATCGTTTCAACATGTCTGAAACAATTATAAGAACCATAAACAAGCCTGGAAACAAACTAAAACAACTTAAACTAGCCCTAAAAAAACCTAAACATCTCTATACTCCCTAAAAATTGTATGTTTATACTAAACGACTCGCCTAAAAAGGTTCTCGCTTTTTAAGCGCCTTGCATTGAGGCCCCAAGCTCACTCTTTGCGTCTTGAGCACGCCCTGCGCTTTTGACAACTATGATTGGGCTAGGCCTTGGTCCCGTTAGAAATGTTAGATTCACCTGAGCTCAAAACCACTACAAGCCGGAGTATACTCCTTAATATAAAACATATAAATCTTAACTAGCATTGACCAAAGCAAAAATATCATTAAGGCCATAAAAGTTAGAAGAAAGATCCTAAAAATATCAGACATAACTATAGGAATAGGTTTATAGTTTACCAATTAGAGGAACAAGTTATTCTAAGAAACCAACACACCATAGTATTTTTTTGTTGGAAATTTAGTGAAAATATCATTTTTCACAAATATAGGAAATGAGTATTTCCTAATTTTGGACGATAAATAAATATTATAAACTGAGGTTTATATAGATATTTATTTCCGGGTTTGTGTTCTATGTTGGAAGAGATTCGCAACGAACTAAACCACGTCCAAAACGGAGCTAAGATGAATGAGATATCGACGCTCAAAGTTTGGTGTTTTAAACATTAAATGTTGAAATAAATGGGAAAGTAGAAATCTTGTCCCACATAGGAGGAGTGATGAAACTTAAATAGGTATTTAAGTATTTGTATTAAAATCTAATTTAATATCATGACTGAGCAAAAACGAGCAAAACCGAGCTGCTCGGTTGTAAACCAAGCGAGTTCAAGCAACATTTTTTGCTCGTTTCTTTAAATTCGAACAGAGCCGAGCCGCTCGGTTTCAATTGGAGCAGAGTACGAGCAGATGCTCGCTCGGTTCGGCTGGGCTCAGCTCATGAACAGCCCCAACAGTTGCCAACAATCCAAAACTTGTATTTTGATGTATTTGGCCATGTGCGTATTTTGATGTATATTGCCTATTTGTACTGCCTTTTGAGCTGTGTAGAATTTGTGGATATAGCTAGGGTATTTGAAATAGCTTAGCTTAAGCATTATGGATAAGTGTTATGACATCCTTTAATTTGGACATTTTGTTTTTTTTTCTTTTGTTTAATTTATTCATTTTTAGCAAATAAGGCCTAAATAGTCCAAATTGTGAAACCGAATCGAAACCAAATCATTAATAACGGTTTGGTTTGGTTTGGTTTAAGAATTCAACGATTCGGTTTCGGATTTCAATTACCAAAAAGCGTGACTAACGGTTTGACCTAAAACCTAGCCAAATCGGACCATGAACACCCCTAACAGGCACGCCTAGGCCCACTTTTCAGGCCCAACCTTCTCGCTTCGGTTAAAAAGCCCCACTTTCAGGCTCTGAGACGCATTTTCATGCCAAATTCCAACGAAAATGCAGTTAAAAATCGTTTCAACATGTCTGAAACAATTATAAGAACCATAAACAAGCCTGGAAACAACCTAAAACAACTTAAACTAGCCCTAAAAAAACCTAAACATCTCTATACTCCCTAAAAATTGTATGTTTATACTAAACGACTCGCCTAAAAAGGTTCTCGCTTTTTAAGCGCCTTGCATTGAGGCCCCAAGCTCACTCTTTGCGTCTTGAGCACGCCCTGCGCTTTTGACAACTATGATTGGGCTAGGCCTTGGTCCCGTTAGAAATGTTAGATTCACCTGAGCTCAAAACCACTACAAGCCGGAGTATACTCCTTAATATAAAACATATAAATCTTAACTAGCATTGACCAAAGCAAAAATATCATTAAGGCCATAAAAGTTAGAAGACAGATCCTAAAAATATCAGACATAACTATAGGAATAGGTTTATAGTTTACCAATTAGAGGAACAAGTTATTCTAAGAAACCAACACACCATAGTATTTTTTTGTTGGAAATTTAGTGAAAATATCATTTTTCACAAATATAGGAAATGAGTATTTCCTAATTTTGGACGATAAATAAATATTATAAACTGAGGTTTATATAGATATTTATTTCCGGGTTTGTGTTCTATGTTGGAAGAGATTCGCAACGAACTAAACCACGTCCAAAACGGAGCTAAGATGAATGAGATATCGACGCTCAAAGTTTGGTGTTTTAAACATTAAATGTTGAAATAAATGGGAAAGTAGAAATCTTGTCCCACATAGGAGGAGTGATGAAACTTAAATGGGTATTTAAGTGGGAACACTCCTTCCTTATTGTTTCATGGAAGCACACACTAAGTGTACTCGCGAACTCGCACTCGCGCGCAGCGCGCGCGCGTGGCGTGGCGCGGCGCAATGTGGCGCTTCGCACGCACGCGCAATAGGACTGTGGAGCAAGGATGCGCGCGCAAGGGCTGGCAAACCAGTAGGCTCGCGCAAGGATGTGAGCCATACTTGTGCACGGATGCTCGCGTAAGGATGTGAGCCATACTTGTGCACGGATGCTCGCGCAAGGGGTTGTGCACCAGTAAGCTCGCGCAGGGTTGTGAGGCACACTGGCGCGCGCACGAGCAGGCTGGAGTATGAGGCGCGCGCGCGCGACCTGCTGCTTCCAGAGTTAATGGCAGATCAGTTAGACTTCAGCAGTTGAAACAGACGAGTCAAGTGTCTTGACCAGGAATTTAACTGACGAATTAAAGTGCATTAAAGACGTTTAATGCAATTTAATTCGTTAAGTTAATTCCTTTTGACTGTTTCAACCCAGATGCAGTATAAATACAGCATCACCTCAACACCAGAAGACACAGAAACACTAACGAATTCTCTACAGAAAATTCATCTTCTTCTCCTTTCTTGCAGCAAGGTACACCTTCGGGTTGTTGTCATCTCCGGCAGTGCAACTGCTTGGGCTGTTGTATCCTGGAAACAAAAGAGTTCTCCTGGGAGACTCGAAATTTGTTTTAAGGGACCCGTGTCTAACACGATCCTCAGCCAAGGACGATTTTTCTGTTTAAATTTTGTTCTTGTATTTTCATTATTTCAGTTGTAATCCGTATTGTAAATTTTCTACTTTCTTTATTTTTCTGCTTGTGTAATTCAGTTAAATAGTTTTATTTATTTTATGCGAACGGATTCCTACAATCTTAAAACAAATTTTTAAAAACACCGTTCGTGTAGAATCAAAACCATTCTGTTTTGGCAGTTTGTGTTTTTAAAAACATATTTTTTTCGTTTTCATCTTCAAAGGAGCGACTTTGGTTGAAAACGATTTCGGATTACTTCGTTTCGTTCTTAAAAATTACTATAAAACTTTCTATTTTGGTCTTCAAAGTTGGACTTAGAAGCCAAACAGTAAGTGTGCGCTAAAAATTATAAGAATTTTATGTTTTTGGTCTTCAAAGTTGGACTTAGAAGCCAAACATTAAATTCGTTGTAATTAAAAAATTAGAGTTTACTTCTGGTTTTAGTTGGTTAAAACAGAATTTCGGACTAAAACTTTTTTTTTTTAATTTCCAGAATGTCGACTGAAAACAATACCAACGTGAACACGAATGTTAACAACCTTGTCGTTGGAACACCTGCCAACACTGTGGGAGCGACCACAATGGCAAACCATGCTGAACGACCTGAGAAGTTCTCGGGTCTCCACTTCAAGAGGTGGCAACAGAAGATGTTCTTCTACTTGACCACCATGAACCTTGCGAGGTTCTTGACTGAAACCGCTCCCCAACCTACGGAAGGGGAGACTGACGCTCAAGCTCAGTTCGCGGTTGATGCTTGGAAGCATACGGATTTCATATGTCGAGGCTATGTGCTTAATGGCCTTTTGGATGCATTGTATAATGTGTACTACAATGTCAAGACTTCCAAAGAATTATGGGATCTCTTGGACAAAAAGTACAAAACGGAGGATGCGGGAACAAAGAAATTTGTTGTCGCCCGTTTCTTGGACTATAAAATGGTCGATAACAAGACTGTTATGAACCAAGTCCAAGAGTTGCAGATTATACTTCATGACATCCACGCTGAGGGCATGGTTCTTAGCGAGACATTTCAAGTGGCAGCAATAATTGAAAAATTGCCTCCTTTGTGGGTAGAATTCAAAAACTACCTAAAGCATGAGCGAAAGGAAATGACGGTGGCGGAACTTGTGGTCCGTCTTCGAATCGAAGAGGACAACAAGGTCGCCCTAAAAGGCACCATTGCGCAAGCTGCGGCTAAAGCAAACATGGTGGAAGTTGGTGAATCTTCCATACGCAAAAGGGGCAAAACAATGAAAAAGGACAAGGGTAAAGCAAAAGTTAACAACCTTGGACCAAGAAAAGGGGCTGTGAAAAAGAAGTATGCGCCTTTCCAAGGTACTTGTTACAATTGTAACGAGATGGGGCATCGTGCTAACGAATGCAAGAAACCCAAGCGTGAGCGTGCGCATATGGTTGATGAGGATAGTATGCCTCTAATTGCAATGATAACCGAGGAAGCGGCTATGATTGAAGAAGTCAACGTGGTGGGCGCCAACCCACCAGGATGGTTCGTTGACACGGGTGCAACCCGCCATGTTTGTGGAGATAAGGCTCTTTTCTCAACATTCAAGGAAGCAACGGGTGAAGAAAAGCTTTATATGGGAAATAAGGCTACGGCCGACATCAAGGGTGAAGGCACAGTGATCTTGAAAATGACTTCTTGCAAGGAGCTCACGTTGAGCAAAGTCCTCTATGTCCCGGATATACGGAAGAATCTCGTATCGGGTTGGATGCTCAACAAGTTTGGTTTTCGTCTAGTGTTTGAATCGGACAAATTTGTTTTATCTAGACGTGGAATGTATGTTGGAAAGGGCTATGCCCTTAATGGTATGTTCAAAATGAATGTAACGGTGGTTAACACAAAGAAAACATGAATGAAATTTCTACTTCTACTTACATGATTGAGTCTTCAAATGTTTGGCATGGTAGACTAGGACATGTAAATTTTAATTCATTACGACGTTTAATTAAATTAAATATGATACCAACATTCCATATTGATTCCGATTACAAATGCGAAACATGTGTAGAATCCAAACTTACAAGATCATCGTTTACATCGGTTGAAAGAATAACCGAACCCCTTGATTTAATTCATACCGATGTGTGTGATTTAAAAGCGGTTCCCACACATGGAGGAAATAAGTACTTTATCACGTTTATTGATGATTGTACTAAATATTGCTATGTATATTTACTTAAAAGTAAAGATGAAGCAATAGAAAAGTTTATCTTGTACAAAAACAAAGTTGAGAATCAACTTAAAAAGAAGATAAAAGCGGTTAGAAGTGACCGAGGAGGTGAATATGTCGCACCTTTTGCGGATTTATGCGCAAAAAGTGGCATTGTACATGAGTGTACACCTCCTTATTCTCCACAATCAAATGGTGTTGCAGAACGTTGTACATTAAAAGAAATGATGAACGCCATGTTGATCAGTTCGGGTGTGAACCGAGAAATGTGGGGGGACGCGATTCTCTCAGCGAAATATCTTTTGAACAAGATACCACTTAAAAATAGGGACGAAACTCCATATGAGTTATGGAGAAAAAGGAAGCCTTCATACAAATACTTGAAAGTGTGGGGGTGCCTAGCAAAGGTGATTGTACCACCTCCTAAGACTCTTAGGATAGGACCCAAAACTGTTGATTGTGTATTCATAGGATACGCACATCAAAGTAGTGCACATCGTTTTCTTGTACATGAGTCCAAGAATCCCGATATCCACGTAAACACTATCATGGAGGCAAATCCTAACATCGTCTCTTACTTTGAAAATGTGTTTCCTATGCTAGGAGAACCACATGAAACCTCACCAACAATGGTTGATGAAGCAGGTCCAAGTTCATCTACGTGGTTAGATGAAAACATGATCGACCAGAGGTCGACCAAGGTGACCTTAGACGAAGTAAACGGCCAAGGATTGCAAAATCATTTGGGCCAGACTTCATGAGCTATATGGTTGAGGGTGAGCCCAATACCTATCGCGAAGCGGTTTCTTCCGCGGAAGGACCTCAATGGAAAGAAGCAATTAAGAATGAAATTGATTCTATATTGTAAAATCATACTTGGGAGTTAGTAGATCTTCCACCTGGTTGTAAACCACTTGGATATCGTTGGATATTCAAAAGGAAGATGAAAGCTGATGGAAGTATTGATAAATACAAGGCGAGGCTAGTAATAAAAGGGTTTAGACAAAAACAAGGTCTAGCTTTTTGATATTTACTCACCTGTGACACGAATAACCTCTATAAGATTGGTTCTTGCAATTGCGGCTTTAAGAAACTTGGAAGTTCACCAAATGGATGTAAAAACCGCATTTCTAAACGACGATTTAGAAGAAGAGATTTACATGGAACAACCCAAGGGTTTTCCGCCCCAGGAAAAGAGGGCAAAGTATGTAAATTGGTCAAGTCTTTGTACGGCTTGAAGCAAGCTCCAAAACAATGGCACCAAAAGTTTGATCATGTCATGATTGACAATGGTTTCAAAATAAATGAGTGCGACAAATGTGTTTACTATAAGGACACACCAAGAGGTTATGTGATTTTATGTCTTTATGTAGATGGCATGCTTATCATTGGGAGTAACGATCATATGATCAACTCAACTAAAGACATGTTGAAAGCGAGGTTTGACATGAAAGACATGGGGTTAGCGGATGTGATTCTTGGTGTAAAAATCACTAGAACGCAAGATGGTCTTATCTTAAGTCAAACTCACTATGTGGACAAGATCCTTGGGAAATTCAATTCGGAAGATACGAGTATAGCTCGAACTCCGATTGATAATACTCAACGTCTAAGAAAAATAGAGGCGAAGGAGTTGCTCAGTTAGAGTACTCAAGGATCATTGGTAGTCTCATGTATCTAATGATATGTACTAGACCCGACTTAGCATATGCAGTAAGCAGGCTAAGTAGATACACTAGTAATCCAAATGATGATCATTGGAAAGCTATCACACGGGTGCTAAGATACATAAGATACACGAGAGATTATGGATTATATTATACCCGTCATCCAGCAGTGATCGTTTCGGATATAAAGGATCATAGATCGACAAGTGGATATGTGTTTACACTTGCGGGAGCAGCTATAGCTTGGAAGTCGTCCAAGCAAACAGTTATAGCTAGATCCATGATGGAATCCAATTCGTCACTTTAGATAAAAGCGGTGAATAGGCGGAGTGGCTACGTCAATTTGTGGAAGATATTCCAAGATGGCCAAAGCCATTGACGGCGATTTGCATACATTGTGACAATACCTCAGCGCTTGTGAGAGCACAAAGCTCTATGTACAATGGCAGATCAAGGCACATTCGACGTAGGCACAACACAGTACGTCAACTAATCTCAACGGGTATTATCTCGGTTGACTATGTGAAGTCAAAAGAGAATATGGCAGACCCGTTAACGAAAGGCTTAAGCAAAGATTTAGTTTATAAGACGTCGAGAGGAATGGGACTAAAGCCCATGGATGAAGGGAATATGACGGAAACCTAACCTAGTTGACTAGAGATCCCAAGATCTAGGTTCAATATGCAAACTTGATCATAAACCCAAAGGGAGTCACTGTGGGGGGTGCCCCAAAAGATTCATAAAGGGAGTTATATACTTCCTAGTCCATTCCAATAAGTGACATGAAGTAAGGTTAAGCATGTTGAGGTTAAAGATTTGAGGAAATCAAATTAACCATGATGCTTTTAATGATTCGACGAATCACCTATGTTAGAGAGAAGTGGGGTCGCTTCGAATGGATTTGTGGGGAGGCGCAAATCCTAGAGCTCTCGCAGAACCAGGAAAGTGTTCCATGACCATGAACGGACACAACCATGAGGAGATGACAAAACTAGGGAGAGTATTTTGTGAATGTATATTGTCGCCTACATAAATGGGGGATTGTTCAAAGACACCGCGTCTACAAGACCCTAGGAGGCTAAGTATGCTTCACAAAAGAGGGTTCAAAGGTTACGCCTACCTATCTTGCAATACTTGACTGGTGAATTTGTATCCTTGAAACTTGAAAGGGAAAGATCGATTTCCATTCATGTGGGGGATTGTTGGAAATTTAGTGAAAATAGCATTTTCACAAATATAGGAAATGGGTATTTCCTAATTTTGGACGATAAATAAATATTATAAACTGAGGTTTATATAGATATTTATTTCCGGGTTTGTGTTCTATGTTCGAAGAGCCTCGCAAGGAACTAAACCACGTCCAAAACGGAGCTAAGATGAATGAGATATCAATGCTCAAAAGTTTGGTGTTTGAAAAATTAAATGCTGAAATAAATGGGAAAGTAGCATCTTGTCCCACATAGGAGGAGTGATGAAACTTAAATGGGTATTTAAGTGGGAACACTCCTTCCTTATTGTTTCATGGAAGCACACACTAAGTGTACTTGCGAAGGGTGCGAGCACCCTAACTCGCACTCGCACTCGCACACGCGCGCGCGCGCGGCGTGGGCGATGGGCGCAATGTGGCGCTTTGATGGCGCACTTTGCACGCTCGCGCAAGGATGTGAGCCATACTGGCGCACGCGCAATAGGACTGTGGAGCAAGGATGCGCGCGCAAAGGCTGGCGCACCAGTAGGCTCGCGCAAGGATGTGAGCCATACTTACGCACGGATGCTCGCGCAAGGGGTTGTGCACCAGTAAGCTCGCGCAGGGTTGTGAGGCACACTGGCGCGCGCACGAGCAGGCTGGCGTATGAGGCGCGCACGTGCGCGACCTGCGGCTTCCAGAGTTAATGACAGATCAGTTAGACTTCAGCAGTTGAAACAGACGAGTCAAGGGTCTTGACCAGGAATGTAACTGACGAATTAAAGTGCATTAAAGACGTTTAATGCAATTTAATTCGTTAAGTTAATTCCTTTTGACTGTTTCAACCCAGATGCAGTATAAATACAGCATCACCTCAACACCAGAAGACACACAGAAACACCAACGAATTCTCTACAGAAAATTCATCTTCTTCTCCTTTCTTGCAGCAAGGTACACCTTCGGGTTGTTGTCATCTCCGGCAGTGCAACTGCTTGGGCTGTTGTATCCTGGAAACAAACGAGTTCTCCTGGGAGACTCGAAATTTGTTTTAAGGGACCCGTGTCTAACACGATCCTCAGCCAAGGACGATTTTTCTGTTTAAATTTTGTTCTTGTATTTTCATTATTTCAGTTGTAATCCGTATTGTAAATTTCCGCTTTCTTTATTTTTATGCTTGTGTAATTCAGTTAAATAAAGTTTTATTTATTTTATGCGAACGGATTCCTACAATTTTAACAAGTTGGATAGAGCTACTAAGGGTGTTTAGTGGGCCGTTATTCGGGTTATTTGAATCGTGTTATTCAAACTTGGAATTTTAGAAAATGATTTCAAATCACAAAAGGCCAAATAAAATTTGAATAACTAAACTCAGTTCGAATAAACTGAATTATGAAAAAAAAATAAATAAAATATATGATTTTGTAAAAAGTAAAAATTATATATATTATTCAAAGATTCGGGTTGAGTTATACAAATTTGAATTTGGAATTTCGTTAAGATGATAACTCAATTCAAATATTCGAATATAGAGTTTGAATTCAGAATTCGAAAACCAACTTCTAATTTGGAATTTGTATGATTCAAAACGTAGCAGGTTGGTCCCAGCTCGCGGGTTGGCCACTTTTCTCCACCTCTTTCACACCCAATCACCTCTTAAGCCTTTTAAACCCCAACCCTAATGCCATAGTATAAATAGGTGCCTCCCGCAACTCCTTAACCCTTTACACACCTAATCCACTCTCAGTTTCTCTAAATCTTCAAAAATTCTTCAAATTAGGCAGATTATACCAAGTCTCAAAAAAGTAAGTTTTGAGCATCTTTTTTCATTTTCTTCATATTTCTTGCTCTATCCTTACTTGGATAACCTCTAGAGATGTTACCCAATGTTTACAAAGGTAAACAGAAGTGGTACATCACCACATTTGAGGTCCAAAGTCAGATTTAGATTCTGTTTTTGTAAAACCTTCATCTCCTACAACTTTTACTTATCTTTCTTGGATGAACATGAACCAAACCTTGTCCCCCAACTAATCTACATGTTGAGGGGCTTGAGTTAAGGTTTTTTTCCACCAAGTTTGAGGTTCAAACACCTCCTAATCAATAAACAGTCACTAAACATATTCCAAGTAACAAAGTGAACAAGACTACACCAAGTCTCCAAACACTATTCATGTTTGGAGTGCACTCGTCTAATCAAGTCACTTGGTTGTTTAAGTGATTAGATGATGGTTATCTAAGTGGCTTCCTAGAAACCAAAATGAATCAACCAAACCTCGTCTTCAACATTTGCCATGTTGGGTATGTACACGTCTTGGTTGCTCTCATTTGGCTACTTTGAAACTTTAGTTACTTGTAAAATTTTGTTCTTATTCTTGACCAACCAAAATCATCAACTAAGTTGATGATTTTATACTTTGGTGAATCCATATAATGAGGTTAAATGGATGGAATTCACCCTACCTCCTTGCATGACCTTTACATGATACTCTATGATACATACGACGATTATATATACTATATAACTATAATAAATATCCAAAACCGAATCATAACCTCAACCAAACTCATGGTTGAAGGTTATGCATTGTGGTGAACATTGTCTCAAATTAAGATTCCTCATACTTGGACTTCCAGTGGGCGAAATAGTGCCCATGAAAAACACTTAAACATAGTGTCCAATTTGGGTATTTTAACAATATAACTTTTATGTAATTTCATTTTAAGATACAACTCCACATACAAATTCTTAATGCAATCCGTCATACTTACACGCCTTGTTTATCCTTTAAGGCTAACTTTGTAACATTTGTAAAAATCGGGTTTTCAAAACCCGCTCCGTTTTGTAATCGAATATCAAGTTATAAAAATCACGTTGAATATTTATGATTATTTTGACTTAAAATGATACATAATTAATAGATAAACTAAACTATAAAAAGTATATTTGATAAAAGGTTAAAACAAAATAAATAAATAAAAAACGATGCTGCCGGGACTCGAACCCGGGTCAGCCGGTTACAACATCAAAGACTTAACGCACACACACATCACCACTCCGCCACTTGTTTGTTTTCTGTCATCTTCAGGAAACAAATAGGTTTTATGGACTAAGGTAAATCAATCGATTTTACCGATTGTAACTGAAATCGGTTATCAAACACCCAAAGTCGATCTGGATACTCGCGATTCAGCGAGTATAACCGATAAACTGACGATTCCAATCAATGCTGCCGTGAATGTAACTTGAATTCGGAAGTGGATCGGTTTAATAACCGAAAGTTTTCAATTCTCGGATTACTTCAATCCTAGACCCTTCCTGCGACTCAAAACACTCTGCAAGACTTTCAATTACATTCCCGCAACCTTACAGTCCACCGGAGAAGCTTAAATCAACTCGCCGGAAAATTTCTGCAAGTCGCCGGAAAACCGGGACTCACATCCACACGGTATTTCCTCCGACTCTTTCTGTTTCAATCATGTGATTAATCGGTCACTAACACAACTCCACCATCAGAATCGATCCTAGTCAACGTTTGTCGAAAATCTTACCTTCGCCGGAAAACTCCTGAAACTTCCGGAAACACACCATGAACTGGTATGATCTTCCAAACTTCTGTTAAACCTTGTTTAAGCGCCTCAACTTCTTAAATAATCGAACAAAGCTGTTAATTGGTTTCAACAGCCGGAGTTCACCTTCAGAACCGACGAACCTCTGCCGGAATTATGTAAACAACATCAATCGGTACATCTTTTTCCCCAAACTCTCTCCATTCTTTACTTTTAAATTACTTGTAATGTCTGAAAAGCGTATATGTCATGAATCGGTCATAACACTCGGAATATGTTTTTCTGGGTAAAATCAACGAAGAAGATGAAGACGCAATATAACATAAGACTAATTAAAATTGGTATTTTAAACGGGTTAGACACACAGTCCAGTGGTGGACTGTGTGCAAAATACACACGCATGTCCCGAGTTCGATCCCTGATGCACGCACTCCATATGTAATAAAATGCCTTTTTGTTTAAAACTAAACCGGGTTAACTCTGTTAGTTGATAAGTATAATAAAAACCGAGATAATAACCATGTTAGACACACAGTCCAGCGGTGGACTGTGTGCAACGCTAAGTCACACGTCGCGAGTTCGAAACCCGTCACTGGCACCGATTTGTTGAATTAAAATGTTTTTGTAATTTAAAAGAAATTCGGTTAAACTGAATAAGTATATAAATAAAATTAAAAACAAGATTATTTCGGGTTAGACACGTAGCTCAGTTGGTAGAGCTGCGTGCACGCGTACGGGAGGTCTCGGGTTCGAGCCTCACCCAGCGCAAACCATATCCCTGACCGAACCGGTCAACAAGTCAACAGGTCAACGGTCAACGGTCAACGCAAAATAAACAATTTTTTTTATATTTTTTTATTTTTTTTATTTATTTAATTTAATTTAAAAATCAATTAAAAATACTTAAAAATAACATTTTTAAAGATTCAGGTTGAGTTATACAAATTTGAATTTGGGAATTTCGTTAAGATGATAACTCAATTCACATATTCGCAAAACCCGAATATAACCTAAAAAAATCTGGTTAAAGGTTATGCATTGTGGTGAACATTGTCTCAAATTTAAAGATTTCCTCATACTTGGACTGTCCAGTGGGCAAAATTAGTGCCCATGAAAAAACTTAACATAGTGTCCAATTGGGTATTTTTAACAATATAACTTTTATGTAATTTCATTTTTAAGATACAACTCACATACAAATTCTTAAGCAATCCGTCATACTTACACGCCTTGTTTATCTTTAAGGCTACTTTGTAACATTTGAAAAAAATGGGTTTTCAAAACCCGCCCCGTTTGTAATCGAATATCAAGTTATAAAAATCACTTTGGGAAATTTATGATTTTTTTGACTTAAATGATAAATATTAATAGATAAACTAAACTATAAAAAGTTATTTGTTAAAAGGTTAAAACAAAAAAAATAATAAAAAACGATGCTGCCGGGACTCGAAACCCGGGTCAGCCGGTTACAACATAAAAGGGATTTAAACGCACACAACATCACCACCCCGCCACTTGTTTGTTTTCTGTAATCTTCAGGAAACAAATAGGTTTTATGGACAAAGGTAAATCAATCGATTTTTACCGATTGTAACTGAAATCGGTTATAAAACACCAAAGTCGATTGGATACTCGCGATTCACGAGGTATAACCGATAAATGACGATTCCAATCAATGCTGCCGTGAAAGTAACTTGAATTCGGAAGTGGGGTCGGTTTAATAACCGAAAGTTTTCAATTCTCGGATTACTTCAATCCCAGGACCCCTTTCCCGCGACTCAAAACATCTGCAAAACTTTCAATTACATTCCCGCAACCTTAAGTCCACCGGAGAAGTTAAATCAATCGCCCGGAAAATTTCTTTCAAGTCGCGGAAAACGGGACTACATCCACACGGTATTTCCTCCGACTCTTTCTGTTTCAATCATGTGATTAATCGGTCACTAAAAACAACTCCCCCATCAGAATCGATCCTAGTCAACGTTTGTCGAAAAATCTTACCTTCGCCGGGAAACTCTGAAAATTCCCGGGAAAAACACCCTGAATGGTTTTGATCTTCCAATTCTGTTAAACCTTGTTTAAGCGCCTCAACTTCTTAAATAATCGAACAAAGCTGTTAATTTGGTTTCAACAGCCGGGGGGGTTCACCTTCAGAACCCACGAACCTCTGCCGGAATTATGTAAACAAAAATCAATCGGTACATCTTTTTCCCCAAACTCTCTCCCTTCTTTACTTTTAAATTATTGTAAAGTCTGAAAAGCGTATATGTCATGAATCGGTCATAACACTCGGAATATGTTTTTCTGGGTAAAATCAACGAAGAAGATGAAGACGCAATATAACATAAGACTAATTAAAATTGGTATTTTAAACGGGTTAGACACACAGTCCAGTGGTGGACTGTGTGCAAAATACACACGCATGTCCCGAGTTCGATCCCTGATGCACGCACTCCATATGTAATAAAATGCCTTTTTGTTTAAAACTAAACCGGGTTAACTCTGTTAGTTGATAAGTATAATAAAAACCGAGATAATAACCATGTTAGACACACAGTCCAGCGGTGGACTGTGTGCAACGCTAAGTCACACGTCGCGAGTTCGAAACCCGTCACTGGCACCGATTTGTTGAATTAAAATGTTTTTGTAATTTAAAAGAAATTCGGTTAAACTGAATAAGTATATAAATAAAATTAAAAACAAGATTATTTCGGGTTAGACACGTAGCTCAGTTGGTAGAGCTGCGTGCACGCGTACGGGAGGTCTCGGGTTCGAGCCTCACCCAGCGCAAACCATATCCCTGACCGAACCGGTCAACAAGTCAACAGGTCAACGGTCAACGGTCAACGCAAAATAAACAATTTTTTTTATATTTTTTTATTTTTTTTATTTATTTAATTTAATTTAAAAATCAATTAAAAATACTTAAAAATAACATTTTTAAAGATAGAAAATAACCTTAAACTCACAAAAATATATCTAAAAATTTCATTAAAATCCTTAATAAAATCCACTCATTTAATATATTTTTCCGTTATTATTAGGTTAGTATTTCTCGTTGCTCTACTCATCCAATTCGTGCGCATCTCACCATCTCCAATCCAACGCACCCAATGTGAGTGAATTTTTACAAATTCCCCGTTTTAATCACGTTTTGGGGTGTATCATGTGTCTTGATATATATATTATACTTAAACCATTGTGCATACATCATATCATGAATTAGTGTATTCAATTTGTTTCTGTTGTGTAGTTATTGTTGGATGCAAGTTTATTATTTTCAGTACATGCAATTTCATAGGTCGCTGCTCCCCATTACATTATGAGCGTTGAGCATGTTCCCCATTTCATTATGAGGTTGAACCTGGCGTGCCCACATACGATCGGCTCCGTTTGATTGAGCCTTGATCGCACAGACATTTTCATTTTCAGTACATGCAATACGATCGGCTCCGTTTGATTGAGCATTGATCGCACAGTTTCATTTATGTTATTTACAGTATGATGTTGGTATGTTCATGTATGCTGTCATGTGTTATTGTATGTTATAGTTGTGACTGCTATTTGCCATTACTTGATTATTTACATCTGTTCATCTATGATTATGCACAATTTTTCATTGATAAACTAACAAGTAATTCATTAATAAATGTTTATCTAATAAGGTTCACTCGCCAACTTATGTTGACCCAAAAACCCCCATTTTACACATGATACAGGTGAACCGGCAGCAGCTAGGAACACATAGGACTTGGACTAGAAGAATAAAACGATTTAGAGTTGGGATTGTAATGTCTGGTTTATTTTCTTTGTATTGAATGAACATGTTTGGATTTTTGGAAATGTAACTTTGACTTTATTAAATATGAAACATATTAGTAAATGTCATGAGTTTTGGTGATAACCCAATTATGCCCCGACTCTTATTCCGCTGCGGGTCGGGGTGTGACAAACTTGGCATTCCTAAACTCTCAAACACATCAACTCACTTACGTGGAGCTTCTATGCAAATTGTTAGTATACTTGGCCCATTTTATGTTTTAATACACTCTGGGTTGCAACATGTATCATTATCCAACTCACAATCACACATACAATCATGCTTATACAAACGCTCAATCCATCAACATGCTACTATGTCATTTGTTATACATATCAAGACACACTAAATGCATGCTATCTATCATTAACTTTGCAAGCCTACCTTAACATGTATAGCACTATAGGAGTAGCACGCCGCCCCGTTCATTGGGTAATTGTTAAGTATTTAATCATGACGGTCTTATCGTTGCGATGATAAGATTACGCGAGTGGACACTTTGGTTTGATTTATAGTTCATGCAAGCTAGTATGATTCATATAACTTAGTATACAATGGCCATGTGGATTTGAGACATTTTCTGTACTTATGCTATGTAAACAAACTTGTATGCTCACTGACCATTTTGTGTTGACATATACTTTAATACATGTCGCAGGAAATTGATGACGATACGACAAGAAATTTACTTAGGGTGGACTAGAAACTCACACAAAACTTTATTTATGAACTTTGTATTTGTTATGTTTCAATTTGCAATATATTGTACTTTTATTTTCAAAACAATGTAATCTTTAGCAATGGAATGAAAATTGTTATTTAAATTATTGTCATCTTTAGTTCGTTATGTTGTTTTGAGCAATCTCATTCGTCTCACTCCGATGTTTCCGCAATCGGTTGGGGTGTGACACTTCTGACACCGAAGGCACACCTGAATGTCTAGAAAGAGAATTGCTGAGAATCCTCCTTTCTCAATCTCTTCACCACACGTTGAAACTGACTTTAATGCAAACACAGATCTTATACTTCGTCAGAGGAGAAAGAGAGATCCAAGGTTAAATTTTGGTGGATCTTCGTCAACATCAGTACCTCAAGAAACACCCATACTAACACTAGCACCAGGACCACAACCAAAAGGTCCAAAATCACAACTTGAACCACAACAACAACAACAATCTCAGAACAATATACAAATGTCATCATCATCGCCACGAAGTTCATCAGTAGTTCCACTAGTGACTCCTCTAAGAAGCCCTAATGCATCTTTAGATACCAATCAGTTTTTGGTACCTCCTTCTGTTGCTTACAGAGCTGAAAAAGCCAAAGGTAAATCTCATGTTGATTTAACTCTAGTAGATGCTCGGAAAGAGTGCTTGAGCTAGAGCAATGATATGCTTCTAAAGACTTAGTTATTTATGATCTACAAACATCAAACAAATTTTGAGTCATGGACTAAGGTTGACTTGTGTGAGTTAGATGAAGCACCATTATACAACAAGGACAACGTTAATAAAGCTTCACATTTTTGGAATCATCTACATAAAGAAGTAATGTTTGGGTTTCCAAATATGACAACTGAATCAACACTGAAGAAAGCTCCTGGAGTTCGAGATGGTTACACATGTAAAATAGTGAAGAATGTGATGTGGCCTCTAACTAAGAAGCCTAAGACTATTCCTCTTCCTCAAAAGCTTGAAGATGGAACTCTTAGTGAATTAGAATTCTGGCATATGATCATATATCTGGATAGGTCTTATTAGCCTGCAAAAAATGTTGAATACAAATTTGTTGATTCTCTAGATCTACTAAGATTCAGAGAGAAAGACATAACATTGAGAAGAAGTCAAATCAAATCAATTGATGACTGGGAAGAAGCTGCAAAGAAGTTTACATTTGTTGTTACCAAGATCATTGACATGAGGATTTGGGCCGGTAATGTTGGTGCAACCGAAACACGTTTGATGGCTAATATCATTTGATAGCATAAGCCTGGGAGATTGTAAGGTCCGAACTTAAAGGCTTATTCATCAAACTAGTCTTTATTGGTTTTGAGTAGTCTTTAACCGTGAACAAGGTTCACGATGGGCCTTTGGGCTTGGGCCATGTGGGCCGAGAATCATTGTCAATCCTATATATTGTTTTGTTTCTTGTTTAGTAGTGTTGGCGGTTCCATAGTAGTTCTCTCATTGTATTGGATGGTTCCAAGTGATAACAGAAACATTTTATGCATTGAGGATTCTTGTGTTCTTGTTCGTAAACCATATAACCGTTAGTTTTCGCCAAACTGGTTATATAAACTTGATATCGATATTGAAGATCCACATATTAGGGACTCAAACATTCCTTATTTCGTTTTAATCAAGCTCACACATTTTCATTATTTAAACTTTACCATTTTTATATCAAAATTTAATTCACCGATATTTTGTTTCTATTTTCTCTAAATACTATTTAAGAGTTGTGATTCTTATTTTTCTCTTTTGCCTTTTATGATCCCACATATTTAAAATTACAAAAATAAAACCAAGTTTTACTAATTCAAGCTTCTAACCTAGTACAATAACGCTTCTAACCTAGTACAATAACAAAATCATTGTTTTTAAATATTAGCAACCTAATTTCGTTAAATATATACAATTATTTATGTATTAATGCCAAATTGTTTTTCTTAAGTAATATATTTTTAAACTATTTATCTATTTATATAAGCATAGCTAGTTTTTTTTAAATATATTTTAAACAATATGATCCAAGTGAACACCCTTATACAATGATAGAACCCCAATAACATTCATAAACAAACTTAAGTCATGATGTTTTTGTAAGGGTTCAGGCTAGTTAACACCTACTGGCTTCATATAATACAGTCGTACATGGTGTATGATCTGTTGTATACCCTGAAGGGACTGTATGTACCATATTTACCATATACTCCGTATAGGGCATTGTAAGGTACGTTATACCCCGTATATGGCACTGAAGGTGATGGTATACTGCTGCATAGAGGTATACGCCAGCTTAAATTATATACATTCGTATAGCATATATGCGATAGGATCGACGATGAGGGCTAAGGGGGTGTGCATCAGTGAAACACCATTTTCAGTGGTGTATGTATGGAAACACCCCTATTTTTATAAAGATTGCTATATATTTTTCTTATTTTGAGGATCAGTTTATCTGAGTTTCATAATTTACTTTAGAAATCGAATAAGCCTAAATTCATTTCTTTTAATACTTGAGCTTCAATAAATATTCAAAATTCTAGAGTTTCAAACACTCAGCAGTCTCACAACTAGAAAGAGTGAACCATATAGCTTTGTCATTGATAGAAAACTTAACCAAACCCAGTCCTCCACAAACTGAACTCGAACCCTGTTTCTCAACTGCTTAAACTCGATCGAACCAACTGCAAACTAGAGTCTTTCAGTAGATAAACCTTTCAAGGCTGACTGTTGGGAAGTCTGCTAAGAACAGAGTGCTCTGGTTTGTGATCACATTCGTAATCAAGATGAACAAAAGCACGCTCCACTTCTGGTAACTTTTCTATCTTGATTTGCAGCGATTCCCCAATCCCATGGGCTTCTTTCAATGGCAGATCTTCAGGCAACTCTATGTCAACCTGTTTTAAACCATAAAGATAGCACACACATTACAATATCACATAAAACAAAGTTTTTGAGTCAACGACAAAAGGTACCCGAATTAACACACCTCAACAAAATATAGAACACCAAATGTGTAGGCCCGAACGGTGTCTACACGGGAGATTTTAGGATGGTGCCGTAAGACAAGGTATGTAAGCGTCTGTAGAAAATCAGGAGGCGCCGATTGCCCAACTAGTGAAACTGCAAAATAAGATCACAAATATAGTATGTGAAAAAGTAAATTCATCCTTCGTAACCGAACGGCATCAAAGATGTTTGTTTAGTAGGGGTGTGAACTTCTGACACGACCCGAAAAAACGACACGAACTTAACCAGAAATTTGCGGGTTTGGGTTTAGTCTAAACGGGTCGGGTCAGTTTCCGGTTGAACCTTCAGACCCGTTTAGCTAAACGGTTAGGGTTGGCAGGTTGACCCGTTTAACCCATTTATTTTATATTTATCTTTTTACAATATGTTTCACGTCATAAATTAAATTAGTGTATTTAATACCATAATTATAACTTCAAATAAAAAATTAACATAAGTTTTTATAACTGAAATGTAATTGTATTATATACATCTGTGTTTTTTTAGTAAAATTTTACCTTTAATATATTAATTAGAAAAAAAATTAATAAAAAAACTGGGTTAATGGGTCGTGTTCAGGTTCAATGTATGACACAATTTTCGGGTTCGGATCGTGTTCGGGTTCGTCTAAAATTTCCGGCTCTAGATCAGGTTGAACCTGCCAACCCATGAACACGAGCCATTTAGCACCCCTAAGAAATATGTGAGATTAGATGGAAACCTGCATTTTCCATAACAGTCCCCGACCAATTCGTAATCGTGTAGACAGCAAGAATTATGGCACCAGCAGGATCAATCCACCAATAAAACTTGTCACCAAGAATAGCAGCAACCAAACCCACCACATTAGTCACCACATCAAAGTAATGGTCCTGTTGGTCAAACAAACACACGTGATAAGTTTAACGTTAAACCTACTAGTATTTAAAGGGTGGCCCAAATGCACAAAAGAGTAATCTTGTAATCGTATAGACTTTAAAGGGTCGTATCTATAGCTGAAAGATAAATTGTAACGAGGACCTTCGCATAAGCTCGAACAATCTTGTTACCAGAGCTTCTACAGTATATGTAAAGTATCAGTTTGACACCGGTAGCAGTCAGCATGATTGCGTATAACCATATTAACTGAAAATCACTCATCTTTTCGGACGGTGAATTTCTAATTAACTGCTCCACTGCCTGTATCAGTACTTGAAATCCTGCATATCATACATGATAAGGGTTAGATTCGGTTATATTGAGTAAAATGCCAAAATCGTCCCTGAGGTTTGGGCTGATTTGCTTGTTACATCTAAAATCGTCCCTGAGGTAATAGGCAAATCAACCCAAACCTCAAGGACGATTTGGCATTTTACTCGGTTATATTTTATCTCTTAACAGAAAAACAAAAGGTTGCTAAAACTGAAACGAGTCGAAAGTCGTCTAAAGTGTACTTTTAATGCGTAAAAACTCATAAACTGTTTAATCATATTTGACACTCGTTATTAGTAAATAACGTTGATATTACAAGCACAGAGTGATTACGGGGTCAACTCAACCAGACCCGTGAGTACGCGTTTTGACCCGAACCCATGTCTAGTTGAAGTTAGGCGACAAGAACATACCGAGAGTGGCCATAATTGCAGCAAATATGATAATGCCAACAGGCTGCACTCGCAATTTTCCGATAGGGTATTTATAGATATTAATGCTTTTCATCGATAGGTGAGTAAACCATAGAATACCCCCTGCCATGAGATCAAGCAAAGAATCCAGTGTTGATGCTGCAATAGCTAACGATCCACTTTGCACCGTTGCATAAATCTAAAAATCATCAAGAACCACACCATAATGCATATCAAAATCATGAAAAAATACATCTAGCAATCAAAAACAATTTGAAAAGTAAATTAATTTGTTAGAAAATCGGGTTACCTTAAGCGCAAGAAGAAAGATGTTTGACCAATTAGAAATGTTGATTGCTCTTTCATGTTGAGCCTCTTCTATCAGTTCTTCCTCTTCATTATCAGTGGCACTGTTTGACCTTAAAGCGTCAACTTCCTCAAAAGATTTCAAAGCTGCAAATTGCTTTTCATAGTATTCTTTCTCCCCTGATCACAATCACCATATTAACCAATAAAGATCCAAACAAATGATGCAAAACAGCATGCATTATTAGAACTATTTGCATCCAGTTTGATCATAGAGCTTATAAGATCATAAGCAGTAGCACACTAATAACTAATAAGCTTCACTGAGTAAAAACGAACGTAAAGCTTATAGTTACCTTCTATTAGTCCAGTAGTTTTCGAAAGGTCAACCTGCAATGGAGCCTCAGGGTCAAGACCACACCGAACCTTTTCCGGCAATTTCGAAAGGAAATCGCCTCGCAGGGTAGTAAACGACGTACGCCTATGCCTTCTAACGTGCTTCGACTCTTCCTCACTTGACAACAAGGGTGTCTTTGTATCCATTTAAATCTTATACTTCAAACCAAAAGACCTCAACTTTACCAACAAAAAACACCATCATCCACTCACATTCCCAAAAACTTTCAAGGATATTATGTTCAATCACTCACCCAACATATACCCTTCAAAGAAAAAAATTGATCTTCGGAAAAAAAAAACTCTGAACCTCTCTCAGACAATTCGTCGAACAGTTGGTGTGCACATTAAAATCACAACCCTTTATAGGCCTGTGACCAACATCTATGGTAGATATGAACAACCCATATAAAATATCTACCATACCATACGGATAATCATGTACCAGACCCCTATCTTCATATAAAAATGTGTATGTAGGTAAGTTGATATACCGGTCATGTGTATAGGTCATTTCGGGTGTTTTTGTTGCTTTGTGTTTTGTTTGTATGCTAAAATCCATGTGAATTTTTGTAAGTTTGTTGGATATGATTACAGATGTTTGGCTTTGGGGGCATTAGTTTGTTACAGGGATCCTTCAGACTCTCTTACATACATATGGCGATTAGGGTGTTTTTCGGGTTATTTTTTCGGTTTTCAGGTCGGGTTGTTCGGGTTTTTGGCTAGGAAAAAGTGACCCGATAACCATCCCATTTAAAGTTCGGGTTGTTCGGGATATGGGTTATTCGGGTTCGGGTTAGTACGGGTCGGGTTGTTCGGTTTTCGGGTTTAGATGTAAATGAAAAAAAGAACGTTTTTTTTTCACAAAATATTATCAAGTACATCATCTTGTTAAAGAAATATCATCACAATTCAAATATTATTTAACAATATGGTATGATAATATTTAAAAGTCTCAAAACTTAATGTTTCAAATACAAAACACTCCAAATCAAATGACATCTATAAAGAAAAGACAACTAATGTTCGGGTTTTTATTCGGGTTTCAAGTTTCTGGTTATTCGGGTCGGGTTGTTCGGGTTTTTGGTTGGGAAAAAGTGACCCGATAACCGACCCATTTAAGGTTCGGGTTGGTGGGGTTTGGGTTGTTCGGGTTCGAGTTTTTCGGTTATTCTCTAATTCGGGTTCGGGTGACTTTAAATTCGGGTTGGTTTTCCGGTTTCGGATAAAAAAGAACAGCCCTAATGGGATGATTCAGGTATTATTGGTGTCACCGATATTCACACATACCGAAGTTGCTATCATGTCACATCATGTGTTTCAAAATGCCAATGCTTTACATTAATATTTTATTATTGATATAATGATTATTGTTATTATGTATACAAAAATACATTACATTTAAGACTGCAAGTAACATGGTCGTTCAACAAATCTTTCTAATTATTTCATTTATGTGAAATAAAAGAATCATGAAAGCAATCATGTGATGTATTTATGATTGTTTCAGAAATTAGATAAGTCTATATTTATGATTTTAAATGTGATATATTTTTTGATTTTGTTAAAAATTAAATTGGTTTTAAGTTACGCGAAACAATGTTTATTTGTCCATTGTGCCTTGTGAGTTGTGTGGTGGGCTAACATTGATCGGATCAAGTTGAAAATCATGTAGACACGAGATATCAATCGCATAAATCATAACGTGAGTTTGGTCTATGTAGGATAGGGTTTTACGCGTAGGAGTGGCTATTTAAGACATGAAGTATAATAACAAGTATCTATCACTACTTCATGACTCATTAGACACATATAGAGAATACATAGACAGATCAGCATCGTGTTTAAATGATATCTATATATATATATATATATATGATAGTGAGTCTAATACATTAGAGGTCATAAGTAAAGTGGTATTGCCTAATGTCTGAACTAATCAAATCATGATAACATGGATGATCATCACATTAGATTAAAAAGGTTGGTGCACAACCAATTTAGATCTGAATTGCCAAATGTTATCAACTTATAAAAGTAAAAGTAAAACATGTGTCACACCATAGTTGTATTTGGCAAAAAAAAAGGTGTGGCATTCTGGATGAGAAGTATGGAGCGTCATCCGCTAGCCACCTCAGCAAACCCCCCCCCCCCCCGAACTATACGGTGGCGCCTGAAGCACTATTGAAGCCCAACCAAGACAATCGCGAGTATTCGCAAGGTTGATTGTGGGGCTCATCTCTTTGCTAGCCGTTGCCAATGGTTGTTTTTTAAAAGATTTTTTATTTAAAAACCAAAATTTTACCTTATAAATATACCCATTCAACCCATTTTAACAAATAAGTCACCAATTCATCTTACTTATTTAACACAAAAACCATCTCTCACAACCCATAACATCCATAACTTCATCATGTTTCCGTTCAATAACGACCCGAATACCTTTTCTCCAAACAACCCACGTTACATACAAACTCAACAACACCCGTGGACCGTTAACGCCAACACCAGTGAAGGCAAATACCGGCCACTTCCAACCGACAATTCACCAACATGGAACATGCAATCACCAACCTTGACACGCACCTCCACATGTTCAAATGAAGGGTCTTTACATGTACCCGCCCACGTTTGGCCAATACATGTCACAACCCTTGTCACCTATGTCTCCTATTTCTCCTATGTTGCCACCCGATACCCAAATCGTAGGACCTGATCTTGAAACTGAAAAATGTGAAACTGTCACCCCCAACCGATGGCGGAAACATCAGAGTGAGACGAAAATGAGATTGCTCGAAACTTCATAACTTACTAATTGTGACAATAATTAAATAATTCAAATTTCATTCTAAACGAAAAATAAATTGACTTGAAATGAAAATACAACCTCTTGCAAGTTAAACACAACAACATAAAGCAAAATACATAAATTGAAGTTTAGGTGCATTCTAGTCCACCATAAATAATATTCTTCATGCGTCATCACTAATTCCCTTCAACATGTATTAAAGTAAAAGTCAACACAAGTTGCGCGAGTATACAAGTTTGATTACATATCATAAGTGTAAGTAAAAGTTGTCTCATATCCAACATGGCAATTTGCATACATTTTACATAACATACTAGCAAGTGTAAAATATAAATCAAACCAAAGTATACCGCAATCGTTCGTATCTTTGTCGTCGTAACGACAAGGTCGTGAAATAGAGTACTTAACAATACCACAAGAACGGCGTTGCGTTAATCCTATAGCGCTATAATTGTTAAGATAAGCTTGCAAAGTTAATAGGCAAATAGTACACAAGTATGCATATAGCATGTATAAACAAAGAGTATGACAAGTATCATGTTTTAATGGATAGATTGTTTGTGTAGACATGATTGATCGTGTGTATGTGATTTGTAATATAGTTTACATGTTGCACCCAAAATGTGTTAAAAGGAAAAAGGGATAGAGTATACTCACGGTTTGCAAAGCTTTCCACAAACGTGAGTTGATTTAGTCTTGAAGGTTTGGGAACACCGAGGTTACCCTACATCAGGGAACGAAGGCGTGTAAGTCAATGGAGGTCGATTATGAGTTAGAGTCGGAATTAATATAATAGTATGTACATAAGAAAATACATAAAAGTTATCTTGCTAAAACGTAATTGACATCAGTTCATGTCTTCAGCACAAATCCACCATTGGAAATCCCAATTATCAAGGAATTGTAATTTAGATATATTACAATATCTCTAGCATTAACCATGAATTGATTATGTCGGGATTTGGTTTAGAACTATATTTAGTTAATATTATGTATTAAATTATGTTGTCAATCAATATCAGTAAAGTCAAGCAAGGAGTAGGATGATTCATCATTAAACTATTAAGATCACCAACCACAAAATCTAAACTTAGTTATATTTCGTTGGTCATGAATATATTAAAATGTAAAGCATCTAATTGCTAAGTAGCCAAACAAGAAACTCCGATGTGTACATACTCAAATGGCAAATTTTTGGAAACGAGGTGGGGTGACTTTCTTTGATTTCTTGAAAACTATTGAACTTTAGGCAGTAACTAGTGATGGTATTTGTGGACTCTAATCTCATGGAAATCGACCTTAAATTTATGAAAATTAAATCCAATCCAAGTCATTAGAATACAAATTTTAAACTTTACATGCGAAAAACAAACATACATGATACATGGTATCATTAAATTGGTAATATTAGTTGTGAGTATTTTTCCCTAAGTAGTATAATAACATGAAGGGAATTAATATCCCTGTGTGTGACAATTATTAGCATGACACGTAGTGAGTAAATTGGGGTAATACACCGACGATGTCTAATCTATGGGGACTACACACATGATTATATTACTTGTTTGTATCATAACATGATTAACTTTTTATTGGTTCCAACATTAAACACACTATCAGTATGTTGAATCAATGATTCACCAATACGTTTGGTAATTGTGTCGGATGGTTCTTATGTGTTTCGAGTTTGAATACAGTAAAAGGGACCAATGACGAGTTTTAGAAACATGTCTAATGGTCATCGATCAGTGGTTGGTAGATTGTAAGACGCGTATGATGCTTTTACTATTATGCTCATCCGTACTATAACGGTTTATGTGTCTTAATAGTTCTTTCTGATTAATGAATTCAAAAGGTCTAGAACTATGTCTTTCGGTCGTATAGAAATTAGAGCAAGTGTTTAATAGCCATTCATTTATTGTCTCAATCAAATCTATCTATATGTATGTGAGCCAAAATAATACTTGCAAGGCCATTTAAACCAGTTTTTTTTTTTTTAACTCTATTAATTAATATTATAAAAATAAATTCAACACCGTATAGGAGAGGAAGTTAATTTGTTTACTAATTGATGGATGATCCTTAACGTTCTATATGGTTTGTTTTATGACATAGTCACAACTAGTAATCTAACCTTATGCAATTATCACGAAACAAGAAAATGGGATATGATGAAATGATACCTTGCATAGCGTAAACTAGTAAAATTTCCCACGTGTGAGATGGCATCGAAACGAAAGTAACTCGATTTATATCGTTTAATTAAACGTATTACACTGACATAATGTTCCAAACAAAAATACGTCAAAATTAGACAATTTTAAATTGTAATAAAAACAAGACGAAACGTGTATATGACCCGACTTATTTGTGAAGAATTTACTGCACACGTAAACCACCCTGAAATTTATACGACACGTACATAAAATAAGTTGGTAATAAAACAATGGTTATTTTCGTAACTTAAATATGGTACGACGCGTTGCGTCGGTTCAAAACGAAAGTAATTAAAATATATATCGTTATGAAAATATATTATATTTGACATGAGTCTTTTTCAAGCAGTATTCAAACGATCCTACTGAAAGCGTACATTGAAAATAATTACAACAAACGTATTATTTAACCCAAGTCATTTTCAAAATAAATTTAATTGAAAGTAATAACTTGAATTATACCGACAGTATATAAAATAACTACGTAAAATTAATAAAAAGATTTAGACAATTGAGGTGTTTAGTTTAATGCGAATTAAGGAATTATGAAAAGCAAAGAAAAAAAAGACTAGGGACCAAAGAGAAAAAAACGAAAAAGAATCATCCAATAATAGAAAGTTCTCTAGCGTAATTGTGTAAATGTTTGGGAACTGGAATTTTATTGTAATTTTTGGTGGATAAGGCTAATGAATATAAGGTCATGGTTTTGATTCTCATGCAAAGGGTTTTCCGATTATTAGGTTTTCCTCCTGAATAGTATATAGGCATTATGTCTATGGAGATAGATATGATTGATGGTTCGCATGTAGCATGATGATACTCCAGTGGTATTTAGTGATCCAAATTTACCGTTAAAAAATGAGAAACTTGCTTATTGTGAAAGTACCATGGCAGATAATCGTACACAATGTTTAGAAGGAAATTGTATGTTTATTTTGAGTTCTCACTATATGTTTCACATCCTAACATCGCCTTCTCAGAAAACTATGATGTGGCATTCATCATATCACTTTTGATAATGTGTCAAAACTTCTTTATAATAGATGGTAATGTTACGGTGAAAATCCTTCTAAATTATAAACCAAAAATGTAACAATGTTTAAAATGGTAAATAATAAAACAATAATATTTTGCTGAGTATGTAAGCAAAAATGGACAAGTCCTAAATGAAAACATGAGCCCAAAATAACTACTAACCGGCCCATTCTAATTCCAGATTTCTTTTGGCATATTTCAAAAGTTATAAAACATAAATGCATACACGTATTGGAGAGGACTTTAATTGTTTTGATAATTTGATAACTGATGGATGTTACGTAACCATTATTTATAAATATACAAGTTTACATTATAGAATATTATGTCTTATAAAAGTATACCTTAGCTTGACATATTCTACTTATAGTCAAGCTAATTATCATAAGTCACCTAAACAAGTCACATCTCACGAGATTTATAAATTTTCGCATAAAACTAGAGACATTTCGAGCTCCTGAACACTCTGGAATGACTTAGAACACCTCAAAAGATTCCAGAACAACCAAGAACACCCTGAAAGATTCCATAACAGCCTTTTACGTTATGGAACACTTCGAAACAGCCCAGAACACTATGGAACAGTTCAGAGCACTCTCGAACATTACGAAAGACTCTGAAAGGCTCTACTTTATTCCAGAAAAATATGGGGAACTATCTAGAGACATCAAGGGTTGAATTGAAGGATCTAGAAGACTTCATCAAAACATCATACTTGGAAGGGCCTAGAACTATCAAGTAAATGTTGTAAATATACAACATAGAAATGTCTAGAGAGAGAAGTCTATGAATAAACTAGAACATTGTTTATGGAAGTATAAATATGAGTGTTTGTCATTTGCGAAAGACACCTTCAAAAATACCTTGTAAAGACTTTGTACCATCCTTGTATTATTTTCCTTTTCTTACGTTAAGTCTTCTAATGCAAAACCATCCACATTATAACATACGGCTTAACTTTCATCGCAGGAGTAAAAATTAACTCCTCGACATAATCATAGGTACTAAAAATATATTGAATGATTTCGTAAATTATATTAATATTCAAATTATTTTTATCTTATCAATGTAACAATTTTTCTTTTAAATTCATTAAGGAACACGTCAAAACCTCAAATGAGGCGGCCAACCAAAACAAACAAGAGAATGTTACATATTAACAAATTCACACCAATCCACCCAACTAACCCTTATAGATTTTGACCTACTGTTTGATTATAAAAAGCCTGACGTCTTTATTTCACTCAAGATCCCGTTCATCTTGATCACTTTGTTGTTAAATTGTCTTATTTCTAGCCTTCAAAATGCTCCAACAACCTATTCGAATAATCCCTTTGACCACCTCTTTTTCTGGCCTTTAATCCCAATGAAATTGTGAGATTGTAACAAATCTTTGAAGGAAAAAACTAGCATATTAGAAAACTTGCACCACATACTAATGATAGGCCATAAAGTAGAAGCGATATGACACGAGGTAAACAGGTGTTCTACCGTTTCAACATTGTCTCCGCACATTACAAATTGAGTTAGACACCCCAATATTCATCTTCTTAATGCTTCAAGTGTGGAAATTTTATCTATTGTTGCCCTCAAAATAAAAACGTTACATTTTATGGGAAGCCATTTACACCTCAGGAACGTAAAGCTCGTTGACGGTTCTGCTTTTATCGAGAAGTCTTTCTATCGCCCCCACACTAAAATCCTTTTCTGTAGCCCCAATCCATGACCATTTATCATTGGAATCCTTCATACCAAAATAGTGTAACAAGCTGCACAACGCCAGTATCTCGACGACTTCCTGTCCCGCATTCAGAGGTCTTTTCCACTGCCAATTATACCTCGACCCATGATCGAGAAACAACCTTGTCACTGACTTTACAATATTGTCCTGTTCGAGACTAAACAAGACGAGAAAAGAGTCTTTCAAAGGATTGTTACTAATCCACGGGTCTAACTAGAATGAAGTGTCCATTCCATTACCTACTCCTTAAATAAATTTCCTTAACGGAGTATCATCAACCTTTATTTTGCCCAACATATTAACGACATTACACCAGACTACACCCAAAGACTTTCTAATTGGAAACATTCCCCATTTCGATCTCGATATATGAATCGCCTCTATTACCTTAACCCATAGTTTATCCTTCTTCGTCTTGAAACGCCAACCCCATTTTCACAAGGGGAGAAATATTTATATTTTTCAGCTTGCTGATCCCAAGCTCACCCCGATCTTTTGGCAGCGGAACCCGGTCCCATGCCACCCAGTGGAGTTTTTTAACTGACCCATCTCCTCCCCAAAGAAAGTTTCTGATTTTTGACTCAAAGTCTTTTGTAACTTGAGCGGAGCCTTATAAAGGGAGAAATAGTAATTCAGCAAACTCTCAGGAACGATTTGACTAAGGTGATTATCCCTCCGTTCGATAGTAACGTTGTTATCCATTTGGATAGTCTAGCGTCGAAAATGTCATACACCGGCTTCCAATTTGCAACACGATTCATGTTGGCACCAACCGATAAGCCAAGATACTTGAATGGGAACACATCAGGTTGACATCTGAACAGATCTGCCATTTTTTAATTCCACATTCCCCACTCCTATAGAATAAAGTTAGACTTTGACATACTGATTTTAAGGCATGAACAGATGTGAAACACCGGAAGAATTCTAACCACATTAGAGATAGTAGAGTTCGACCATTTCCCCATAATGATAGCGTCATTAGCGTAAAAAAGATAGGACATCCTCAGACCATCCAAGGGCGTTTGAAAACCCAGTATCGCTCCCACACTCATCGCCTTCTCAAGCATGCATGACAATAATGAATAAAAACAGAGAGATCGGATCCCCTTATCGAATCCCTTTCGAGCATTGGAATTCAAAAGTCGGAGACCCATTGGTCAACACCGAAGATCTAGCCGATTCAAGAATACCTTTGATCCATCCGCATCATCTCGCCGGAAATCCGATTTGATACATTGTTGAAAGCAAAAAGTTCCAATTGACATTATCAAAAGCCTTTTCGAAGTCTAATTTGAAAAAAAAAACGCTTTTTTATGCTTCTTGCCTCAAGTAAAAGTTTCGTTGATTATTATAGGGCTGTCAAGAATGTAATTTCCTTTCATGAACGCAGATCGAGATTCGGAGATAACTAAGCTAATCACTCGTTTAAGACGATTAGCAAGCACTGACGACACCACTTTGCAAATAGTCCCACTTTGTAACAAACTTTGACTTATTTTCATGTATAGGAAGACTTGGCATCAATTGTAAATGTAATAAACTTTACTTAATGTCATGTATAGGACGACTTGGCATCAATTGTAAATAACTTTTGACAGGTTAATGAATTATGCTGGGCTTATTTGTTAGTTTTGTGTTTCGTATACTTTTAAGATAGGTCTAGTTTATAGTTTATATAGTTTTTATTTTTAAGAACTGGACATATAATTAAAATTTAAGTAAAAGAATTAGGAATTTTAAAGAATAGGAATCTTCATAAGGAATTGAATATTATGCATTTAGATGCTCAAAATATCTCAAAAGAACTGTAATCTATCATTGTGGCCGCCACCACCTCCCTCCACCGCCATCATCCATGGTGGTGTGGATGGTGAAGTGGGGGCGACGAGGACGACAATAGTGGGGTCATGGCAGAAACGCTGGATGGTGGGGGCCACCATGGTGGTCAACGCATGGTTAGAGCGACAACGAGGTAATGCCGATAACGATGGTTAGAGATAGTGGCTGGTGGGGACCACCATTGTGGTCAAGGAGTGGTTGGTGGTGGTAGTAACGATGGTTCTTGGCAGGGGAGGCAACGTGATTGGGTCAACAATAGCTTGATGAATGCAATGAAAGTAAGTGGTCGAAGATTTCAATTTCTTTGGTTAATTTCCTTCGCAATTTAGAAGGAATATTAAATTCGTTCACGTAAAATAATTCAGGTGAATTAATCACAACTATAATTCATTTGTCAACCAAACACATTTAAAAAAATTTAATTCTACTTTAACCAAATTATTCAAACTAAATACATAAAGAAAATAACTTGAATCCTATTTCCCAAAAGTTATATAAAGCAAACACATTAAATGAAGAGTGAGTGCGAGGCGTAAGCCACGACTATTTTGTTAGTTATCCCAACTTCAACTCGACTATTAGGGCTGTAAATGAACCAAACATTCGGCAAACAGTTCGTGAACAGTTAGGCGGGAAATTCGTTTGTGTTCGTTCGCTTATTAAATAGACGAACATGAACAAGAAACTTCGTTCGTTTAGTTAAACGAACGAACATGAACAGATGTTGTGTTCGTTCGTTTATGTTCGTTACATTCGATAACATGTTTTTTTATGTTTGATTGTGTTCGATAGCTCATTAGTGTTTTTAGTTAATATATTTTATTTAAATATTTCAAAATTCCAACAAATAAGTGTCATTGAATTATATATTATCTTCATGAACGCTTGTTTGTTTCCACTTGTGTTCATGAACATTAGTTTGTGTCATTAACGTTGTTTATTTCATTTGTTGCCTAAAACTATCAAACAAACACAAACGAACACGAACAAGTTCATTTACTTAACAAACGGACATGAACATAAAAACTTGTTCGTTAGACGTTCATGAACAGTTCGTGAACACTTATATTTCTTAACAAACGAACACGAACAAGGTCTTGTTCATGTTCATTCAGTTAGTTTGCAGCCGTAAGTATTACCAAGGAACAATGTATGTAACGTTGTTAAACTCCAATACCTCAATTGGTTCTTTAAGCTCTCAAAGATTGGTAACTGCTATCATATTTACGAAAGTGAGATGTGGTGTTCTTAACGCTTTATGTTGTTAAAATGAAAGCAAATAAGCCGGTTGAAGTGGCTTGTTGCATTTCAGATCATTCAGTTTAGCAGTTCGGTCAATGGTTTGTAACTTGGAATGACCACTAAACCTTAATTTTATTTTTTATTTTTTCTTATTGGAACATGCATTTGTGTATTTGTGTCATATTAAAAAAAACAATCCATATTATTCTTGGAAAAATAATCCACGCTAACAATTAAAAAAACAAAGAAATACTAGTTTAAAAATGTAGTAAGTGTTTGACCCAAAAAATTTTCTTAAGACGTGTTGCCCCCAAGACTTTTTTTTAAAAACCGGTTTTTAAATCGTTAGGCTTTGAAATGGTTTAACCGGTTGAATCAGGTTATACGGGCGGTTTAACCGGGTTGACTAATTAACCCTACAAATCCATAAATACAATTTTTACTCAAAAAATAATCCAAAACTACATTATTTCATAATAAAAATATATTCCAAAAATTAATACATAATAAAAAGTAATCTAAAAATTCACTACTGGTACCTTTTTGGACGCTAGTTTTTACTAAGAAGGTAAATCGTCACATTTTTTGGCCCATAAAAGATTAAAAGTCCTAATTTTAACCTTTGACCCGGTATCGGTATACCGGTTTAAACCGGTATATCCCAATTTACCGACGATACAACTTTTTTGTCGTTCCCCCAGTTTACCGGTATGATTCATGCTGGCCAAGCTTCTAATATCCAGTTCAACAAGCCAATATAAACCGGTTTTTAAAACATTGAGTGAAGGGCATGAAGGATGAGTGGCATGTGTGAATTTCTTTAGTATGATAAATGGTGAATATTTTAACAAGTGAATTTTGTTTTCTAAATAAATGTAACAATTGTTTAAAAACAGTAATAACAATAGTTTTTTTTTACTATGGTGATCTTTATTGAGGTGTTCTTTGTGTACATCACACCTATCACTACTAACAACCACCATTACTAACCTCTACACCAAACACTAAATAGTACTAAGTCATGTAGCTGAGTCGTCTAATATAAGGAGGTTCAACCTCTGTTCTTTACTCGACCGAAGGCTAACTCTACCAAGCGTGCTGTAAAACGAACAACATCAGTGACTTGCTACAAGGAGGAGAAGGTGGGGGTTCTCTTGTAACCACCCTCCAGCGTGAAAATAAGTAATGGTTTTGAGAATAAGTGTGTGTGTGTAGGGAGAAAGTAAGAAATCGAACCTTTAAACCTGTGGATTTGGCCTTCTATTTATAACCGGAGTATGAAGGAAGAGGCAACCTGCCAACTGGGTAATGCTCGCCAGCTGTCGGACCAGAAGGAATATCCGTCTTGTCTCCTTAGACCATGTCAAGCCTTGAGGTGACGTGGCGCACGGTTATTCGCTCCAGGTCAGCTCGCGGTTGTACTGGTTGTCGCCTTATCCTCTTAGGATCTTGTAACTTTTGTTGGCATCTCGTTATTGGTGCCACGTATCGTCCTTCTTGTCTGCCGAGAGCATCTTCCTGTCGCTATGTGTCCCCTTCCAGAAGTTTCTAGAATCTTCTGGATATTATTGGGTGACGAAGACGCTAGTTTGAAGTGGTGTGATCCCTATGCCATGTGTCATACATGCGATTCGAGATCATACCTCTTCACCTAACCATCACCACCCATTACGACTTAGTTGAATAATAAAAAGAAAAAAATTGAAATCTAAAGCTAAACGTATAGGCTTTCCGACATGTTTGTATAATCTCACCACCACCATCACCCGTAACCACATGCAAAATCACTTCCTTAAGAACCAACACAAATAGAAATGGAAATCATAAAGGTAACCTAGCTACATCAAATCATACATACAAATGAGAATTGTAAACATGTAACACAAATAGCAAAAAATGATCAAATAGGAAAGAGTAGGGCTGTAAATGAACCAAACGTTCGGCGAACAATTCATAAACCGTTCGGTGGGAAGTTCGTTTGTGTTCGCTCGTTTATTAAACAAACGAACACGAACAAGAAATTTTGTTTGTTTAGTTAAATGAACAAACATGAACAAGGGTCATGTTCGTTCGTTTATGTTCGTTAACGTGTTAATTTGTGTTCGATAGTTCATTAGTTTTGTAGGTTTTATATTTATTTAAATACTTCAAAATTAAGACAAATTAAATATCTAATAAGTGTCATTATATTATATATTTTGTTCATGAACGATTGTTTGTGTTCGTTTGTTTCCATTTGTGTTAATGAACATTAGTTTGTGCTTATTTGTGTTCGTCAACGTTTGTTGCCAAAAATTTGCAAATAAACACAAACGAACACGAACAAGTTCATTTCCTTAACAAACGAACACAAACACAAAATCTCGTTCGATAACTGTTCGTGAACGCTTCACACACACATATTTTTTAACAAGCGAACACAAATAAGGTATTGTTCGTGTTCGTTCGGTTCGTTTGCAACCCTAGGATAGGGGTACGATCTCCTCTTAACACACGTACATGTCTTACAATATATGTACATACTCACAGATATAGTTGTAAATGAAGTGACGTTTCATGGAAAGCTCGTTTATGATTGTTGATTAATAGATTAGTGAACATAAACGACATTTTATTTGCTTAAGAGAACAAACACAAACATAGGTACATTCACTCTTTAATATTCCTAAATGTTAGTTTAGCTCCATTCATTAAATTTATTTATGATTGTTTGTTTGTTTAGGCCCGTTCATTTTCGTTCGTTTATGTGTATATCATCAATGGTGAATTGATGATCATATAAAGAAACTCAAGCTTGTGTTTTCTGAAAGATTTTTGGATAGTGTTGTAACTTCGACTTTATTTTTGGATCATCAACTTTTACAATGCCACTTTTAACTTAATTTATGAATATTGATGTTTGTGATTAAAATTTAAAAATGTTGGATTTTTATTTGGGAAAATGTCACAGAATAATAACGAAGTTTCAAAAGTGTTCTAATTAGGTCACTCGTATCGTTTTTGTCCCAATTAGATAAGTTCATATTCAAATCGAGTCATGTCCTTTTTTCCATGTTTAAGAGAAAATAGAGCATAAGATGCTAGGGTCAGATTATATTAATATATGAAATTTTATTTATTAAAAATAAAAACACTTTAATTACATTAAAAATTAAAAAAACAAGTTAAAATCCACGTCATCACTGGACGTTAGCATCAAATGAAAGAAAAAAGAAACAAAAATTGACATCACCACGGTTACCTATGAAATGGATGAAAAAACCTTAATTTTAATAAAAAATGAATTTTGAGTGACCCGATTGGAACACTTTTGAAACTTGAGTGACCTAATTGGAACACTTTTAAAACTTGGTTACTATTCTACAAAGTTACCCCTTTTTATTTACATTTAATCCACGTTGGTTTGCGTTTATTTGTCTACTTGTGTTAACTTATGTTTGTTTAATGTTAATACGAAGTAATAAACATGAGCAAGTTCATTTTCCTCTTGAACGAACAAAAACAAGTAAATATGGACACAAGATCACATTAATCGCTTAGGTGTTTGTATTCATTTATATCAAATAAGTTAAATAAATGAAGACAAAATCACATTAATGTTTCGTTTATTTAGAACCCTTCGTCCCTAGACACATGGAAAGGAGATGAATAGGAGGATGGATGGCGCAATGAAGATCGTGACTACACATGAAAAAGGGTATGTGATTCGTGTGGATTATTCTATTTATTAAGTTTTCAAGTAATAGTTTATTATTTATGCATTTTTCATAGTTGCCTTTTAGAATTAGATATACGAGTATACTATTATTTTATGTAAAAAGAACTTTAAAAAATGTTATATGCAAGTACAATAACCAACTGTTATTAAAGTGTTCAAAAAAAGCTTTGATGAAAATTTATTTAAAGTTTAGAGGATAAAATAATAGGATAAAAGTTTGGGGTTAAAACGACCTTTTTAAGTATTAACTAAAAAGTCTGCATTTGATTGAACTTGAGCTTCACTTGTTTGAAGATGTATAAAGTTCGAACTTGACTTATTTCAAGCATATGTATAAATCTATAGTTTCGAGTTCGACTCAGCTTATCATCTAATTATTCTTTGTGTTTGTATAATTATCTTCTTATGACAACTATAAATTTATACAACATGGTAATGTTGGTGTTCATATCATAACTATATATATAATATCCATAAGCACGGGAATTAAATTAAGTACGTTGTATAAAGTTCGGATTCATTTATTAAATAAACTCCAACTTATATTTAAGTTCCCCTGGAGTGTATATAAATTTGACAAAAAAAAATAAGGTTCATGTACTTAACTTAAGGTAGTAAAATGTTACTTTCAAATTTTGAAATATTGAATAAACCAAAACTAGTTAGAAAAAAAGAAGTGTAGTTAGAAGAAGAGAATTGAAGGAAACAAGATACACCAAGAATGGGTATAGTGGCGCAAATGGTATTTGGATGAAGACGCCTTGCCTTCCTTGCCTCCCTTAAAAGCACCATTTCTCACCCCCACCCCCACCCCACCTTACCCTACCCTACCCTACCCTAACCTGCCATTAAAATATAGTTTTTCAATTAAACTTAATAAAGTTTCTAATAATAAATTTAAAGAAGTTGGTGTGTTGGACTCGTGGTAAGGTAGAGGCGGACCTAAAGTACTAGAAGGGGTAATATACGTTGCCCTTTGACGCTCTGACGGTAGTGTAAATTTTGAAAAAAATTAACGTTTTTTTTATTTCGATACCCCTTTTCACTGAAACGTTACCCCTATACGGATTTTCTAGATCCACCACTGTGGTAAGGTATCTACTTTTTGTCTAAGAGGTTAAGAGTTCAAATACTGTAAAATGTGTTAGTAGTTTGTCGTTAAAAAAAATCAATATTAAAGTCAGTGTGACTGCAACAAATTGGTGTAGTAGGGATTTTTCTTCATCTGTAGAGACAAAATAATATGTAACATAGATCATATGTGTCAAAGATGGACCGACAAAACGAGTCATATAATGATAATTTATTTCAGTAGTTAATGACTGAAATACTCTTTAACTGCAATAAAACTAGAGACTTATGTTGGTTAGTTTTACAGATATAGATGCTTTATAACTGAAATAGACTGATTTAAGTACATTTATATTAGATTTAGAAATGTTTAAATCTTATTTTGAAGAGTCATTTATACAGGAGGTGGTAACATTTCAGGATCACTTTCCATTATTCAGCAACCTAATTGTTTCTAAGGCAGTTAGACGTGCATGGGGTGTAAATTAATTCAACTGAGCTCGAGCACATTCAAGCTCGAGGGTTAACCAAGTACGCGCTCAACTCGCTTAACCATAACACAACTCGAGTGTAACCTTGGACCGTTTCGAGCATCATATCCAAAGCTTGCTCTTGCCATATGAGAACTTATTAAAAATCGAGCTCAACTCAACTCAGGCTTGACTCGTTTATTAATTAACTATAATTATATATATATATATAAACATATATAGGGTTAGGTTCATTTGTGAACAACCTCTTTGATAGTGAACTGTGTGAACTAATCCTAGTCCATGATTTAATCAGGATTTGATGATGAAAATACACTAGTGTATTTTAGGATTTGATGATGTAAATCAATGGACATGATTTCTTTACTCAGTTTATAAATACATTAGTGTTCACTCTAGAATCTCGCCCGATATATATATATATATATATATATATATAATTCATATAAAACATGTGTGTTATATCAAATAGAAATTACTATACTTATTTAAATAGTTGGCTTGTTTAGGCTTGCAAGCCTAGCCAAGCTCAGAGCACCCGTAGTGGTGAGTGATTTGGGTGTGTTTTGGCCCCATAATGTCTGAAAACGGCCTACACACTGCCCCTTGGTGCATTTTCGTCCAAAATTTGTGTTTGGCGTTATGGTGAAAACGCATGGTATGTGTTGTGTTTGTTGAATTATCCAATTGGAAATTAAAGAAAAAGAAAAGAAATTAAATTATATATTTGGACAATCATTGTTGACGCATTAGAGCATTATACCTACTACATCATTTTTGAACTTAACCTCCCATAATGCTCTATTTGGCACATGTCACGTAAGCCCCAAAAGAGAGGCATTATGATAATGCCCCATTACATATAATGAAACTTGGACTTAAGCTTGTTTATTTTTAGGCTCAAATTCGTTTAAACTTTATTTGATTCGGGACAATTTTGATACACACTAGTAATCTCGTTTGATATCACTATGATGATGGATAACATGAAAGCGGTTAGAAACTCTAAAAGCATGATAATAAAGGTAAAAAGTAGTTACTAAGCTTTTGTTGAGTAAAGTTGAAAGTGGTCCTTAAAGCTTTAAAATCCTTACCGACGACTCCAGAAACACCTATACAATATATCTTTTCTAACGATGGAAAATAATAACTTGCATTAAATATGATTCTAGCAATAAGCTAGAAACAAAGTATACAATCTAGAGCCCACCCTAACACAATAGAAACTTAACAAAATTAAAATTATACAGTTAATATATCTGATATATAGTTTATAACTTTTTACATTAATTATTTTCTCTCACTAATTAGGCAAAAATAATTTATCCTATAGGTTACATATATCAAAATTTATCATAAATATATTCTACACATATCTAAATTTATCGTACACATATTAAAATTTATAAATACACTCTATCTTACATATATCAAAAATTGTCTTTCACAAAAAATTAGGTTGTCATAAAAAGTATATTTATAAATGAGTTACAAGTTTAATTAGTTAGCTAATTTAGAGAATATAATAAAATAATTAAAATTGTATATTAACCTATATATCCTTACAATAACATTAAATACACATATTAAATTAAGAATTTTTATTGGTTTAAAATTTAATTTTTTTTATTCTTACAAAATTTTCTTTGTTATTTTCTTTTCATTTAACTCTCCACATTTAAATTATCCTTTTTCTGAAAGTTCAAAATTCAAATTACTGCATTAATATTTAAAAAAAAAGTAACTGATTGCCATTATTTAAGTAAACTCTTCTTTTAATAAAGGAATGTTGCACATGAGTTTTTTTACCACATGCCATGCTTACTTGAGAGTTAACACTCATATCCATCATAAAGCTTGTTCACAATCTCTTATCATAATAAAGCTAGTTCCACCACAAGTCTTATTGGTTGATTACTTTATTAAAATTAACTTATTTTATTGATATTATGAAGTAACTTTCATGGATGGTTCATATAGGATGTACATTTGCAAAATTATCTCCTTGCTTTTAGAAATTACGAATTTGATAGTATATATATCTGTCAAACTGTTAACATATTTGGTTTTCTTGACTAAGAATTTTTTATTTTGGTTATTGAAAAGTATCAAATGTGATAAAGTTTGACTAAAAATGAAAAACAAATCTATAATTTATAGAAGAATGCCAAAACTATAATGCGAAGATATACACCATATTTATTTGTCTAAATGTCTAATTAACTATTTTATTAAGTAACCTACTTAACAAAAAAAGTTACCATCCAACTAATTTTTATTCAGCATTGTATAGTTGATAAATTTCCTTATGTACATGCAACAAAATATTTTGTTTTCTTTTGTCAAATTACATAATTTACAAAAAAAGAGATCTTAAAACTTAACCCAATATTAATGTTTAATTTTTATAATCATACAAGATATAACATATTATTTAAAGGTAAAAAAATACTTTCTATTTATATTTTTAGATTATATAAATGAAACTAATAATATGAGCAATAATATGAAACTAGTACGTACCTAAAAAAACTTAACTAAATATATTGTGCATTACATAGAACTCAACTATAATAATAATAATAATAATAATAATAATAATAATAATAATAATAATAATAATAATAATAATAATAATAATAATAAATATATTTAAAGTATTGACCATTTATCTATGAAAATTAAAGATGTTAGGTTCGATTTTGTAAGTAGTCTTAAACCTTGTGGTACAACATCAACGTGAATTTATTGTAGTGAACTTGGAAAGTTTAATATGTAACAAAAAAAAGAAAACATACAAAAATAAAGAGAGGTGTGAATATGGGGCATTGTACTTTTTATTGTACACCCATAAACGCTTATTTATTTCTTAAAGTCTCACTTTTTATACTCTTTTTGAAAATTCACAAAAAATATATTAATAACCCGATTGTATTCATGATTTCATAAGACTTCAAAAGTTAAAATTGTGTCTTTCCTAAAAGTTGAAATGATATTTACACTTATAATACTATAATTAATTGCTAATCTATAACCCGGACTGTGAGGTCGTCGGGCTTGACCCGGACTATCAGCAGCCGCTTGAACGCTTAAATGTCTCTCTCCCAGACTTGGATATTGGCGGTTTCTCTAATAAGGACACCGCCCCCTTGAAGCCACAAAAAACTTTGGCGAATGCTCTGTTTAGCAAAATCACTCAAAGCTTGGGAGAAGCTTTTGATTTGTCATCCCGCCAGAAGGCGGTGTTTGAGTGCCTGAAAGGTCCCCATGCTCAAGAATTTTTGACCGTTATACCAATTGAGGGGTTGGGACAATGTATGTCTGCAGTAGAATATAGAGTCATTCTCAAATACCGGTTGATGATCCCTATGTACCCGGAAGATGAAACTTGCCCGATATGTCGTAAAGCTTGTATGGATAAATACGAGGATCATGCAGTTCACTGTAAAGAGCTCCCTGAGTTCAAATATCGGCACGACTGGGTGCGTGATGCTTTGTTGGACATCTTAAGAAGAGCTGGATTTCGGCTAAGAAAGAGGCCCCTGTGAATTTCCCACGGACCCTATGGAAGGGAGATCTACTCTGCGACCAGCGGATCTGCTCGTCTTTGGCTGGGCTGGGGGGAAACATGCTTGTGTAGACCTCACGGGGGTTCCCTTTTGTTGGTTTAAGGGAAAACGGGTTTGTAGCTGGACAAGCGCAAGAAAGAATAATAAAAAAAGTGGATAAGCACGCTAAAGCTTGCGCAAAGAACAGCATGTCTTTGTCCCTTTTGCCTTTGATACTTTTGGCTCCCTAGCGCCAGAAGCTATCCACTTCTTGACGAGGATTCAACGGGTCGTCTACATCAATTGTTCAACCCCAAGGGGCAAGGGTTTGTATTTGGAAGGTTAGGGTTTGCAATTCAAAAGGATTGGCGGCGCAGCTTGTTGCCCGGCTACCTTCTGTTTTGATGTAACTTGCAAGTTTTCTGGTTTATATAATAACACACAATCAAAAAAAATAATTTAGTATATGCAAGAAAATCTATAACTACAATTTCTTTATGAAAACTATATTAATTACATTTTTGATGGTTTTATAATATAAAAACTTATTATTACTATTAAACATTTGATATATTATTTTAATCAACTTTGATATAATTTTTATACGATGAAATGAATCAACCAATAATTCTTTTTTTTTTTTTGTTTCAAGAGAGAGAGAGAGAGAGAGAGGAGCATGAGATGCACGTGCAAAGGGAATGGAAAAGAAGCTTGATGTGCATTTAAGTAGTTTACACTTTGAGACTTGTTTGAAACCAGGGAGAGAGAGAGAGAGAGAGAGAGAGAGAGAGTAGTAGTAGTAGCATTGGGAGGGTGAGGTTGGCAACATTATCAGAAGTACCCATTGATGAAGATGGAGAGTACAAGCATCATAGCATATGGTACACATCATCAAAGAAAGCACAAACATGGCTCAAAACCTATTTCTCTTTGCCCCATAAACAACACAAACTTCCAAACAATTATCTCAATGTTCTTCTAAGTGTCTTGGGCTGCCCTTTGTTTCCAGTCTCCCAACTACCCCCACAATCCTCTTTTTCTCAGGTAATGCAACATTCTTATATTACATTTTGCTTTAACTCAAACTAGTAATTGTTTCAATCATTCTATTGGATTTTGCATTCAAAATTACCACTTTGTTGTTGATGATAACAACAAATATCATAGTTTATAAAATGAACTTGAATTTTAACAAAAGCTATGAACATCATCATCTACGTACATGTAAATATAATAATAATAATAATAATAATAATAATAATAATAATAATAATAATAATAATAATAATTAAAAAACCTTTGAAATCAACAACTTGTGTTTAGAATTGGTACTACCACAAATGTGTGATCAAGTCATAAAAATACTGTCACAACTATCTTAATTATCAATTTATCATGGAGTAAGAATCTTGATCCTCTTTTTGTGGAGATTGGTTTGTTTCACATTCTATAATCACATATGTGTGTATATATATCACATAATTATACATATATAGATTAATTATTGTAAAAAATAAAGTTATAATAAAAAGGATAGAGATAAATATGAAAGGTGACATAGAGGTGGAAACATGAAGTGGGGCTGCGGGGAAAGATTGAAACAAATACATATACAATTAGCATCTCATTCTTATATACCATTTTTGTAACATAGATGTCTAATACATAAGTAGAAAATTTAATTATAATACAAAACAGGTATAAACACATGTATATTTTACTTAAACTTTAATACATTCCCTATCACTATTGAAAATTAGTTGTGTATTAAATTCATCACACCATAAGTTATATATAATTTTTTTTGAACGACCAACAAATCAATACCATTACTCTCGAAGCACCCACTTAAAAAGAGAGTACTCCGACAGTAACCCGAGTCGTCCATCACCACTTCCGGGGAAAACCCGTTAACCACCCGTCCGTAGGCATGACGGTGAAATTACCGGTAAAACCCATTGCTCAAGGATCAAACCCATGTATCCTATCATTGTCCACCAGTTGCTTCACTATTTTCTGCACCAAATGGGAATCAAATTTGAGTCTTCACACAAAAACTCAAATCCTTCTACCACTTGAGCTAGAGTCATATATAATAAAGTTTCATTATATATTAAAGATATAAGTCATTCTACACTTGAGTTGGAGTTATATATAATAAAGTTTTATTATATAGTAAAGATAAATATACTTACAAACTAGAAAATAAAGTATATAAAATACGTTAAGAAATGAATATTAAAATACATTAAGAATAAAAGTTGAATATAAGGAATACCATAAAAGGTAGCTTTAAAGTAAGGAAACACTATATTCTTTTGCAACAACAAAAAAGTAATTTTGTCATCTTTAAGTATAAGATTAAATATACGTTAAGAAAATAGAAGGTGACAATAAAATAAAAATAGAGATATAAAAATATTATAAGGGGATACATTAAAAGAATTTTAAATATTTTTTTCTTCAATAGTAAATTTTTAGGTACGGGCCTAGGTCTAGTGTTACGTATATAAAAGGTAAGATACATAGCTGAGTAAAAGTTGCAAGTATCAATAAATGCTATTAAGGCCCCTACAGTTTTTGTTTTTGGCTACCAGTCTTTATCTATCTGTGTGCCTTCTTAAATGAACCAACATTTACTTGTAAATTTTCAACCTAACTTTCCAACAAACATTTAACTCTTTCAGGGCTTTAGATTCATCAACAATACAAATAAAACATAAAAACAAATTAAGCTTGTTTTGTCTACCATCTAATCATAATTTAATTCATTAATCTTGTAATTACTAAATCCAGCATTGATGCCTAGCAAGGTTGCATCTTTACAAAACCCAACCGTGAGCGTTGGTGGCTCATATGCTTGGTTTTAAAAAGCGTGAGGCCCTCCGAGGCATTTAGGTCTTGAAATCAGGAAGAGTAAGGTGTGAGCCCAGAGATTTATGTACAATCAAATAAGTTTTATGTACAACTAAAAGTTGTATCTCTTTTATCTCCGCTGTATATGGGACTTCTTTAAGTAAACCAGTTATAATCTCTTCATCCTTTTGGTTTTGTAAGTGTCGGCCTCTTCCAGACCCTAACTATGACCAATTTTGACCGACGCATGTATGAAGCATCTCGACAAGCACTTTTTTTATTATAAAACCAAACAGCCTACAATTCAACAGGTCAACTCGATCTAAAAACTACCCGACAAACAAACTAAAGAGAGGAGGTAAGCATCAACGGTTTGCTACTAGTTTATCTATAATTCAATTAAATCGGTTAGTCCACTTATGCTTGATCCATTAGTTAATTGGTTTAGCCAGCTAGAACGGCCGCTTTGGTCCGATTTTCAAAATAATTGACTATACTAGTAGACCTTTGTGTTACTATACATGTTTGTGAAAGAATCATATTGTCCTTTGTGCATGAAAGTGTTTCAGTTTATCCACTGCAACAAACTTGATTAATTAAAAAAACGTATAAATATTTAACCATTGAACTGAATCATTTTTGCTAGGTTTCATCGTCGTCACAATACATAATACAACACTTCATAGCAGCCACGGGTTGCCGGAAACTAGAAGGAACAGTAAGAAACATGTATGTCACAGGAAAAGTAACCATGGCCATGGTGGCTGAACTCAGCTCAAACGGGTCAACGACCATTAGTAATATCCGAGCGTCACAAAAGGGTTGTTTTGTTATGTGGCAAATGGTACCAAACAAATGGTTGATTGAGCTCGTTGTCGGCGGCCACAAGGTGGTTGCTGGCAGTGATGGTAACGTTGCTTGGCGGCATACACCGTGGCTTGGGTCTCATGCTGCCAAAGGAGGTGTTCGCCCTCTCCGTCGCGCTCTACAGGCAAGAACATATATGAGTATGTTTATTAGCATTACGGTTAAATTATGTAAAAAATGTAAAAAAAACACTTAAACAATTATAGAGCAAAATATATATAACACTCAAATTACACATTTAAATATAACCTTAACTGATATGTGACTAACTATAGTTCCGATCCAACCTTCACTAGTTTTCTGTCTTTAACCCTCCTTGAAAGCCACCGGCCCAGCGTAAGCTTTGTTTTATCCAATGTTTTTCAGAACTAGACCGGACGTCGAACCAGTATTTTTACCTGTCCACTGGTCGGGATTGGATGCAAAAACAAGGTTATGTCGTAAATATTATAAAAATAAACAAGGTAAAATTAGGAAAATTTAAACAAAATCCGGTTCAGCCCCTATAAAATCTAGTTCGACCACCCGGTTCTCTCTGCTCTGACTGCCGGTTCACGGGCCAACCGGCCGGTCCAAATCAAATCTGGTCTGATAGGGGTATATGTACCCGACCGGTCAGACCCCTGGGTCCCATTCCGACCGGCAGGGCCGGTTTTCAAAACATTGGTTTACCCGATCTCATTGGTTAGTAGGGTATTGGTGGTGTCCCGTAATTTTTCAGAAACGTGTTCTCAGGGTAAAAATAAATATATATTTTACTATGAATGAGAAAGTTATAATTGACCCATCAACTTTTTGATTGATTTTATTACGTTTTCCGCTGTAATTCTTCTAGAATTAGATATTTAAAATTGAAAGTAGAAAGTGGGAAACAGCTTTAGCAAGTGGCCCAGTTTTGTGGGTGTGGTAAGTCATTTTCCAAATTTGCAAGGTATCTCAATATTCTTCAACCAACTTTTCTTTTCCAATGGATTCTCACTGTCAAGGATCAATATCACATGTATAAGGCTGGTCCACAGGCTTATAAAGTTAACAGATTCAGTCCCTATGAATTCCCAATCATTTAAATTAATTCACAACTTGGCCCTAGCAGTCACCTTTTACTTACAAGTGGCCCTCTTAGAGTCAGTTGAAAATTATTAAAATAATTGTGTGTAACATAACATAATTCTGATGGTATTTAGCACACACATAGACAAATGTATAGTCAAATATCAAGCATTGAACATGTAATTATGAATATTAATATGTATATAGCATTTTACTGAACATGAGACGGTTGTTAGTGAAATGTCGATTTAGGTACAGTTGGAGTTATATCAATTATGAGTAGATGTATTAGTCCTTATAGTGATGATAATGGTTGGTGCAATGTAACATACAGACAAAATTTGCAAGCATGTATATCACTTTAGCTCCTTCTATTTTGGCATGACGAACACTTTAGTCCCTTGACTAGTGGCTTCAGTCAATAAGGTCCATATAGGCAGCAAAGAATCCAAAGATGAAGCTATATAACTAATAATCATGTTTCGTCGGTTAACTTCAACTCATGCGTGTAGGGCTTAGATCCTATGGCTGTGGCAAGTGTGTTCTCGGAAGCACAATACATGGGAGAAAAACGAATTGGGGACGTCGATTGCTTTGTGTTAAAATTATTAGCAGATGACGCTGACCTGGCGGACCGAAGCGACAGTACTGCAGAGATGATTAAACATGTAATGTTCGGTTACTTTAGCCAAAAAAACGGGTTGTTGGTCAACTTAGAGGACTCTTATTTAACAAGGGTTCAAGTACCGGGTTCATTTCCTATGTATTGGGAAACATATATGGCTACAAAGGTTGAGGACTACCGAACCGTTGAGGGTGTGATGATAGCACATTCGGGCCAATCAGACGTGATAATCACGAGATTCGGAGATAACTTGAGGGCGGGGCCTGTTATTACAAGGATGGAAGAGAAGTGGACCATTGATGATCTGGCATTCAATGTACCGGGCCTATCTATGGATTGTTTCATTCCTCCGGAAGAACTACACAAGGATTATACAGAAGAAAATCATGATTGGAGATCAACTTTGAACGGATCATCTTCTTTATCAATATGATTAAAACGATATCAATAAAACTGTTTTCTACCGCTGGCCTTGAGCTTGTTATAACTTTGTAAACTGTGAATTGTATGTATAATGTATATTGGTTTAAATTTCTTAATTTGTAGTTTCCAGTTGACTTTTCGTGTCTTTGTTTCCACTGTTGACATAGTATAATAGTTAGGGCTGCGAATGAACCGAATGTTTAGCGAATAGTTCGTTTGTGTTCGTTCGTTTAATAAATGAACGAACACGAACAAGAAATTTCATTCGTTTAGTTAAATGAACGAACATGAACAAAGGCCGCGTTCGTTCATTTATGTTTGTGAACGTTCGGACGTGTTCGATTATGTTCGATAGTTAATTAATATTTTTGTTTATATATTTTATTTAAATAATTCAAAATTCCGACAAATAAAATATTTAATAAGTATCAGTGTATTACATATTCTGTTTCATGAACGCTTGTTTGCATTCATTTGTGTTCATGATTCATGAACATTCGTTTGCGTTCATTACCTAATATTAACAAACAAACACGAATAACAAACGAACACGAACAGGTCTTATTCGTTCGGTTTGTTTGCAGCCCTAGTGATAGTATCAAGGTGGACACTAGGTTGTTTCATATATTCTGGTAAATAACTGAAAGTGGCATGGATCTTTGATTTTTGTTTTGAATTTTTTCCAGAAATTTTGTTCTTTCGTAGTGACGTTAGTGAAATAAATAGCGCGCTACAATTCTAGCAGAAAATATGGCATATAAATAAAGAAAATACTTACTTGAATAATTATGGAAAGAAAAGTTCAAAATTCAAATGATCGGCTTTTGTAGTCGAGAGTCCAATCAGAGTCTGCAGATGCAATCAGTCCACCACCGTCGGTGCAAATAGACTCAGCACAAGGGTTGACTCGGACAGTTGAGGATTCTTTGACTTTTCCATCAACTTTTACTTCATGATCAAGAAACTTATAAGACTTCAACACTTCATCAGCGTCATTTTCTTCATCAGACAACAATCTACAGCAATCTAAATCTTCCTTATCAGAAACATTACTTATAAGTGTATCCCTCCATGATACTCGCATCTCCGACACTGACACATTTCCCAAAGTTGAGTTGGAGATTAATGACTCGTGAACACTTGAGTTTTCTCTAAGACGGTTTACGTTTGTATGATCAGAAGGTGAGGGTGAATCAGTCAACTCAAAACTTAACCTAGGTGGGTCCCACGGTGATGAGTTGTCATATGGAGACAAGCTTTCATGCTGTGGAACATCGATCACCTGATCAAGTTCGGATTCAAACCGACATTTCGGTTGAATACCTTCTTTCAGCCAAGACAAACTCGCGTGTCGTTCTAAACTCGAATCTGAGTTTGGAGTTTGCATAATATTCTCACTACCTAAGGAGTCTGCAGAAAACGGAGAACATTCATTGAAATCAAACGACAATAGTCTCTCTTCTAGTGAGATAGCAGGTTCATGATTGACGGTGGTTAGAACATCATCGTCGACATCTTTATCTACGTTAGATGGTGACAAATGCCAGCTAACCGAAGCTTCAACAGGAGGAAAAGGAATCAAAGAGTGTCGAGATTTCCTAACCATTTCTTGCGCTGTTTTACCAACCGAAAGAATTCCCCTAGCTTTGCATTTTCTTTTGTCGGTGACACCTGAAATTACATGTCCGGCACCGTAACAAGCAGAAGGTGTAGCTCCTGAAACTAGCACCGAATGACATAAATTGGATTGGATTTCAGGAGACACGGATGGTTCAGCTGGAGGCGTTTTTGTGGTAGCGGTGCTTGAGCTTTGTTCATTAGACTTCGCAGAATTGGTATAATTTAAAACCGACCCACATGGAATCTTGGTAATAGGAGTATGATCTTCAACATCATTCTTGTTATTGATTATGAAACCAGGAAAGAGGACGACGTCATTCTGTGACCAATTCAAATTATTATTATTATTACAATTATCAGATCCAGATGCTGACTGTGCCATCCTGCAAAATTAAAAAAAAAAAAGAAAGAAAGAAAGAAAAGAAAAAGAAACCTTGGTCACTATCAGATCATGATAAAATATCCACATGCGAGTTTATCTTGGCTGAAAGAAGACATTCAGAACCTTGGTCACCAATCGAAAGTATCAATATCACAGGCTCATAAAAACCATTGGTGTCACGATAATCACTTGGCATGATTTACTCACACTAACCAAGTTATACTACTATCAACATGCCAGATACAAAACAGATCATACATTCATACTTACTACATGCTTATAGCAAACTAAATACTATAAGTTTGATTGAAAACGCCCCGCTTGTGGTATGCGCATATAATGTATATATGTGTGAGCCCTCGGGGCAAAAGTGAAAGTGTAATAATTGTAACGTTATTTTATTAATTTCGTAAAAATAACAAAAAAAGTGGGGGACGGTTAATCATGCATCATGTGGTGGCGTTGATAGCCGAAAGACTAGGGGGTACATGCACTAATCGGCCTTTGTCCCAATTGCTAAGTGTTATGTGCCAAATGTCCAAGGCTTGGTGCAAAACTACTATCGAGCCGGGGGTCTCACTGGAAGCGGCCTCTCTGTTCCTACGGGGTTGAGGTAAGGTTGTCTACATCTTACCCTCCTCAGACCCAACCTTAGCCTTGCTATTGGTGGGATTTACCGAGTATGATGATGAAGTTTTTCAATTTCTTCACATACACCCACATAAAAGCCTAAAATCCTACTTACACATTGAAGAAATATATTAGTTATAAACCTACAACGATTATATCATTGTCAATACCATGAATGTCCTGAAGACATTGTTGAATTAATCACTGTAAACACCGGTGCACAAGTCAATATTTGCATACTTAGCTTATGAAACGCATAAGGAGTTGTATGTTTAGCTCACATTCTTCCTAAATTAGGTCGCATTCAAGTCTGCTATCAGTAACTACAGTTAAACTTACAAGGCACATCACTTTCAGAAATCAGTAACATAAATAGAGATTCGAAGATAGCATGAAATTAAAAAGCTTCAATGCGAAATCAGAACAGTGTGCCCTAATAACCACAATTCATTTCAATCAAAAGCTCAAAATGAGACAAATTTAACTAAAGTTAACGAATTAGATTAACATTGTGAATATTAAGAGAGTATAGATGCAGATCGGAAGTTACCTGAAGTTAGGGTTTTACCAAATGATTGCAGATTTGGGGTTAGGGCACAAATAAAAGGGGGAAATGCTGGTCAACTCAACTCACTCAGACACTATTTCAAATCCTAAAGTCCGCCATTGGCTACTTTGAATCTAGTGTTTGTATTTTTTAAAGAATATAAAAAGGGTAATTAGATTGTTTGCACTTTGTTTGGCTTGGTAGGTTTGGAATCAACCATTTATATTCCAAAAAAAAAAACAACTGTAGTTTGTTATGAAAAATATAAATTAAATTAATGCATTCGTAACCTTTATCTTTAATCGTAAGATACGAGTGTAAAGAGCCAAGCCTAAGCCGAGTTCGGCTCATTTCTAGTTTAGAGCGTGATTAGTTTTTTCAAGTCTGAGTTTGACTTGTATAATCTGTATTAGTTAATTAAGTTTTATATATATATATATATAATATATATATATATATATATAAGATAATACATAGTATTACTTATTTTATCAAAAAAATTATACAATAATACTTATCAAGTAAATACATTTATTATACCGGCAGCAAATTTATATAAATGATAGGCTCAAGCTCATTTAACCTCATATCAATCCAAGTTTTTTAGTGAGTAAATATCAAGTGGCTCACGAGCGGCTCAACTCGTTTACACCACTACATATAGTCATTTTTACTACAGGTCAAAATGATATGGTTAACCTTCACCTGAAGAGTTATTTTACCAGTAACACTGTAACAGATTCATTGGACGATAAATTAATGGCGTATTTGTATATTTTTACTCATAAAACTTTGTATGGATATGTATATTATTTGTATGTAACATTTATCGGTATTTACTAACATAATCTGCTATGTAATAGTTAAGGTTACTATAGTTGAATTTTAAGTTGTACACATATACAAAACATGGCAATGGAGTGGTAGTGTTCGTTCAGTTACTATCTAGGGGTATGCATGAGTCGGTTTAAAAGGGTTATACCCTTCAACTGAAGTTCTCATCATGAAAAAATTCCAACCGATCTGATTCGGTTAATATCTGTTAAGTCCATGTATTCGCTTCCGTTAATTCCAACCAATCTGATTCGGTTTAAAAGGGTTAGACCATCTTCAAAGCATCATATTTAAAGATGCATTTGGGTGACATGGCACATGAAAAAACAAACAAATGATGCATTATAGGTGGTTTGAATTTGAAGGGATGTAGTGCATTTAGAATTTATGATGAGCCCATTTATAAAGCATTTTAATTTTCCTTTCCTCACAACTTAATTATTTTTTTTCTTTCATCACAACTTTAAGTTATAACACATTTAATTTCAGCATTGAAGTTTTTTTTTCCTTTTTCGTAACTTAACGATAATAAGTTAAAAGAATTTGAATTTCAATAAAAACTAACAATAAAATACACTTAACAATAAAAACATAAGGATAATAAGTTAAAATAATAGTAATTAAATATATTTTCAAAACCACTATAAATACAATCATACAACTTTACATTTTATCACACCTAAAATCCGACTTAAATTAGTATTCTTTGTATATTCATCCTTCAAAATCATGAACCCAAACCCGAGCCAGCCTTCATTTACTCGATTGTTAAATGATGGCAACCCAGAAGATAACCCGAACCAACCTTCGTTTAATTATTTTAAGTTTAATATTAATTATGTCTAATGAAACTTAACTAATTAATTTATATTTTTGAGAATATAAAAAAGATGATGATGTGGAAATGTAAATATTAATAAGGATGTTTATAGGATTGGAGATAAAATGAGTAGGTTTGGTGCATTTAGAAAAATATGATGTGACAGCTTAAAAGATAAAAAAAAAATAAGTGCATTTTGCACCTTGCATTAGGGATGGTCTTGGGAGAAACAAAATTTGTTTTGAGGAACTTGTGTCTAACACAAAGGGTGGCTCGTCAGGAAGCGAAATAAAGCAAAGGCTTTGGCCCCCACATTCTTAAAAAAAATAAACGATATGTAAGTAATTTGGGCTTTAGGATTGTTGATGGGGGTTTGTGGTCGCTAACTCGTTGTGTAAGTGTATCATCAATATATGACCGTATGCGCCTTGGTATTCTAACACAGTAACACTTGTAATTATGTTTAAGTGGCTACTGTGTTTAAGGTATGTTATGTCTCTTGTAATCTGTTTTTACTATTATGTAATATATATGATCTGTGGTAAGTTAGTAACATGTCTTCCAGAGTAAGGTTGTAACTTGTATGCTAAATCATTCCCAATAATAGTATATTTGTAATTTTGTATCATGTTTTGGTTTTAGGCATTTGGTCAGGGATCCTCACTATCTACAAACCGCCCTTGTTAGGTGGGTCTGCCGGTTTTAGCGGTTTGATGGTTTGGCTGTTTGGTTTTATCTGCTTGACTGAAATGATTTGTTTTTCGCAGTGATCATTGGTTTGTATTTAAACTTTTACAATAATAAAATTTGGTTCAAGAATATAATACATATACATAAGTGCATATCTCAAAAGTGAAATGTAATAAAAAAAAGATCAAATGGCTAGCTCCTAGTTTCAAACCGTCGGCTGAACCATCAAACCACCAAAAGCGCCAAAACCATTTCAATCCGGCTGATTTGCTTTGGTTTGGGCGGTTCTGTGACTTCTATCGGTTTCACCAGTCTATGAACACCCCCGACGCAGTTCCAAGTGTTCAACTTATAATTCTTGCTACTGTGGCATGAACATATTTCTGATTCAGTCATAGGTATATAAACAACACACCCTTAAATATTATAATTCTCATTATAAAGTGAAAAAAAACATACATTGAGGAATCTTAAACTGACACACAATACTGTTATCCTTTCATCTTTCCAAAAGAACAGAGAGAACTATATTTTGGTATCTTTGGACTCTAACATTGCATAGGTTAAAAAAAAGACCCTGCCACACCAAACCGCCAACCCGTGTTGGTGTTTTTCTAGGGGTGCGGTCTAAAAGAACTCCAGGAAATAATTTTTAGTTTTCCTGGAGTTTTGTTTAGGCGTCCAATTCCACGAGCCATCCAAAATGCGCTCATGAAGTTGGTCTGTCTTATACTTTATATAACTATATTACATTAAAGTTAACTAAGTATCGTAAAAAACATATAACGAAAGCCTTAAAGTTAGGAACTTGGAGCGGAAGATTCTAGAACTGTCTCCCGGTATAGGTCTGTCCAAAACTCCAGTTAGGCGGAGCCACATTGTTAGAAACGACCGTCCTGCCATCGCTCGTTGTGACCTTGAAAGATAGAGCTTGACCATCAAGGTACGCACCGCTTTGCCAGTTTTGTCCCCAGTTCCGCGACATTGCTTGCCAGGTCCTGCTTTTAGAACCCTTGATAGAGACCGCGATCACATCACCCGCACCACCAACATTGGTCAATAGCACTAGGTTGAAGTATGAGTGACCGTTGATTGTGAACCTCACTCCTCCACTCTTCTTGCAAGCCACCCTACAATAATTTAATCGCATAGTTAGCTTAGCTTTATTACTGATACTCCCAGACCTTATCAGTAGCTTAGCTAAGTAGGATATTACTTGGTACGTTTGTTTTTAGCTTTATAACTTTATTACTTCCACTATGCATATAAAAAGTGTGACAACTGATAAGAAGCATATAGTTAATACCTTCTGTATTGAACTGGTATGATTCCAGCTTTGTATTGACCGATTTTGAGAAAAACGGGTTGGGCGAGATCAAAGTGTTGAAGGGGAGGGTTACACCACCCGCCATCGTCGTTTGCTTGTGCGGGATTAGGAGGACAAAAGTTTGTAGCTGTGACAATGATGGAACCTGGAAGGCACCATCTTTTATCATTTACACATTTAATCTCGAAACACGCGCCACACGCAAGCCCGTTGTTGAACAAAGCCGTACTCAGTGCAGCCGTGTTTGTGCCGTATCCTTGGCTATACAAGTTTCCATATCCACATGCTCCTCCTTCACATTAAAAAAACATCAGTTTATTCTATTTTTTTACACTATAAAAGATAGTATAGGACGAGGCTAAAGGCACCCCAGTATACTGAACGCACCCCTTATGAGTAAAAGCAAAGAGATGGTGTGACTGTAAAAATAATAGGGGTATGTTTAGCACACCCGATAGTTTCTTACCCATTGTACCAGACGCATCACCGCCGCCATAGAAGGTAGCGTGGGCACCAATCCAACGACCACGAACACCACGGCCACTAACACTTGGGATTGCTACCATGGAGGTGACTGTTAGAACTAGTAAGACTTCAAGAAACTCCATTTTAGAGCTGCAAAAGTTGTCTTGAAGAGTTGGATTAGAAGGTGTGAAGAAGAAAGTATGGAATGAGAGGCCTTTATATAAAGATTGAGTGAGAGAAAACTGTAATGGCATTTAAAGGGGTTAACCATATGCCAACTTGTTAATCCAAAATAAAATATCCTCCTTTTTTTCACATGCTTCATGTTAACAAGGAATCATATTATGGGAAGAGTAATGAAAAAGGCAACTATAAAAGTTTACTCAGTACACTTACAAGCAAAGACCAGAAAATTATTAGCAAGATTTGGTCAGTCCTTTAGTTATAAGTTTTATTATATTAAATATGCATTCACCAGTTGGCAGTTGCCACAAGTAACCCTAGAGATTTTTTAAAGCTTGAAGCCTACTTTCATACTAATATTAGAGTAATAGTTATAATAAATATACATATTTTTACCTTTGTTGGTGTTACATACTTTTAAAGGCACTTTTTGAGGTTTAAAGTGATAAGCATGCTATTGGCATGGACGATAGACGGTAGTAAAGCTAGTTATGTGAAACTCATAAAAAAAAAAGTTGTGATAAGCCGGATCATGTGATAAACCAGCGTATTTCTTCGTAAGTGGTTTGGCTTAGTCATCGGATCCAGCACCCATGTCGAAGTCAAGGATAAATGCCATATATTAGCAATCTTTATGTAGCGCTTTCTAAGTGAAATGTCCGGGTGGAATCAACCGCACAAAACAGGGTTCCTATGGGTGAAGAATAGATCAAGGTTGAAGACACTAGAATGGACTAAATGGTGTAGTTTGACCTTGGCGGGCTACGGTGCCGGGCCAGCACACCGCCCCCCAGGGCCGCCCACCGTCTTCTCCGGCTTGCAAAATACACCTGCGACGGGGCTATCATACACACACACATATATGAAGAGAATCATGAGAAAACTACATATAAATGAGAAAACTAAAAAAAGCCTAAAAAAACATACCAATTTTTTTTTTACAATTTTTTATAAAAAATCACTACTTTTTATGTATAAAAAAACTTTTTTTCAAAAAAAAAACTTTGTGCATTATATGCTTAGATTTAGCTTTTGAGTTTAGTTTAGCTTTCAGTGTTAGGTTTTTTAGGGGATTAGGGTTTTGGGTGTAGGGGATGGGGTTTAGGTTTTGGGGGTGGGGGGGGGGGGGGGGGGGGGGCGGTTCGGTTCGGTTTGGGGTTTTGATCTTTTGGGGATTTACGTTTAAGGTTTAGTTTTAGGTTTTTTTTGGAGTGGGGTGGAGTGTTTAGGTTTTTTTTTGGGTGGGGGGATTTAGACTTTTTGTGGGAGATGGATTTAGGTTTTTTGGGGGTGTGGGGTTTAGGTTTTTGGGGTGTCGGTGGGGGGCATGTTAGGTGGTTTAGGGTTTTTCATATTAATGCATATGAACAGTACAACTTTTTTTTTGAAATTTTTTATATATTATATATAACTATTTTTATTAAAAAAATTCAAATTTTTTATATGTTTTTTAGGCTTTTAAGTTAGTTTTTTAGTTTTTCTCATTTAAACTAACTTTCTCATGATCCACCCCCTATATATATTGAGGTCCATCCCTCACACCCTAGGTCCATCCTTTTTAGACTGATCCTCACACCAGCTTACGTTGACGCCTACGCGACGGAGCATTTTTGAGGACTACCATCCTCCACACCCATAGTCTTAATAGACCTGGTTGTAACCAATGATTAGTGTACTTGTATCTTGGTATTCGTACTCTAGGTTCTAGCTTCTTCATAGCCCCTTTTGTTTTTTTATAATATTGTCCTCGTTAAAAATAACAATCTCTATGTGTTTCTGTTTGTATAAAAACATGTGAATCGTCGATTTGAGTAATTTACGCTTTTATCGATACAATGAGTTTTATATTTTGGTAGTCGGTTTTGGTTTTTCAATTCTGGTTTGACCTGTTATATTCATACCCGTCCTATAGAATAGGGCTTGATGTACTGTTTTAGGTATTCAATGATATATTGATGTCTTTTTTGAGTTATTTCTCTCGTTTTATCTGGCTTTCGCAAAACATTTTCATACCATCCTAACTTTTAACGTTAAAACCTGCTTAAACTATGAAATTGGCAAGATGCAAACGCGTTGACTCTTATTGAGACTTGATAAGGCATTGAAGTAGTTGAGAGGTACACTTTAGTTTATAGAGATTAGTAAACAGAAATGGCATTAGTGATTGGGTGATTAAAATGAGTATACAACTAAAAGTTTGCACATGAAAATCCCATTTGTGGCATGTGGGCTTTTTAATTGCAACCTGAGATTGACTTCCTTCTTTCACTCTAGCAAGCAAGTAGGTGAATCACATGGTCACTTGGATTTCCTATTTTCTAATCCTTCAACTGCATTTTAAGTGGATCAAGACTTGTTCAACTTTGTCTTTAGTTAACCATCCTCATATCGGTTTCCACAACAAATACAATTTATCATTAATTCCAATTGGATCCATCAGAGATTCTGATACTAGATTATAAAACCATATTCCAAACCCTGTTTCATTTTTTTTTTGTTGGGTACCCTGTTTAAGGTCTTATGCAGTTGGAATATCATTGATGCCGATTACACGAAACCTTGATCTTAAGCTCACCTCAAAAATCGATGTATTCGATTTGGGTAAACGAGATCAAGTAATCGACATGTATCATCTAACATCATACTTGACACCAACTCATGATTTTTTTAAACTAACCCAATGCCTGGATAGGGTCCCTGATGTTTCAGTCTTTTTTTTATCGGTTGGTTTTAGATTATTTTGCCATGCCATAAAATAATTTGGAATCGACAATTTTTTGGGGGACGTTGCTTTTTTTTCTCCCAGATAACTTCAACTTATAGTTTCGCAATATTGCCATGCTGACATGATCCGACGGCGATAACTGACGCCACGTCATACCATGAGAGTACAAATTTTCATTTTGATACTTGCACCCTCTAGACTATTGCAGCTTATGGGTGGGGGTTGGGTCCACTTTGGTGGCCTTCTGTTATGGTGGTGATTCCTAGATACAACTTTCAATGCATTACGTACAACGATGTCATAACACAATTTAACTAGATCTTAGGAAAGACTGACCAATAACCATCATAAAACAAGTATTTGTGACCCCCCCTCCCTTCTCTCTTTAAGACTTTGGTCTTGAGATAAATGGTGTAAATGAATGCTTGCTAAATGACTAAAGACACAACTTCTAGTGCATAATGTACTAGTCACCATAACACGATCAGTTAATCACACTCATCATGGTGGATAGCAACGCTTATCAAATCATATCAATAACCGAGATATATCATATATAAGAAACAATGCTATACCAAATGCGTTCGGGTGATACATACCAACCATAGAACTAATAAGCCCATAGTTGTTCAACAGTCCCCTTATTCAAACACATGATCACTCACAGATAGCCGGTCGCACGAGACACTAATATCCCACAAGACATAATATCCTGCACATACCATTTGACAGCTTGATAAGAACAAAAAAATGGATTATAGTTCTACTGCTGCTAAGGTAGCATGAAAAGCCGAGGTGCATGCATCAGTACGCGAGGCGTCTTTCTATGTACAACCAAAAGCTGTGTCTCACTTATCTTTTTACATGTATATTTAATTATCAAATATTTTCTATCCCTACGGTTGTTATTTACATATAAGCATCCTACAGACCCTAATGTTGTTCAGTTTTAACCCGAAAGTACATGATGCACCACCTCAAGCACCTGAGGTGTTTCCAGGCTCGCCTCACTTTTTAAAACCAAGGTCTATTTCACAAAAATTTCATCTATGAACCATGTGCCAAGAAGGTCAAATGCAAATTATTAAAGAATACTATCAACTAACGTTTAAGTTGAATACTTACAGTAAGGGACCATGTTCCACCTTTGATTACCGTCTTTCTTCCATTCCCAAAGAACAATTTTTGTGCCGTCACGCACGCCGCCATGGTTCTTGTCACCATTAAATGCATCAACATTGAGTCGGATATTGTTGACCATTCTTACCGCCCGATAACCGTCCCCCAAGTCCTTACTCTCAGTCCAAAGAACAGATTCATCAAGCTTATCAGGGTTGTATTCTGTCAGCTGAACCTGAGGAACGAAAATTACAAGTTCACCAACACTAATAATAAAAAAATTGAAGGTTACATGAGGATACAACACTTCTCATTGAAACTCAGATAAAAACAATTTTGTCAAACAGTAGTTCTTGTGATCCTATAATGTCAAATTACTAATATTTTATCATAATTAAACTTCAAATCCCCTAACTTTTTTTGGCTCAGTTGTTGATCATACAAGATTACCAAGGTGGTAATTTCTGCCTATCTGGCATGACACAACACGAACTCGCGGGTTTGGGCCAGTTTAAAGTCACGCATGCAAACACATTTAGCTGAATGGGTCGTGTTCGGGTCTCAAAAAGCCCATTTAGCTAAACAGTAGTTGTTTTGATCCAAAAATGTCAAATTACAATTTTTATATTATAATCAAACTTCAAATCCCACAAATTTTATGGCTCATCTGTTGATCATACTAGACAACCAATACCAGGAAACATAATTTCTTAGGGACGTGAATATCCGATACGAGACGAAACTGTTCCCAAATTCACAGCTTTGAGGCTTAGTCTAAACAGGTCCGGGTCAGTTTCGGGGTTTACATGCTTATCTAAACGGGTCATGTGTGGGTCTCAAAAACCCATGTTAATATTACTACAAAACAATTTGTATGAATATTTTATCATACAGCATGTTACCAGTCAATTTAATACAACACAGCATCATACTAGATTAGCCAATGTTCTTCTTAGGAGTGTGAACATGACACAAATTCATAGGTTTGAGTTTGGTCTAAAAGTTTCGGGTTGAATTCGCAAACATTTTTAGCTAAACAGATCGTGTTTGGGTCTAAAACAAACCCACGTTAGTATGTTACTACAAAACAATTTGCATGAATATTTATATCAATCAAACATGTTCTAAAGAATAACAAGTATCTCAAAAGCTAATATGAACCAAGTAGTCAACTTATAAAGTAACAAACCAAAAAACCAATGAATGAATGATTAATAAAATGACATACAGGATAAGTTGCACCAATGGAGTGTTTCATAGCCTGACCAGTGGCCTTGTTGACCAAAGCAAAAGATGGATAACCCTGCTCATCCTTCACTCGTGTGCTAAACTTCAAATCTTTAACCCAATGCTGTTTGAGTTTCACATAAATTCACACACCCAAATATTACACAAATTAGCGTTTAGCAGTGTCGTAACAATCAGAATTAATCACCCATTAATCGGTAATCCATAGGAATTTCACCTCAAATAGGTAATCTGTCAAACGCAGTCAAAATTGGTAAAATGTCGGTCAAAGTCTTTAGAGTAATTTGATAATTATCCTTATTAATCCAATTTGATTAACAACTTTGAAAATATATATATATATATAAGTTAAGAAAATTATATATATATAATATTCTAATCCGATTAACCACTTGTTTACCTGATGAAGATCAGATGGGTTAGAGGGTGCAAGAATCACTTGCCCATTACGGATCGTCAGCGCGTAATCCGTTTTGGCCTTGCAGTAAACCCTAACTGTCGGTTTATTGTCAGTATACTTTTCTGGTGGTTTTTGGTGGTGCTCAGCGTGGTGGTGGTTGATGACCGGAGGCATATGTGGGGTGTGGTGGTGGTGGTGTATAGGTTGCGGTGGTGTTGGTGGTGGACGGTAGTAATCTGCCGTGTAGGGAGCAGGGGCGTGAGGTGGTGGTGATGGTGGTGGGGGGTAGAGCTCAACGTGGGGTGGAGGTGGGTAGGGTGGTTCATGGTGGTGGTGGATGGCATGAGGAGGTGGAGGGGGATAGTGTGGTGGTGGTGGTGGGTACGGTGGTTCGTGGTGGTGGTTGTGACGGTATGGGTCCATTTCGTGAATACGCTAAAAATTGGAATTTGAATATTTATCCGTAACACGCAAATCGTTGTGATATACATAGGGGGGATGATGCTATGAAGGTGCATCAACTTGTTGTACATTGTGATGTAAGAGTTGTACACAGCTTTGGATGTTACTAGTTGCTGGAATTTGTTATCGGCTCTGTTCCCACTTGTACAATTACGGTTTTATCCTTGTTCCTTAGCGGGTAAGTGAGGAAAATAAACGGAAATATACAAGGTTAGAGTGGTAAATTTAATGTTGTTAAGATGGTTAAGCAAAATCTTCTGAAGGCTTACCTGATAAGTAAACCCTTTGTTTTTTCTTTCCATAAAATTGATTTAGTTTAGTTAAAATTTTAGGTGGTCACGTTGTGTGGATTAATTTGGGTTAAGACCAAGTTGGATAACGGGTTTAACGGGCGGGTTGAACATGTTGTCGAGTAATTTTATCATTGAAGGTGTAAAACTAAAATATAGTATCAATGCATACTAGACACATCCTAATTCATCACCGCCATTTAGGTTGTCCATTGTAGGTGCCAAATCCACGGCATGGGCGAAGGTGGAACCACACCTTAGCGTAGAACACCATACCAGTAAATGTGTGGCCACGGTGTGGCTGGGTCGTGTTTTTCATTTCATGGGTGTGGTTGAGATGGCACCAAGATAAATGATGTTAAATAAAAAGCGGAATACTACACCCCGTATCAATATAAGAACAAAAAAATATTCAAACTACAAAATCAAAACTTTACTTCGGCTTTTCATTTAACAAAATTTGTCTCCACACCAAGATACCATTACAACTATATAACAGAGAACGGTGCATACATTTATTGTTTTGTTGCTATTGTGTCATTTAACAAAATTGGTCTTAATAAGTCGAGCTCGAGCATTATAAGTAAAGCTTAAAACAATTCAAACTCTTAACTATTTACCGGCCATTTACACCGTTATATATGCATAAGCAATATATATATATATAATGAGAGAGAGAATCATAAGAAAACTACATATAAATGAAAAAATTAAAAAACTAACTAATAAAACCTAAAACACATGCCAATTTTTTTTATAAAAAATCGCTACTTTTTATGTATACAAAAATTTCAAAAAAAAATCTTGTACTGCACATGTGCATTATATGATTAGAGTTAGCTTTTAAGTTTAGTTTAATTATAGTGTTAGGCTTATTTGGGGGGTTTAGGATTAGGATTAGGTTTTTGGGTATGAGTGGGAGGGGTTTAGGTTTTTTAGAGGGGATGCGGGTGAGGGGTTTAGGTTTTTTGGAGGTTTAGTTATAGGTTTTTTTTTTGAAGTTGGGATGGGGGGTTTAGGTTTTTTTTTTGAGGGGGTGAGTTTAGGTTTTTGGGGGTGTTGATGGGGGTGAGTTACGTGGTTTAGTTTTTTCATATTAATGCAAATGTACAGTACAACTTTTTTTTTGAAAAAAAAATCTTTTTTTATATCATTATATATAGAGATTTTTATTAAAAAATCAATTTTTATATGATTTTTAGGTCGTTTTAGTTAGTTTTTTGATTTTTTTCATTTAAAATAGTTTTTCTCATGATTCATCTTTTGTATATATATATGTATATATATATATATATAAGGAATTCTTAAAATTAGGGATTGGGTATGCAAAATATAATTCCTTCATCCCGGATGGATTGTATGTCCCCTCTCCAAAATTGACGATTAATCACAACTCACATATTTGTGGATTCTCACGAATTTTGGTTTTTTCAATCATCCGAATCATGTTTCTTTTTTGAGTATTTGGTAAATGTTTGTTACTTATACATATAGATTTACAGAACATGTATTCATAATATATCTGGTAATATATATATATTTTTTTATTATTTATATAAGTTATATATTCAGGGGCATTTGATTCGCAAAATACATGACATCATATTTTAAGTATAACTAAATGTATGTGAAGAGTTTTTATGTAGATCGAATCCCCTTTTTTTAAAGCTAGTGGGACTTTCAAGCGGGGTTTTAGTTATTGTCGGTTTGATTTATTGTAGTATTGGTGAGATAATATATATAGCAATTGACATTATTTTACATCGATTAAAAGCTAAAAAACGAATATGTTTGGTTGGTATCGATTCAGTTCATGTGGTACTAGTATGGTAGTGACAATAAAATTTACAATACCGATATTGTATCACAAATACAACTTTGTATTCAACAAATTTTACACCACTATGTCGAGAAAACCATAAAAAGGAATATTTTGATTTTGTTTAGTTGTTATATGTTCAGGTCGTGATGAAAAAGAGAAAAAAATCAACTATATTTGATTTGTTCGAACAAAACTTTTATCGAATGACAATGGTATAATCTGAATCTTATAAAACGTTACATTATATTATTACTAAAACGAAAACCATAAGTTATAAAACAAAATAAACCGACGTTATATGGAACTAGTAACGATGTTTTTTGAATTGTATCAGTTTGATTGATAATGGTAACGACCTAAAGAAGTCAACTAAATTGGACCCGTTTGGAATATAACTTTTTATCATATCATAGATAAAAATAAGATTGTTGAAACGCTATTTTGAAATTCTATTAAACGTATATTACATTATTATAATATAAATAATTTATTAACTTTTTAATTACAGGGATTTTGTCCTTTTTATAATTTTTGTCTTTTGTGAATTTTTTTCATCTTTCCTTTTTCTTTTCTATTTTTTGGTTTTTCATTTTCTTTCTGAAGTTTCATGGTGTTGTACATATAACAAAAGAAAGGTCTAACACTGACCGAACAACATCAGTACCGAAATTGATATTTGTTTTATCGTTTAGATCGATGTAAACACATCTCGGTATTTTTTTGGTCGTATAATGACTTTTTTTTTCTTTCGGTAAGGGTCGGTATCTTAATGAACCGAACCAATATCAAACGAATTCCTTCCATTAACGTTATTTTTACTATTGCATCTACGTTTCCATTAAAAAATGTGTGCCCTGCCGCAGGGTGCGGGTCACTAGTTACTAAAAAAACACAACATAACTTTGATAATATGTACGTTTATACTTTATTCACTTGTACATTGCTACTCACAACTTGATTTTGAGTAAATTTTTATGTAAAAATAATCGAACATATTTAGAAAACTTTATAAAATATCGTATCTTAAAAGTTATAAGCGGATAAAAATATAATTAAAAGTAGTTACAGTAATAAAATATTTTAATCTTAGAATAATATAAAAATAACCATGGGAAAATCTTGACCCAAAGCCTTCCAAGTGGGACAGTTTGGTTGCTTTTAAAATTATATGGGTTTGTTTGGATAAGATATTTTAACTAAATAGGTTAGAATGGGTGAGTTGAAAGTCCATCTTGTTATTTTTAGGTCAAATCGGGTCGACAACTATAAACAAATAGATCGATGTGTGTTAGTGTCTTAAAGAAACTGGACATGAATGGGTTTCGAGCCAACACAAAGTATCCGCACGAGACGAGTTACAGCATGAAACGGGTTCGGTTCGGATTGAGTTTTGGGTCATGACAAATTTCAGGCCGGGACTGGTTTTGGATCGGAACGGGTTTCGGGCCGACACGAGTTTCCTCACGAGACGAGTTTTGGGTCGGGAAGGTTTTAGCACGGGAGGGTTTCGTTTCGGTTTCGTTTTTTTGTTTCATTTTGGTCGGTTTTTTTGGTTCGGTTTCGATCTTTTCGTTTTTTTTTGTTTCGTTTTAGTTCGGTTTTGTTTTTTTTTTTGGTTTCATTTTGGTCGGTTTTTTTGTTTGTTTGGTTTCTAATTTTTCAGTTTTTTTTGTTTTGTTTCATTTCATTTCGGTTCGGTTTTTTTTTTTTTTTTTAAGTTCGCTTTGGTTCGGTTTCGATTTTTTCAGTATTTTTTTGTTTCGTCTTTGTCGGTTTCAACCCAAACCCGTTATGACCCATGACCCGAACCCGTTTGGACCCAGATCTGTTCCTACCCAACCCAAAACAACCCTTTTTTTAGTTTGACTCATTTCAACCCAAACCCGTTAAGACCCGAAGCCAGTCATATACCAACCGACGTAAAGGTTAATCCCTATAGCAATGCGTTTATTAAAGGATGTCACGAGTTATTAAAACTTGGGGGACTATCATGTTAAATGGCTGCAATAGTTGCATAAATAAATAGTCAAAATCGAATAACATATACGGTCAAAATAGAACCTTGGTGACGAGTAACAAAGCCGAAACAAGGAGAGAAAGCTAGAATTGTGGTGAGAAATCAAGGAGTTAATCATCATCCATTAGTCAACAAGAAACAGAGGTATGTGATTCTTCTTCTTTAAAACCCTAGTTTTTGGGTATTCTTGATTGATTATGAAATCATGAGTAAAAGGTGTAGATTTAAGCCCTGTTGAATCATTGTTGCATGTTTTGGGATATTTGGGGGGTTCCTAGTTAGTTAAGTATTTTTTTTTTATGTTTATAAATAGTGGTTAGAGTCTATTGTAATTGGTATGAACTAGTAATATCAATTGAAGTTTTTTATTGTTACCAATTGATATATGATCTCCCAGTTTAACAGGTTTACTCTATAATAGTTTTGAGTGGGTAAAATGTGTTATATCTTAGTTAAATGTATTGCCTTTGCTGTATATAAAATGGTTGGAGGTGATTATGTTATGAATTCTTGGCATAGAGAATTGGGGGATTTTGACCTAACATGATGGAACTGGAGCTAATATGTTAAATCTAATGTTAACTGTTATAGATTATGGCTGGCGATCGAAAAAAACAGGTTGAAACAGTGGCAGAGGCAATGTGTAAGGAGGGGTAGCCCAGGCTACCTCTCAACTCCGTCTACGCCGTCTTCGTAGTGCAAAAATACCTTTCAACTCCGTCTACGCCGTCTTCGTAGTGTAAAAATACCTTTCAACTCCGTCTACGTAGTGTAAATTTTTTATCTTTTTATACAAATGATACCCCTAATAAAAGTAAAAGAAAATTGGGATACCCCTGAATTTTTAGGCTAGTTCTGCCACTGGGTTGAAACATGTAACTTTATCCCGTATTGGGTTGAGATGGGCAGATACTTACCAGATAATGGGTTGAAATGGGTGGATAAAAAGTAAGATAAATTTAGGACGGGTCAGAATGGGTCCAAAAAGTAAGGTTTACGGGTCAGAACGGGTTGATAAACTGAATTTGACGGGTCTGGTACTGGTAGTCGCCGGTGTGTTTGCGATTGTATGCCGACTGTTATTTTGATTGAAGAAGGATGAAGAGCTTCTGAAATCTGAATATTAGATAGCTTAAACTGATGCTGGACAATTGAACAAGAAAATAGTGGATAGCCGATTTGTTCTTGCAGCTGTTAGGAATTTGGTTTAGAGAGAGATGGAAAGAGGTTGAGGATGTGGGGGTGTGGGGATATTTGCCTGGGTAAACAAATTAACAAATAATATTATATATATTAATGATAAATTAATTAAAACAATTCATGGAACTAGTGGCTGGGAAATTGCAAAACGAATGGGTAAAGAATATGTCTTGTTTAAAATAGACAGAGCAACAAGGAAATCTTTTGATTTATTTTACAGCAATTTACAAAAGCCAGATTGTTTTTAAACACTTCTTTATTATATTTTTTATTTTTTTGTCATTTGATATTTCAAAAGTCGACCCGTTCCGACCAGAACCAACTTGGACTTTTTTTTTAAATTGACCCATTTTGAACCGAACCCATCTTGACACGTGACCCGACCTGACCCACCTGCCTGTTTTTCCAGGTCTATTATAGATGAGTGTGAAATGACCCAAACCTCATATGTATGTGACTGGTAATGAGAAAAGGATGGTAAGAGTTGAATTAGGGAAGTTTTGTTGAATTGAACTTCTATCTGGTCAAGAATTTGGAGAAGGTTTTGTAATCTCAAGATTGATCTTAAAGTGATGGCAAACGAGGTTTAGCTTGGTTATTGGGTTGGTTTAGGTTCAAGTGGGTTTTCTACTCACTGAGAGAGGGATGCCCTTTGGTATTTGTAAAACAAGTGACATGGGACTCACATAAATTTTTTGATGTTTAAGTTCACATAATAATAAATATGGTTGCTAACTTGATATAATTATTATTTTAGTCATTTATGTGTTTTTTTATAGAACAACCTATTTCAACCCAAACCTGTTATGACCCGTTACCAACCTGACCCAACCTAACCACATGTTTTGCCAGGCTTACCTTGCTCTTAGTTTCTTAAAATTTGCTGCAACATGTTCATCTTTTTCATTCTTGGTTAGTAACTATGTATCTTGGTTGAGACTTGAGAGACAATGTATAGTTGAAACCCTAGATCAAGGAATCTATACTTTTTAAATGGATTTGCTTGCTAACCTCTTAATATATATCACCACCGTTTGCACCCTTTTCTGTTTTTCTTATATGTATTATAGATATGGGTCATGTGATTATTCTTGTGTTTTCTCTACAAAGTCAGGCTCCTGTTCTTGCAACTGTATATTACTTGAATCGCAAGGATTTCATTTGACCACCAGTTTTGTTTTGTAAAGCACAGTCTGTAAGCAAAAATGTTATAGAAAACCAGACCACTTTTATTGTTGGCATATAGCACTCATCAAATAAAAGTGTTTTTTTTTCTTTTTGTAATAATACATGGTCTAGAGATATGATAGGCCAGGTATATTCTTGAAGATAAGTAGTTTACTTTTTTGTTTATGGTGAAGAAATGTAACAACTAACAAGGTTTAAGTTGGATCAACACTGTGAATCTTAGGAAAAAGTTAAATAAAACACAATCTTGGGTTACTTGGATATGAATGTGTGAATGTTCTTTGTTACCCACCTAAAGTTGATGTAAATAATGTTACCCTATTTAGTTTTGAGATATTGTTTAAATCTAGATAAACCATTGTGATATGAAATTTATCTAAAACATTTAAAAGAGACGACATTAGATAGGAGTGTCTAGAAGGATGCTACTCTTCATGTAAGATATGCAATTGGCTTTGCTTTCAGTTGTAAATTATGTCATTTTTGTATGCTTATGTTTTGTAACTGTAAAATAGTGTTATTTACATATCTATATAACAACCAGTTATTTATGGTTGCTGTCTTTTGGGAATTTTGTTTAGCTTGTGACCCGTTTTTTTTTTCCTGTGGTAAGCAGCAAGCTGAGCTTTGCAATGAACAAGGGAGGGGCAGGTGGAGGCACAAGTGCTGCAGCTGGTCCCACAGCAGCGGCTGCCGCCGCCGCTGCTCAAAAGCAGAAGTCATTGCAGAAGAGAGTTGACGATGACATTGGAAGCATCGTTGACAATTTCAGCATTGTTGTTAATGTTGCCCGGGTATGTCCTTTTCATATGCATGCACATAGCTTGTGTCTAGTTTATGCTGCTTCCTGTAAAAGTTCTTTTTGAAGTTCCTCGGTTTATTTTGGCTAATAGTCCCTATGCTCTACATATACTACTTTTTTGCTAAAAGTAATTGTTGAAAGTAAATTTTTTACTGTTTCTAGCATAACCAACTACATGTTCTCTCCGTATGCGTAACTTCATGTGAGTTTGTATCAAGATTGTTTTTTAGATACCCCTCGAAACATGTAGAGAGTAACATTACTTTCTGCACTACACTTACAACATGAACTCTACACTTACAGACGGGCAAAACTATTGCTAGTGTCGTACCTAGTTGCTTACAACAATCTCTCTTTAACACATGATACTCGTTGACTCAGATTCGATAAACCCCAAATAAATTATTTCTGAAAGTTTTTATTTCAATTGTTGACTGGTTTTTAGTGAGGCATTTAATTTTCTGTAAACTTGGGGAACAGGTTACCTGTCATACATGCATTAGAGTTAGAATGTTTTTCAATTATAAATAGGGATTTAGGGCTGTGATTCAAATATGCTTAATGATAAATTGTTTTGGTGTTTACTAAGTGGGATCGCAACTTAAGGAGAGCTGATTGACCTCTTGAAGACTCACATTGATCAACCTATTAATTTAGTTCACATTTTGTTCTGAGCCGGGCCCATATCAGATTATATAAAAAAAAAACATAAGATCCTTATGTATTTTTAAGAGTTTAATCTTATTATAAACACAATAATGTAAAATTTGGTGATAGTATTGGTGGTTAATCTAAATTCAAGTAAACCAAGTGTCTCAATCATTCATATACACTTAAATTTGAAGGTTGGTTTAGGCAAAACGCTGTGTAGTTTTTATAATAAAGTGAATTCTTTCTATTGGAACAGTGTTTTATGACTTTACTCAGGTTTTAAAGGAGTTTTTTTAGTTATTTTTGACCCATTTATTTTTGTTTGGGTTCAGTCGGGTTAGTCTCCAAAGGGAAAAGAGTCAAGCGGGTGAATTACAAAAATAAAAAACTAAAAGGAACAGGTCAAATTGGTTAAAAGTTGCCAACCTCTTACTACTATTTATTCAACAGAATAAATAAATTATTATTTAATAAATTTAATATACTGTTACATGCATGATGTCACGTTCCTCCCATAATTTATTTTGTTGGGGTATCGATTTAGATGTTCAAAGCCACCTGACATTGTTAAAATGTATAAATATCGTGTAGGTTAACGACCCTCCTGTAAGAAACTCACAAGAAGCCTTCATGATGGAGGTGCGGGCCGCAAAAATGGTAAACATCATTATCTTGTTTTCGTGTACATTTAATCTACTGATTTTAGAACATGTAGCTAGCTCCGACTGACGAAACTAATGTACACGTTGATAAACCACAGGTACAAGCAGCAGATTCTTTGTTAAAATTGGTATCGGAGCTAAAGCAGACGGCTATATTTTCGGGATTCGCATCATTGAACGACCATGTAGATAAGAGAACCATTGAACTGAACCAGCAGGCTGAGAAGAGTGATAAAATGTTGGCTAGGATCGGTGAAGATGCTGCCGCTAGTCTTAAGGAAATGGAATCGCATTACTATTCTTCTCTTCTCAGGTCAAAGTCAAACCAACATTCGCAACAATGACTTCCACATGCCTGTGTTTAATTTGTGGGTCGTTCTAAACTATTAGATGTAACAAAGTTATTATATCCATCTTGATTGATGATGATTTATCAGTATTGGAGTTATCTTGAGCCGTTGTTTGTTTTTGTTTTTGTTTAGTTTTTTTTTTTTTATTCTGCAAGTTGAAAGTAAAAAAAACTCATGTTCTCAACCTAACTAGTGAATCGCAAATACTTGATCAGAGCTAGTGCTTTGGTGAACATTATAAGACGGCAAGACTTTTAAATATTTTGTTTGTTGGAATTTTGAAGTATTATAGAATACGCCCGACGTACAGTTTTTTTCTTACGACTCATATAAAAACAATAATTTTTTTACTAAGCATTAATCTGATTAAAAAGATAACTTACGATCCTAGGCTTTTGAATAAGGGATGTGCCAATATTAAATAAGTGAGCGCTTAACCAACTGAGCTAAAAAACACATCAATGGAGATTGACATTAACTACATATTAAATATTTCCTTTTTGTTATGTTCTCGGTACCTTTTTTCAGGTAGTGTTTGGTTTGTAAGTGAGATTGACATTAACTACATGTTTGAAAGAAAATAAGAAGAAAGAAAATGTGCTGCTGTTTCAAAACAGATAGAAAGTAAAAATATAACATATACACACACATCTATATCTATATTACAAGTATTAAGGCCCTGCGTTGCAGCGGTTGTCATAAAACTGTGTCAAGTAGTTCCAATGTTATACCACTGTCGGCAACCACCAACACCTGAAAAGCTCGTAAAAACAAAATAAATAACAATGGAAAAAAATAAGCGGAGCGAAAAGCAGACGTAAAATCTTTGAATCACGCACGAACTTAAATCGAAACGTAAAACATAGAAAAAAAACTAAATCAATCCAAGACCCGCGCGTTGGACGAACTTGTCAAACGAAGAAAAATATATGTGATGCGACGGACCTGTCAAACGGGAAAAAATATACGAAAAAAATGTTGAACCCCACATGCACGTTGCGGTGCGTTAATTTGCAAAATTTAGAACGAAACGAAAAACTCAGGTAAGATGAAAACTATGGTGGACCAAAATTGAAAATAGAAAAGAGTTGGGATTAAATTTGCAAAAGATTAAAAACTTTGGGTTAAAAGTAAAAAAAGAGAGTATAAATTGCAAAATTAAAGCTATTTATTAATGTTAGATAAACACAAGGAGGAAAATAAGTGATATCTATGTATTAGTTATTAATATTAATATTAAAAGAAATTTATTTAAACAAATATAAATAAAATTTATGAAGTTGAGGGAGAGAATGTCATGTGTCATTATTCGTAATCTTTTATTATAAGTTGAATGAAACCTTTCAAAATGGGTGTCACTTTCGGGTGTCTCATCATCCTTATATCAATTATATGCATGATAATATTTAAAATATTCAGGTTGGATTGAAGGTTGTTGTACACTGGTAGGATTGATTGGGCCGGATAACGTCAAAAACAATATTTGAAATAAAAATATATGTATATGAGGGAATGTTGCATGTAGAACACTAGATATTGCGATAACGCACAGAATAAAATGAATCACCAATTTTTTTCAATACTAAAATCCCAAAAACTATTTGAAAATGTTACAAATGTAAGATTTATTGTTTCTCACACTATAATTCAAAACAAAAAAAGGGAAGATTTCAGTTTTTATATAACCTACACATATGTAGGTTATATGTAGGTTAAATTACCTATATCTATGTAGCCTATGTATAGGTAAAAATATATGGTTTTTTATGTATATATAATACACAGATGAATGTAACAAACATAAAATTTATAAGTATACGAACCTTAAATATCAAAATTTAGTGATTTAGAATTGTTTCTTTTATTCTCGTAATAATTGGTGTTCTGTAATGATTCTTTTCTTATGTGTATATATTTTGTAGCTGGATTCTTAATATTTAAATTTTGATATCATATCTGATTTTAATAAACTAAAGAAATTACAAAGTTTAAAATAGGATTAATATTAAATCATTACCATAAAAGAAGATATGATATGTAAATATTTGAGATGATAAATATTAAATATATAATTGGTTTATCTATCCCTAGCTTACCATCATTGTTACCTACTCGTAATGTAAAAGAGTGAGTCTAAAAGCTTCACTCTTCTCTCACCTCATAAAAAATTATTTTTTATTAAACAAAAGAACTTGCATTTTTTCTCTTCCAACGAATACATAGATGATCTCCGGCAACGGCCGTTGGCCGGAATGTTTTATTGAACGATTTCTTTCCTTTTCTTCTCTTCACTTTAAGTTCATGGGGTGCAATCATAAAATTTTATGGGGGTACGATCTGGATTTAAACCCGTATATAACACTATTGTCGTTTTTTAAGGGGTGCGCCCGCCCCCTTGAGCGCACCGTAGGTCCGCCCCTATACTCACGTTAAAATTAATAAACTTCTCGATTTGATGGTATAACTTTATAAAATAATTTTTATGTAGCAATATTATACTCATGCTAAAATTAATAAACTTCTCGATTTTATGGTATAACTTTATAAAATATATAACGGTTGAAACTAGATAAAAGTCAACAATGGTGGAGTTTTCCTATTTTACTCCTTCGAGCCTCCCGACATCTCAACCCTATTTTACTCCTTCAAGCCTCCCAACATCTCAACCATTGATTAGTATTGATCCAATCCAAATCACTTCACCAATAGAGATATCGAAGGAGGAGTTTATAAATTATTGAAACCCAGATCAAGAAATCCTTTTAATGGATTTGGAAAGAGGATTTCATAAATAAACATCATTTTAATTTAATGGAGTTGGAGTTCATTCTCATGTCAACAGTTTCTAAAACCACAAGCTAAAAATAATTTCACTTTCAAACATCAAACAAATATAAAATTTTGGGGGGATTTAAATTTTTTCATGTTGTTGCATCCAGTTCATCTTATCTTATCTTTGGTATATGAGGGAATCTTGAGTAAGAAATTAATGATCATCACTCATCACCACTAGTGATTTCAAGTCGGGTTTTACATGATCATGAATAGGGGTGAATCGTGGAACCAAAACATGGCCTCATAAATTTGTTTGTGTCAAAGATATCAACCCTAATCCGGACACGCTTAAAATCGTGTAACCTGAACATGACCCGTTTAATCCATTTCACAAAATGGGTAAAACGAGTTGTAAACAGGTAATAATTAAGTTGTCAATGTCAAACATGACAGGGTTATTATAAATTGATTCAACAGGTTTAGTTAGACGGGTTAAACACGTCAACTCTAACACAACCCTTTCATCAAACGGGTTTAGATATGACCTGATTATTTTTCATGTCTTGTATCAGGTTACTTGATGAATTGCCACCCCTAATCATATGATCAAATTAATAAATTGGATTTATTCTATAATACTATTAAAATTGTGTCCCTAGACTATCAACTGCTCACTGAAACTAAACAAGTCACATAAACTAAAGATTATTATTCCTAAAATATAACAAATACCATGCCCTGTCTTCAATAAACGCGCACCCGCCTTGTTCTCAGGCCGTTTTCTGCTTTGAAGCTGTCGAGTGGGAAGACAAGCCGATACAACCAGGCAGCCAATAGTGCTCCTAGTGATGGACATATCCAGTAAAGATAGAATTGCTCCCATGTATTGTTTATTATATACATACGCCCACCCAAACGCCTGCAAGATACAACATCATCAGCCATTTTATCTTTTAATTCATAATAAGCTTTTTTTAGGGTAAATTACACTTTTCATCCTTTATGCTTATACCAAATTTATGTGGATGTCCTTTACCTTTTAAAATGTAAGGAATCATCCTTTACGTTTTAAAAACCTTGCCCGGTTTGTTCTTTAACACTAACCAAATTAAAATTTTCAGTTAAGTTTGGGCAAAAGTCATTTAATCCATTTATTTAAAAACGTATATTAAAAAATAAAAAAAAAGAATAAAAAAAAAGAAATATAAACACCCCTTCTCTCTCTAAACACCATAAAAAGACTAAACTACCCTTATGTGACCAGACTTAACTGAAAATTTTAACTGGGTTAGTGTCAAAGGACAGCCAGTGCACAATTTTTAAAAAATGTAAAGGATGATTCCTGACATTTTTGAAGGTAAAGGATATCCACTAAAATTTGGCATAAACATAAAGGACGAAAAGTGTAGTTTACCCTTATTTTTGTTATCATGAATCTGTAATAATTAATCTAAGCAAATAAAAACTGCATATGCCATATAGGTACTAGAAAAAGTCAACATGAAAAATAAGTAATGACATAAATCATGATAGTAGACAAGGCGATCTATTTTTGCAGGTTTGTTTAGAAAAAAATGGTGAAGTGAATTAGATCAATCAAGAAGATCTCAGTCTAGTACTAAAGCATCAAATAATAATATATTTGGATCAAATGATTAACCGATCATCAACAGATAAGAGTTATGTAGTGCTTACATTGGCGGGATTCATTGAAGGACCTGTGTAACTTGAACCAGGAACAATCACCGCCATAGTGGCAACAGAAAGCATCCAATTCTTCCAGAAGAAGCTCTTAGGACCCTTGATGATAATCAATAAGACGACAAAGGTAATAGCGAATGTCAACACCCCTTCAGCAATGGCTCCTGTGTGCAAGTCAACTTTTAGTGTAGGCCCTTCTAACATATGCTTATACTCTAATGGCATCAACTCCATAAGTGCCAATTCACCACCAACTGCTCCAACTGCCTGTCAAGTATATACCACAGAATTCTAATTACAGTTTCGGAAACAAGAGATTTATCGCATAATTGCTAACTTCATGATCTTCATCTCTTAAAACATGGGAGAGATCTATGCAAAACACTATATATGCGGGAACAAATTATTTCATTCATTTTTTCAATCTTAAAAAAAATGTAAAATACAAGTAAATGGTTGAAATGAATGTTTATTCATTTCTCCTTAATTTCAAAAATAAATAAAAATACATATATATGAAAAAATTTCATTATGTATTAGAACCTGCACATGAGTGGATAAAAGTCAGTTTGACGGTTTTTTAAGTACATACCAGACGCATTTATACGTAAAAAGTACAAAATTTAAAAATACAAACCACTAATTAATATACTTAAACAAATTAGATTTGTTCTCTCTGTTCTCGCAATAAGTTAGTGCTATGTAAAGAACCTATTACTTACCTAACAACACCAAAACCAACAAATTCACTTCAATGATTCAAATCATATCAAATCTGATATCGAACTCCACATGTTAACATTCTACATATCATATTATGCCAATTCCAATAGTTAAAGTTACTGATCTATCATACAATTCAACTTGAATCTAACACTTCAACCAATCATAAACCATTACCTAACAAACTAATGTTTCATTACATTATCTGAGCATATCATGCCTACCGAATTTGATATCAAACTCCATATGATAACATTCTACAGATCTATTATGCCAATTCCAATCATACTATTCAACTCGAATCTAACACTTCAACCAATTACAAACTATTACCTAACAAACTAACGTTTCGTCATATCACCTGAGCAGATCATTCCTACCAAACCTGATATCGAACTCCACATGTTAACATTCTACAGATCATATCATGCCAATTCCAATAGTCAAAGTTACCGACCTATAACACAAATCAACTCGAATCTTAAAACTTCAACCAATTACAAACCATTACCTAACAACCTACTGTTTCCTTAATTACCTGAGCAGTAAACCGACGGCCATAGACATGAGTGTGTGTGTGTGTGTGTGTATGAACAACTTTCATTTATGCATACAACCTACATATATTCAAGTGATATGTAGGTTATATTACCTACACATAAACCAGATTTAGGTTTATTATTTTCGTTATCGCAATAATTTACTGTTCCGTATGCAACAACACGAATTTCACTTCAAAAATTGAAATCAATCATATCAAACTCCACACCTTAACATTCTACAGATCATATTAACCGATCTATCATACAATTCAACTAGAATCCACACTTCAATCAATAACAAACTTATAACCATAACCTAACAACCTACCGTATCGAAACATTACCTGAGCAGGAAACCTAACGGCGGTAGACATACGCGTATCATCATCTCCACCAGCACCAGCGATGTAAAAGGCAACAGTACCGGTAGCATTGAAGCTAGCGCCACCGAAGGCATCGGCGATCAATCCGAAGAGAACAGAGATGACGAATATAAGTGCAGTGGTGATTGCGAGAGAAGCGTTGCCTTCAACGCCGATGATATCGGCGATTATGGAGGTGGTGGCGCCAATGGTGGAGGCGCATATAATCCACATGAAAGTGACCACCCATCACCAACTGCCGCCTTCACCAGCCCCATGGAGATTGCTTGATTGATTGAATCACCTGAATCTGGAATAAAGTCAGGGGATTGGGATGCGGTGAATTATAGTGATCCAGAGTCTGGAGGATTGTTTGGGATTTGTATTTTTGTTATTTGGAGATAGGTTTGACTTTTTGAGGTCAATAAGTTTGTTGAAGATCTATTGGAATAGTTTTATTACTTAATGTACACGTGTTAGTAATCTATTTAATTAACAAATACATAGTTTTTATTTATTTTTTATACGTAATATTTTTATCTTATTTTTAATTTTGAATATGTGGAATTGCGAAGAGTTTTATGTAAGAAAAATAAAAATGTGAAAAGCATAAAAAAGATTTTGGAGATGACACGTATCCTTTTTTATTTTGTTAGTTTAAGGGTATAATTGTAGTTTAATTAATAAAATCTAATTATGAAATGAATATATGTAACCGATTTTTGGCAGTTATTGTCCACACCCAACCGATGGCGGAAACATCAGAGTGAGATGAAATAGATTGCTCATTGCTCACAACGCTAATATTGACAATATTTAATTAAAGCTGAATTTTATTTCAAATAACAATTTTCAAGTATAACATTGAAGCAAATACGAATAGCACAATACAACAAAATTGATACAACAAACTTAGCCTAAACGTCTACTTGTGTGTATCTAAATCCTTGTTATTTGATTTCATAGCATCCTCTTCATCAACCTGTAACATGTTTTAAAATACAATTCAATGCAAAAGCAAAGACGAGTACACAAGTTTAAGCATAGCATACGTATACGATTAACGTTTAAATGAATCCTCATGGCAACTATGATTTTACGAGAGCGTATACAAGGCATGCAATACTACTAGCCAAACTCTTAACGCAAACACGCTGTTTTAACATGGCCTCAAGTTTATGCGATGGAGGGGGATGCGTGACTTCCTATAGCGCTATACATGTTAAACGAATGCTTAAAACAAGTTAATGACTAAAGTATCACATAAAGAATGTCCAAGATATAAGCATCACATAATCGTATCAAGTATTAATGTGTATAGGATTGTCTGTGCATTTCATAAAGTTTAAGTGTTGTGGTTTTTTGTATAAGTAAACATGTTACACCCAAAAGTGTTGTAAACGAAAAGTGGGTCGAGTGTACTCACGGTTTTGCATAGACTTCAAACTTGACGCGTTCGCGAAGTGGGTTGACGGGTGGGATGAGCGCCGATTATCCTACAAGAGGAGAACTTAGGTTGGTAAGTAAACAAACGATAACGGAGGATTTGGAAATAAACAACATAAAATATGATAAAGTATGTATATGAGAAATAATCATCTAGACTTAATACTCGTTCTTGACACTTTTATGCCCATTTGGGTTGATGTGATTTCATGGGTTAGG